>JAQSUU010000056.1:8750000-9375000 GCA_038087645.1 Saccharum hybrid cultivar R570 | reverse complement strand
TCTTTTCCACCCTATTTCTTGTAATAGCAATAGCAATGATTTTGTATGTAGCGTCGCACCTTTAGTATCACATGTGGTTTTCCTTCCTTTCTCACTTTAGGTTAGCTGTGGTGTATGTGCTGAGGGGCGTGCTAAACCAAATTATCTTACAACTAATTTGTTTTAGGAATGATCCATTTATAAATGTGGGTATTTACACATCATTAAATCAAAATTAAATTGCACCACTCTTAAAATAATCAGGAGGGGAAGCAAGAACGAATGAAATTTGGAAAGACCTGTGTCTGAAGGACACTACTCTTTCTAAGAGTGAAAACAAGAATAAAGCCGCATTTTGTCCCATGTGAAAGACACTTAGAAGTTGTTGGGACCTATTTTTTAAAAAAAATTGATCAACGCCTGTGTTCGTTGCATTGAATCGGGACATAATGGTTCAGTGTTACAGCATCCAAGACATCAGGATTATTTTATTTGTTTTAAAATAATTAAATATCCAGTACTTGTCCTACTCCTACAAGTATCTAAGGAGTATCAGTGTTCGACAGTATTGGTATCTGATACGCAAGTGTTCACAAGTATCCATGCATTGTAGTCAAGAAGCACTCAGAGTTCACAAATCACCTAAGACATCAGGCAAAAGGTTCAGCAGAAGCCGGAGCAGCAGCTTCCAGAACTACATCAACCCACAAAGAGCAAGGCATAGTGCAGCTTGGAGCATTCAGTCCACCAACTTCACCGTTGTTGAGGTTAGCAGGCACCATTCCTCGAGAGAATTTGTTCCAGCCTGGTGACCAAGGCGTCCAGTTTGGCCTTGCAGAGCTTGTGCAGTTTGAAGTACTTCACCGAGCAAAGCAGCCATCCCCAGTTCTTAAACATGGCCCTGCTGGAGCGCTAGAGCTTTTGTAAACCTAGACAAACTCCATTCTGAAAACATAGATAGTTTCTTAGTTTCCAGAACCCCCAAAGTCAATGCTGTTAACATATTAAAGATCAGATCCTTCTTTTCACGGAGCCAATGTTTAGCTAGCAACACATATCTACCATCACTAGACTTGATGTGAGCTCTGCCGCACACATCCAGACCTATCTAGCAATAGCACAGATAAAGAACCAGTGTGAGATGGTTCAGTTTCAAAACAAAACAAACCGGTATCATCTTCAACTCTCCTTTCTTTTAGCTAGATTGTTTCTAGTAAGAAGCTTATTCCTAGACAAGAGCTAAGGTGTTGGAGCTCGGGGATCGTAGAGCGTAGGGATGGAGGATGGGAGACCGCGGCTTGAATCCGCGGTGGCGGCGTGGAGGAGGCGCCGTGCTCGGCGCCCTAGAGTAGATGGGAACGGTGGCAAGGGGGTGACGTGAACAGTAGAGCCCAGGGGCCCAAGGGAGATAAATCTCAATCCCAGGCTAATCTTCTCATTAACCAACGTTTAGGCTTTATAGCCTGAAGCCTAACAACCAGAGACTACGTCTAACAAACTGAGCTAACAAACTGGTTAACAAACTGACTAACTAAAGATCCTAAAGACTAGGAACGGCGCCGCCGTGGGCGCGGTGACCACGCACATCCCGCGTGTCTACGCGCTACTCCTAGCCACTGCTCTGCTTCCTCCGTAGGCAAGCGTTGCCGTCCATAACACTTCTCCCCCCCTCGACAAACAGCTCGTCCTCGAGCTGGAAGCAATTGTGCGCCACGCGGAACTTCTCAACGGACTCCCATGGTGAGTCGGCCTCGGACATACCCGTCCACGGGGCCAGCTGAAAGCCCTATGTTTGGTGTTGGTAATTAGTGACAATGCATAAGTACTAATCCTATGCCTAAGTTGTATGTAGTATATGAGGATTAGTACATTCCAAGGTGGGTGGCAAGATGGACATGGTGATCATGATGGCCACACTTGGATTTGGATGCAACCCTACGTGAGCAAGGCAAAGGTATATGCTTAAGGGTTGTGTTTTAGTAACCAAGACACCTAGTGGGTGTGGTTACATTATAGGATAGATAGCCGTACTATAAAGAGGGGAATGACGCAGCTATTGAACTCCTAAGTGCCTCTAGGTGTGCATTTCATGATCATATGCATTTGGATAGCACTAATAACGCCTCGAAAAATGATTGTGAAAATGCTAACACACATGCACATGGTGATGGTCACTTGGTGATGTTAGCACGTTTGCGAAGGCGGTGGAGTTTGAGCGGTAGAGAGGGTTTGGGGTCCTCTCTCCCTCCTGCCGAGCTTGCGAGGCGGGATTCAGGCGTTTTCGAGGAGTTGAAACGACTATTTTCTACTACGCCGGAAGTCGGAAATCAAACGGAAGCGAACGGAGGTCACAGTGGTGACCGGACGCTGGACCGGACGCGGTCACTGTGTGACCGGACGCGTCCGGTCAGTGTCCAGTGTCTGCGCGTGTTTCAGTTGTTTGATCGGACGCGAGGCGCGTCCGGTCACAGTCGACCGGACGCGTCCGGTCGTCCAGGGAGCTTACTGGACTCCGACCGGACGCGGGCACTGTGGCGTCCGGTCAGTTCTTCAGCGCGTCCGGTCACTGCTTTGTTGTGCGCGACTCAGTGTTGACCAGCGCGTCCGGTCCGTTACGGGACCGGTGCGTCCGGTCGTGCCCGGCGCGTCCGGTCGTTGCGACCGGCGCGTCCGGTCAGTGCTTCGCGAAACTAGCCGTTACGTGACCGGCGCGTCCGGTCAGTTGGACCAGCGCGTCCGGTCAACGCGATTTCAGCTGGATCTCGTTCCTAACGGCTATATTCGAAGGGGTACGTCTATAAATACTCGTTGGCCGGCTCAAGGCTCTCTCTCTTGGACTTTTGACATACTTATGAGCACTTTGAGCTAAGCAACTTCCCTCCCACTCATCACTCTTGCTTGTTTGCATATTCGGAATGAGATTGAGTGATCCAAGTGCATTTGCATTGTGAGATTGCATCTAGTTGGCACTTGGTGGTTGATTTGCTGCGGGATTCTTGTTTCTCTTGGTGGTTGCCGCCACCTAGACGGCTTGGAGCAGCTTGGAGGCGTTGGCAAGAGTTGATGATTGTTCTTGGCCACCTCCGGTGATTGTGAGGGGTTTGTGCCTACCTCGGCGAAGCGCCAAAGGCAACATTAGTAAATTGCTCGTGTCATTGCAACCTTTTGCCATTTGGTAGGTTCTTGTGGCGCCTTTTGAGAGGCTCGGTGTGTGACCGATTAGCCACCGAACCACGTGGTGAAGAGGGACACAACGGGGACTAGCGTGCCGGCAAGCACGTGAACCTCGGGATAAATCTTGTGTCATCAATTTTATATTGTGATTGATTGATCCCGGTGTTCGGTTGTTTTGGTATTCATTGTTGATCATATTGGTTGGCTCAATACTTCGCCCCTCGGTGAAACCCTCCTAACTCAACTCCGCATTACTTTCTTAGTTATCTTTGCTAGCTAGCTTGCTTTGCTAGAGTAGCTCTTTTGTGTAGATTGCTAGTTGTAGTTGTAGTTTCCTTCTCAGTTTATCTTGTGCGGTTGAGTGCCAATATACTAGAATTGTGAATTGGATAGGTGGCTTGCAAACACCCCGTAGGCTAAGCAAAACTCGCATCTCGCTATTTGTTGTATTGATAAACTTGTTTAGCTTGTCTTTGTAGAAATTTTTAAAAGGCTATTCACCCCCCCTCTAGCCATCAAGACCTTTCACCAGCACTTGGAACGGCGAAGTTGCTCGGAATGGCTGCAGAACGCCCACTGGGACGTCATCGTTGATGCGGGCACCTGCAAGGAGCTGGAGGTGGTAGGCCACTGCGTCCACGTACGCCCAGACAGCGTCCGGCCATGCATACTTGGGTCGTCCCAGCATGCCACGGGGGCCGGTCACCAAGGGTTGGACGTACAGGCAAGGCCATACCCAGGCACCCCGAGAGAACTGTAGCTCACAGTGGCGCGCATTGTAGTGGTGCGAGACGAAGGCCTGGGCACGGAGAAGACGAGCGCACATCAAGGTGAGGGGCTCGCCGTGGCCGTGGTCTATGTAGGAGTCTGCGCGGGGCAGCTGGGCCGTCTGGTGAGCGCCCTTGTGTTCGGCCGTGAGCGCCATCTTGCGGACTGGGGAAAGCGGGCTCGAAGAGCGCGGCACGAAGACACGGCCGCCGTAGAGGATCGAGTCGTCGCTGATGCGCCACGGGATGGCCTGACGAACGGTGTTGAGGGCTGCGCGGATGACGCCGATGGTGGCGGTGGTCGCCCGCTCTCGGCGCAGCTCGGCGTACCGCGGGAAGGAGAGTAGCGAGAGAGCGGCCGCTAACAGCTCGTTGCTGCCTTGGCGAGACTGATCATCCACCACAATGTTGAGGCGGCTGGGCCGGTAGGGGACCCTGACTGGCGCGCCAAAACCGGGGCCGGCGGAGTCCGTGGCCGTCGTGGACGGGTGACGGAGCGCGAGGAAGTGCGCCTGCTGCGACGGAACGTCGATCGACTGCAGGAGGTCGTCGGGGTGGAGTGCCGCCGTCTTGTTGCGCTCGCCTGCAGCACCAGAGCTGACGAACGCATGGGCGAGCTGCCTGTCGGGCTCGACGAAGGACTGCACGCGGAGTCTCTGCAGTGCCGTTTGTAGGCTGTCCTCGTCGGTCGTGGCCAATGCCGCTAAAGAGACAGGGGCACACGCACGGATGTCGTGGCTGATGAGGCCATCCACGACGCTTGGCAGCTCACCACTTTCAGTGGCAAACAGGTCATGTTGGGTCCGGAGGTTGACGGTGTCCGGGCTGTCACGACGGAGGTCCTCGCAGATATCGTCAAGGAGGTCCCCGGGGGCACGCTGCTGTTCGAGCCATCCGTTGCGCGGCGAGACCGCGCAACCCCAACGAGGTCGAGGCCATCACGGATGGCTGGTGCGGTGCTGCGGACTGTGTGGAGGTGGCCCGGCACGGGAACGTCGGAGCGCGGCGATCTTAGGCCCCGGCAAAGGACACGACGGCCCCCACGCCAGAAGGCTATGCATGGATCATCGCAGTCCCATAAAATCGGCCCCAGCGTGCAGAGGAAGGCGGCACCGAGGACCATGTCGTATCTATCGAGCGGGACGGAGTAACAGTCGATGGCGAACGGCTCCGCCCCAAGGCGGATGGCGACGTCACGCGCGAGGCCCTGGCAGGCCACGCGGCCGCCATTGGCCATGGTGACATGGGCGCCGGCACTGGAGTAGAATGCGAGGCCGACCTGCCGAGCGACAACTGGATGGATGAAGTTGTGCGACGAGCCACAGTCGAGCAGCGCGACAAACTGCTGGTTGGCAATGGAGAAGTGCAGCTGCATCGTCTCCGCCGTGCAGACCCCGGCCATGGCATGGAGGGAGAGCACCGGGGTGTCCACGGCCCGCTGGAACTCCTCAGTGTCTTTCGTCATCTGGATCAGTAACCTCAAGGTAGAAGAGGTGTTGGCACTGGTGGTCCGGGGCATACTGCTCATCGCAGTTAAAGCACAGGCCCTGTCGGCGGCGTTCCACGAACTCCGCCGAGGACAGACAGCGGAAAGGGCGCGGTGGTGGTGGCGATGCTGGCGCCATCGCCATGGGCGGCTGCGCCAAGCCGGTAGGAGTGACGGTTGTTGGAGGAGGAGGAACTGTGGGCCTGTTGATGCGCACAGCCTGGCCGTGTCGCTCCAGGTCGCACGCGAAGCTCATGGCGCGCTGAAGATCCTCCTGTTCGGATAGCTCGATGTCGACGCAGATGTGATCCGAGAGCCCGTTTGGGAAAAGGGGCGTTTGCTGGCGTGGCGAATGCTGTCCAGCAGATGCCAGCCGAGATGGAACGACCTCCTGGTCCTCCTCGACGGTGGCGTGACAAGGCAAGCGTGCCCACTCGTGCAGGTGATGGGAACTGAGGGGCGGTGTGAAGCGCTGAAGGCACAACGCCTTGAAGATATCCCAGGTGAATGCGCCCACATGCCCGGCATCTTCCGCCACCCTGTAGTACCACTGCTGGGCGACCCCCATCAGATGGAAGGAAGACAGCCAGACCTTGTCGCAGTCCATGGTCCGCTGCAGGCGGAAAAAATGTTCGCACCGTTTCAGCCAGCCCAAGGGATCTTCGGCGCCGTCAAACGTGGGTAAGGAGAGCTTGAGGACCCCTGGGACACCGGTGGTGATGGGCATCAGGTCGGCGTAGTGCTGCGGTGATGGCACTGGGCTAGAGGCGATGAATGACGAGACCGGCGCTGGAGTGTGGGGAAACGGAGACGAACTGTTGCCCGCTGTGTGTGGCGAGGGCAGACAAGCAGCCTGTGTGATCGGTATTGGCATGGATGGAACTGCCGGCTGAGTGACCTGCAGATGGATGGCCACTGGCTGGGCGATTGCCGGCTGGGTGGTGAGGACCTCCGAAAGGCCAGGGAAAGGACCCGTGGCCAGAAGCAGCGGAACGCCGCCGATGCCGAAGTGGAGGAGTGGCGGAACAAGCGCAGCCGGCCGATTCTCGACGACGGCGATGCGGTGGGACAGCTCATCCAACTGGCGCTGCAAGCCACAAACGGCTGTGGTGAGCGCGGCGAGTGCAGCGGTGGAAACTTCGGTAAGCAGGGGCTGGGAGATTGGGAGCGGCGCAGTGGGAGCGAGGGTGATGGCGGCTGTGGTGGCAGCGATGATGGTGGGCGCGGCGGCGGCGGAAGCAGGAGCGAGCTCGAGTCCTGGCATAGCCGATACCAGATTGTTGGAGCTCGGGGATCGTAGAGCGTAGGGATGGAGGATGGGAGACCGTGGCTTGAATCCGCGGTGGCGGCGTGGAGGAGGCGCCATGCTCGGCGCCCTAGAGTAGATGGGAACGGTGGCAAGGGGGTGACGTGAACAGTAGAGCCCAGGGGCCCAAGGGAGATAAATCTCAATCCCAGGCTAATCTTCTCATTAACCAACGTTTAGGCTTTATAGCCTGAAGCCTAACAACCAGAGACTACGTCTAACAAACTGAGCTAACAAACTGGTTAACAAACTGACTAACTAAAGATCCTAAAGACTAGGAACGGCGCCGCCGTGGGCGCGGTGACCACGCACATCCCGCGTGTCTACGCGCTACTCCTAGCCACTGCTCTGCTTCCTCCGTAGGCAAGCGTTGCCGTCCATAACATAAGGTGTGTAAACTGGAGTCACACCCCTGAAATTGATGATCTTATATAAGGACTGAGAAGAGCAAAACCCTAAGGAATTTTCTTTTAAAAAAGAGAACCTAAGGAATCATACTAGCACACTGCACCATCATCATCCCCGGTAACGACAGTGGTAGATCAATTTCAATCATTTCTTCTCATTAGTGTTGCAAATAGCGGGCTAAGACATTTAGCGGAGCCTTCGGAAATATGCTAAGCAAGCTATAGCGGCATTAAGGCATTTAGCGTTTTCTCAAAAAACATGCATATTATTGCTTGGTGTTCGCTAACTTGCATGTCTCCATTGCTGGCTGTCACATTCTCCCTTCATGCCAGTGCTGGAGTACTTGTACTTCCGTTTGGCAGTGTAGTTGCTGCACATCGGCGAAGGGGAAGGCCGCAGCCGCGACCTCCGCAGTCACCTCACGCAGCCGGCTCTTGCAATTACTCTCAGCCGTTCGTAGTTCACAGCCATAGTTGCCTCAATGCACACCAACACCGCGCCACCGCAAAAGGTTCAGAACTAGAGATGCTAGATTTTGTGAACACGCTTATACACCATGGTAGATAGGCTAGATTTGGGCCAGTGGAAATTTTGCTAGGTCTCATTTCTTGGTAGGTCGTCCAGCTGCACATTTAGTGCCGCTAAATTACGTCACCGCTAAAGCATTTAGCGCCACTAATGCCCGAAATAGCCCTCATAGCGAAATGACTTGAAGATTGAAAATATACTTTAACAGCTTACATAAGATGAAATATTCAAGCCATCTTTGATTGAATTGAAATGAAAGGATCATGGCGGGATCACTCCTAGAGTGGACAGAACCTTTGGGAAGCGAGGAATGATGTGGTGTTCAATGGGATCACTCCTAGAGTGGACAGAACCTTCCTACTGGTGCAGGAGGAATCTGAACTCTGGATGCTTGCAGGCGCGAAAGGTCTTGGTGCCATGGTCGCTACTAGGCCCCCTGTTCAGTAGTTGGGAGTTGGTCTAACTGGTCGTAACATATCTATCTTTGGCGCAATCGTAAAAGTATAGCCCGGTGATCACGGGAAAGTGGTGTAGGCGTGTGTGTGCGCGTCCATGTACACTGTGTATGGCCATTTTGGCCTAACTCTTCTTCTCTTAATGCAATGATATGCAGTCCTCCTGCATATTCGAGAAAAAAAGGATCATGGCGGGATCAAGTTATTTTGTCAACAATATTCCTTACATGTATCACTTTCTGTACAACCAAAACATATAAAGGAGAAAACCACCATTAACTTTAAGTTGTTATACCACTAAACCATATTGGATACTTCATAAGGTGGATAATAGTATTTGGCTAAACATAACTTTAATGAATTCTTTTGTGCCCAAACTTTTTGAACTACGCATAATATACACCCCCCAGATAATATGCTAACAAGGACAACTATAATGCTCACCCATTCAACATACACAATACATGTCATCTTGCATGCTATCTTTATTAGCAGATTCACTTATATTATTTTGATTTGCTCATTAGACACTCTTTTCTTTGCCGTCTCTTTAGGCAAGTGTTCCAATCAGTGAGTTTGTACCTTTATAGTTTATATACAAGAAAACTTGTCACTCTAATGGGAAACAGTCTGTGGCGTTACCTCAAAACATGTCATGTAAATGCTCCCACTCTTTTATTAATTTCTATAATTAAGGCAATCTCACCTTATTCTATAATTGAACCAAATATTCCAAATATAGGTTGTTTATTTAGGACAAGCAACAGTCTCCAATGTGACACTTTGACTTGGATTTTTTTTGGTCAAAATATACAAATCTCAAATAGTGAAAATTATATTTTATGAAAAATATTTTACATGATGAATAACATGAACCATATGTTGTCAATATATACCACTTTTAATATACTGATGGTCCAAGTTAAAAAAAGTTTTACCTGATTGAATCCTAAAATGACTTCATTTGGAATCGGATACATTAGTTACTAGTTAGAGCAGTGGGCACCTCCCTTGTCAATGAACTATACTTCCTGTACGAGGTTGGCCATTGTCATGTTTATGTTCCTCATGTGAAATTTGACCATACAACTGATCCCTATGTTATCTATCTACCATATTTAGATGATACTGCATATAGTTGTCATGTTTATGTTCCTCGTGTGAAATCTGACCGTATAACTGATCACCTATGTTATGTATCTATCATATTTAGATGATACTGCATACTTAAGTAAGTCTTGACTCCTCTATCCGCTGGAATTACTTTTATGCAGATTATGTGTGCTGCCTATGCTAACAATGCTCTTCAGATACATATCACTATATCAGTCTTCAACATCTCCTTTTCTCAGGTTTTATGTCATTGTAAAGACTTGTTAGCTCCTTGCTTTTGTTAGCTCTGTTCAAATTACCCTGATTTCTTCTCATTTATTCAAGTTGTAAAAGTTATCGTACAACAGATGCTTCATAAATTCTATATCGCACTTGAATCACACTGTGCTTCAATCTGAATCTAGCAGTAATGACATGTTTTGATCAGTTGAGTTTCTGGGGTGTTCATATATGGTGCCTTTCACACCAAAAGGTGCTAGCGCTGTTACTGGTGTTGGGGTTAATGAAAAGTTTGCCACTTTGGATGAATTTGATATTATTAACATTAAATCTGCCTGAATTGTTGCGCCATATACGCTAATAACTTTGAAACTGAAGTCCTATATTATACTCCCTCCATGTTGGTAAAAGAAGTCGTTTTAGACAACGACACGGTCTTCAAAGCGTAACTTTGACTTCATTTTTCTATAAAAATATTTATTCAAACGTGATATATGTATACTTTTATGAAAGTATATTTCAAGACAAATCTATTCATATTGTTTTTACATTTCCAAACTCAACAACTTAAAAGTTATTCATGATTTATATTCCCAATGTTTGACCTAAACCTTGTCCAAAACGACTTCTTTTACCAACGTGGAGGGAGTATTTCTCTGTTGCTTGCATGTTGAAACGTAGGCTGGTTAGGCATTGACTTTTGGATAGGAACCTTGGAAACAGAAGCTACATCTACATCTAACATATTATATTTCTGTTTGCTATTCTTCTAGAAGGGCAAAATAACTTGATCGTTCCTTTGTGAATTGTGCCAAGTGAGCTGTGAGGCCTCGGCATAGTCTGGTGATTTGTTGTGGATATGTTGTGTAAACAACTATGAATGTTTAAGCGTTGCAAACAGCTCTGGATTTTTTAAGATAAGATAATGTCTTGCGTCGATTTTTTTTTTCTTCTAAAATGAAGGTGATTTCATTTTTTCTGAATTGAACGTCAAGTCATCTACATATATTTGTGACCAATGCCCGGGTGTGATTGCAGTTGTTGGTGTTGAATTGCGTCATAGACTTGGAATAGCAGAAGCCTGGCTAGACCACAAGGGATGGGGAGGAAGCTTCTCGTCAACTTCTTCGCAGACAAGGAGTGATTGTATCATGGCTGATTGAGCATGACAGCATAATACCGACTGCACTCGTAACGCTATACGCGTCCGGTAAAGCGATAGCGGAGGATATAGGCCCCGTTCGGCTGGAATTATAAGCCGGCTGAAAAACACTGCTGGCTGATTTTTTGTGAGAGAAAAATACTGTTTCGACTGAAAAAACAAGCCGAATAAGACGGATTATAAGCCAGATGAACAGGGCCATAGCGCAAAAACATGCTGCACCGGATGCTCTAAACATCACGGTAAATACACCAGCACCGTTATATTTGCCGCAGCAGGAGGATATAGCGTGAGACAGCGGGAGAAAGAGAGAAGGGAGGGGAGAGGTGACAATGGCGGGTTCCACTTTTTTCCGTAACAAAAAATATTATAACTCACAAACCAAAAACCCAAATTAAATTTCGATTGCACCATTGAATTCGTTTCAATAAATTCTTCAAAACTAGATCTCCCATGGATATATTTAAATAAAGTAACAAGTGGATCCCACTGTGAATAGAGGATGATATAGAGGATGGATGGATGCGGAAGAATTAGGTATAGAGGAGAGAATCTTGATGACTAGTATATACAGAGGATGAATTTAGAGTACCACTAGTGCGGATTTCTTTGTTCGTTCTGTAGATCTGATCTATCCCTGACGTGGACTTGAGCACGTGTCAAACTTTACTGAGGAATCTGGCTATTTTGTTCATGTACATGTAGGCACATGTGAAGGTCAAGTGGTTTGCGGTTTTTAAAATACAGCAATTGGTTTACGGTTTTTTGTTTAACCAGAAAATGTGCCGTATAATTAAGAAAAAAAATTAATAATATGGTAAATGAAGGAGACATTTTTGACCCTGTATTCGCCGATGAGCATCTACTAGTGATTAGAAAGCGACTGAAAGTCTGAAAGTGAAGTTGTTGCAGCAACGGCGACCATTCGCAGAACCATCTATAGCAGCGAATATCCTTTCGTCGAGAAGCAAAAGTGGATGACTTTTGCTAATATATTTGAAGAGCCAGAAAGGAATTTTTAAGACAAAATTGACAAAAAGCAAAGAGCTGACTACTCCCCCTCGACTCCAATAGAAATGTAGATCATTTTAGGATTATAGCTAGTTAAACTTCTGAAACTTTTTTTTGGAAAGAAAAACTTCTGAAACTTGATCAACCATTATATATGAAAATCACGTAGATTTTCAAAACATGGTCGGTGTTGCCAAAATTAACCAGGAAAATACTTTCATAATTTATATAACTATATATTTAAAGTAGTTTGCTTTACTTTTATAAGAGTTGCAAGCCGGAGTCGTATTAATATCCTAAGCAACAACATGATACATCTCTATCAAAAAATATATCAGTACAGTTTTTTTTCGAAGTCAAACTATTTCATACTTTTTTAGACTAAAGACCGATAGGTCCCACTTTATAGGAAGCAATATGTTTTGCTGGGAACACCAGCTTACAAACACAGTTATGAATGTGCACTTGGCACTCCCCTCTTACAGAACCTAGTTCAGAAAGCAACTACTAAAGATGGTTCGACAGAACTGAAAACAAAAGATTACATCATAGCAAAACGATCTCAACTAAGGTATTACACCACTAATCTTGGACATTTAATGCCAAATGTCTTGATAGCTTTTCCACTGTCTTTGAAATCCAGCTTCTTTCCTTCTCCTTGAATAGGATACTCCACTTTTGCATAAAGATGATGGATCGGTGCACCACAACATCAGGACTTGTTATGATTTTATTATTAAAACATAGTCATTACAAATTAACCAAAGACTCCAGCATACGCAAGCTAAAAGAAAAATCATCTTGGGTTTAGGAACATCCAGTGGCGGAGCCAGGAATTATGCATAGGGGGGCCGGTCAAAGAGTTTCGACATATGAGAATTGACTGTAGCTTAATTGTTTAGATTTTTGTTCCGGGGTTAAGCTCTATTTTCCTAGTTTTATTTTAGTATTTGATGATTTAACATGCTCGTTATTTTCTCCGTGGTAGACGACCGTGTCTGTTGATATTGGGGTGCATATGATGACTCATGAATATTAAAATCTACTAGCTTAGTATTTCGGAAGTGCTCATACCCATGGTAAGTGAGTGTTTTGTCGACAATGTGGTGCATGTGATGACTCATAAATCTTAAAATATATCGTCCTAGTATTTCGAAAATGCTCATAGTAGAGTAGGAGATGTGTGTTTGTTCGTAGAAGTGATGTGCATGCATGTATATTAGCGTCTACATCTATAATGTGATTCACAATAAAAAGAGATGGTCACTGAATTGCTGTTGCTAGTCAAGTATGCGTTCAGTAAAATATAAAGTATAATGAAACATAAGTATTATAGTAGAACCAACAATTTCAATAGATATATATGCCCTATTATGATAGACAAATAAACTTAGATAAATCAAAATATTTTATTGTAACTGTATTCTATTTAATTTTGTTGTCTAGAGGATATTAGTAGACATATATAACATGATTTTATTTATTATAGCCTTTTAATATAAACATAGACTATTAAACTCTTTGTATATTATAAAGAAGTTTGTATTGTCAGGGGGGCCATGGCCCTTGCTGAACCCCCCTGGCTCCGCCAGTGGGAACATCCCCTCTACCACTAGTAAGATTAAGAAATTGCTGAAGATTTATAGGTGTTAGTGACCAAAAAAGGGCATCATGATATGTCCACCAATAGTAATTTGCAATAAAACACTCAAAGAAAATGTGCTGAGTCGTCTCGATCTGCCCACACACTTTGCAATGCTCGTCTCCCGGCTAGTTCTGTCTAACCAGCTGTTCTGCTAAAGGAAGACAGTCTGAATAAATGGACCAATGAAAGAACTTTATTTTCAGTGGTATTCTAGCTCTCCATATACTCATCAACTCCTTATTTTCGACTCCAGGGAACGACAACTCTCTTATTAAGAAGCAGCAGTAAATTTACCATTCTTCTCCAAAGCCCATATGACAGTATCCGTTTCTTCTTGTAACCAAACATCTCTGACTTGCAAAACTAGTTGTTGTCACTCCTCTGCCTCTTATATACCAAAAGATCTTCTAAAAGTGAGATTAATTCCATTGTTTTGAAAAAACTTCGTGAACTGTCTTCTCCTGCTCGTTGCAAATGCTGAAAATTCTATTGGAAAAAGTCTAATTGACACCCTGAACTATAGGGGTGGTCTAGTTTACCCCCGAACTATGAAATGGTCTAATTTACCCTCTGAACTTTGCAAAACCGGCCAAATCACCCCCTCGGGCGGTTTTGGGCGGTGGTTTTGCTACAGTGTCAGCGGTTTTGCTATAATAATTGCGTTTTTGTCTTTTTCTTTTTTATTTATTTCGTCTGAATTTTTGAAAAATCATAGTATATCACAGAAAAATCATAAAATGGAAAATCCAATTTTGTTGGACTCCACATGAGTAGATCTACACAATGAATATATAATATAGTATGCTTTAGTACAAAGTTTTTGCTGTAAACATACTACATTATATATTCATTGTGTAGATCTACTCATGTAGAGTCCAACAAAATTGGATTTTTTATTTTATGATTTTTTCTGTGATATACTATGATTTTTCAAAGATTCAGACGAAATAAATAAAAAAAGAAAAAGACAAAACCGCTGTTGTTGTAGCAAAACCGCTGACACTGTAGCAAAACCACCGCCCGAGGGGGTGATTTGACCGGTTTTGCAAAGTTCAAGAGGATAAATTAGACCATTTCATAGTTCGGGGGTAAACTAGACCACCCCTATAGTTAGGGGTCAATTAGACTTTTTCCAAATTCTATTTGTAAACCATGCTTAGAGGACACTGCCGCAGCCAAACATCTCTCCAGAACCTTGAACTATTTCATATTTAACCATAAAAAGATCATATGAAGCCATATCTGATTTGATAGCCGAAGAAAAGTCATGTATCAGTGTCCATCTTTTTGTTTGTCATGTTAATATGGGTTGCGATCAACAAGTTTAACTAATTTATACTCCGGAGAAGTTTAAAAGGATCCTGCACCATGTAGTCGTACTGTTTCTCGGTTTTAAACTGGTGGCCGGCGTCAAACCAAAACCACAATAAATATAAACCTGACGCCTTTCACCGCGCAAGTCAAAACCGCCTCCCTCCTTTCTTCCGCCCTTCCACGGGGCGGTTTGCTAAACCCACCCTGCCGCCGCCGATCCACACCACACCCATCCCGGGCTCCCCGCCTTCCCCTTGACTTCCCCGGCCGGCAGACCAGTCAACGTCACCACCGGCAGCGAGCTAACGGCCTAACCTTCCCAATCGCCGCGCTCCACGTGCAGTCTCCGTCAGCCGCGGCGTCACAGCTCCGGCAGACGCCGTCCCACATAAAACCGGCCCACCCACTCACCCACCCCCACAATTCCCCTCCCCTCCCGTCGTCTCCCCTCCCCCGAACCCCGATTCGAAGCCGGCGGAGTTCGATTTGGGGATTTCGGCGCCTCGCTCCCCGAAATCTCCTGGATCTGAGTCTGTCCGCCGTCTTCGATTTGCGGCTGGAGTGAGCCCGCGAGTTTTCCGGCTTGATTTGGTCGGGGTCTTCGATTTCGGGAATGGAGTCGTCTCCGGTGTCCTACTGGTGCTACAGCTGCAACCGCTTCGTGAGGGTATCTCCGTCCACTGTCGTCTGCCCGGAGTGCGACGGCGGCTTCCTGGAGCAGTTTACGCAGCCGCCACCGCGGGGCGGCGGCGGGAGCGGCCGGCGCGGGACGATGAACCCGGTCATCGTGCTCCGCGGCGGATCGCTTTCTGGGTTCGAGCTCTACTACGACGACGGCGCGGGCGAAGGGCTGCGGCCGCTTCCCGGTGACGTCCAGAACCTCCTCATGGGGTCCGGTTTCCACCGCCTGCTCGATCAGTTCTCGCGGCTGGAGGCGGCGGCTCCGCGTCCGCCGGCGTCGAAGGCTGCGGTGGAGTCCATGCCGTCGGTGACGGTCGCCGGCGGTGGTGCTCACTGTGCCGTGTGCCAGGAGGCCTTTGAGCCTGGCTCCGCCGGCCGGGAGATGCCGTGCAAGCACGTCTACCACCAGGACTGCATCCTTCCCTGGCTCTCGCTCCGCAACTCCTGCCCCGTCTGCCGCCAAGAGCTTCCGGCCGCAGCCACCCCAGATGCGGAGGCGGATGCTGGGCTCACCATATGGCGACTTCCACGCGGTGGATTTGCCGTAGGGAGGTTCGCTGGTGGGCCTAGAGAGCAGCTCCCGGTCGTCTTCACGGAGCTGGATGGCGGCTTCAGTAACGGGGTTGGGCCGAGGCGGGTGACATGGCCAGAGGGAGATGGCCAAGTGGATGGTGGTGAAGGTCGGATTCGCCGCCTATTTAGGAATCTATTTGGCTGTTTTGGTCAGCCAGCAAGTTCGTCGCAGTCCCATAGTGGCTGAGCACAGTTTTCCTTGGTAACAAGTTTTCAATTGATAGCACTGAAGAACTAGGGCTAGTGTAAGAATGGAACCCAGATTATAATTTCTTGGGGCTTTTGATGTAAATGAAGGCCTGGCCTTCCCCCTTCCTTCTCATTTAAGAATTATTAAGAGATGGCTATGAGCAAACATCTTGGAGTAAGCTTTGCAACCAAATTAGGTCAAACACACAAGTGCAAACCTTCAAGAAAGGAATAGCAATGAATGTTTTGGGGAAATCAATCTTTGTCAATATTGTAGGTAGAGAGAACAATTGTTGTATTCGCATCCCTACTGTTTGTGTACATACTGGATTGGTTGAACATGAATTCCCATTCTGTTATATCCTATATTGACATTAAAAATCCCCAAAATCTATTGTATTACTTCTGTTCATCTAGCCGCATCCCTTCATTGTTTCAATTTGAAGTATTCATGTCATGGATCAGTCATAACAGCTGCCAGCCGAACACATGTTTATGCTTAATGGTCATAGCTTACCCTAGCTTGTGCTCCTATCGCTAACTAGTAAGTGGTCAGGACTGTTGTCTTCAATTTTCTGTCCATTTTCTCCTGCAGTTTTGATGTTTTTGTTTCCTCTGCTAGAGAAGGAAACCTCAAGTCCCTATGCTATTTTAAATGTGCCAACTCAAATGTCTTTTCTATGCCTAAAAAATGTCACGATAGTAGATTGGTCTATCCAGTGTGTTCAACTAGTGCAGGGTCGTGTTTGGGGTGGTGCACATGGTGTAAGGGCAGTATAAGAATTTATTCAAAGTATCTGAATATAGGACTGCTGTGTGTCTAAAAAAGCAGTTTAATGCGTGGAATTTAAAGGGCTGTGGGTGTCGAGTTCTACATTTTCATCTCTGGCAGAAATGATGAACTGTACCATCTTGTAGTAGCCATATATTTGTCTACGTCCATCCTTGTAGCTCTCCATCTTGTTTGAGTCATACAGCATACGCAGTGGTTGGCCTAACTTTGAAATTTTTGCTTATCATTTCTTCTCTGCATACTTTCAAATAAGTAACAGGGTGAATTTGCAATGATGATAAAGTTCTGCATCCTTGACAAATTGCCAGAGTTATTTCATCTATTTGTGTTCTATTAATTAGCATAGCTATTGCTTTTGCTCCAGTTGTGGTTTCAATCTAGAAACTCATCACAACTCAAGCCCTATATGTTCATGGCTTTATGTTGTACTTGTGAAGGGGGGAAAGTTTCATTTCTTGTCTTGATCACCTCATGCCTGCTTTATTGTTTTGTATTGCCTCTACTCTGATATGAATATGTGGCAGTTTAGGGAGTTACTTAAAAGCAGAAGGATATCTGAGAAACTGCATAAAATTCTCTATATCGTAATCTTTGCTTTGCTCACTTGATTATCTTTAGTACCATTTGGCCTCGGAAAGACTTGCTATGTCATGCTGGCGCATGTCCTTGTTGTTTGCTCCTTTTCTGGTAACAATATGAATGCTGAAACAGCATCTATGCAGGGTTCTGTTGTCTGCTGGTGGGGAAAAAGCTAAACACCAATTGAATATCTTTGCAGTAAAAACTAGAAATTGTTCTCATTTCTTAAGTTTGGATCATAGTCCATGATAAAGATTCACTTGCTGTTAGTGAAGCTTGTTGATGTTTAGTTTATGTCATTATCACTCCCTCTTGTCGGGGTTGTGATGTATTTTTTCTTTTGGATATAGCTGTAATAGGTCACTGCTCATGCACCAATTATTTGATCATTATATGTTGCCAAATATCTCTGTATAGTTGCTGATAACTGACAACGGATCCTAACTAGTTTTTTGACTTCCCTTCTTTTATTGTTTCTGAGTAATTACCTAGATCCAGTGACTCATATTCTTTGTTTAACTTCTCAGCTGTTTGCTTTACCCTTTGCACCGTGGTTCTTGGTCTTGCTGCTTTCTTCCAGCTTAATTGTTCCAGAAATTTTAGTCTATGTTATGTACACTTCCCTTCTTTTATTGTTTCCCCTGAGTAATCACCCAGATCCAGTGACTCGTGTTTCCAGCTTAATTGTTCCAGAAATGTTAGTCTATGAAAGTATATCTGTTGCTAATGGCATATTTTCTGGACTGCTGTGTGCTTTTCATGATGATTACCCCCCATGCTTCTCATGCCTGCAGGTTGACAATGAAGAATTTCAGTGGTCCTTGTGATATGCTTACCTTTTGCAGGGCTCTCCAGCAGTCCAGCTGACAAGGGTGATGGTCATTTTTTTTTAGGCTTTCACAATACAACAGTACAGTGTATGGCGATGCGGGGGCATCCGCCAGTAGGAACATTACCCTACCAGTTTTTGCTTATGCATCGTTATCGAATTGTCCATCCACTAGCATTTTATGGCAAACTCAGTTACGCCCTAACTTGGCAGTTTTGTTATCTGTATTAAGATATGTATTATCTTGGTTGTTGAGCAATCAACTTCTCTGAATGTCGGTTGATTCAACAGCCCACTGTTCTTGCAAACCTTCCATTTATGCTGTCTTGGCCATGGTGACCGAGATTGGAAGACAGCTATCAGGTCAAGAAGGACCGGACCCATCTGAGCCCATCCTACAGTGAGCAAATCGCGTTGCCTTTCTCAACCATCATCGGTGCTCATCCTCACTTGAGGTGAGGACCTTCTGTTAGGTACCTAGGCTGGCTTAACTATCAGGGAAACATTTGGCAGGATGGCTCAGTGCATTGGAATCTATTGGTGGTGGTCCTGGTCGTGAAGAACTTTCATTGTTCTGGCGCATCACTCTGAGTGCTCAACGAAAAGGACTGCTGCCGAATGAGCATCCTAACTCCAACTGCGCACGGTGCGATGCTTTATTCCCATTCCTGACTTTTAAGAGGCATTGGTAAAGATTGTCTTCTTTTCGTTTATGTGCCAGATCTGTATCACACAGAGTGCTGAAGTACTCAGATGTTCTGTATACCTTCCTGGCAAGAATATTTGTGATAAGCTAAGAGATGGACATTCTTCCAGCTCCATGTTTCTGTGCAATGGACTTAGTTTTGGGGCCATGTTTCGGTGCTCCTTTCGGAAATTTGACGGCTGTTAAACCGCACAATATAGTGCACTCGATCCAATGGTTTGCGTTATAATTGTTGCTTGGGAAGCAATGGTCCTGCGGCGTCCTTGCTGCTGTGGTGAGGCTCCATGTTTTTCTAAAGCCCACTCCGCTTCGTTGGTTCCAAGATTGAGTGCTTCATTCTGTAGTTGTCTCCAAACAATGCTGCAGGATTGAACAATCAGAACCTAAAGAATGCTTTGCT
The DNA here is from genome assembly GCA_038087645.1 of Saccharum hybrid cultivar R570. Lineage (NCBI taxonomy): Eukaryota > Viridiplantae > Streptophyta > Magnoliopsida > Poales > Poaceae > Saccharum > Saccharum hybrid cultivar. Next base: position 9,355,683 of record JAQSUU010000056.1, on the reverse strand, counting down.
TGGATATAAGTGTTCCTGCCGTGCATATCCATGTGTGCTCCTGGAGCAGAAGGGGATTGGATGATTTGCAGAAGCGATGTTATCTTTATTCCACCGGCAGTCTGGCACCAGCCCTCAGTTGCATGATTGGTGTGCCATGTGTGTGCATGATGATCGCTTCCATTGAAAAGAAGCGGAGTAGCCATTCGTGTCGGGTCAACACATGTCTCCAGCGGCAGAAGCTAATCATTTGCGAGAACAAAACTGAATACGACGAACCCAGCGTCTCGTGTGTAGATTCTGATTCTGATGATAGTTGCAGCGTTTTGACTGAGTGCGATGTTACTGGCTCCAGTGCGAGTCACGCATGCCTGCATGATGCATGAATAGCATTTTGCTACTTGGAATCTTCCTGTCCGAATCCGTGTGGCCAAATTTCAGAAGCACCGGCGATGAAAAGGTGTGAATGTCCGCAGTCCGCACATTTCTCTCTGCGTGGCTTTTCTCATGATACCGGTAGTATACCACTCACTACCTTCTCATGTCCGCACATTTGACGTCAGAACTCTCAATTGGCCCACATGTTTGTGTCGTACCGTGCTTGCCATAGTGCCTGTTGCTTTCCCTTAACGTATCGGAATTTGGTAAAGGTAAAAAAGCTTCGTTCGTAGAAATGCTGCGTCATTCTCGCATGATGCCCGGGTCAAGCAGAGGCAGGGCGGGGCAGAGCACGTCACATGCGGTGCATCTCAGAGCACCGGCAGTCACCATCACGGTCCGGCAGTCTGGCTCATGATCGTCATGATCGCCGTGGCTTCCGGAATCACCAGGCAGCGCCGCGGCGGCAAGCCCCCTTCACCGCTTCACCGCCACAGGCCACAGCTGCTGTGAGAAACTGGAAACCCGACGGGGGCAAGCGTGGTTCCTGAATGGCTGAATCGGTTTTCTCAGCAGCCGAACATGGGAGGGTGGAGCACAGGAAGATGAGGGCCCTGTGGCTGTGGTTGCACTCCCTGTATTGGTAGGTAGGTGTCCACTCTCCAGCTGTCGACCACGGGTTTCTCAACCGCAGGCAGGATGAACTGGCGCGCGCTACACCGAATACCACGGGTCTTTTCGACAAATCTAACGAGAGATCATGGCGAGGCAGCTGCCCTGGAACTGAAAGCCACTCGCTCGACTCCAAAACTCCCCGATGATGGACGCCAAATCGGGAGCGCGGCAGCCCCGGCCCCCAGGTCCAGGAGCCTGTCTCTAAAAATGCTCCAGCTGCGCCACCTGGACGGACAGCCGTGTCCATGAGGTCACAGTACTGTATTGATGAGGTCGCCGACTGCTGCATCGCAGAATCGGATGGGAGAATAGCGGCTGTGAATGCGAGCACAGAGGAAACGTCGAAACGAGCACTTGAGGCTTGCGAGAATGCGAGATGTGACACAATGCAACGTGACGCGGTTTAGCGTACTGCTGCGGATGCACCGAACCAGACGAAAAGCACTGACACGTGAATTGTACGAATGCCGGTGGAAAAGAGACGCTGACATTAGTAGTAGGAAGGAGGAGGACCGGACCGGAGCCAGTGAGTGACGGCCAGTCAGCGGTGAGAGTAGAAACGGAGAGTGACTGAGCCATGGAGCCGATCCTTCTCCTCTGCCTCTCTCTCCTTGCCCACGGGGCGGAGGCGGCGTGCAGAGATGCCAGGTTCGCGGGGATAGTTCTCCCGCTGAGGACGCAGCAGCTGGGGCTGGCGCCTACACAGGCACCGGCGGCGAACAGGCTCCGGTTCCGCCACGACGTCAGCCTGACCGTGCCGGTAGCGGTGGGCGCGCCGCCGCAGAACGTCACGATGGTGCTCGACACCGGCAGCGAGCTCTCCTGGCTGCTCTGCACCGGGAGCCGCGTGCCGTCCGCGTCCGCATCGCCACGGGCTCCGGCAGCGTTCAACGGGTCGGTGTCGTCCACGTACGCCGCCGCGTATTGCTCGTCGCCCGAGTGCCAGTGGCGCGGGCGCGACCTCCCCGTCCCGCCGTTCTGCGCCGGGCCGCCGTCCAACTCCTGCCGCGTGTCCCTCTCCTACGCCGACGCCTCGTCTGCCGACGGCGTCCTGGCTGCCGACACGTTCCTCCTCGGCGGGGCGCCGCCCGTGCGCGCGCTCTTCGGCTGCATCACCTCCTACTCGTCCTCCGCCACTGCCAGCGGCAACGGCAACGACGCCAGCGCCACCAACTCCTCGGAGGCGGCGACAGGCCTCCTCGGCATGAACCGGGGCAGCCTGTCCTTCGTGACGCAGACTGGCACCCTCCGCTTCGCCTACTGCATTGCCCCAGGGGACGGGCCCGGCCTCCTCGTCCTCGGCGGCGACGGCGCCGCCCTGTCGGCGCCGCAGCTAAACTACACGCCGCTGATAGAGATCTCTCGGCCGCTGCCGTACTTCGACCGGGTGGCCTACTCCGTGCAGCTGGAGGGCATCCACGTGGGCGCCGCGCTTCTCCCCATCCCCAAGTCCGTGCTCGCGCCGGACCACACGGGCGCGGGCCAGACCATGGTGGACTCGGGCACGCAGTTCACGTTCCTCCTCGCCGACGCCTACGCGCCGCTCAAGGGCGAGTTCCTGAAGCAGACGACCGCGCTCCTGGCCCCGCTCGGCGAGCCCGACTTCGTGTTCCAGGGCGCGTTCGACGCGTGCTTCCGCGCGTCGGAGGCGCGGGTGGCCGCGGCGAGCCAGCTGCTCCCGGAGGTGGGCCTCGTCCTCCGCGGCGCGGAGGTGGCGGTCGGCGGGAAGAAGCTCCTGTACAGGGTGCCCGGCGAGCGTCGCGGTGAGGGCGGCGCCGAGGCGGTGTGGTGCCTGACGTTCGGAAACTCGGACATGGCGGGCATGTCGGCGTACGTGATCGGACACCATCACCAGCAGAACGTCTGGGTGGAGTACGACCTCCAGAATAGCCGCGTTGGCTTTGCGCCCGCGCGCTGCGACCTCGCCACCCAGCGCCTCGGCGCCCGAGCATAGGCGTCTGTGCTCGTTGTGGGCCTGCCATTGATGGCACACAGCAGCAGGGCACGAAATCGTTGGTAGAGACCAGGTATTAGAGATGGTCTCTCCGATCACCTGCTGCTGTGGTCAACTTTGTATTACTACGCGATCAAGTATACAAGTCGGTGACAAGCTGATATAGACATAGTTATGGATAATTTGTATTATGCAATCAGGTATACAAGTCCGTGACAAGCTCACTCCGGTCACAAATAGGAGTAAGCGAATGTTTTCGAGCTTTATAAAGTCCAATGTTCCAAACTTTAACTACACACTATTATTTTTTACATGTTAAAAGTTTGAATGCGACATGAATAGCGCAATTTCATCCACAAATAAAACTATACATTTGCTATTTCAGCAACTGTTTTGTTCTTGGTCGTCTAGGTTTCTTCTGATAAAACTTATCTCATGCTCCAAGGATAGTGTATGTTCCATTGAAATTTAGAGGACACTATTCATTTTCAGCTCCGGTGACCTAAGAGTATGTTTAGGACTGTTTCACTGACTCTACTTCACAAACTCTACTATGAATCAGCTTCGTAACAAATCTTGAGGCGCATACTCTAAAATAGTCAAGTTGCATATGTTACCGAAGCTTTTTTTATCTGTTGGGGAAAAAAGAATTGGCATGAAATTTGCTAGGAATGGGCTAGTTATTTATGACAATATGATGCAGACATATACTACTTAGTACTCTTTTAGTACATAAAAGAATGTAGCTATGGTATTCATGCTCGTTAAAGTAGTTTAAATTTGACCAAATTTACCGTGAATAGTGTTCATATTAATATATTTGAATCACTTTATTATAAAATTATACTCCCCCGTTCCAAATTATAAGTCGCTTTAATTTTTTTATATCTATTTTGTTATGCATCTAGATTAATAATATGTTTAGATACATAGTAAAATGAATAAACAAAAAAATCAAAACGACTTATAATTTGGAACGGAGGAAGTATTTCATAATTATTTTAATAATATTTATTTTATATCACAAAGGCTAGTATTTTTTCGTATAATTTTGGATAAATTTAAGGATGGTGGTATTCAATTTTAGCTATCGGGATCCAAGTGCGCCGTCCATCACGAAACGGACGGCACAGATAATGCCACGCACTCTCCACAGAGTGCCCGGCACTGCGGCGCACGAACTCGAAACCGCAGAAGCCTTTCTAGCTCCTGCAGTCCTGCTGTCCCCCCTCTCTTTTCCCCATCTGCAGGCTGCAGGCGCTGCTGCTCTCGTCCTCCGCCAGCGAGCGAATCGCTGGCTCGACGCCGCGGCGGGAGGTATCTCGCCTTCGATCAGATGCGCGCCCTCCTCGAACTCCCCCTCGCCTTCCTCGTCTGGCTTCCGATTCGGTCTGGTCAGCGCCCAAGCCGTGCGCTGGGCGAAGCTTCCGGAAGCTTCAGGGTTTATCCCGGCATTTCGCTTCCCGCGACGGCGCGACCGGATCGCTTGGCCTGACGGAGTTTCTAGCTGGATTTCGGTTGGGGCGTCGCTCTCCGGCGCTTGTTTCATTTGTATTTATCGGTGCCTCAGGTTCACGCCCAAATTCGTTGCTGCGTGGGGCTTTGGAGTTTGGAGCCAATCTTGCGCCTTAAAGTGGCGGCGGCAGCGCCTGGTGGGCACCATGAGCTTCGTCTTCCGAGGGAGCAGGGCCGACATCGAGGCCGGTGGCTTCTCGGGGTTCGCCCCCGAGCGCCGCGCCATGGTGGGTGTCTGTCTGCTCAACCCATGATGCATCTCTGCTAAAATGTAACTGGCGGTACTGTAGCTCAAACCGGTTTCCTTGTCCTGATGTCTGATCTCATTCGTATGTGTGCTTGGGTGCAGCGAATTCATGCAGGGAGCAGGCCGCTGAATAGCAATTCCTTGGCTTTTCTTCTAACTGGTAATCCGTTCGCCTGTCTATTACCAATACTGTTGAGCTGCTAAAGATTTTTCTTTTGGTTAACGTTGTGCTTTTTCTTGGGCAGTTCTTGTTTTGTTCATGGTACTGAACTCACACCAGATGTCTCCCAATCTTTTGGTAAGTTTTCATGCTGTGTGCGAGGTGTCCATGAGTCGATTAAAGTTGGTTTCTTATTCGTACAAAGCATGCAATTGTGGAACAGTTTAATAACTACATATTTGTTGGATTGCACAATATTTTCTTCTCTTGTAGCTTTGGCTTGTCTTGGGAGTCTTCCTAATGGCCACGAGCCTTAGAATGTATGCCACGTGCCAGCAGCTTGCTCATGCTGCAGCTGCCAACAGTTTTCTCGGCCACACTGAGCTGCGTGTGCATGTACCGCCGACCATTGCCCTTGCTACGAGAGGCCGGTTACAGAGCCTTAGACTTCAACTGGCTCTTCTTGATCGTGAATTTGACGATTTAGGTGTGCTCAATACATTCCATTCGACTCATTTGATGGTTTATAGTGTTTCCTGAAAACTTAGCGCCATGGAAATCATTTTGTTTCAGATTATGACACTCTGAGAGCATTGGATGCTGACAATAGCCCGCATGCTCCTTCTATGAGTGAAGAAGAAATAAATTCTCTTCCTGTATTCAAATATAAAGTTCAGGCGCAGCAGGGGAATGCCCCTGCCCGAAAAAGGTAAGGCGAATTATCCTTTGGGTTGATTTGTTCATATGGCCATGTCAAGTTGGTTCTAGTATCTCCCATCATCAACTCATGACCAAACATTTAATTCTGAAATGGAGACATGGAGTAATTTGTCTCTATGATGTGTTTCTAACGAATGTTTTTTCAATAGTGATGGGCCATCTCAGCTATCGGTTTCTTCAACTGGGTCTGGCAATGAGGTAATTGATAAATACTGATTTGTTTCTCAAGGTGTGGTCACTTGAAAAGTACCTTATTATCATCATGTAGGCTGTTAAAAAGTCATGTTATTTGTGATGTCACAGTTGTTAGTCGTATGCATATGCAATGATATTCTTATAATATTCCATTGTAAAGATAAGATTAACATATATGTATTTTACATATCTGTATAACTGGGCAATACACTTTTGGCTCAGCCCTCATTTATTGAAGTTATTGGTTGTTTTCTGGTTAGCTTTGGGATTTATATGATATTTTGAGTCAAGGATTTTCTAGTTTACACTTTCTTATTTGATGTAATAGCTAGTGTTTAGAATCACATAGCTGCTGTGATCACTGATCACCATCAGCATCTGTGCAGTAGCACATGCATGGTTCAGACTTTGGGCCACGATGATTATTGTTTAACTCGATTCTGCCTTGCAGAAAAAGCAGGATGGTCTAAAAGCAGATGGAACCAGCAAAACTCAAGAGGATGAACTAACATGTAGTGTTTGCTTAGAGCAAGTCGCGGTGGGTGATCTCTTGAGAAGCCTACCATGCTTGCATCAGGTAATCATGCTCATTATCTTGCCCTTGGTTTTCCTTGTATGGAAACAGCAGATGATCTCAGTTTTGTTTCCTTTCTGAAATGATCCTGGCAGTACCTTTTAGCTCTAGTTTGATATGGTAACTTGACATGTTAGCTAACATCCTAAAACAACGCCGTGAAACCAGAACCATGTTTGATGTACCAACAGGATTAACTGGTGCACTTAACACATTTTGTGGATGAATGATGTGATATTGTGACATACTTAAGATAATTTTTTTTAACTGTTATTATTTGCATATATCATATCTTACTTTACAGTTTACATCTTGCACTTGGTTGACCACTTGCTTCATGCTACCTCTTCATAGATAAGTGACTTATTGGACACATTCTCCATAGTGCAACTTTGAATGATACTTCTTGCTACAAAATATTTATAGGACATAGAAAAAAATAGTTTATGAAACTTCCGAGACAAAACTACCCGAATAATTTTCAAATATCCACACTTAGAATATAACAAGTAATGTGTAACCAGAATTTAAAATCATTGACTTAAGACAACCCCAAAAAAACACTTGTTTCTGACTGGACTACTGGAGAGAGTATGCACCAGTGTGAGGTGCTATGTTGTTGATTCTGCAGAACAGAAAGTAGGGAGTGTGTCATTGTAGTTTATATTCTTTACACTCAGATCTGAAATTCTGTGAATTTTTTGAAGCAAACTTAAATTTGCTGGTTACTTGACACATCAATAACTTCCTTTGCTTTGTCATTCTTTGCCCCATAGAGTTCTATACCCACGCCTGATTATAATATCAGGAATCACATGTTTCTAAACAACAATATAGACCAGGAATCACAAGTGAAATAGGATTAATGGGCGATAGAGGTGTGATCTCGACTCCCCCACTCTGTCTCGCCACGCCATTGTCTTCCTATATTTGAAGGTTGGTAGGAACCTAAGAGACTATTGTACAAGACCTGCTATAACCTTGCCCGTAAGCACGGCCTAGCTTTTGAGGCCTGCGTCAGGCACGTGTCAGCAGTCAGCTTGTGTTGTCCTATGGAGGACTGATGTTGTTACAAGTGCATACATGAAAATCAACGCTTTGAAGATATGTCCAATATAGTGCTAATGTGATGCAGTGACAGAAAACAAATGCAAGTTCTTCACATGGACCCTAATCCAAGATAAAATCCTAACAGTAGAAAATCTAGCAAAGAGGGGATGGCCACATCAAACTTCTTGTGCCCTTTGTCATGGGGAACAGGAGACGAGCCTCCATATGTGTCTGTTATGACCCTTCGCGGTTGACGTCTGGAGGAGGTTGCTAGTGTGGGGGCATTGCTCTGTAGTCTTTACCTCTGCATGTACAGGTTGCAAATTGCACTAACATTAAAAATTGGTGGGATTTGTGGAAAGAAAGATAAAAGATGACACTTCAACTGGTTATGCATCTACATCATGTGGAATTTGTGGAAAGAAAGAAATCAGCGGATTTTCCAAAATGATTGCTCCACGCCTGTATCGATTGTGCTACGCACAAAACAGGACTTTGAACAACGACAACGTGCTTTTCAAAACTAGTGTTAGAGGCCTTCATGTGCATTTTGTTTCTGCTTCTTTGTGGTTTGTCTATCTCAAGGGCTTGGGTTGTCTTTTAGCCTATTGAGGCGTGTCTACCCCTTAGAGCACTCTTAACAATAGAGTCAACTTGATAGCTCATATGAACTTAAAGAAAAAAAAGATAAAAATAAAGTAACACAACATACAAAAAAAGTGTTTGAGCTTAGCTCTTTAACTTATCATTTGAGCTTAGCTCTTAAACTTATCATTATCTCTTCTGTGTATTCAATAAAAATATTTTATGACCTACCTCTTCAAACAGTGTTGGAGCTACCCTCGGTAAAACTTCCTGTTCTGGTTTCTCCCTTCCTTGCAAGGCAGAGCTCCCCGGGGAAAAAAAAAGTGCTAATGTGATGTGTCCTGATGAGGCAACAGCCCACTGCAAGATTTCTTACTTTCTCTTTTGTTTTACAGTTTCACGTAAACTGCATCGACCCATGGCTGCGCCAACAGGGTACATGCCCAATCTGCAAGCACCAGGTGAGTGATGGGTGGCATGCCACAGGCAACGGTGAAGAGGATGGTTCTTACATGGTGTAAGTAGCTGCCTAGGTGTAGGCCATAGGTAACTAGTAGTAGCTGCTAACAGAATCCGTGGAACGCTGTTTTGGATGTGACGGTTTGGAGTGATTTCCTGCAATGTAGGGATGTGGTCTAATCCCTGTCTATCCTAACAAAACCGAGTGTGGAACCAGCTGTCCAGTGCGCTGAGTTCTTGTACAACTAATGTTCATTTCTCTCATTCTCTGTGATTTTGATGCATAAAAAGGTCGACGATAATCTTCTTCCCCGTCCTTTCTTAGTATGCTTAGTTTTTTTAAAAAAAACACACAATGGCAGGAGCTCTGTCTTTCGTTAAGATGAAATAAAATTAACCCAGTTTATGAGAGAAATCAGGCAAGAACATTCTTAGTGCACGGCAAGTTACATTTCCCGTCGCATAATGGGCCTTGTGGACAGGGTTTTTTTTACCGACCGGTTTCCGGTAACCGCTGGGGTCCGGTAGCGGTAAACCGGCCCGGTTTACCGGTAATCGGCCGAATTCAAATTTAAATTCAAACGCTCCTTCAGTTCGGTTCGGGTCTGGTTTACCGGCCGGTTTGGAGCGGTAACCGGCCGGTTTGACCGGTTTACCGCTCGGTTTGAGTTTGGAATTTTCTTTTTTCTTTTTTTTTAAACTTCTATACGTATAAATAAATACTAAACGAACCCGAATTTGAAAAATTTTTACACCATTGGCTTCTATAAATCATGAACTATTTTTAGGAATTTTTTCAGCATTTTTTGTTTTTTTTTCAAATTTTAAATTTGAATTTGGGGGCCTTAACGGGCCGGGACCGGGATTTTTTTTCTTTTTTTTTCAAACTTCTATACGTATAAATAAATACTAAACGAACTCGAATTTGAAAATTTTTTACACCATTGGCTTCTATAAATCATAAACTATTTTTAGAAATTTTTTTAACATTTTTTTTCAAATTTTAAATTTGAATTTGGGGAATATCTAACCGGATCGGACCGGAACCGGTCCGGCCCGGTTAGGGCGGTAACCGTGGTTTACCGCGGTAAACCGAGCGGTATTTTTAACCCTGCTTGTGGATGCGGCGACATTTCCATGGCGCTGATTGAGTCCATATTTGGCTTCATCTGTTATCGGTCCAAGTACGGAAAAGTGTGGCGTGGGAAGCAACTACCATTGCAGATGCATTGGAGTAGTCAGAAGGAAGCATACAACAACAACAGGTGCCGAGGAAATTGTGTGCAATGGTGTCGGTGTTCGGATCCGAGGGGGTCCTAAACCAATGAGTAAAATGCTGCGTGTTCCTTTCCTGGGTGGTGATGCAAGGAGAACACACGGGGGTTTATCCTGGTTCGGGCAAAAGAAGGCCCTACGTCCAGCAGGGGGGAGAGGTTTGTATTTCCTTGCACCGAGGTGCTCGTGTAGGGGTTACAAGCTTGCGAGAGAGGGCGTCGAGCCCAAGTCTCAAAGGAGAAAAAGAAAGAGTACAAGATGATTGCTTGAGATGTTGATCTTTGTCTTGTATATGGCTTGTTGTTCGTTTATTGACCTCTGCCCCCCTTGTGGAGCCCCGGCCTGCCCTTTTATAGGACGGGAGGAGGCCAAGACGACGGGGATCCTTGAAATGATGTTTTGTCGATCCCTGTTGAGGTGACTGTAGCGACGTGCCTTAGAAATGGGAGGCCATCCTTGGGGACGTGATGTCGTAGAGGACGAGGTATTGAAATGACCCGGAGCGTCGCGCCATACCGTCCTTCCTTCCCTGTTGCGCTGTGTTGAGGGTCGAGGCCGGGTCGAGGCCGGGTCGAGGCTTGAACGGATAAGTCCGAATCCCTGGAATTGGGGTGTACGGGCCTTGTCATATCCTCCCTCGAGGGTCATTAGTGATGCATAGTGTTAGGTACGGTGGGTACAGTGACGTTTTTCACCTCCCATCACGGGATGGGCGGTAAAACAGTGAAGGCTGACATTGGTATTGTTCCCACGTCGACCCAGGTTGCGGCCATGCCGGTAGGTGGTAGTTGGTGGTTGTATTAAATGCCATGACTTTTTTGTCCGTGGTAGGTGGAGGCAGAGGGGATCGAGCGCCTCGACCCGGGCTCACGCGAGTCGGAGCGCTCCCGGGGGGCGATCGAGCCCCGTGCGGGTCGGAGCGCGGTCGAGGCCTCCCGTCGAGGGGGCCTCGTACGAGTCGGAGACGGGATGCGGTCGAGGCATTCCGTCGAGCCGGCCTCGTACGAGGCGGACCTGTCGCGCGTTTTGAAGTGGGCTGTGCTTTGTCGTGGCTTAGTCGTTTTAGTTTTTATTATCGTTGAATGCGGGTACCCTTATAGTATTGGTACCGACAGTAGCCCCCGAGCCTTTAGGTGAGTGTATGTTCACTCCCCTAGAGGCTTTTTGCCGATGAACTAGAGTCATAGCGCTGTTTGCTTTTCCAGTAGGGGCGTCTGAGCGCTCTCAGGACTTTTCCGGTGGGGGCGCGCGAGCGCACCCGCCGGGTGTAGCCCCCGAGGCCTCGGTGGAGTATTGAGAAAATCTCCTCCGAGGTCTTATTCGTGTTTTATCAGGGAGTAATTGATGCGGTCGAGCCCCCGAGCCTCGTGCGCACGAGGTCGATCAGAGTCCCTGCCGTCTTTCGTTGTCCGGCCCTCACGCTCTTCCTTCGGAGAGGAGGAGGAGGGGTGGGGAACGTCGTACTACCCCGTTTGGGCGAGTCCGGCGATCTCCGGTGAGCTGCTAGCGGGGAGATTCGAGTGAGAGTCCGTGCTCCAGTCGTTAGGAGTCGGCTTGTGGCCCGGAGGCGCTCTTCAAAGATGCCAAGGAGTGGTCGTGCGGATGTCGGTTCCCTGCGACAGGATCCGAGGGCTCGATGCCTCCCCCGAGGGGATTCCTGCTTCGACCCCGTCCTTTGGCCTCGAATACGTCTTGGGATGCCTCGAGAGCGTGGCTCGAGCCCTGGCCATGTACGGGCGCATCCCTGGTCGTCCCTTGCTCTGTTGCTTCGAGGGCAGCTGTCGAACCCGGGTCGAGGGCCAGCTTTCGTTCCCTCGAGACTTAAAGTGGGCTCGGAGCCCGTTATAGGAATCTAGGAATATCCGTCCGTGGATCTCGCCCCGCCCGTTAGCCAGGCGCGCCTTTTCAGGGCGAGATCGGCGCGGTAGTGGGCGACGTGGCGTTCGGTTACAGCGTGGGGGACGGCCACGTGCCTTGCTCCTGTAAGACGTGGGGGACGGTTTGGTGAGCGCATTTATTGCGGGAAACTGTTCCTACCTTTTCGCGCGGCCGTTGGACTTCCTCCTGGCCTATAAAGGTGAGACCCCAAGGGTCCGTGCTCCCCTCCGGTTCTTTGCGCTCCTGCCATCCCCTAGTCTCAGGAAACCCTAGCCTTCTTGCGCCTTCCGCCTACGCTGCTGCCGCCGCCGCCGCCTTCCCCTCCGCTCATCCCCTTCCCGACAGCGCCAATGGCCGGAAAGAGCCAAATCCTCCCCGCCGAAGACTGGGCCACTTCCTCGGTGACGGAGAGGAAGCTGGAGGAGCTGGTCGAAGATGGGTTGCTGCGGCCGAGGACGAACCGGTGGCGGCCGGAGTGGATAGCGCCGCCGTCGGCCCACCGGGAGCCGGCGCCCCTGGAAGGATACGTGGTGAGCTTCGTATGCTTCCACGAGCGGGGGTTCGGCATTCCTTCGTCGGTGTTCATGCGAGCGCTTCTCCACTACTACCGGGTGGAGCTCCATCACCTCGCCCCTAACGCCGTCGCACAGGCCGCCATCTTCGCGGCGGTCTGTGAGGGGTATCTCGGGGTGGAGCCGCAGTGGAACCTGTGGCTCCACCTCTTCAAGGGCGAACTCTTCGCGAGGAGGGCGGGGGAGAAAGGAGTCCTCTACGTGGCACGGGTAGGGAGCTGCGTCCTGCAGTTGAGGACGAGCCGGGCGGATCAGTACATCCCGGCTCGCCTCATCTCCTCGAACAGTGGGTGGCACGAGGGCTGGTTCTACCTCCGCAACGACGACAATCAGTTGCCGAGGTACACCGGCTGCGTGCTGACCGCCCGGGAGGACCGCTGGACTTACGGAGTGCCGGATGTCAAGAAGCCGCGCCTGGACCCGCTGCTGGCGGCGCTGCAGCAACTTCGCGCTCGAGGCTTGACGGCGGCGGCGGTGGCGACGGCGTTCCATCGCCGCAGGGTGATGCCGCTGTGCCGGCGTCGCCTGCGCCTCGACCAGATGACTCCGGAAGCGCCTCTGGAGGGGAGCCGGATGTCTCACGAGGCCCTCACCCTCGAGGAGGGACTTCGTCGAGCCCGCCGGATGGTCGGGACTTTCAAGGCGGAGGAAGCTGACCGGCTCCCCATGAGGCCTACTGAGGGGTTCGAGCCCGTGGTAAGTTCTTTGAGTTGATATGTGTCGATTTGGTTTCGTTTGTCTCTCGGACCCCCTTAACCTGGTCGACGCCGGTGTGCAGGACTTGTCGGCGCTGCGGGAGACGCGACCGCTGGTCCCGGAGGACCAGCCTGCCCGGGATGCTCGACGACAGCACGCCTCAAAGCAGAAGGAGGTCAAGGAGTCGACCAAGAAGCGGGTGGCCCGCAAGGCCAAGGAGGCGGAGGCGCGGAAGAAACTCCGGCGCCAGCAGGCCCTCGACGGGCTTCCTTTGGAGCCGTCGTCCTCCGAGACCATGTCGGGAGAGGACGACGACAGCAGCGGCGAGGATGACGATGCCTTGTCGCGGTACGAGGCCGCGACCGGGCTGGGGAGCCTCCCCGACATCCACCCCCTGCTGGAGCCCATCGCGGGGTCATCCTCCTCGGTCGTCGTGGTCGAGGAGGCTGAAGAGGACGACGAGGAGGAGAAGAAGAAGAAGAAGAAGAAGAAGAAGAAGAAGAAGGAAGAAGAGAAGAAGGAGGCGGGCCCCTCGGCAAGAGGGGCTGCCTTGCCCCGGACCCAGCAAGTGGGGTCGACGGGGGCGCCTGCCCTAGCCCAGGCCCCGCAAGCTCGGATGGGGACGGGGGCGGTGGCGCCGACATCGTCGGCGGCGGCGCCACCGTCGGGCGTGAGGACCCGAGGCCAGCTGGCCTCGGAAGCGCAGAAGACGCGCAGTGGTGCGCCGGCGAGAGCCCCACGGAGCGCCCGGTCCGCGGGTGGGGCTGCCGCGAGGCCACCGCCTGCCGCCTCGAGCGGCTCGGACCGTGCGGGGTCGAGGCCCCTGGTGCCGATCTCCGGGTGAGTTTTCGAGCTAAGGGGACTTGTCTTTTTTCGAATTCGTCGACCGACCTCATTTTTTATTTTACAGGCTGAAGCGGAAGGCGGAGCACATGGGGCCCACCCCCGTGAAGTCCCTTCGAGCCAGCGCCGTCGTCCTCAACCGGTCGGCGGAGCAGGACGCGGCCTGGGTCCGCGAGGTCGAGGCCGCGAAGGAGCGTCGTCGGCAGCAGGAGGCTGCAGGCGTTTCGACGGTCGTCGGCCCCAATCCTACCGCGGCGGGGTCAGACCCGGCGAGGGTGGTGGCGCCCGGCCCGGTCGAGGCGGAGCCCAGGGCGCTGCCCTCGGCTGAGGCCACCGTGGAAGCGGCCGTGGAGGGGGCGGCTGCCGATGCGACCGTGGAGGGGGCTGCACCGGCACCGGAGCAGGAGGTGGCACCGGCGAGGGGGCCGCAGCCACAGCAAGACCCGCTGGCGCGGCCGGTGGGCACGGCGGAGGGCGAGGTCGCCGAGCCCTCTACCGGAGCCCCGGAAGAAGTGGCGCCGGAGGTTGAGGTGCCGGTTGCGGGGGCACCGGTGGTCGGAGCGCCGGTTCCCGCGCCACCAACGGGCGAGGTACCGGCCCCAGAGGCATCGACGGTGGAGGCGCCAGCTCCCGAGGTACTGGTTGCCGAGCGGCTGGTCACCGCCGAGGGGCGGGTGCCCGTGGTCATTGCCCTCGACGACGCCCCCCTAGACAGGGGAAAACAAATAATGGGGGCCGAGGGGGGCGAGACCACGAGCCGGGCCGATGCCTCGACCTCCGCCGGGGCCGCGGGAGCTGCGGGCGAGGGCAACGAGGCCGGCCCTTCGACCGGGCCGGGAGGCGCCCCGGCCACGTTGTCATCGTCGTGGCCTGACTTCGCCGCGCTGGCGATAGCGCGGGCTGAGGAGGAGATCCCGAGGTGGGGGGGCGCCCCTTCAGTTTAGGGACGCCGCGAACCTCGATGCCGAGCCTATCCTCACTCTGAATGACAGAGATGAGGTGCATCGCTGGCAGTACCTCGAGGGCGTCCGCCAGCATCTCGATCGGCTGCTCCGCGTGGCGTCCGACACCGTTTCACGGGGCATGCGGGATGCCACCGAGGTACGATTAATCTGTCAGCTTATTTCGTGGCTCTCAGTGTCTTTTTTCTTTGGTTTCATTATCTTTTTTGGTTTTCTTTGAGTTAGGAACTGAAGGAGACCTCCCGCCGCAAGTCACTCTTCATCCGAGGTGAGAGTGGCGTGTGGGCGTCGCTGTCCCGGCAACGGGCCCTGGTCGAGGAGACCCAGAAGAGGCTCGCTGATCGGTCCGCTGAGATGGCGGAACTGCGCACCGCCTTCTCGACGGTGAAGGAGGAAGCGATCCAGGCATGGGCGGTTGAAGCCTCGATGCGCACCGAGGCGGACAAGGCCCGGGAAGAGGCTGCCCAGGCTCGCAGGGACCTCGAGCCCCTGTCGGCGCGGGTCAAGGAGCTCGAGGAGGACGTCTCCCAGGTTGGCCATCAGCGCGACCTCCTCAACGTCCAAATCGGGCAGGTGACGGCCCAGCTTGGCGCGCTGAAGGGCGAGGTCTCAGTGCTGAACGGGGCCGTTCAAGAGAAGGACGCGGCGCTCCAAACCGCCCGCCAGGAGATCGAGGCACTGAAAGCGACCATCCGCGAGAAGGACAGAGCTCTCCTGGGGCTCGAGCAGACGTGCGGGGGACTCCGCGACGAGGTTACGGGCTTGAAGACCCACGTCGAGGGTAAGTATGACTTGTTGTAGTTATGCCGTCGAGGCCTCGTGTCGGGTGCTGATTTTGGCTTGTCGCATTCCAGAGCTGGAGAGCGAGAACCGGGAGGCCCACTCGACTGCCAACTCCCTGCAGGGCCTCCTTGAAGCCGAGACCCGGAGGACCTAGTTGCTCGAGGGCGCGATTACTACGGTGTGCGACGGTCTGGGGGTTGAGCCCGACGCCGACACCGGAGAAGACGCTCCAGGGAACTCCTTCATCCGTCGGATGGCGGCGCTAGGTCTCCTTGCCCGGGAGAAGATACGGGACAGCCTCCACCACGGCGTGAAGAGGGCGCTGGCCGTCGTCCGCTCGGGGTTTGTGTTCGACATGGAGCTTGTTGCCGATGGCTTCATCACAGACCCGGAGCGGACGGACGCGGAGAATGAAGACGCCTGCCTGGAGCTGATTGAAGCCGCGGAGGGGCCTGGGAGCCGTCTGGCCTCGCTCTTTGAGCCTGAGGTGGTCCCGCCTGCTGACGACGAAGGCCTGTGAGCCAAATCTGGGCACGGAGGCCCATGTAATAAATTAGTTATTTTGATTTTCGGTCATGATGGCCTCGGGGGCCTTAAGAACTCGAGACATAAACCAGTTCGTGGTTAATTTAGTTTTATTCGAGCTTTTCTTCCCTCTATCGCTTGGATTGTGTTCTTGTGCGATTTACTTAGCACGCAGTCGCGTCCTTTGGCGCAGAGGAGCTAGTGGAGGTACCGTAGCCTGGGGGGCGTAGGTGATCTCACGGCTCGACTGCCCTTGAGCTTCAGGGTGCTCTTGCGGCCTCGCGGGTCGTGCAAGATCTTAATCTAAGCGACAGGGGGTAAACTCCTTTTTAAAGTTATGAACTGTTATTAGATCTATTTAGCGTGCGGCCGCGCCCCTAGACGGCGTGAGTACCGTAGCCTCGGAGGCGTAGGTGATCTCGTGGCTCGATAGCCCCCGAGCTTCAGGGCGCTCTTGCGGTGCTTGCTGATCTAAGCAGTAGTTCTTAAAATTTAAAAAGAAGCGCAAATTTTTTCGGGACTGGGGGTTCCCCCTTTGTAGCCCCCGAGGGAGGGTCGATTCTGGTAGTGCAGAGTCGATCCTTCCTCATCGTAAAAACGAAAGTTTTAACATTGCTGTATTCTTTATTGTTGAAAAAGAAATTACAGAGCCTCGAGGCTTTCTAAGGAAAAAAGCGACGTAGCTGTTCAATGTTCCAAGCGTTGGTGAAGATTTCGCCCTTCTCGTTGGATAGCTTGTAGGTGCCCGGCTTTAGTACTTCTGCGATAATGTACGGTCCTTCCTATGGTGGCGTGAGCTTGTGGCGCCCCTTGGTGTTCTGGTTCCGTCGTAGCACCAAATTGCCGACGTTGAGGTCGCGCTTGCGGACGTGTCTGTCGTGGTAGCGTCGGAGACCCTGCTGGTACCTGGCAGAATGCAACAAAGCCACATCTCGGGCCTCCTCGAGCTGGTCGAGGGCGTCCTCCCTTGCGGCGTCATTGTTTCTTTCGTTGTAGGCCTTTAACCTTGGGGATCCGTATTCTATATCAGTTGGGAGCATAGCCTCGGACCCGTAGACTAAGAAGAACGGAGTGAACCCCATGGCTCGACTCGGCGTTGTTCTTAGGCTCCACAGAACCGAGGGTAGCTCGGCAGCCCATCTTTTGCCATGTTTGCGTAGCTTGTCAAAGATCCTGGGTTTCAGGCCCTGTAGGAGCATGCCATTGGCACGTTCTACTTGGCCGTTTGTTTTTGGATGAGCCACGGGCGACCAGAGCACGCGAATGTGATGGTGGTCGCAGAAATCCAGAAACTTTTTACCAGTGAACTGGGTGCCGTTGTCCGTGATGATGCAGTTGGGGACCCCAAAGCGATGAATGATGTTGGTGAAGAAAAGCACAGCTTGTTCGGACCTAATACTGGTGATGGGGCGAGCCTCGATCCACTTGGAGAATTTGTCGATAGCGACGAGCAAGTGGGTGAAGCCGCCAGTTGTCCTCTTTAGAGGTCCGACAAGGTCGAGGCCCCAAACGGCAAACGGCCACGTGATGGGAATGGTTTGCAGAGCATGTGCCGGAAGATGAGTCTGTCTCGCATAGTACTGACAACCTTTACAGGAGCGTACTAGCTTGACAGCGTCGGAGACCGCGGTCGGCCAATAGAATCCTTGTCGAAAGGCGTTCCCGACGAGGGTTCGAGGCGCAGCGTGGTGACCGCAAGCCCCCGAGTGCAGGTCGCTGAGCAGGTCCCTGCCTTCCTTGTTTGTGATGCAACGTTGGAGGACGCCAGTAGGGCTGCGGCGGTACAGCTCCCTACTGTCGCCAATGATCACAAAGGTTTTGGCCCGGCGAGCGATCCGTCGAGCCTCGGTCTTACTCGAGGGGGTCCCCTTGGATGAGGTAGTCAAGGTACGGAGCGCGCCAGTCAAGCTCGAGGTCAGATGGTGGGGTCGATCCTTCCACCTGCATGGCTTCGGCCCCGGTCGAGGGGGCTTCTGCCTCAGGTGGGGGGTCGAGTGACGTCCCGTCGACCCCTCCGTCTGACCCGAGGTCGACGGATGGCCGCTGGAGATCTTTTGCGAAAACGTCTGGTGGAACCGTAGTTCGACTGGACGCGATTTTTGCGAGTTCATCGGCGGCCTCATTATACTTGCGTGCGATGTGGTTGAGCTCGAGGCCGTGAAACTTGTCCTCGAGGCGCCGTACCTCTTGGCAGTAGGCTTCCATCTTGGGGTCGCGGCAGCTCGAGCTCTTCATGACCTGATCGATCACTAGCTGGGAGTCGCCTCGAACATCAAGGTGTCGGACCCCGAGCTCGATGGCAATTCTTAGCCCCGTGACGAGTGCCTCGTATTCGGCGACGTTGTTGGACGCAGGGAAATGGAGCCGGATGACGTAGCGCATGTGAGCCCCGAGGGGTGAGATGAAGAGCAAACCCGCGCCTGCTCCTGTTTTCATCAACGACCCATCGAAGTACATGGTCCAGAGCTCGGCCTGGAGCTGTGCGGGAGGGAGCTGGGTGTCGGTCCATTCAGCCAGGAAATCTACCAATACCTGTGACTTTATAGCTTTGCGCGGCGCATAAGATAAGGTCTCGCCCATGAGCTCGACCGCCCACTTGGCAATCCTACCCGAGGCTTCCCGGTTCTAGGCTATCTCTCCTAGGGGGAAAGAAGAAACCACAGTAACCGGGTGGCCCTCGAAGTAGTGTCGGAGCTTGCGCCGTGTCAAGATGACAGCATATAGCAGTTTCTGGATTTGAGGGTACCGGGCCTTGGTTTCCGAGAGTACTTCGCTAATGAAATAGACCGGCCTCTGGACGAGCAAGGTGTGAGCCTCCTCGGCCCGTTCGACGACCAGGACCGCGCTTACTACTTGTGATGTTGCCGCGGCGTAAAGTAGGAGCGGTTCTCCTAGGGTCGGAGGGACGAGAATTGGCGAGTTAGAGAGCGTGACCTTGAGTTTCGTGAGGGCTTCCTCGGCCTCGATGGTCCAGGAAAAATGCTCCGATTTCTTCAAGAGGCGGTACAGAGGGAGCGCTTTTTCACCGAGGCGCGAAATGAAACGGCTGAGTGTCGCCAAGCAGCCCGTGACCCTCTGCACGCCTTTCATATCTCGGATGGGGCCCATCTTGGTTATCGCAGAGATTTTTTCTGGATTGGCCTCGATGCCCCGCTTAGACACGATGAACCCCAAAAGCATACCTCGGGGGACGCCAAAAACGCATTTTTCTGGATTGAGCTTGATATTCTTTGCTCGAAGGTATTTGAAGGTAACGTCGAGGTCGTTTACTAGATTATTGGCTTGTTTGGTCTTGACTACGATGTCATCGACGTATGCCTCGACGGTTGGTCCGATATGTTCCCCGAAAACGTGCTGCATGCATCGCTGGTACGTTGCCCCTGCGTTCCGGAGACCGAAGGGCATCGTAACGTAGCAATACATGCCGAACGGGGTGATGAATGAAGTCGCGAGCTGGTCGGACTCCTTCATTTTTATCTGATGGTAACCGGAGTAAGCGTCTAAGAACGAAAGAGTTTCACATCCCGCAGTTGAATCAACGATTTGATCAATGCGCGGCAAAGGAAAGGGAACCTTTGGACATGCTTTATTTAAACTAGTATAGTCTACACACATCCTCCATTTCCCACTCTTTTTCTTAATTAATACAGGATTAGCTAGCCACTAGAGATGGTGAACTTCCTTGATAAACCCGGCCTCCAGTAGCTTGTGGATCTCTTCGCCGATGACCCTGCGCTTCTCCTCGTCGAAGCGGCGCAGGCGTTGCTTCACCGGTTTGGACCCGGCCCGGATCTCCAAGGCGTGCTCGACGACTTCCCTAGGTATGCCCGGCATATCCGAGGGACTCCACACAAAAATGTCGACATTCGCGCGGAGAAAGTCGACGAGCACGGCTTCCTATTTTGGGTCGAGGGTGGCGCTGACGTTCAGCGCCTTCCCGTTGGGATCAGCAGGGTCGAGGGGCACGAGTTTGACGTCCTCCGCGGGCTCAAAGCTGCCGGCGTGGCGTTTTGGGTCGGGAATCTTGTTGGCGAGACCGTCGAGGTCTGCGGCCAAAGTCGCCGATTCCAAAACCGCCTCGCCGTGTTCGACGCACTCGACGTCGCACTCGTAGGCATGTTCATACGAGGGCCCCACAGTGATGACGCCATTTGGGCCGGGCATCTTGAGCTTGAGGTAGGTGTAGTTCGGCACAGCCATGAACTTGGCGTAGCACGGGCGCCCGAGGATGGCGTGGTATGTCCCACGGAATCCGACCACTTCGAAGGTGAGGGTCTCCTTCCTGAAGTTGGCCGGTGTGCCAAAACAAACGGGCAGATCGACCCGTCCGAGGGGTTCCGCCCGCTTCCCTGGCATGACTCCGTGGAAGCCCCCGACGCTAGGCTGTAGGCGCGCTCTCTCGACCCCTAGGAGGTCGAGGGTCTGGGAGTAGATGATGTTGAGGCTGCTCCCGCCGTCCATGAGTACTTTGGTGAGGCGTGTGTTGGCGATGACGGGATCAACGACAAGAGGGTAGACCCCCGGATTGGGGATGTAGTCCGGATGATCATCACGGTCGAAAGTGATGGCCACCGCAGACCAGTCAAGGAAACGAGGGACCGCCGTTTGTACGGAGAAAACCTCTCGCCGCTCTCGCTTGCGCTGGCGCGCTGAGAGGCGGGTCGAGGGTCCTCCGTAGATCATGAAGCAGTCGTGGATCTCGGGGAACCCCTCTTCCTTGTCATCACCCTTTGGGTCTTCCTTCTTGTCGGTGTTCTTGCTGCCTGCGCCCTCGAAGTACCTGCGGAGCATATGACAATCTTCGAGGTTATGGTTAATGGGTCCCTTGTGGTAAGGGCATGGCTCTTTAAGCATTTTGTCGAAGATGCCCCCGCCGGGGGGGCCTCGAGGCTTCTTGCGTTCGGTAGCAGCGACAAGCTCATCGGCCGGGGCCTCGAGCTTGCCCTGCTGGCCTTTCTTCTTCTTGCGGTTCTTCCTCTTGGAGACACGGGTGGAGCTCGTGGGATCGTCGGTCTTCTGCTTCCCCGTGTCCTGCTCGCCGCCGAAGATGGCACCAACTGCCTCCTCGCCGGCGGCGAAGTTGGTGACGATGTCCATCAACCCATTGGCAGTGAGGGGGGTGTGACGGCCAAACTCTCGGACCAACTCCTTGCAAGTGGTGCCCGAGAGGAAAGCCATGATCACGTCAGAGTCGGTGACGTTGGGGAGCTCGGTGCGTTGCCTGGAGAAACGCCGGATGTAATCCCGGAGGGATTCACCTGGCTTCTGCTTGCAACTCCGGAGGTCCCACGAGTTGCCGGGGCGCATGTAAGTTCCCTTGAAGTTTCCCTCGAACACCCTTACGAGATCACCCCAGTCGTGGATCTGCTGGGGTGGAAGATCCTCGAGCCAGGCCCGAGCGGTGTCGGAGAGGAACAAGGGGAGCTGTCGGATGATGACTCGGTCGTCGGTGGCCCCGCCCAGCTGACATGCTAAGCGGAAATCGGCGAGCCAAAGTTCGGGTTTGGTCTCGCCGTTATACTTGGCAAGAGTCGTGGGAGGGTGGAACCGCGCTGGCAGTATCGTTTCGTGGATTGCCTTGCTGAAGACCCGAGGGCCCGGAGGCTCGGGTGAAGGGCTACGATCTTCCGAGCTGTCATAACGCCCGCCTCTGTGCACGTGGTAACCTCGAGCCACGTCGTCACTGTGCTTGCGCGTGCGGCCCTCGACGATGTTGCCACGGGTGTCTCGAGGTCCATGGTCGTGAGTGACGGGCTCAGGGGCGGGAGCCACCCGGATCCGTCGGGCAGGTTCGGGATGAACCGAGGCCTCTCTCTCTTGCCGAGAGGGCTCTGCGAGCCGCTCCGAGGCGGGCTCGCGTCGCCTCGAGGCAGAGCTCTCGGCCTGCTGCAGGGCAGCGGTCTCGAGGAGTTCTCGGATCTCATCTCGAGCCTGGCGGGCATCGGGGTTCGACGGCTCGGGCATGTTTCGGAGGAGCATGGCGGCGGCGACAACGTTCTGGCTGGCTCGAGCGAAAATCGGGGGGTCGACGGCCCGGTCCTCGCCGATGCGACGGTTGACGTCGTGAGCTCTCTCGCGAGCTCTCCCGCCAGGTGCGCTGGCTCGAGGGTTTGCTGGAGTAGATACAGGTTTTGCCGTTCTTCGTCAAGCTTTTCCTGCAACTCGTGGATTTGCTCGAGCTGCATCCCTTGATCCGCAAGGAGTTGAGCCTCGTCCCGGTCGGCGGGGTGCTCGACATGAGGTGGCGTGTGCCCTCCTTCGGCCGGATCTTCTTCCTCCGAATCCGACGTGCTTTCAACGTCGACGTTGAAGCACTCGTGAGTCGGATCGTAGGTGTCGTCAGCCGAGTCGGAGTCAGGGGCGCCGAAATAATAGTATGACGGGGGAATGCATGGCCGTTGCGAGTCGCCACTGGGGTTGCAGCGTGGGGAAGCGGTCACACGGGGTTCTGTTTCTGGCGCCTCAGTAGAGTCCAGATAATCAGAAGCCGGCGTGGACGCGACGAGGTCCAGAGTGGAGCGTAGATGGTGCCCAGGGAGTTCCTCATAAGCACTCATGCAAGTGCTCACGGAAGAAGCGTACACCTGGGCAGCCGAAACTAGCCCAAACGGAAACGGCGAAGGCGATGTTGCTGCCCACGCCGGAAGGGATGCACGGGGCAGTGGCGTCGCACCGGGCGGAGGAGCGGCGGGGTTCTCCGTTGGCAAGCTGTCCTTGGCCAAGCTCATCCTACCCAGACCTTCCACGAGGAAATCTGGGCCGGCGTCTGGCTGGGAAGTGCCGGAACGGGGAACCCCATTGCCCTCCGCGAGGTGGAGACGATGGTTGCGCCGGGCTCGCCGCCATCGGGCGGCTCGCGCCTGCCTGGAGCGACGGTACCGGCGGATTGCTCCCCCAGGCTGGGAGAGCTCGTAATCCTCGTCGGTAGGGTGCCTTGGCGGGAGTAGGACCATATCGTAGCCATAGCCGAGCGACATGAACTCCAAACTTCCGAACCAGATCACCGTGGCCAACGGGATAGGGCGTTCGGGGTCAGCCATCCAGGAAAAAGGCGGGAAAGCGACGTTGGCACGCAGCGATCCCCTACCTGGCGCGCCAACTGTCGGTGTTCGGACCCAAGGGGGTCCTAAACCAACGAGTAAAATGCTGCATGTCCCTTTCCTGGGTGGTGATGCAAGGAGAACACACGGGGGTTTATCCTGGTTCGGGCAAAAGAAGGCCCTACGTCCAGCAGGGGGGAGAGGTTTGTATTTCCTTGCACCGAGGTGCTCGTGTAGGGGTTACAAGCTTGCGAGAGAGGGCGTCGAGCCCAAGTCTCAAAGGAGAAAAAGAAAGAGTACAAGATGATTGCTTGAGATGTTGATCTTTGTCTTGTATATGGCTTGTTGTTCGTTTATTGACCTCTGCCCCCCTTGTGGAGCCCCGGCCTGCCCTTTTATAGGACGGGAGGAGGCCAAGACGACGGGGAGCCTTGAAATGATGTTTTGTCGATCCCTGTTGAGGTGACTGTAGCGACGTGCCTTAGAAATGGGAGGCCATCCTTGGGGACGTGATGTCGTAGAGGACGAGGTATTGAAATGACCCGGAGCGTCGCGCCATACCGTCCTTCCTTCCCTGTTGCGCTGTGTTGAGGGTCGAGGCCGGGTCGAGGCTTGAACGGATAAGTCCGAATCCCTGGAATTGCGGTGTACGGGCCTTGTCATATCCTCCCTCGAGGGTCACTAGTGATGCATAGTGTTAGGTACGGTGGGTACAGTGACGTTTTTCACCTCCCATCACGGGATGGGCGGTAAAACAGTGAAGGCTGACACTGGTATTGTTCCCACGTCGACCCAGATTGCGGCCATGCCGGTAGGTGGTAGTTGGTGGTTGTATTAAATGCCATAACTTTTTTGTCCGTGGTAGGTGGAGGCAGAGGGGATCGAGCGCCTCGACCCGGGCTCACGCGAGTCGGAGCGCTCCCGGGGGGCGATCGAGCCCCGTGCGGGTCGGAGCGCGGTCGAGGCCTCCCGTCGAGGGGGCCTCGTACGAGTCGGAGACGGGATGCGGTCGAGGCATTCCGTCGAGCCGGCCTCGTACGAGGCGGACCTGTCGCGCGTTTTGAAGTGGGCTGTGCTTTGTCGTGGCTTAGTCGTTTTAGTTTTCATTATCGTTGAATGCGGGTACCCTTATAGTATTGGTACCGACAAATGGTTTATTACAACCCTCGCCTAAAATGGTTCCCATTCACGAGGGAAGTACTTTCTTTCCTCTACTGTTGAGAAAACACATGTCCTGCAGCGTGTGTTTTGCTTCTTTGCGCCCGAACAATCTTTGCAGTGTTGTCGCCCAATGATACTTACGGATGCCACTTTTCTCAGGGCACCCGCAACAGTAAGAGTCAGCTGCTAGCTCTAAGCCAATCTCTCCAATAGTGTTAGCTTTTAGTAATGGCTCATAGTATGATCAGGACCCACATAACACTCTCACATGTTCTTATAATGCGTGTATGAGCCTAGTTCTTGATTAAAAGCTATTTTTTAAAAAAGATTAAAAGCTAATTTTTCTCTCTTCTATTAAAATATAAAAGAAATGCTTAAAACTAGCTTATGAGCCGACCATTGCGGGTGCCCTTACCGGCAAGAGAGGTATATTGACGATGGCGGTAGCTGTTGACTCGGAGGATTAGATAGTGCCACTAGCATTTTCATTGGCAGAGGGACAAACCAACAATTCATGGTTCTGGTTCATGCAGCTTGTACGAAAAAATGTGCTTGGTTCAGTACACACCCTCTCCACTCAGCTTCCCTAATCTGTATTCGTTGGCATGATTCCGCCTGCCAAGCTTGGGCTCATTCCTGTCACTACGAGGAGGGAGCACGCCCCCCGCCGCCGGAGCTGTCCGTCAGAGTTCCGCGCGACCGTGAAGATGGCGGTGGCGATGCTGTCTCCATCGGCCTCCTCCGCATCCGCCCCCCTCCCCCTCCCCCTCCTTCGTTCCCACCTCCCGGCGGCCCTCAACCCCGATTTGCCTGCCATTAGTTGTTGTCGATTCTCCTCTCCTGTTCTTCTTCTGCATGCAGTGATTAGGCAAGAGCTTAAGGTAGAATGAGTGGCCGGGCGTGATTCCTGCCATCCTGTGAGATCTCTTTACAGAACTGGGGAATCGGCAAGCTGGCCTTGCAAAGTTGCAATAGATTAGTTAGGCCTAGCGTTAACCTATGAGGGTGAACCAAAATGATTCGCACCTTTGTGCATAATATTCTGGTTTTGCATGGTCTCACGTTTGGGAAGAACTACAAGCTTGGATTTTGGCGAGAAAAAAAAGATGAATCAAGTGCTTTCGCTTAATGCTTGTGGTCTACCGAGTGATGAAACGAACAACAGAACAAAATCATTGCCTGAAACGATGAGCATGATTTTTGTTGTAGTCTTTATCAGTAGCGAAGATGAGGAAAAGAAAATGACATCACAGACAGTACTAGTTTGGCAGATGTCTTTTGGATAATAGAGGTATTCCATTAATAGAAAAAACGTCCACCCATAGTCTCAGAAGTTTGGTGGAATTAGATCAGGATACATCAAACACCCACTTTCTGTAGGATTAAAAATGAGGCAAACTGTCCACTCTATCGAATTGCTAGCAAATTGTGCCTACTGATTTGTGGTTCTCAGCTGTAAGGATAAACTACAACAAGTTGAGGATCTCATGTCATTGTATATGATCTGATACTTGCCCCAATATGGTTCCACTGCCAATCCAATCTCGCACAGTCTTGCAGCATGCACTTACGCCGAAATCCATAGCTGTTACAACTTAATTCAAATCACTCGCGATCTGAATGGCATGGTGGTGTGCAGACCTGGCCCTGGAGAAGGGCAAGCGGGGCAGCAAACCAGCGCCCTAGGTTCCAAAGGGGACTTGCTTGAATGCACATAAGGAGTATAGTGATCACAAAGTATAATACCTTTTTAGGTGTAGAAAGTCTAATACTAGTAGTACCTTAAAACTCGTCAAGTATTACGTATGCCCTTTGTCACAAATAGCTACTGCAAGCATACATTCTCATTCTTTAGGTGGGCAATGGCCATCTGACGGATCCTGACAGTACTAAACAACTAAAGTGCCATTACAACATTAGTGTCTGTTTTTTTTTAACTTCAATTTTTGCCTCAATATTTACTTCACCAATGCATGCTAATATCTCAAAGAGTTTTATAGTGCATATTAGGATTGGGGACACATAAATTTAGCTAGAGGTTGACAAGATTCCCAATGGAGTTGAAAAGTTCCCTGCATGTGCAGATTCTCTTGCACAATCTAACCATAAAAATTTAGTTTCTATTTCTTATAATCCTAAAACACAATGTTTTTTCTATTTATTTGAGAATTAGCAATTTTGTGAAAATCTGTGGAAGTCTTGTGTCCTAGCAAATGTTATATAACCATCATGAGAAGGATCAAAATAACGGGACTCATATTTTAGTGTTGCCCAGGCCCACCAAATGTTGTAGTTGAGTGGCCATATGTGACAGCATATAATCAACAAGTGATGTCCCAAGAGAGTACATTTGTAAGCTCTTGCTAAGCTTCCCATGTCCTAACTGAGTGCCACCAAATCAATGGCATTGGTCTTTTCATATATTCTCCATGCTTGAAAAATATACAGCTCTTGAAATGACTTAGGAAGTGCATGGGAGAGAACAACAAATAGGCCGACTGGCTGGACTGGATCCTCCTATTTGGCCACCAGGGATGGCTCTGCACCTCAGGCTTGACCCATCTCCAACTCCACTACTACTAGGCAGATCTTATCATGCTTTCTCTTGCAGAGATCAGATACGATAAGAACATCATGATTGATGTTTGCAAGATCAGATTGTGATGAAAACATTGTGTAATCTATTATAGAATCTATACAGACACCAAGGTGTCAGTTGGTTTTTGTATTGCCTTAAACTCTAATAATGCATGGGCTAGATTCTTAGGAGACGTAAGTACTATATATACAAAGGAATAGGGAAAAGTCACGAATAAAAAATGGAATCAGACTCAAGTTCTGAAATAATTACACGTATAGAAATTTAAAATGAAATGAATCCCTCGATTTGGTATTGATCACACGGCTTGCACTGAAACAACGCTTTACCCCTAGATGTCCAGTCAACTTGTGCCTCAATGTATTTTGGGGAGATCCACCAGCCCTGGGTTTGAGTGGCATTTCACCCCTAACCACAACTCATCTGTTGATTCTTAGACATGAATCAGTTTGAACCTCTGCTTAGTTTCATCCAAACTTCATCCTGGTCATGGGGCATATTAGCGGGCCTATTCCATCTAAGTGTCCATCCGCCTCAACATCTATACAAAGGATTATGTATGGTCAATATTGAAACTGTACTTTCCAGTAGTATCACTACTTTTTTTTTTTTGCTGCTTTCATAGTTGCCGGAACTATGTGATATGGATCAATCGAATTATTTGGACCTACTCATTATCAGTGGGATCAAAAGAGAAACTTCCCAGATCCAGGGAAGCTTATCATAAAGGGCTTCAACAAGGGATTTTATTTGTTCTTTGAAGAAAAAGATAAGGATATGATAGATTCGAAATGCAATTGCAAAGGTGAAATCATTATCTTCACCAACTTGAATTTGATTATCTCACGAAAATCATGAGTTGCAGAGATGAGAACCACCTCTCCCTCTCCCTGCCTCCTCCCTCCGTTACCTGTGCATTTTTTAACACAGTACCCACATCAACTTTTTAGTCTGTATCCAGTTGTGACAAAATCATTTACCAATTACTCTGTTTTTCCGTCCATTTTCATAGTTTTTCCTCTGCATCATACATTTATGTGTCTTCAATATTGGTTTAATTTGTTGCCATCCAATGGCTATTATATCAATGATGATTATAGTCTACCATACTGGATGCTTGTTTTATGTGAGAATTTCTAGTATTTATCCCTTTCTTTAGTGCGTCTCATGAGGATTAATCTGGATGCTTAATAGTGAGACCGTTTTCGTTTCCTAGGTGATTACTTGTTTTGTGGCTATGTGAATATTTAGTTCTGGTTTGTAATGTGCCTTGCTACGGTTTGTTACAGTTCCAACAACATGGAAAAAGTCTACGCCGTCAACAGTCCTCATAAGAAAAGAAAATCACAGTATGAGCCGAGTGATCCAAAGTTGCTACCACTTAAATGCAAGTTTCGCAAACGGTTATCTTGCCACGATGATGAGTCTGCAACCACAGAAAGTTTAGGATATGATTGCATTTTCATGAACAAGACCTCCCGGACGGACATGGTCAGCATACCTGAAGAATTGGACTCTTGTGAGAACACTATAAGCCTATTTGGTGGGTGCATTGAAGTGGACTCAAAAAATGGAATTCAGGAACAATCTTTGAGAAAAATGTTTGAGGTCCGGACATCTGCATCCAGTAGCTCGAGCAACAATTTTTCATCAGAGGCTTTTAGTTCTTCCCATAGCAGCGGCACCAGAGAAACTGACAGCTGGGTTATGCACGATATAGAGCATCATCATCCGGATGTGATGCTCAAACCACATAATGACGACCTGGAAAGGATATACAATGTGCTTGAACAGTATGATGACCTAATGGAGGACGAACTAATGGCTGGCGATGTTTTTGGTTCTGCTGCTCAGATCATGGATGAAAAGCTTTACTCGAATGGCGTTGACGATTTTCAGATTTTGCCAACAGGCCAGACTGGCTATCACAGTAAGCTCTCCGATGCACCTCCCTTTTGCATTTCCTTGCTTGATTTAGATACTAACACAGTGGATCCGGCAATGTGTGTGGAAATCAATCAGGTGAGAAGAAGCTAACCATCGATCAAGAATTTGAGCAGTATTTTTCGAACCTCATGCTGTAGGATCGAGTGGATAATTTTGTGACAAAAATAGCGTTGGGACCTCCAAACATGGTTTGCTTGCTGAGGAAAAGTGGCGAACCTTGGCTACTATTGGAGCTATCGGTCTATTTGTACACCGAATCCTATCACTGAATGTATATATGTGTGATATGTGTATCTTTTTCAGCTTGCCCATCAAATGTTGGCATCATGATGTATGTTAATAATGTGTGCAGATAAGAACATGTCTAGGCAAAATAGTCAATAGCGTATTCCTTGTATGTTCTACTGTTCTAGTGTTTTGGAATAGATCGGTAAGGAGACGTAAGTTACAATTTTACCCCTTTTCTAAATCATCCAATGACTGTTGTTTCCACGATTACGAAACTGATCTTAGCTCTCTGATCACAATCCGTGCTGGTGATTATCAGGAGGTGATATTGGGCGTGCGTTATGTGTGAAGTTACGAGTTTTACCCCTTTCTAAACCATCCAATAATTCTGTTGTTTTCATGATTACATAACTGATCCTACCTCTGATCAGAATCGGGGACCCCTCCGATTTGATACATCTGCTCGATCTCGGTTGATCCAGCACTTTCTTTCTTGCTGCTATGCTCGTGGAAGCCATGTACTTCCTCCGTCCCAGATAAAGAGTTGCTATGGGAATCGTGTTGATCAAATTTTCTTAATTTTGACTAGGTTTGTAGAAAATGCATGTAGTATTTATATCTTTAAATAAGTTTATTATAAAAGTATATTTAATAATCTATCTAATGATGCTAATTATGTACCATAAATATTAATATTTTGTTAAATATATTTAGTCAAAGCTAAAAATTGTTGATGTTTTGGAAAGCGAGAATGACTCTTTTTTTTTTGGAGGGGGGTGGTGGGGGGGGAGAGGGAGTATACGTGTGTGGCGCTAGCGGGCGGACCATGTTTCTTCGAGTCGATGGTTTTTGTACTATACAACCACCGCCGTGTATGCATACGCGTAGCACCTGGTTGCCAGAACGACCACTGCCCTACAGTTCTCGGTCTCTTTTTTCTTTCTTTTTTTTTGCAAAAAGGGGAATTTATTAAGAATCAAGTATTGTCATTACAATTAAAAGTAAGAGACTGAACAAACTCTTGAAAAAAACCAAGAAAGACTTGACTACCACTAGACCTAATAGCAAAATGCGCTAACTCATGCGCCACTTTATTCTAGCTCCTGTTGATCTTTACAATGTCAAAGACCACGTTCTTCCATTTCGAGACTGAGCATCACGGATCAGAGACGAGGCAGCACAGGTTGGTCATGTATATGGTTCTTCAACTTCTCTGCAATTGCAGCACAGTCGGTCTCGAACACTATTGGGGTATCAGGCCAGCGTGATGCCAATGCAACTCCTTCTCGGCATGCGGCCGCTTTGGCTTTGTCGGCGTCCCTGGAATGAAACAATAGGCGCCAAGCTGTTAGTTTTGCGCCGAGATTTATATTATCTCCAAACAGACCGAAACGAGCTTTCACTTAACCCACGCTTCTACGTCTAAGGCCGTGATCGGCCCTGCCTTCTCAAGCGCGCACGCTTGCAGCTTGTGCGTTCTTGACCGTGCCGTGCAGTGTCCAACGTTTTCGCTCTTGTCGTGCTCCACTGGACATGGCTTCCGGCCCATACCAAGCAGGCAACGTTTTCCTTTACCGTTAGAAACTTAGAATGTAGTCTTTTGTCTGATTTGCAATAGGGAATCCATATATCGTGTTAGGAAAATAACATCTTCTGGCCAGCACACAGGGTACTGTTTCGGACACTCCAGGCACGCCATGAAAGCATAAGAAAATTTGCAATCACCTCAATTGGATACTGACCGATAAGAACAAGTAGGCAATCAAGGACCTGTGAAAACTAAATCCTCCTCTGCTAGCAAGGTCCAGTGTTGTTTCATGGCTTGACGAAGAGCAGCTGCGTGTGGGCACTGAATACATGCATGGAAGCAATCCTCCTTCCAGAAGCCACACAATTCACATGTCTCCTGCTGAGATGTCCCTAACAGTTGTTAGCTTATATAGGAATTTCATTATTAGCAATTTTCCATGCAAAAACTTTAACTTTTCCAAGAACTTGTGCAGACCGCAAATTCTTCCACACCATCCTGCCATCTGGTGAAGGAGAGCTGATGCATGTGATGTTGATAAGGACCCCCCCCCCCCCCCCCCCCCCACCAACCCCGTGTCTGGATATAAGGTTTCAATGGTACAACCGAAGGTTTAAGTATTTTCAGCCCAATCTTCTTGGTATTGCTAATTGGTTAGGGTTCTTTGCTCGTATAGTCACATATTTTTTTTTCTAATTAAGGTCCTGGACACTATTGATCTATTGTGGTCTTTTATGATAAAGAAAAAAACATCTTTCAATAAAAAAGGAATTCATGTTTATGGAGTTAGAATCTGATTTAAGGTAATAAGTCAGGCTTTCTATCATAGCAATCATTGTGTATAGATATTATTCGATAGACACATATGTGTCGCACGTACATATTTGCTAGTTTCACATCAAGAATGACTTTATTGGTCAACACAGTCTTGTGGTGGCTCGTCAAGTACGACATGCTCTTGCATGCGTTGTCGCATCATGTCCTTCCTCTTCGCGTGGGCTGTTTGCATCATGTACTCGACATCACCAAGGCTAGCATTGTTAGGGAGGTGCGCTGCTTCCACCACGTCGTTTTATAGGCATGAAAGAGCACATGATCCAGCAAGAAGGCAACTTAGATGAGCTCGGGATGCCGGGCTTCACACATTTTCTAAAATCATGCTCTATAATATGGTGCTTAGCCTAGAAAACATATATTATGATTTTACGACATATTCTCCTAAGTAAAAACAAATTTTCTTAGATTAAAACATAATTTAGTATTATAAATGCTTTTTTTGAAAATTATTTAGATTTAAAAAAAGGAGAAATTTTTTATAAAGTCTAATTAACCATGAATTATCGTGAAAGTACGATTTACCTCTCTTATTACTGACGTGGGAATTCAAAATTGTTCAGAGGTGAATCGCACGGTTCAAAAGTAGGAAAAGTCTAGAAATCTGATTTTGTAACTGAGAGAGATAAATCAAACTTTCGCGATAGTTTTCTTTAATTTACTTTCGCGAGAGTTAAAGACTGATGATTTTTTTTTTCTAAATCTAAAAGAAATGAGTAAGAGAAATCGGCCCAGTAGGCCCACTAGCGCGCTGAGAAAAAGTTGCTGTAAGCAGCACCGGAAGAATTCTTCTCCAGTTCACCTAGCGTGCACTATGGTTTATGGTTTAGGGCGACCGCCGCCGCGCTACGTCCAGCTGCCAGGTTTTCATCGGGTCCTTTCTGCCGACTAGAACCCACACCTACCTCTTCTTTTCCCTCCATGCTGTGCAAAATTTAGGTGGTGTTTAAATCCAAGAGCTAAAGTATAGGGAGTGTCGCATGAAAACGTTCGGATAGTAATAATAAAATAAATTACAGAATTCATTAGGAATTCACGAGACGAATTTGTTAAGCCTAATAAATCCATCATTAGCATATGTTTACTGTAGCTTTATTGTAGCACCACTTTGTCAAGTCATAAGCTAGTGTCTCGCAAGGTAGTCACAGTCTGTACAATTAGTTATTTTGCACCTGAAACCTAACTTGACATAGTCCTTGTTTAGTTCCCCAACTTTAGGGCCAAATTTCACTGTAAAAAAGAAGATTCCCCGTCACATCAAAATACCGGCACATGGAGTACTAAATGTAGATGAAATCAAAAACTAATTACACAGTTTTGTTGTACTTTGTGAGACAAACATTTTGAGCCTAATTAATCAATGTCGAGACAATTATTACCAAATAAAAATAAAATGCTACAGTATACCATAGTAATTTGGTCATCCCAAATTAGGGAACTAAACAAGGCCCTATTTGGTTCTCTGTATTCGATCTGGCTAGGTCAAGGCATTGGGCCGTCTGGCCGTGGCTGCCAGGCCCATTAGGCCTTAGCGGCTTAGGCTTAGGGCAGGCAGAGCAGACGAGCAGAGCTCCCGACCCGGCACCCAATCGGCGGCGGCGCTCCAACTCCCTACACCGCTGCACGGGCAGACTCGGGCGCTCAGCACCTCGGTGGCCGCGGCTCGACCCCTCGCCGCACCAGCACGCCAGTCAGGCTTCGGTTTTGGATTTGGAGACATGGCGGAGGTGGAGGACAAGCTCAAGGACTACGAGATCAAGAAAGAGGGAGAGGCAGAGATCCTCTTGCACAAGAAGAACGCTGTCTTCTATAACCCCGTGCAGGTCGGTTCGTCTTCCGTTTTTCTTGTTGTTTTTTCCCCGTTTTTTAAAAAACGGGGGTGTTGTTCTATCGGTTCCTTATCTGCGTTAGCTTACAGTCTGCGCCCTTTGAATTTGCTTGTAGCGATTTACTGTAGAGACTTGTTGACTTCCAGTTGATAATTTATCTTTACCGCTCGTAGAGCTGCTTTGCGGTATTCTGGAGGATTCCAAATTGAGTGTTGGGTGGTGATTGGTGTGGGATTGGGTCTGTAGGCTTCAAGTTTATCTAGGTCTATTGTTATCAGAATTCATTTGCATTTACTAGTGCTTCACATAGACCGGTAGGGGTTAAGCTTGCCATTACACAGAGACCAAACAGTGAATTGTGTTTTGTGTATGTGTCTTGTTTATCTTGCTGTCAACTGAGTTTCTGTGGAAATCAATTAGTGGCAAGTTGTCCACTCCAAGCTTACCTCGTTCTACCAGTTTGTGCAGCTAAATGAATTTATCCAATCGACCTATTTGCTTATCATAGTGGATGGGAACAGTGTAAGTTTCAAATTGCTTAGATATATTGCAAACTCGAAACAGTAGATTGAGCTTCTGCATGTCATATTCTGGTATTGGATTATGCACCTGGCAAAAAAAAAAGTCTAATGGTTTCACATCACAGTATTTATTATGGCTTCATTGAAGAAGACAACAGTTTTAAATTGTGATGTAACTCCCTGATTTTTTCCCATAACAGATACATAGCTATGAAACATTTTTTTTCTCAAATGAAAGTAGTTACTGTTTGTTGATGGTCAATTTTGTTATTGTTTTAAAGTTGATACGATGAGGAAAAATCACATATGACTCCAAAGTTAGGGATATTTTCCCAGTTATACCATCATAAAGATTTCTGAAAATTGAAGTTTACTGCTTTGATTAGGTTCACAACAGAGACATGTCCATTGCTGTTTTAAGGACCTTTGTTGCCAAGCGCAAGAAAGAACATGAAGCGCTGGTGGACAAGAGGAATACAACACATGAAAAAAACAAACAGAGTGAAACATCCAGTCAAAATGGAGAGGATGCGTCAACTGGGCAGCAAGATGAAATGGATGTTGTTTGTGAAAAGGAGCTAAATAAAGCTGAAGATCAAATTGATGATCTGTCAAAAGAAGCAACAAAACCTTCCTGGAAAGTAACCAGAGAGCTTAAGCCACCACTTGTCCTCGAGGTGAGACTTCTCATTCCCCCCTCTGATTGGGATGTTGTGTGTTAAAGCACAGTCTGGCTCTATAAGTAAGGAAATATCTCTATCCTAGTATGGAAATTAGGTATGAAAACAGATCGAATATGAACAAATATATATGGATATGAATACAGATAGTTATTTTTTATCGGATTCAGATTTGGACACAAATATTATCAGGTGTGTTGGATACAGATACTAACGAATAGTTTTGGTCAAGGGATAGTCGGATAATAATAAAATACTACATATCCATATCATATACCCAACTTCGAATGTCCATCTGAAAGGGACATTGAATATCTAGGCTTGGTTACAGACGGATTTAAATCCTTCGGAAGGATGGACAGATTGGAATATCCTTCCCATATTTGATCCCTAATGGAAATGCAGTTTCTGTATACTTCTAGATTAACATTAACTGATATCTAGTTTTCTTTTTTTTTTCAAATAACTAGTTTCTTCTCACAATTAATATCTAGGTTTGTAAGATTGCACTGCTAATTTTTCCCAGGCTTTGGCTGCTACTGGGTTGCGATCACTCCGGTATGCCCGTGAAGTTGAGGGCTTAGGAAAGGTAGTTGCTCTGGATAATGATAAAGGTAATGCTACAGTTTACTAAACTTGCTTCTTATGTTCTTTGCTATTGATGCCTCCGCGCTTGATTTCACTAATTCACTATGGTTCTTGTTTCTTCAGCATCTGTCGAAGATTGCAAGCGAAACATAAAGTTCAATGGCGCTTCCGCTGCTAGTAAGGTGGAAGCTTACTTGGTTGATGCTCGAATTCACATGCTGATGCATCCAAAAGAATTTGATGTGGTAAGGCATTCTAGACAAATATTTCTAAATCTGAGATTTTGTTACCGTTATTCTTTCTAAGATGAAAACACAATGGATTCAACGTTGCTGTATACATTAGCTTTTTGATTGGAATGATGCACTTGTGTGTGTCAGGTTGTGGGGGAATTACCATTTCTGGTATTTATTATGCAAGGGTGAATCTTGTTCTTGGTACAAGTCAATGGACTGAAAAGTCACATGTAAATATGCCATAAAATAATTGCATTAAATGATAATGGTTGTTTTTATAAACATTGCAAATTATATCTAATATGATTTTACACCATATTTTCTTCTCATTGTTCTTAGGTTGATCTTGACCCTTATGGATCACCATCTATATTTCTCGACTCAGCTGTACAGGCTGTTGCTGATGGTGGTTTATTAATGTGCACTGCCACTGATATGGCAGTTCTTTGTGGTACCAATGGAGAAGTTTGTTACTCTAAGTATGTTGGTACTACGTGTTCAAGGAATGTTCCATCTGAGCAGTTTATAGTGTAATAATCAATTATGTTTTGTAGGTATGGTTCATTCCCAACCAAGGGCAAGTATTGCCACGAAATGGCTTTGAGGATCCTCCTTGCCAGTATTGAGGTACATAGGTGATTTACAAATTGCAATATATATACTGAGGACTATAAACTACTTCCATTTCAGGCTTTTGCTAAAGGATGTATCAAGTTAATCTGCACTTTACATGCTTCATTCTTTGGGTATCTTAGCTTCTCATGCCCTTAACCCTTCTTTTCTTACACCAGAGCCATGCAAATCGGTACAAGCGATATATTGTGCCTGTTCTCTCTGTGTTCATGGATTTTTATATCCGTGTTTTTGTTCGAGTATTCACGTGAGTTTCCCTCCTCTAGTGCCTAGTTTGTTCCATATTTAGCTAAAGTACTTTTTTCTAATGTGGCATTGTATTTGGATTCCATGTGCAGTTCTGCAAGTGAAATAAAGAATACACCTCTTAAACTTTCTTACATATATCAGTGTGTTGGCTGTGACTCTTTCCATCTTCAATGTCTTGCAAGGACTGTTCCGAAGGTATGTTTTGCCTACCATTTTACTCTTTGATACAACATTCTCTCTGTTATATATTGACACTCTTAACTTTCCTTTTGTTTATTCTTCCTGTATAAGCAGAAGAATAATGGTGTGAAGCATGCACCAGCTATTGGACCTGTTGTTCCTCAAGAATGCAGTGACTGTGGAAAGAAATTTAATATAGGTGGGCCAATATGGTCAGCTCCTATTCATGATCAAGACTGGGTAGTTTCTACTTTGACAGGTGTTAAGTCGATGAAGGATAGATATCCTGCATATGATAAAATTACTTCAGTTCTAACTACTGTGTCAGAGGTACCTCCTACCCCCCCCCCCCCCTCCCCCCCCCTCCAATTGTTAGGTGTGTTTTGGTAGGGGAAAAGTGTTCCACAATAGGTTTTGAGCCTTAATTTCTCTTGCAATTTATGTCAATTGCCATAAAATCAATATAATCCTAAAGGCTCTTTCAATACAAATTTATTGGTGCAACTTTGTATGCACTAAACATTCATATAATTTGATGAATTGTTGTTTCAAAATTAAGTTTGACTTTCCCTGCCCATGCCTTGAATTGTTGCCTGAGGAGTATCAAATTGTTATTCTCGTTACTGTTAAAGACCTATTGATTCCTAATATTATTTTGTATCGCCAACTCCAGATTTTTTATGCTTTAGTATATAGTTTAATTAAAAGATAACGCTCGCAAGAGTTTTAAAGCAAGGTTAATGTTTTGATGACCTATTAATCATGGTCTACTGCTCAAGTCAAAGAAACATTCAAAGAAACAATGTAGGGGATTCCAAATTATAGTTCACTTTGGCTTTGTGTTAAGTTAAACTTCTAACTTGTTCTTGACCCGACTGTTAGAAAAATATATTAACATCTATAGTTAAAATAAATGCATTATCAAAACATATGTCATGGAGAATTTAATAAACTAATTAGACATCGTAGATATTGGTGTATTTTTCTGTAGAATTGTCACAGTTAGAGAAGTTAGACTTAGGACAAAACCAAAGTATAAGCTATATAATTGGGAACGGAGATATACAAACTAAGGCCATTAAGTCAAGAATTTGGTTATCTAGTCAACAGGTTACCCAAGTGCAACTAATGAACCATTTCTGGGCCTTGTTTTCATTCCCCTTGTGCATGATAAAAATTGAATGATTGCAGCTAAGTTTTGGGAGGATTTTGCAGAAAGTTTGACTGTATAGCTTAACTTTTGTCTTTTGGCAACCTATTCTTTTTTTTTAGAGTTATTAACTGTTTGCAATTCACGAAGTATTTTGTATACTCTCTAAACACTCAACTTCATTTGAGTTATTTTCTGATGCAGGAGTTACATGACATTCCATTGTTTTTCAGTCTCCATAACATAGCTGGCACTGTTAAGTGCACATCTCCATCTTTGGTTATGTTTCGGTCTGCAGTTCTAAATGCAGGGTATCAGATCTCAAGCACCCATGTTAACCCACTTGGCGTTAAGTCCGATGCCCCTTGGGATGTTATTTGGGATATCATGCGCTGCTGGGTAAGTTTGTATTGTTCCTTAGCATCTCGTGTCTTGTATGAATTGGTAGATATCTTGCCTACATGAACTTCTAAATTGCCGTACAAAATTGATTGCAAACTTCAACACAGGTGAAGAATCATCCTATTAAGGAACAGCCCCGTGATTCACCAGGCACGGCGATCCTTTCAAAATCGCCAAAGCTAGAAGTATGTGGTCTATAATTATTGGGCCTATGATGTTCCTTATATGTTTTTCTTTTTCTATGCAGGATGCAAACTGTATATTTATTTATTTATTTATTTATCCTTTTTATGTTTTTTTATAGGCAAATTTTTCAAGAGCAGTTGCTGCCCTCAGCAAGGCTCAGGCAAAGAAGATTAAACGATTCCTTCCAAACCCAGAACGGCACTGGGGTCCGAAGGTCAGAGCAGGCCGGAAGATCACGAGCAAACATATTTCTCTGCTGGGCCCTGACGCTATCAATGGTGCTCTGAATGGTGGTGGTGACTGCCACGAAGAAGGAAACGGTGCTGCGCCAGATAATACAGCCTCAGAACCCGAGGGGATCAAAGACGTTGAGAATGAACCCTCAAACAAACGCCAAAAAACCAGCGACGGCGAACCAGCAAGCGAACCTTGATTTGTTTGTCAATCTTTCGCGTGGTTCCTTTGTGCCTGTGCTTTGCTAGTTGGTGGCCGATGGGTTATTTATATCACCTGTTGAATTGTGATGGAACAAATTTTGTGCCATGTTTTTGTTATCTTCTGCTGCATGTGTGATGCGCGTGTTCACAGAGGGAAAGCCCTATTAAAGCATAATATACATAGCTTTTTGCAATGTCAGAGATGTTAGTATTGCTTGAGCTGTGCAATGTTGTGGACGCCGTTGGAATTTGAGAAGGAAACCATTGTGGAAACTAACCCTTGTCGTAGAAGCTAACTACAGCGAACAATCACCACCACGATCAAACATAATTTGATCAGGGAGAGGCTATCATATTACTGTAGTATAATGTTCGATGGGAGAGGCTATCATAGACTGTCGTATGATGTTCGATGCTTGTATTAACATTGGACGCATGCAGAATCTCGACTGTAGCTACCACACCAACAATCCTTCTCCAAGAACCTACGACTTCTGAGGTCAGCCATCTGCAGGCTGCAGCATCTGCGAGCAGAGCAGCGTGCGTGGGTGTGCGTGCTGTCAGAACATGTTGGCTTAAGCTAATTTTCAGTGAAACAGAGTTTTTCTCTTATAATATTTCAATATAAGTCAAATTTCAGCGGAAACGAATGGGGTAAAATCACCGCTCTTTGCTGCCGCTTGTCGCCCGAATCATGAGTTCGTGACCACATTGCAGTCCCGCGCGAAGCTCCTATCGGTGGTATCCTCATCATTCACACGCGCGCATGGATACGTACGTGCGTATCCCAGGCGCGTCTCCAGCCCCGGCACCTGAATCTCCTCGGTACCCACCGGCAGATTTTGCAGCCGGCGAGCACCCCGAAAAAGAATCCGGAAAAAGCTACTCTCTCTGTCCTTATTAGAGCAGGTACAATAATGGGTTTATAGCCAAGCTAATGCTGATGTGGAGGAGAGAAGGGAGGAGAGAGATGAGAGCTTGGCTCTCATGCAAGCACCAAGCTGGGCACGGAAGCATAGGTATTAGTGGGCCCAAATAGCAAGTGTTGTGAGGAGAAATATGAGAGAGAAACTTTTTAAAGACAAATAGGAGACACTTATTGTATAACTTGGCTCTTATAGCTTGTCTTATAGCCAAGCAACTTGGCTGTATTATTGTTCTTGCTCTTAGATGTCGTTTTCGGTTTTTGTGTCCACAAGTTTGACTCTATTTATATAAAATACGTGCAACATTTGTATCTCCAAATAAATTTATTAAAAAACTAGACTCAAAGACCTTTCCAATAATACTAATTATATACCATAAATATTAATATTTTTTAATATATATTTAATTAAAGTTGTTTCTCGAGAAGCGTAAAGCGATAAGTATTTAGGGACGGAGGGAGTAGCTGGATTCGAGTGTGTGAAACCTGTCGCCGTTCATGTGAGCTGCTCGCCTGCTCAGCTCTCGTGTGCCGCGGCGGCCGAGCCCTCGTCCCTGTCTCTCCCGCACGGTGCGCCCCGGCGTCAGCGCGCGAAGCGCCGCACGTGGCCCGGCTCCCCAGTCCCCACCCCGCGCCGACGTGGCGGGCCGGGCCGCCCGGCGACGTGACCCCTGACCCGCGACCCACGGGCAGCAAGGCCCGGACGCCGGTGAGCCCCACCCGCGGTCAAATCCGTCACGCCGGGGCTGATCCAAGGTCCGGTTGGTGGGGGAGCGCATGGGGCCGCCACCCCCACGTGCGATGTTGAGGTTTGTCTGCATGCCTTCTTTTCTGCGGCTGGATGACTCCGTCCTGTGGGCCCTAGACCGCGTCAGGTCAACGGTCAGCGTCACGCCACGGATCCTCTGCTCCTGTCGTGCGCGCGCACGCTCCGATCCGGCCGGCGGCAGGTGCACCGGCGTGACGACCGCGAGAGGGAGGGGACCCCTATGCGCACGCGGCACGCCCGTCGGCGGGGCTGGGGTCTCGACTCTCGACGCACGGGCAGCTCCAGCGCCGCCCCTAACGTGTCCGCACATGTTGGAGGGGATCAGGGGCGGGCCGTGCCGTGCGCGCGGGCGCAGCGCCTAGAGTGGCAAGTTGCCCGGGCCGCAAGCCGCGCGTGCACGAGCACGATACGCCGCACCTATAGCAATGGTGCCTGCTTGCTTGCTCGGGCCGGCGGGCACGAGGTCGAGGTGCGTGTGGATCGATCGGAGTGCGCGCGCGGTGGAAGCAACCGGCCGTGCCGGCGAGTTTAATGCGCGCGAGTCGGTGATGAGACAAGACGGCAGATGAGGAAATTGAGCGCGCTCCAGCTCGTGTGCATTTGTCGCATCTCCAGCCTCCACTGATGCACGCACTCGGTGCATGCATGCGTCTTCATGTTCCCTCGCCGGTCGTGGCGAGCGCAACGACGGTGTTTCTATCTGTTCATCCCACCGGTTTATCTCAGCTCCACCAGCTGCCGATCGCTTCACGCGCTGCAAGCCTGCAAGCATGCACCGCGCCAAGGACCTACCGCACGGGCGCGCACACTACTGGTGGCACGTCGCATCGGGGCGCACGGGGGTCATGGGCCTCGAGGTGGTACGTTTCATATTCATCCGGGAGCAGAGACGGGCGGTCCATGCTGCGTTGCCGCCTTGCCGGGCGTACGGTCTTCCCGCCGTCTCGATAGTTTTGCGTCGTGTTGATCCTGGACTTTCTCGGAGGAGCATGGAGTGTTCGCTCGTCTTCGTTCAGAGACGGCTGTGCTGCGACCTTCGTCGTTCAGCTGGCCTGTATGTATAGACACTCGCGCGGTCACGCCTTCATACTCGTTGGTTCACAGGATCAGAAAAACCTGCCGAACTTTGGGTACCTTTGCCCTCGTGCTATTTCCTTCTCGTCTTGTCAGCTAACTTGTAAATTCTATTCAGAAGGTCATTCCGTTTTGGCCGTTGGAATAGAACATTCCCGTACCA
This sequence comes from Saccharum hybrid cultivar R570, assembly GCA_038087645.1. Lineage (NCBI taxonomy): Eukaryota > Viridiplantae > Streptophyta > Magnoliopsida > Poales > Poaceae > Saccharum > Saccharum hybrid cultivar. Next base: position 9,314,299 of record JAQSUU010000056.1, on the reverse strand, counting down.
GCCTATACCAGTGTACCATTCTAGAAATAATAATAATAATAATAATAATAATAATAATAATAATAATAATAATAATAATAATAATAATAATAATAATAATAATAATAATATGTGAATAAATTTATACATAAATATACATATAAATATATTATGACTTATGGCATAATTAACATTTTTACCAAACTAAAATATCATTCAACAAGTTCATAAGCCTTATTTCAAAGTTTAAACTCCAAAATTCATACATGGAAAAATATAATACATGCAGCCATGGCCGGTATTGACCGGTATTTAGCCGGTATTGGCTGGTATCGACTGGTATTTGACCTGTATTGACTGGTATTGACCGGTATTGACCAGTATTTGACCCGGTAGAGGATTGGGGCTCTTCTATACCGGTTTAGGTGCCGGTACGAGGCATTTTGACTATTCTGGGCGGTACCGGAATGGAATTTACAACTATGCTTGTCGGTGTTTGGACCCGGGAGGGCCCTAAGCCGACGAGTGAATTTGTGCTGCGTGCTCCCTACTCCGGATGGTGATGCAAAGAGAATACACGGGGATTTATCCTGGTTCGGACAAAAGAAGGCCCTATGTCTAGCGGGGAAAGGGGAGTATTGTATTTCCTTGTACCTAAGTGCTTGTGTAGGGGGTACAAGCCGTGAGAGAGGGAGCCGATCCCAAGTCTTAAAGAAAGAGTACAATAGAGTGTTACTTGAGACGTTGATCTCAGAAGTGGGGAGATGTTTGTCTCGTTTTTCGTCCTCCGGCATTCGTTGTCCGTTGTCCGGAGAGCTCCTTGCCCTCCCCTTTTATAGACTCAAGGGGAGGGTAAGGCTTACAACAAACCCTAGGAGGTGCCTTGTAGGAGAAGGCGGAGCGAGCACTGTCGGTGTTGCTGTGGTGGCGTGCCCCGGTGCATGCAGGCCATCCCTAGGGCATCGTGGTGATGTTGATGATGGGACGGCGGTACATCTGGGGTGCTGCAGAGGACGTGCGATTCCCTGTGGTCGACGTATGGGTCGTGGTATCTTTGATCGACTGATGGCGGTCGAGGCCGGGTCGGGACGTGGCTAAGGAGGGTCGACGGGAAATGGATAAGGCCGAGCCTCAGAAATCCCGGGATATGACAGTCGGACAGTGCTGGTCATGGCGGGAATAGTGGCTGCTTTTCGTCGCCCATCCCGGGATGAGCGGTAAAAAGTAAGACTAGACGCGGACGTCGCTCCCACGCTGGTGGCGCTGTGGCCACGTTGGTGAAAGTGGTTGCATTAAATGCTTTGTCGGTGAGTAGGTGGGTGAGGCCCTGGGTCGTGCGAGTCGGAGAATTTTTGGGGTCGAGGCTTCCCGTCGAGCGAGGTTCGTGCGAGTCGGAATGCGATCGAGGGCGCCCCGTCTTTATACGTGCGTGGCCCAGATCGGTGTATCCGTGTGGGTGGAGCCTCAACTCAATTTCTCTTTAGGAGATTCTCAGGGCGCGGATTCTTTGGAGATTTACTCCTTTTAATCGTTGGTTTTAGGTACTCCTAATTTAGGTACCCGACAGTGTTACTGCGCCTAGAGGAGTTATCTGGCCTCGGTGGCCTGGCCTGGTTGCCACCATTGTGCTAGAGTGATTTTCACGCATTGGGACAGCTACCCTAGTAAGAGTAGTACTTTTGTGGAGCTGAAGACCAAAAGGAAAATGGGAAGATGCTAATACAAATCTCTTCCCAAAAGAATCAGTAGTGTTTCCAAAACAAACCGGAATAATAAGGGGCTAGAGCATGCTTAGATTACCACCACTAATTAAACGAGGTCAAATGAAGTAATGAACGTGGGAGGCGTGAAGTTAGCGCGCGCGGGCTCTTGCTGATAGAAAAATATCATCAGTCAGAAAGATTTTGATGCCTGGGGCGGGCAACCGTTCCCGCTATCGAAAGCAACCGATGCCATTTCCCTGGACCCAAGCAAGTGCGACCGTGCGTGCACCGGAGAAGAATACTGTACAAAGCAACTAATGCCCTTGTTCAGTTCCCGATTCGGGGGCTCCCGAATCCCCAGTGCGCACTGTAGCAATTCGTTTGTATTTGGTAAAAATTATTCAAACTTTGACTAATTAGACTTAAAATATTCGTCTCGCAAAGTACAATAAAACTGTGTAATTAGTTTTTAATTTCATCTACATTTAGTACTTCATACATGTGCCGATATTTTGATGTGACGAAAAATCTTCTTTTGTATAGTAGAATTTGGGGAGAAGTTGGAAACTAAACAAGGCCAATATCCCGCCCGTTTTCGTATCAGCTCGTGCTTATAAGCAATCAGCCAAATCCTGAAACGTATCTGCAGGCCCAGCTAGCTTATATACTACGCCTGCCCCACAAATGTTCGGCGAGCGGCCACGAACAACGCCACTTTCTCCCACTCCCAGTGACCATGAGCGCTAGGCCCGGCCCGCCCCAAAAGAGCGGACACGACACGACACGACACACGATATACATCAGCCAAAACCCCTCCTGTGAAGTGCTGGGAGGGACGAAAATTCGCCCGCAACGACAAGCTGCGCGCGGGGTGGAGGTGGAGCCGCGAGTGAGTTTGACAGCTGACGAGAGGATTCCGCGCGTGACCGGAGTTGGTTGTCGCTGCAAACTTGCGAGATGACACTGTCATCACTCATCAGTGCTGTGATTGGTCGGATACTCGGGTTGCATGCCCGTGCCGTGCCATCTCGATGAGCAATAATTCAAGCGTACTAACACCAACCGTGTTTTATCCGAACCGATCTTTAGGCACGAGCACACATCACATCAGTGTTTGCCGAGGGCACATGGACTGTCTCTTGGCTATAGGCCGGGTAGGGGTAGGGCACGGGACGAGGAGGGCCAGCTGGGTTCAATCACTTGAGCCCTTTTGGTATGGTCCTTCGCCTTGGCTTTCTTGCGACGCACCGTACGTGCTCTGAAACTACCTTCCCATGTCAATGTCATGTTCAGATCGAAATGGTGAGATAGAGAAGGAGACGTCGAGGACGATGGATGGATGGAGTGCACCGGTTAACGTTCTGCCTAGAAGCGCACGCACGCACGTCTTGGGCTACAGTACATTCCGCGAGACGATTCGGGCTGTCTCTTGGGAAATCGGGCAGGGGCCAGCAGATATCGTAGGATACTCAGTTCGGCGTTCAGAAAACGAGCTTCTCCGCGTGATCCGAAGAAGGATGGACGGACTATGGAGGTGCGTGCCGGAACCTTGTCAGCTTGCCACGACACCTGCCAAAGACCCAAGCTAAGCTAGCTTCGCCGCCCACCAAACCTGATTGCTTGCGACTGCTGGATTTGCTGCATGGGAGCCCCGGATTTGGGCCTACATGGGCACTGTTAGGTCACTGTCATGTTTCCGGCCGGCTCCTGTAAATACAGCAATATCTCGCCACGCCAACCACTAAAAATTCTGATTAGTTTCGGTTTCGGCCCAGAGTTTAGGGTGCGTTTGGCACGTAGTATCGGTTCCGATTCTTCTAAGCAGCAGAAACCGTACCAAACGGCATAGATGTGAAACGTTTCTAAGTCTAAGTGATTCTCACTTTGCCTACGAATATGAATCGCTCAAAACGTGATGTCATGGTGATTCTGATTTTGCAGCTAAACGATCTTGTGTATCTGATTCACCATCCGAAGCGTTTCTCGAGAGAGTTTGGATTTGAAACGTTTTACAAAAATCTTGATCCCGTTGTCGAGCTCCTACGGTCATTGCTCTAGGCTAGCGGACTCAGATTCTGCCATATCATAGCCTCGCCGCGAAAAGACGCTACTCCCTCTATCCCAAATTATAAGGCATTCCAAGAATCTTGGAGAGTCAAAGGATCTCAAATTTGATCAAATTTATACGATAAGATAATAATATTTATGACACCAATTAAGTATTATTAGATTCTTTATTAATTATATTTTCATATTATACCTATTTGATGTTATAAATTTTTGTAATTTTCTCTATAATTTTGGTCAAATTTAAAATGCTTTGACTCTCCAAGATTCTTGGAATGACTTATAATTTGGAATGGAGGGAATACCACACAGTTACTCGTCAGGGATGCAGATGCAGGTGTATCCGACTATCCGTCGGTAGACGCCTCGCTGCCGCCCTGTAACCCTGTTAGATCACGGGCCGTGGTGTGGCTGTGGCGCTGGGACATCCATGGATCCACATCCACAGGGCGATCGGCAGGCGACGGCAGAGGGGCGCAGGGGAGCTCGGCCAATGGCGTCGCCACCGTGTAGGTGGGTGGCGACACCAGCACACATCATTTCGCCTGCCTGTGTTTACGGGTGCTCTGTTGATCAGCAGGGGAAGCGGGGGCCTTTTTACAAGGGAGCAGGCAGGGAGGTGATGGCCCCAACTCACACTCACCTCACCTCACCTGCGGCCAAAGCCGAGCCACTTCTCGTGGGCAGCAGTTTGTTTGATGCTTTGATTCCCCACCCGAAATCGACCGTTCCAACTCATTCCAGGGAATTAACAAATGGGATCAAGGCTCTGGTGGCTGACGTAATCTGATTGCCGCGCCAATTAACAAGTGATTTGGGCTCAGATCAGCGTGGAGCGCTAGTACAGCCCTGCAGTTTTCTCGCTCTGTTTACATGTGCGTCTCTCTGTGACTGCGTGCTCGCTGTCTTGCTGTTGCTGCTGAGCAGAGAGCTCCCAGCTGAGGTGGAGGGGAGGAGAGCACCAAGTGCAATAATGGAGGTCGTCAGATGGCCACGCCGGAAATGGCAGTCCCAAAAGGGTGAGGACAAAGGCTGTGTTTAGTTGCTCAAAAAAGTACTATGTAAAAAAAGATTCTCCGTCACATTAAACTTGCGATACATGCATGGAGTACTAAATGTAGATAAAATCAAAAACTAATTGTACAGCTTGGTTGTACTTTGCGAGACGAACGTTTTGAACCTAATTAGTCAACGGTTGGACACTATTTGCCAAATAAAGCCAAAACGTGCTACCGTACTTTTTTTTACCCCTTTTCAGGAAACTGAACACAGCCAAAGGAAAAAAAAGGTGCCATCACCGCCTCCCTCAGTCCCTCTTCCTCATCCATGGGTGTGTTTAGTTGGTGAAAAATAGGTGAAAAGTTACTGTAGTATTTTTTGTTTTTATTTGGCAAATATTATCCAACCATGAAGTAACCAGGATCAAAAGATTCGTCTCGTAAAAACCAGACAAACTTAGCAATTAGTTATTTTTTATCTATATTTAATACTCCATGCATGCGTCTAAATATTTGATGTGATAGGTGGAAGAGAAAATATTTTGGGTTGGCATGGGAAGTGAACGGGGCCATAGTATATTGCCTGCATCGGAGGCAGGCATTTGCTCTGCTCACAGTCACAGCTCTCCCCTCATCTCCCGTCTCCCTGATCCCGAAACTCCGCTTTCTGGCTGTTTCATTTTCATCTCCCTTTCGTGTTTTGTCAATCAGCACCCAGCAATGACCCTCTTGTCAATCGGCATCCTTGTTGGATGCCACCCAGAGAGATAAATGACAAAACAGAAAGAAAGATTAAAAAAGGTAAATAAATACGCGGCGACATCTTAACATGCTGTTGCGTCTGATTTCTTTAGCTATACATGGGGGCAGTGACAACTTTTTCACCGTGGTCGTGGTCGTGGTACAACAGAAGATCCACTAGATTTCATTCAGCTGCATGCCTGGCTGCGGTGCTCCTTTGCAGCACTGCAGCTGTAAAGAACCCAGATCCCCATTCCCCTTGAAGAAGGGGATCCCAAAACTGTCCACGATTCCACATCTACCTCGCAGAGCTACTTAGTACTGTGCTAATTACTACTACTACTTACCTAAACGAGCACCGGTAACCAAGAAAACGTCCCAGAAACGGGAGGTAGAAAAAAGAGAGGACTCCTAATCAAGACTGATCTATACACACATCGCCTAATCTGCCTTCTTCCCCCGTGTCCCTCGGCTTGCTTCAGCAATCAGCCCCACGACTGGCTCTCTGATCCTGGCGGGCTGAGAAACTGACTGCGAGGGGAGGACGAGGGGTGGAGCCTCTTCGCCGGCGGCCGGCCTGGCCCTGGAACTACCGCGGCTACGAGCAGTCCTTCCAGCAGACGAGCATGGTCACGCAGCGGCGCATGATGTAGAACCGCGCCCGCTGCTCCTTCACCAGCCCCGCGCACCGGCTCGAGAACGACGGCTGCGGCGCGCACCCGCCCGCCGCCGCCGCGGCGCCGGCACCGCTCCCGCGCCGGCCGATCGCCGGGACGTCCCTCATGCTGGACGATCTCTTCAGCAGAGAGTCCCCGCCGCCGGCTCCTCCGGCTCCCGGGACGCGCCGGCTGCCGTTGTTCCGGCTCTTCTTGGAGAACTCCCACTTCTCGTCCACGTAGAACTCCATGGATCGATGCGCTTCGCCGGCCCCCTTCGCTGAGGCCGAGGTGGGTAGCGAGGAGGAAGAGTGCGCTGGAGAGAGAGAGAGGTGTGGGGGCGTGAGGAATCCGAGCGCTATTTATAACGGGGGTGAGGGTGAGACTGTGACCCAGACCTCAGACCTGGACCGTTTTCTTCAGCGCGGCAGCCTCGTTCTCCATCCATCGGGTGGGCTGAGTTGGACTGCCTTCCTACGCTGCTCAGCGCTCGCTGGAATCTGTATCCCGTTATGCATTTGCTACCTTTATTATCGCTTCAAAGGTTCTGGTCAGAATTTTCAATCATTTGTGAATCCTGTCGTTGGTTGCTTCTTCTTTTGTACGCTAGACTTTGTTGTAGCCAAGTGTTATTATCCCTCGTCTTAAGACTCTATTTGACACTTGTTTCTCTCTATTTTATTCTTTGGTAATAGGAAGGCGTACATTTCATCTGAGAGGCAATAATTCAGCAAAAGTGGAAAGTAATTTTTGCCACCGTATGCTAGTCTTGTGTGAATGCTATTTTTCAGCATTGCTTCAGCAGTATTTTTCAGCGAACGAATAATATTTTCCTCTCACAACAAATCAGCAATAAGCCAAATTTCAGCGAAACGGACCACTTCAAGTGATCCTGAGGCTCTGTTCGGCTAATGGTGTCTACGACTGATAAACCGGCTAAAACTTAGTTGTTGTGAGAGAAAAACACTGTACCATGCTGATAAGCCCGGCTGATAAATTCATGTGTCGCTTCCACGGAGGCAATTAGTTGACGCAAGTGGGAGGGCGTCATGCCGCGGAAGACGATGTAGTGGCGGTGCTTCCAGATGTGGTAGCAGTAATGAAGCCATCAAAGTGTTTCCCCCGAAACGTAGATTTTCCGATTTAGGATATTTCACTATTTGATCATAATAATCTAAACACAAGCTTTTTTTCAATTATTAGAAGTGACCAATCCATTTGATCATGTACTCTATAAGGATCTGAAACTGGTAACTTTTGCTCTTTGTTGTGATCAAATTAGTTTCAGTGGCCCCTACTGGAATTTGGCCCAAGCTCCGCCACTGGTGGTGAGGCCGAGGCCGCTGTGGCAGTGTCTTCTTGGCACGGATTTTTTTTATTTTTAACACTTTTTAAAAACTATTTTTAATTTTAGCACCGAAACTTTTTTATATATATCTAACACTTTTGGCCGCTCCCCACGCGAGGGAGCGGCATTTCAACTTTGCCGCTCCCCACGTGGAGGAGCGGCAATGCATATGGTGTGGCACTGGTGGCGCGCGGACACGGGGCTGCCGCTCCCCCCTAGAGGAGCGGCAAGCCTGCCGCTCCCCAGATCAAGGAGCGACAGCGAGGGGGAGGGGAGGGGGACGACTCTCTCTTTGTTCTCGCGTTGATGTGTCATGACTTGTCTTCGGTCCGTCCACCGCTGCCACGCCCGCACCCCCCCCCCCCCCCGCGGACGCGCTGCACTCGCCGGGCGCCCGAGGAGCAGCGCGCCACCCCACCCCCATGGCGCAGCACCCCCCCCCCCCCCCGCGCGCAAACTTGTCTTCGGCCCGTCCACCGACGCCGCCGCCCCTACGGACGCGCCACGCTCGCCGGGCGCCCGAGGAGCAGCGCTCTCCCCCACCGCGACGCCGGGAGAGCAGAGGAGCAGCGCCCCCCCCCCCCCGGCCGCGGCTCGCCCCACCGGTGCACGCGTGCCCAAGCAAGGGCGCTGAGAGCCCCCTCCCCCCCCCCCCCCCCCCCCCCCCGCACTCCGGCCCCGATAGCAGGCCACCCGCGTCCGAGCTAAGGTAATCCCGTTTCCCTATTTTTTTGAATTTTTGATGTATTTAGTTAGTATAGATATTATAAATACTTATTTTAGTTAGTATGATTAGTAAAATTAGTATAGGTATTATAAATAGTTAGAATAGTTAGTATGTTTAGTTTAGATTAGTGAAGTTAGTATAGGTGGTATAAATAGTTACTTTAGTTAGTTTAGTTAGTATAGTATAGTTAATAAACTTAGTATAGTTAGTTTGCTTGGACGACTTGATGAAGTTTGCTCGAATGGTTTTCAGATGGATTGTTGTGTCCGAGTTTATTTTGGAGGAATTGTTAGGAAGGAAGATGGTGAGTTTGAGGATATGGAAGAGGAGTTGGAATGATTTGATGAACCGCCGAGCTTCAATGACCTTTGTGTGCGTTTGAACGCAAAGTTTGGCGGTGATTCCACAATCAAGGGGAGATTTGACAGTGGGAAGACTCGAGCAAAATATGTCCTGGTGCCTTTGCGCGACCCTGCTCATTGGTCTCGCTACACTAGGGTCCTCGCAGGCTCGAACTCACCCATTGCTGAGGTGGTTGTGGAGAATGGGTACAGGTTGGAGGATGATCATCATGAAAATGTTGGAGGTGACGAAGAAGCAGTTCCATTCACATCCATTCAGTTGTATATGGATGGTCAGTTGATGTAGGAGTAGTTGCATTCACATCCAGTTGGTTGTATAAGCAACGACTTCGATGTGAGGGAGTTAGAACGTGAAGAGCAGGAGCAGGCGGAAGAGAACTGGTTCGGTCATGACGACGACGACGACGATGACGATGATGATAGAGCTGCCCATGCGACGCCGGTTCATGCTGCAATGTCCGATGTTCCACTTTCGGTGCTTCATGCCATGCCGACTCAGGGCAGGCTGATCCATGATTTGCCAGAGGGTGGTGCGCCGTATTTTGATTCGTGGGGTAGGATTAGCGAAGCACAACATTATGTTGCACCGCCTCCTTACACAGAGGCAGAACTCATGCAACTAACCCAAGGCGGTGTATTTTTAAGTGGTGGTCTGAACTACAGGGATCTCAGCATGATACATATGGCAGTTTGTGACACATGTCTAAGATGTGTGTAGAATAACTGTTTAACCATGAGCATGTAATCCTTCAAAAGGACATGATATTCAATACAATGTCAGAGATGAAGCTCTTTCTTCAGGATTATGCTGTGTACCACCATAGGCCATACTTGGTGACTCATTCCGATAAGAACTTGAGGTACCATATTACCTGCAAAGCAGATTTTTCATGCCAGTGGAGGCTTACTGCAAGGAAGAAAGCGAGTGATGGCAAATGGAGGATAAGTAAATTGGTCCAACCCCATTTTTGCTTGGATAACAAGGGGAAAGAATATCATCCACAGCTCACTGCACGTTACCTTGCCCGTCGTATATTAGGGCTTGTTGACAAGGACAATGACGTCTCGATGTCTTATTTACAGCAGTCCATATATGAGCTTGTAAAGTATAATGTGAAGTATGGCAAGACTTGGCGTGCAAAGCAAATTGCAGTGGCGATCTGATGGGGTAGTTGGGAGGAGGCGTACAATCGGGTTTCCCGAATACTGTCTGCAATGAATTACTACAACCATGGCATGAAATGGTTTGTGGACACCAGTGGGATGTCTTTGCAGAACTCGGTGAGGCATGCTTTCCAGTTCTGTAGGCCAGTGGTCCTGGTTGATGGCACTTTCTTGACGAGAAAGTACAGGGGCACTTTGATGATGGCTGCAGCGATTAATCCGGAGGACCAGATAGTACCAATGGCTTTTACTTTGGCAGAGGGAGAGAACAGTTCGTCGTGGTCATGGTTCATGCGGCTTCTACATACCCAAGTGCTTGGGGCATCACGCACTATATATTTGATTTCGGACCGGCATGCAGGGATTCTCCACGCCGCCGGTGAAGATATCGAAGGGTTCCCGCCTTTGGTCCATAGATGGTGCAGTGTGTCCAAATAATTTGCAACTTCATGTATTTGGAACTAATGGACTTGATCTTGTAAGAGCATCTCCAACAGTTTGGCAAATTTTATTTCCCAAATCTCGTTGTTTGCCAACTCCCAAAATGATATGGGGAGGAAAAAAGATCTCATCTCCAATAGTTTGGCAAATTTTGTTTCCAAAAACCCAAAAACCCACTAATGAAACGAAAAGACCCGCTAAGCGAACGAAGAGCTTCGTTAAGCGAACGAAGAGCCCCATTAAGCGAACGAAGAGCTTCGTTAAGCGAACGAAGAGCCCCGCTAAGCACGAGCAAACTACGATGCGCGCAATCGACCGAGATTTGCCAACTTACCAAAGATGCCAAACCCAGATACCAAACTATTGAAAAAGTATTTTTATTATTTTACCAAAAATTTTAGGATGCTAAACCTATATGCCAAACTCTTAGAGATGCTCTAATGTGATGTTTTTATGTGTTTCAGTGAACTTGTAATGTGCAACTTCATGTGATGAGCCTTTTATTTCCATGAGCCTTATGTTCTCCTCGTCAAACGGGACTTCAATGCAATATTACTGATGTGGAACGTTCTCTCAGCTTACATTCTACTTTTCAAGCTCACTGGAGCATTCGACGACGTGTAACAGTATTTTATGGCTGCCGCTCCCTGGTTGGGGGAGCGACAACTCTGCTGCTCTCTGCCTGGGGGCTGTGTTTCCTACTGCTCCGTGCTTTGATCGGTAACCTCGACCACATGTACTTTTTTATAATACTAGGACATGTTAGAAATAAAACACTTGCACGATCGAGGGAAACAGTAGCCAGATGGTACGCACTTATTATAAGGTTCAACAGTTCCACTACCACTTCCTCCAACATGAACATAGTTCAAACTCAAACACTGATATTAACGAACTAAACAATGGCATGTTGCAAACTAAACCTAGCATGCCTAATAATTGTCCCAAATATTGAACTGAGTTGCGCCTTTCCCATAGTAAACCCCCATTGACGGCGGCGGTGGCGGTGGCGGTGGCGGCGGAGAAGGAGGCCCGTGCTTCTTATGGTATGGGCACTAGCAGTATGGATTATTGCATAGTGGCTCCTCTGCATCATTGATGTTGTCGTCCTCCGACTTGTCCCTATTACCACTTTCAGGGCCATACTCTAGATCAAAGATGCATCCCTGTAGATATGTGATGTATTATTGATGGGGATAGATAGGAGGAGGATAGACTCATCGAGTGAACCTACAATTATCTGGACAGCTTGAATCCTGAAAACGTATCTACCAATAAGTATTTCTACAAACCAAATGGAAATCTCAAAACATGAGAGTTAAAAGGAAATACAAATCCCTGTGGGCATCTAAAGAAACGATGGCCTCCACCGTCACAGTCGTTGTACATCTGCACAATGCAATCCTCACTGTGGCGACATTTTAGTCAATCTTCCGTACGGTTGTCGCATGATCTAAGAGGTCTCTCGCGGATGAAGTCACTCTTGCTCTCCAAAGGAAATTGTTCTATAGGTTCCTCAAAAGAATCAGGACCCAGAGAACCCTCCCACACAATCGGAGATCCCTTCCTCACTCCCTTTTCTCTACCTCTACTCGACGAACCTTCGCCTGACATTTGAACTACAACTAAACAAGAAAATAACTTATGTGATGGCCGGGAGGGGGAGGGGGGTGCGGCGCCGAAACGACGAATGGCCAGAGCTCAAGAGGAGAAGAGAACAAAAGGCGCCCTGCGCTTGCCGCTCCTTGATCTGGAGAGCGGCAGGCTTGCTGACGTGGTAGTGGCGAAAAGCGGGCACGGGTCCCCCGTGCCCGCTTTTCGCCACTGCCACGTCAGCATCATTGCCGCTCCTCCACGTGGGGAGCGACAAAGTTGAAATGCCGCTCCCTCACGTGGGGAGCGGCCAAAAGTGTTAGGTATAAAAAAGTTTCGATGCTAAAATTAAAAATTATTTTTAAAAAGTGTTAAAAATAAAAAAAATCCTTGGCACGGTAGCCAGAGTTTGTTTTTAATTGTTAAAAGTTACTAGGCTGTGTTTAGTTCGTGAAAAAAAATTTTGGATGTCATATCGGATGTGTCGGAAGAATGTCGGGAGAAGTTTTCGGATACTAATAAAAAACAAATTATAGAACCCGTCAGGAAACTGCGAGACGAATCTAATGATACTAATTAATCCATCATTAGCACATGTTGGTTATTGTAGCACTTTAAGGCTTTTCATGGACTAATTAGGTTTAAAAGATTTGTCTTATGATTTCCCCGAGAACTGTGCAATTAGTTTTTTTCGTCTACGTTTACTACTCCATGCATGTGTCAAAACATTCGATGTGATGGGTGAAGGCAAAAAAAAAATTTTGGGAACTAAACCAGGTCTAATTCACCTTTGCAAGAATTGGCTCGAGCTCTGGTTCTAGTTCAGTGCCTTTTTTTAGTCAACGTCATGGCTGATGATTACTACACGAGTTGTTTTGTTGAGGATTTTTTTCCTTTCTTCATCTTAGGGTACATCAAAATTGTCTGATATCTTGGCTATATGACAGTATGTTGGTTCTATTCCTTTCTTTGTCCCTTTGTAATAATTGTGATTATTACTAGATACAACCACGTCTGAGTACATTTCATGTATCTCGAACGGAATGAGTATATTTTGACCGTCCACAAACAAAGTTGATGCAATCTCGCAGAATTACAAAACACAGTGGTGCGTGTAAGCATCAAGTGACAAAAGATATGCAAATGTCAATAAACACTAAGCCTAGCCCAGAGCAAAGCACTTTTACGATGGTCTAACTAGTCTAACCATTTCGTAAATCACTACACTAATCATACACTAATCATCTAATCTCTTTTTAAGCACTTTTGATAGCCAGAACATTGAAGATGATCCTTAAGGCCTTAACTCACTGGCAACAATCCTCAACTCCCACACATCTCGATAATTTTTTTTTTTAAAAAAAAAAACTCCAACAACATCTAAATGGCCGGGCATGGGTGGTATATATAGCCACCGTGTTATACCGTAAGTTATTACCGGTTACCACCGTGTACAAAGCGAGTAATCATTCCCAAATGGGCGCAATTCTAAGGCCAGTCTCAATGGCAGTTTCATATCCCAGTTTCCAACACACTTATATTTTGGAAACAGTGCAGAAGAGTTTCATCCCCATGAAACTCTCTCTAGTCCCATGAAACTCTTATCATCTCTCTCTTCATTAACACGGTGCCATGTCAGCATATTTAATGCTCATGAAACTCTATGAAATCCCCATTGAGACTGGCCTAAGATTTCGCGGGCCGACTGCATGTGAGTTTAATCAATGCAAGGGCGTACGGCTGGATTCTTTCGAGAAACCACGCAACGAAAATCGTCCTGCAAAAGACTGGATTCAGACCTAGGGCCGGTTTAGTTGCCAATTTTTTTTTGCAAAATGTCACTGTACCACTTTTCGTTGTTATTTGATAATTAATGTCCAATCATGGTTTAATTAGGTTTAAAAGATTCGTCTCGTTCATTTCGTCTGAACTACGTAATTAGTTTTATTTTTTATCTATATTTAATGTTTCATGCATGTGTCAAAGATTCGATGTGATAGAAAATCTAAAAACATTTGCAAAATTTTCTAGGAACTAAACAAGGCCCTAGTAATCGCTGATTTCCCCGGAAGAAAGCAAAGATTTCAAAAGGGCAAAGTACCATTTGGATCCATTCTCTTGTTTCTTCAACGGTGCAAGCATTAGGGCATGCAGCGGCGCGTCATCATGCAGCTCGCCTGCTGCCTTTAGCTCCCTCCGTACCTCAAAAAAAAGTCATTATGGCTTTAAAAAAAATCAACGACTTTTAACTTTGATCAAATATATTTAACAAAATATTAATATTAATATTGATAGTACATAATTAGTATCATTAGATAGATCGCTGATTATATTTTCATAATAAAATTATTTGGAGATATAAATGTTGCATATATTTTTTATACATCTAGTCAAAATTAAAAAAGTTTGTTTGACATGATTCCCATAGCTATTTTTTTAGACCGAGGGAGCGGTAGTTAGGCATTCTGTGTTCTCCACTGATGGTTTTCCCGTCCAATCTGGGCTGAGTCAGACGGGCCTAGAGGCGGGCCCTTCTATGTTCCCTCGTGTCCACAGAGGCTAGCAGGTGATTAAATGCGCATGTCTCTTGGCGCAGCCCCACAACTACCATCGTCTGCTCATTTGATTCCAGTCTAATCAACGTCTAAAACGGAAAGTCCTCGGATTAGGTTTGGGTTTCAAGGAAAAGTAGGCTATAATTTCCTTGTTATCATTACTTCCTTGCCTAATCCAAATACTCCAGTACTGTGTGGCCTTTAGTCCAACGGAGCGATTTTTTGTTGTTGTTTTAGTCCATGGTCGGATTTATTTGGGGCTTTGGATTAACATTCGACCGCGAGATTGACGTTTGGTTTTTCTTTTTGCGATGAAGATTAACACTTGATTTGGCGACTTGGAATCTCGCGCGCGCTGTTAACCGCTTCGTGGTCCTGGGCTGCTGGGCATTGGGCAACCTACTAGCTCCGATCCGTTCGAATCAGTGGGCGCCTTGACTCTTTGTAGACGGACCTGCGCGGCGGCACATCGCTGCTCTGGCCTGTCGACGCCCCCGTGTCCGCTCGTGCGTGCAGCGTGCGTGGCTCTGGCTCGGCGTATCCGATGCGCCTCGGCTAGTCGGCTGGGTTCTTTTCCCACTCCGCAGAGCGGCACGCGGCTGCCCGCCCGGTCGGTCGCCGAATCCCACGCGGCCGCGGGATCTAGTCGGCCTCCCGCGCAGGCGCCAGAGCCAAGAGTCGATGTCCGACAAAACGCGGGCACTTCGACGGTTCAGCAACACCTCGGCCGCGACCGTTAGACGATTGGGCCGAAATGGTGGTGCACAGAGAACGGCTCGGCATCGGCATGGGGCCGGCCTTATCCTCGGTTCCTGTTCGCCGTTCGGTTGGTCCCAAATACGAGGGATCGGCTCACGTCGCGGGGATGCATGCATATGCATGGGTCGCGTCGCGTGTGCCGCCACGAGCCCACGACGGCATGGCGAGCCTAGGCTGTTTTTATGGCGTTGCCCGGCGCGGCCATACCGTCCGCCCGTGCTACGCCGCCGCATTCATCTCTCGTAGTCGTAGTCGTCGCTAGGTTCGGTTTGGAATTGGGACGGCCGCCGTTATCCGGTCATGCATGCTCTTCGAGGACAGATATGCCGCCCTCGTATGGGCCGGCCGGCTGGGCAATGGAAGCTTGCTGGACTGTTCTTGCGATTATCTGCAAGCCAGCAGTCTGTCACTTTCATCTACAATACTTGACGACACTTTGACGGAAAGGAAAACGCAACCGTGCGAGACAGGACTCGTGGTTGGTCCCGATCGACGGGCCAGCTTGCCGAGAGGGAGGCCGCGCCATGCCTGTCCTGATCACCTTATCCGTTGGATGTACGTAGTTGGTCACTGTTCAGGCAATGAGTTTGGCCCGGACAAGCAACTGGTTTAAGCAAGTGTTAATCTTCAATGAGTGCGTGCGCGTGTGCTTGCACGGGTTAGGATTAAATTGCAAGTCGCGAGGTACAGTAGCAGACGAACAGCGCCTGCATTAGTCATATCTCCGTCGTCTTTGGTCCAGCCGTCGAGGACTAAATTGGGTAGCGTCTGCTTCATCTACATGGAGAGATTCTCGCAGCAGCTGATTAGACCAAGCCTATGTCACCGCCCTGGTGTACAGGTGCCGTGTGATCGGCATAATGCAAATTGAAATATCTTGGTTGAGTTGGAACAGCGTTCGACTTCGATCTACTGTTTGCTTTGGAAAATAAAATGATTCTTGATGTCACCCACAGAAACCATCGGCACCTGTTCTTGAAGATAATTTTTTTCAGATAACTAAGCACAATATTCTTCAGAGGTCTTCTGTTGAAACGCGTTTTTTGACGGTTCTTCTACTTACTGCTGGACTGTAAAACGCATTCAGTAACTTGGAATCCGATTTCCGCCAGTGTCAAGTTGAAATTTGAAACTCTAAAAACTAGCTGTGGGAAATTTTGTAGTCTGGTTTAATTGCATGTTTTTTCCAAAAAAAAAAATTGAATAATGTTGTTAAGAAAATTATAGTCTGATTTACTCCTCGAACTATCAGCGTACTTTGATTTACCTCCTTTTAGCTACGTCAGCAAAAACACCGTCAAAGTTGTCCAAGGTGCAAAAACAAACAGTTTTCAGAATTGAGGGAGGTGTAGAGAAAATAATGGTTTCGCAATGGTGGTGGTGGTGGGGTGAGGGGAGGGGATCGATTGATCGAAAAAGTTAAGGAGGTCAAAGAAAACTTTTCCCTCTTTTTTTATCTCGAATGGCTTTTGGGGTTTAAAAAAGCGGATGAAGGGCTGGACACGGGACATCCCGAATAATGGTGACCTATTTGTGTGTGTGTGTGTGACTGAACGGTGCTTGATGTGTTATGGATGCTTGACTAGAGAAGACTCTATCGACTAAAAATACAAAAAAAATCTAAAATGTTATATAGGGTGGCAACATACGTTTCGTATTACAAATATTCATCCTTACAATAGTTTGATAATTAACATATAAATATGTTATTTGAAATTGTAAGTTTTTGTTTATATTGTTAATCAAATTGACATATTATAGACCGTGTCTGTACTCTATACCCTACTGGACTTTTACCCGAGAAAGGAATAAGCGTGTCCACAAGCTACAAAGTGTAATATATATCTATTTCTACATATCTTATAAATCAAAATTCCATTACACATGCTTCAATCTCAACATAGAGACACACAAACTATCCACGTCGCCTCCGTCTTCTACTAATTTCCAATCTCTTCATACAAGCTATCGACACCATCCCAATACTAAAACTATTCACATCATCTTCCACTAAGTACAAATATATATATATCCACATCATTTTCCACTAGGTGTAATATATAATCTATCAAAATACAAGGCATCCACACCATGATATAATTTGTTTTGCCATTCTATCTTGTAATTTGATCTAATATAGTCCCAAGGGACTCACTCTTTATTTGTGTTTTCGGCCGCAGCGACTAGGAGAGAAAAAAAACTCCCTGGTCTGCCCCACATCCAAAGCACAGGTCTGTGGCCAGCTCATGTCACGGAGCTGCGGTGCCGCTGTGTATAAGTGGGGTAAGGGTTCGGGGATTTTCTTGATCTGCGTGAGAAGATCTTCTTCTTAAGTCGGAATACCGGGGCTATCTAGCTACCGCGTCAAGTTTTGTTAGATTTTTATTGGATTCTTCCACTAGTTTGCTCATTAACTAGAGCCAATGCAATAATAACACGCAACAACTTTATTTCTAAGAAAACTCTGGTGTAACGCGCACCATGTCTTTCTAGTTCTCAAAGACTATGCGTCACTATAATTGTAGCTGGTAATGGCCCATTCATGCTGTGTTACACACACTCGCATAATTTTTTTTTTGAGCAGAACACACTCGCATAAATACCCGAACCTTTTAAAGAAACCTGAATTCAGGCCCATTGCATCCAAGGCATTGGTCGTGGGCCTTGATAACAAGCTCAGTGGTTTCAACAAAGCGGAGATGAATGGACTATAGTCCAAAACTGTTTCCTCGATCTTGACAAGCACTTCTCTTAGGACAAATGGGCCAATTTCTATCTTGGCATTAGTTTCAAAGTATTCAAAGTATCATATATTCTTTTAAGTCGTAATATATATGTTTATGCTCGCCTCTCCATGAGTTATACGTTAAAGCGCCTACTCTTACAGTTCTAATAATCTTCGGCTGGTCAATGCAAGCTCTCATGTTGTCAAAAAAAAAAATGCAAGCTCTCAAAACACATATTAGAAAGCCAATAGGCTATAAGTCTATTAGAAGATAACCATCCACGCTTAGTAAAAATCTCCATAGTTGAGATCTTCATTATATGGCATGCCTGGCCTATCGTTCTAGAGGATGGACTATAAACGTGCCTATTAGGTGGCCCTAAAAAACTTGCAAATAGGGTTTAAGTTTTTTAGATAAAAAACCATATCATTTCAACTCAACCAAATAGTGATTGCACTCGCACATACTGCAATATAAATTTAGGAATGCAAATTGGGTACAATGATTGTAACCGAGTAGCAAGAAAACCAGTCGTGTTTCCTGACGGTCGTAAACCAAATGCAATTTGTAACACACCCTCCAAACAAAAGTGTGTGACATGACCGTTGAAAAAGAGACATTGAATTGTTTCTTTGTTGTTACGAAAATACCAACTCTCGTCACCTCTCTAATTTCACTTAACAAAGATTGTCTTCATAAAGAACCGAACGGATTTCTTAATTTTATTGAGGTTCCACCTAATTAATTGAGTCTTATTAGTCATCTAATTGCATGAATGCTACATTGGCAACCAACTCTTTCCACTTGGGTAACTTGTCAACGACTAGTGCCATGCGGAAAGACAAATTAAGTGTTGTGTGGAATACCTGAGCAACACCTATATGTTCCCCCCCCCCCCCCCCCCCCTAGCAATGTTAAATAGAGATGTGTATTGTTATTTGAGGGTCATGTTTTCAAATCACTTGTCCTTCGAGAACCTAACCCGAGCACCACTATGGAGACTAAAAATGGTTAAATCTAGGAAACGGTCTCTATCCTTCATAAGGCTTGGCCTGGCTAGAAATGCAAATCTTTTGGTTTTTAGCGTGCTTTCAATGCAATTGCATCTTCCTAAGGCCTTGTTCGGTTGGTTGGGAACAATTCCCAGTTAGGGTCTGTTCGGTTACCCCGTAATGCTCACTTGGAACGATTCCCAGCCGGATCTATAGTCTAATTTGCATAAGCTTGATCAACGAGAATAATTCCGGGCCTTGTTCCACACTTACCGAACAAGCCCTTAGAGGCTTCCTTCGGTAATTTACGTAACATCGGAACGGTTCTGGCCCGGAACGACCTAGAATGACACTAACTGAATGGAGCCTAAGAAGTTTTCTTGCCACACGCCCAAATCGCATCTTCGTTGATTAGTTTGAATTGCCATTTGCTTAGGCCAGTCTCAGTGGTGAGTTTCACGGCATTGTTTCCAAGACTGCCACATCACACGAAATGAAATGAAACTCATATGAAACACACGTCCACAATGGAGAGTTTCATTCTCTAGTTTCATAGGCATTTAATTTCATGACTCAGAGAGAGTTGGTAATCGTGCCAAGAGAGTTTCATTTAGATGAAACTCATTTCTTCTCTCTCTTCTTAAATACATTGCCATGTCATCAAATATGCCTATGTGGCAGCCTATTTAATACAAATGAAACTCTTATGACACTCCCACTGAGATTGGCCTTAGCAAACAATGATTTTGAATTTCAAGGTGCACAATTACTAAGCCACCTTACTCCTTTGTAAACATAGAATATCTCACTTCATCAACTTGCATTCGTTTCCAAACCATCATTATTATTCAGTTCGAATTGCAACAAAGGATTTCAAACTACTCCAGATGAAGAATCTATGTGAAAGTAAAACCATGACTTCCTGTCACAAAACACACCATTTTAGACCTTTATAGAAGAGTGGAGAAGAAAAGAATGCATAGAAAAATCACAAGCCTCTTTAACCGTTGTGTACGCTATGTACGAGTGGACGACGACAATATATCTTCACTGATAACTGATAAGTGTGTGTATGCGAATCATACGAAAGAAACGAATCACAATCATTCTTGGTCAATGTCAACGCACGATCGATCTTCAACACTTGGGAAGATCGGGCGGCGGCGGCATCAGCTTCTGCTCAGGCAACGGGCCGTCGTTGACCACCCATGCCATCTTCAACCCCCAGCTTGTGTGCACCTCCAGGTGGCAATGCATGAACCAAACACCTGCAACAGCATTTTTTTTTCAACAAACACGTACGAATTGAGTGTCGATCTAGTCGTTAAACGGCGCCCAGCAATTAATTGGGTATAATAGCACATGATGCAATTTTAGCTAGCTGCTCAGCTCGATAGCTACGCACCGGGATTATCCGCGAAGAACCTGATGGCGACCCAGCCACCTGATGGCACGCCGACGGTGTTCCTCTGCACCGGGTCGACTAGGTTGAAGTTGGCTGGGTCCTTGGACGAGTCGTAGTTGCCGAAGCCTTGGCCGACGACGAAGAAGTCGAAGCCGTGGAGGTGCAGCGGGTGGCTCTCGGCGCCCAGGATGCTGGTGCCCTGCAGCACCACCTCCACGCTGGTATTGTACCCCAGCACCACTACCTTGGTCCCGCTGGAGACGTTGGTGTTGTTGGGCGTCGTGCCCGTGTAGTTGAACGGCTCCCGCGGCGCGACGGGGAAGTCGGTGGTGTACACGCCGGCGATGTTGTCGTAGTGCGCCTGCAGGAGCGCGGTGGTGGGCATGGTGAAGGACACGTTGTTCATGGACGCCGTGAACATGGTCCGGTTGGTGGGCCCCTGGCACGTCTGGTTCGCCGGGCAAGGGTTGGTGCCGAGCCCCACGGCGAAGAAGAAGGAGCGGTCCACGGCGCGTGGCACGCTGGCCGGGTACTCCGGGGTGGCCAGGCTCCGCAGCCTGGCAGTGTAGTTGGCCGCGAAGGCCGTGTCGTTGAGCGCGGGGAGCCAGGGCCGGAAGAGCGGGAGGCTCTTGATGTGCCCCGCCGCCGGCGCGTACTCGAGCACGGCGGCCACGGTGGTGTTGTCGAAGGTGCCCGGCTGGCCCGTGCCGTAGGGGCGCGCCAGCATGAGGTGCGTGGCCGCGGCGCACCCCGCGTCGGGCTCGGCGCGCAGGAGCACGTTGGTGGTCTGGCCCGGCGTGATGAGGACGATGTCCGTGTGGAACGGCTTCACGTAGGCGGCGTCCACGTCGACCACGGTGAGCGTGTGGTTGGCGATGGAGAAGAAAAGCTCGTCGTTGAGCGCGGCGTTGATGAGCCGGAGCAGGTACCACTTGCCGGGCTGCACCTTCAGCTTGAACGTGTCTAGGGAATAGGGAAGCAACATAAGTTGAGCAGCCGGCCTCGCTTTTCAATGGGCCGAGTCTTACCTTTGCTGGAGCAGTTGTACAAGGGCCCCGGAAGCCCGTTGATGGTGAAGGCGTCCGATACATTTGGGCCTGCTCCAGTCTGAAGCGCCTGGGCGATAATTGCCTCGGGATCCGCGTTGAACCACTCTCCTGCGGCACCCAAAGCAGTATCAACCACTGTGCTAGCTCCTACATGCAGGCTACAGGCTACGGCCACAGTGCCACACGCACCGAAGATGATGGGGACCTCCTTGTAGGGTTTAACCGGGAACGGGTAGGGCACGCCGCGCTTGGGGAGGATGACGATGGGCCCGTAGAGCGTGGCGCGCATCCAGGAGACGTGCGCGTGCCAGAACAGGGTGCCCCGCTGCCCCGTGATGGTGAAGTTGTACACGAAGCTCTGCCCCGTCTGGATGGGGCACTGCGTCACGTACGCCGGCCCGTCCGACCACCCCGTCCGCAGCTGCCGAACGCCGTGCCTGTTGTTCAATTCGTTCGGATATATGCATGTACGCAGTTTGCATCGCGCACCCAGATCAGAGAATGCAAACAAAATAAAGATCAGTATCAGCATGCACATCATCAGCTGATCAGTGCACATGCATGCATTGGCACGTCCTCAAAGATCTGAAACTAGCCACTTGTCGTTCTTTGCTAACTGAAAGGACGGCGATCGAGCTGCTGACCGCATCCAGAAACACAAAAGGATGATAGGTGCTTGTTAGTTGCTGGCACCAACCAGGATCGAGACAGAGGTACGAAACGATGATTTCTCTATTGAAACATGGTAGCTTGGGACATGATCTAGATTATTGCAGTTCGCTGGTGCAAAGAGTTTCCAAGTACGTATATACTAGGTGCGCAGATCGCTATATATACATGAAAAATCTAGGAGATATGAAGGAAATTTACCAGTGGATGGTAACGTTGTCCTTGACATTGTTCACCACCTTGACGACGACGCGATCGCCCTCCCTGGTGACTATCTTGGGGCCGGGGAACTTGCCGTTCACCGTCGGGATGGCGCGGGTGGTGCACAGCCGCGTCACATTCTGCATCGTCACCTGCCACACATGATCGAAACAGCAGATAATGGACCCGTCAAATCACTGACTTCACGTTCGTCCAAAACTTCATTAGACTGAAGAACACGTTTCAAAAATTAGACTGAAGAACAGATCATATCAAGAGCTAAAGCACTGCATGGTAGCAAGTATTATATAACACAATATGAACCTATACTCCATATTCTTGATGAAATGCGCTTACATTGAAGGTGTAGTATCTGGTTGTGCCGTGCGACGACTGCGGCAATGCTAGCAACGTGCCAAACAACAGGAGGAACGCAAGACATGGTGGCGCCCCCATATCTCTTTAGCAATTCCAATACCGGAGATCGGATATATATGTATGTATGTGTATAAAATGGTGAGGCGATCGATCGAGAGGAGGATAGCTATATATGGCTGCGCCTAGCTCGCTATAGCACGGCCGGCCAGAGCTGATACATTGTGGGAGAAAGGAAGCGTTATATAGCGAAGACAGTAGTACTGACGGTGGTTGCAGTGCAATTTATTAGGTGACGACATGATATTTTCCTTTTTCCAATGACAAGAAAAATGTGGAGGAGAATTAGGTGAGGATGATGATCGAGGGAGATCGAAAGGTGATGACACGAGACGGCAAAAAGGCGAGAAGCTTAGCGCCAGCCAGCAGCCGCTTTTGCTGGTCATGTACAAAGAGTTGGGTCGGCCTGGCTTTTAGAGTGCAGGCAAAGGAATCGTCCTTTTTTGACGTATGGCGCTGCTGTGCTCTGGACATACATGTATTCTCTCCAGCGTCAGCGCGTGTTATTACTGCTGAATTTTTTGAACCGTTCGATCTGAGTGCACGTCGTCAGGATAAAGGAGTCATCAGTCATGATGACTGAGACTGACTGATATGATGCAACCATTTATCTCGAGCGTATTGCAGACTGAAACTCGCACTGTGTTATGATACGAGCGGGGTCCGATATGATCTTGTGTGTTCTTCTCAAGGATCGACCGCAAACCTTCGCGTCATTTGTTGGGATTTCCTTGTCGCGTCAGATCGAACGCTACCTGGCTAACATTAGGCTAGGAGCCTAGGGCTAGGATTGGTGCTCTCAGTGGTTCATTTTTTTTATGTTAACTCTCAGCGGTTAATTTCAACAGTTTGTTTCCTGTGACTGATCGACTAACGAAGTAGAGAGATTAGGACCGGGCCATCTCAACAAGAGAAGGGCATTATCTGAACTGGCATGCATCTAATTAACAGGACACGGTGCAAGATTAAGATCATCCTCATTCCTCAACCATGATTGTTTTCATGGCTCTCGGCTCTCCTGAGTCCTGACCTAAGAAGTACCTCCTGTCCAATCAAGCTCCAAAGCCAGTCTTGGTGCAACAGGAGTGCTGAATTCCATGTCTGAACAACCCAGACATCCTGTCGATGCACCGGTTGGATGGACCAACCTAAGGTCGGCGTAGGCTGCCTTTGACCAATAAAAGACACGGTGGCGGCTTCTACTCTCTACCAAGAGCTTAGCTGAAACGTCAGGCTGCATCTGCAGTTCACACTTCACAGCACAGCACCTTGCCACCTTCACTTCACCGATCATCCTTGCAAGGTGTGCAACACGGCCAGCTACGTGGTGTGAATGGATCCGGACGCATGCAATGCAATCCAGGCACAAGTGCGTACACATAAATGTACAACGCGATTGCTTCATCTGACAATCTGAAGCAGGTACAGAGCTGCAAAGCAGACTGCAGTTAGAATGTCACCGCTGTTCATGAAGTTACTGCAATCTGAAGCTATATAAAAAAAAATCACAGAGTTTGCATACACTGGTACTACTGTTATGTCAGTGTAGTTCCTCGCACCCTTAATTTCCATTGCAGGGTTAGCAAGCAAAGCGCCATGTGTTAGCTAGTGTGTGGTTTCGGGGGCATGTCCTTTTGCAAGCTCTTGTTCCTGTCTGGATTCGTTCCCTCGCCATGGCTTCTGTGTCTTGGACATCAAGGAAACAACTTTAAGTAAAACTACACTAATCTCCTCTCATTGTACAACCTGGAACACACGCGCACGCACAACGGCATAAGAAAGAGGGTTTCTGGTCGATGACAGACGACAGGAACATGTATCTGATGATCTGATCTGGCTTTTAGGTTGCTGCCGGGAAAGTGACGCGGCATCCTACTCAGACGATCGACCGGTACTAGTCTTACTGTTAGTGGGGGTAGCAGCTATGTGTTGGGCGATGTGGTTAAGTAGAAACGATGTTGTGTTTACCAGAACAACAACTAACTCTTTCTCGCAGGTAATTTTCAAAGGGACATACTAGATCAGGCTTTGGTTGCGCTGTCTAAAGAGAAAGAGGGAAGACAAATGAAAGAAGGTTGTCATTTACTGGAAGTTTTGATGATGAAGTCTTCGGAAAGTATTGGTGGAGACATTTAAAAAAACTAACCCCCTGTTCGGCTGAGCTTATCAGCACGGCTTATCAGCCGTGGAACAGTGTTTTTCTCTCACAGCAAATCAGCCACAGCCGGCTTATAAGCCAAAAAACAGCCTGCCGAACAGGGCCTAAAACTTAGGGGTTATGTGTTTTAGCATCAACTCTTAGAGGAGCTGTTATGCTTTTCTTAGTTTCAGCTGTTCTGGATTGTGTAACAATCTTCTGGACAGGTCTTATGGATGTTGAAGATTTAAGTTGTATGTTGCACTTCGCTACAACAGGATATATATTGCCATGTTTTTTCTTTTGTTTTGTTTTTTGTATGGCTATGTTCATGTTAGCTGTTAGAAATTAGCCCTCACAACAGCAAGCTGGCCGCTAATCTCCATGCGCCGAACTGTCGATTAGATCTATTCTACCAAGACATACATACAAGACCAGAGACGATACGCTAGAGGCACGATATTTGTTAACGAGGTTGAGCCGAAGCCTACGTCCCCGAGGCTTGATTACAGGCACTCACCCCAATACCAGCAACACTGGCCGCTCCACTGTCTCGGCAACATGCCGTCGCCCTCCCACGAGCCTGTCACTATGTAGTCACGGTTACAACAACAACCGTTCTATCATATTTGTGAGGAGATTGGGTTATAGAGTCAAACTCCAAGTCTAGCTTGTACTGCCAAATACAACACAGAGTCCTAGCGTAACAAAACTCGTAAATAATATTCAGCTATGTAAAGACTAAGATTGGTTTTAGTATGATTTTATCAGCTTGTTATAATAGTCTAAGATAAGATTAATAAAGATTCCCCTTTTGAAAAATGGGATAGAACACCTCCGACTTGCGTTGTATAAAAGTGTTACTTGGAGGGATGTTGTAGTAACACACATCGTGTGAGTATTACAATTGTCTATTTTATTATACTCTTATCTATTGGAACACGAGATATATGATCAGGTGAATTTGCAATACCATATTCAATTATATTCCTATTCATTATTGGAAACTGGTCAATATTGATTGGAAAAAGGTGAAGGAGCCTCTTGAAAAGTGACTTAATAGTTTGAATGGCAAGTACCTCTTAGTAGGATATGAATAAATTTGTGCCTAGTAGCGTTGCAATGTAACAATCTCATTCTTTTCCATACCAAGGGGTCATCTTAAAAAATCAGATTACTTCCACTCCAGTTTCTTTTGGAAAAATGATGAACATAAGAAAATATCATCTTACCAAATGGAGTACTTTTTGATAGCCCAAAGATCAAAGCTACCTAGAGATCCATGATTTGAACTTTAAAAAAATTGCTCTACTTAGCAAATGGCTGTTTAAGCTCCTTACAATTGATGGAACCATTCTAAAAAACAATTGATGTAACCTGGAAGCAAATTCTTTACAACAAATATCTAGGTTCTAAGCTATTAGTACAAGTTTGGAAAAGTAGGGACTCTCATTTCTAAGTATAATCTAATGAAAATCAAGTGGGATTTTCCTTTGCTTTTGAAAGTGCATCCAGCCCCGTTGTGGGTTTTGGTGTATGAATAACAAATACAATCAAATTCCTAATTCTTGTACTAAGTTTTGGAGTTATAAGTTTATAAATAAGGTATGGATGATTGGAAACACCCATAATTTCATTTAAAATGGATATACAACTTGTGGTGAAATGACTCGAAGGAAACTTAAACTAAAATATCTTCTCAAATTTGAAACACTCAAAATTCCACTTATGCCACCACTAAAAATAAACTAAATATCTTCTCAAATTTACATCTAAATTGCTAACATATGCTATTATAAATTATGAAAATGTTTTAAGAACTATAATTTATGCCTTTATATGTTTACAAATTACAAACTTTTCACAATTAATATATAAATAGTTAACTTGAAGTAAACAAATATATTGTGATTTCGTGTAAATCAAATACATACACATATAAATAGTAAATATATATTTATATGTTTCAGTAATCATGAAAATGTTCCCTTTCCGACTCATATGCTAATGACACTTATAGTGCCTCTAAAAATATATTATTTATTCATTATAATAATTTATGTAAGATATCACTTTAGATAAATTTAAATATTTTGTCTAAGCCACGAGAATAGAGATAAGCATTTCAGACCTTGTCGATTTCTTTGATCAATAAGTAAATCGTGCAGACGCAAGGAAGGTTGTTCAATTCCAAGAGGACCCAAGAAAGCACCAGCACACCTGACTAGCTAAAAGACACAGGAGAAGAAAAGTCTGTCAATGTTTTCATTATTTATAAACATATAAAATAATATAATAATATCCTCGCCTCCGCATCCGAAAATAAATGTGCGGTAACTTGTTACACAATTTCAACCGTAGGCTGTTAACAAATAATGCAAGCTTCCACCAAACAAAAACAAAGGGTCGAGTAACATCATAGGGAATTAGGAATATCTTCATAGAGGTTGAGTTCATGCACTAGCTTCCACTGTACAACCAAACGTGCGTTGCAAGAGGCCGCTCCAAAGTCCACAGTAGTGTACTATTCTCCCTTTTCCATTTCTGCAAATGCAGCACATTCGAAGCAAGCCTAAAACATCTTTCCCGTAGAATTTACTTTGATCTTACCTTCAATGTCTCATTAGAGCATGTTAATTAATTTGCTTCAAATAGTGCTTTTAGTCTATATTCCTTCAAAGTCTAGGGGTTTTTCTTTCCCTCAAAACACGCTCATATTACTTCTACAGGCACCTCCGAAAAGTAGGTCAGTAGATCTTATGAGCGTACTGTATGTGACAATGAGGTTAGGGCGTGTGTTCAGATCCCAAAATTTTTTGGGTAAAATTTCTGTAACACTTTCGTTGTTATTTGGTAAAATTTGTCCGACTAACTAGGCTCAAAAGATTTGTCTCGACATTTACAGACAAATTGTGCAATTAATTATTTTTTTACCTACATTTAATGCTCCATACATGCGTCCAAAGATTCGATGTGACGGGTACTATGCAAAAATTTTTGGGTCTTTTTGATCTAAACATGGCCTTAGTAAATATTGAGATTGAGAAGATCGTGTTGTTGTCGACGAGTGCATCACTTACTGAAGAATAACTAACCAAAATACAAGTATTCCTGCTGAGCTAAATATCTAAATCTAGGTCGATAGGTTCACAATATTAAGCTCAATTGGCTAGAGTATAGTGTTGTCGGGAGGCAGACCCAAATGGTATAGCTTGGATAGTAGAGGTGGTTGTCTCCCTTACGTGCCAAAATATCAAAACTTATGTTTGACACTCTATATATGTGTCTCCTCATTTATTTATCAATGCACCTATTTCTTTTGGTAGATGGCAATGCACTATGAACATCGCTGAAATTTGGCTTATGCTGATCTGTTGTCAGAAGAAAACACCGTTCGTTCGCTGAAAAGTACAGCTGAAGTTGTCGATTTCAATAACTGCCGTCCACTGTTCCACAGTATGTAAGAGGTGGTAGTGTGTCAGTGCAGTGTTTCATAAACAAGTCTAGGCCGTGTTCACTTGCCATGCGTACCCAAAATATTTCCTCTTCCACACATCACATCGAATCTTTAAACGCATGCATGAAGCATTAAATGTAGGTAAAAAAATAACTAATTGTATAGTTTGTCTGTAAAGTTCGAGACGAATCTTTTGAGTCTAATTAATCCATGATTAGACAAATTTTACCAAATAACAACGAAAAGTGCTACAGTAACTTTTCACCCAAATTTTCTCAACTAAACACAGCCCTAGTGTTCGTACAGGAGACTGAACACGTCCTCAACAGAAAGTGATTGCAGTTTCCGTCATATTTGCATCGGTTGAAGCAACCTGAGTTAGTGCTCGGAAAATCGAAGAGATTTCTGACCACAGTGCTGTCCCTAAAATAAAAAGTGGGCCAGACGCACGCACGGCTCAAAAATGTGTTCTGCATACTTTGATGCAGCGCTTTTGAGGTGGGACGTCAAAACCACAGGAAGAAAGAGTGGTATGCTTCGCAGGATTCGCGTTCACTGGAATATCTGGAAGTAGCTAGTAAAATACACGGTGACGTGGGATCTGATAGCACCTGGTGGAACCTATATGCTGGTTATTACACTTCGAAACAAGGGCAAGGTTATTTGTGCACCAATGGCGCTGTTTTTTTTTAGAAAGGAAGAAGCTAATGGCGCTGATTTCTGAACACGGGATTAATTTGGTCTGTGAACTTAGTTTTCCAGGGAAACATCGCTATCTATTACGGGCTATGTATATGTTAAAGCCTGGCAAGGCGGACTAAACCTAGCCCATTTGTCGAACCTAGTACTCGTGTCGGGCTTTTGTGTCGAAACAGACGACGACTTGGGCTTTCGGCACGGCGGCCCGCCTCTTTGCCCCGTGCTGACAACAGAAGGACCCATCCGCGATGAGGGCAAAGAGTTGAAACAAGTGGAGAAAAGCTCAGCTATCTGCCTCATTTTTTTCTAACCGGAGTCACAGGGACGGCGCGCAATGCATGACACGGAGATCGCGTGCAATACTGTTCGGCTGTCCTGATAAGCCGGTTAAAAAATACCGTTGGCTGATTTGTTATGAGAGAAAAATATTGTTCTGGCTGAAAAAACAAGCTGAAAAATACGGATTATAAGTCGGATGAACAGGGCAAATGTGTTCAACGTTCTTGCGTGTAGGCATCATCTTCCTCATCGCGAGTCGTCTGCGATCCTTCTGGTCTGGGCCGTGGAATCACTGAGGGGGAGAAAATTGCATTTGTAGCAGCCCAAACAATGTGCTTCGCAAAACTAGCATCCCAAACATTGACTTCGTAAAAATAGCAGCCCAAACAATTACTTCTTGTTTTCTTTGCCATTTTTCCTTTTCTTTCTTCTTTCCCTTTATTTCTCTTAAAATCTGGACAAATATGCCCTTTTGCTAATTTCACGTAATCAGCCACGCCACCGTCGGTTCTTGTTCGTATCGTCTTTCCTTCCGCACGCGAGCCCTAGCTCGCTCTCCATGGACGACGTGCCGCCGCCATCCGATGTGGCCCTGCCACGCGACATGCCTTCGCAGCCCGACGTGTCGCCTCCGCATGATGCCGTTGCACACCCCATCGCAGAGGGGGACGCGATCGCTATGATGCGAGCCCTGCTGCCTGTTGCCGCGACTCCGGCCATGCTGCACGATGTGCCGAGGCCGACCCCAATCCATGCCCTACATAGGTACGTGATGAACGACTGTACTCCCAATTCCGACCCCAATCCAGCCAGCGCCCAAGCCTGCAGCGGCGACCAGTACTGCCCAGCAGATGTGGATCTCACGTCAATTAGCATCTCAATTAGCACAGGGGCAGATTCATCTAAATTTTAGGAGAAATAAAGAGAAAGAAGAAAAAAGAAAGAATGGTAAAAAAACAAGAAGCAATTGTTTGGGCTGCTATTTTTGCGAAAACAATGTTTCATATGCTAGTTTTGCGAAGCACATTGTTTGGGTTGCTAGAATTGCAATTTTCTCACTGAGGGGGGAGTCGAAAAAATTTTGCCGCTTGGGGAGGGGGCGTTGCCCCCTAGTTCTGCTTTTGCTGAACACGGGGAACGTGGTGAGCAACACGAGCACCTGGTGCTCAAGCCTCTCGATCTCCTTCGGAGCCTCCTCACCGAGCCGCGCGCCGAAGCACATGAAGACTAGGAGCTGGAACATGGTGTGCCGCAACAGAGGCCTTAGCGTGACGGCGTCCTCGTCAGCGGTTGCGCTCTGACGGTGAAGGCTATCCACGAGGCCGTTGCACACCCACCGACTGACGAGTGCGAAACGGCAATGCGAGCGGGCAGCAGCACCTGGCTAGCAAGGTTGTGTTGCACGAGGCGCTAGTAGGCACCATAGGGTGCGGTGCCGCTCGGCCCCCGATGGTGAAGAGGCTGGTCACAGGGTCAACCGACGGCGTGCGGTCGATGAAGGTGGCACCGTCCAGGACGAGGATTCGGTGCGCGAGGCGGCGGTTGGCGACGAAGACGAGGAGCGTGCTGGCGAGGCGTAGCGAGATATGACGGGGCCATAGTGCTCGTGGAGGTCGCGGAGCAGTGGAGCCCGATCAAAGATGGAGCCGCCACGCCAGGAACTTGGCGATGAAGATCAGGGCTGGCGGGCCGGGCGGGAGGTGACCGGCCTGGTTGTTGCGGCTGCGGGCACGGGCGAGGAGCGAGAGGAAGATGAGGGCGACGATGATAGTAGTACCGAGGAGGAACAGAGACGGCGGCGTGGAGGCCCCGATCTCCATAGCTGAGCGACTGCTGTGTGGTTGCCTGCCGATGGCCGATGCCTGCATGAGTAGCTCTATAATATAGGACTAGAGAACAGCAGCGGGGGAGCCAGAAAGTTTTTTTTTTTTGAATGTTAGGGGCCCAACAGTGTTGAATTTTTTAAATTTATTTGAAATTTTAAAATTTTTAATGAGATATAAAGTAGAAAAATAAATAAAGAATCATGCAGCGCGTAGGCGTGCACGCAGTATTATGCTCTTATTATCACCCATCGGCCACCGCAGCACCGCTAACACAAAACGGTTTTCAAATAAGCCGAGAAAAGCTTAGGAATTTACATTCCCTTTATAACCGGAATCACTTGGGCCGGCGTGCGATGTTTACATCCCTTGCCTAACCGGAATCACATGGGCCGGCGCGCGATGCATGTCGTGGACTTGGCGCGTAACCGTGTGTTGAACGATTTTTGTTTTCTTTAAACAAACGAAACGCAAACCTAGATGGAACAAAATGGTTTTTCTTGACAAGGATAAGATAAAAATCTAAATTTGGGATAGACTAAAACTCGTGAGACTGAATGGTTAGGATCCACCTGACAGTTGAGCTAGGCACACATTCTATCATTTCTTTTGGGGTCGAAATTAAGCTTAAATGAGAGTTTATTAGAAAGATATGTTCATAGCACTCGACATGGGAATGTGCCGCCTGCACAATCGTATACGTGCATCATTCATGGACCCCCTCTGGTCTGGTGCATTGTGATAGATGTGGCGCTGAAGGCGGGTCCTATAGTAAGATATGGCTGCAGGCGCCAATTCCAAATATCTTGATCTCAGGATGACCCTACGAAAGATCACGGTCTTGTTACAAAATGCAGTAGACGTGACCGAAAAGCAAATTTGTTTACGCCACCTATTATCGAAACTTTGAATTGACCCTAAGAATATGATTTTGGCACAAACATTTTTGGAGTTTATGATGAACAGCTAGCATTGCTGTTTGGACCTTCCTTTAGCCCAGGAGCTGACTCGACGTTATCTGCATACTTAATTTCAGTCGTTTCAACATCTTTCAACGCAAAGAGGGGGTATGACTTATATATTACTTATATCGTTTATAAAGATCATTCCAACCAACCAGGAGTGGTCTAAACGACCCTTTCAAACACAACCAGAATATTCAATTTCTCTTAGTGAGGTGGGGTTCTCCTAGTGTTTTGGTATTCAAAATTTAGTATAAATTTTTCCTACTAAATTCCTCCTGGTGAGATTTTTATGTGCTATGACTAGTTGGGTTCTCGCAGTGTTTTATTACAGCTTAAAAAACTAGGAGAATTCCGTCATTTTGGTGTTTCAATCTCACTCAGTCCATCAAATTCATGTATACTAGTACAAGCTTGACAGCTTGTTCTCTTGTTGCTCGCAGGCCAGGCCTGTAGCAGTTGCGTTACATCTTCACAAAGATCCAGCACGAGGGAGCGCGTGACCCGCGAGATCAATAATTTTCCGTGCACGTTGCTAGGGGTATCTGTCTAGTTTACCTGAGACGCAGCCCTCCAGCCCTCCTACTTCCACCAGAAAAGTCTCACTAGTAACTCTCACCGGTTACGTCATTATCGACCGATTATGCTATTGTCGGGAGCTCGCAGCGGTTTCATTTTCATTAAATGGATGCTACTTTAGCCAAAATGATAATTAACATGGTGTACTATTTATGAGAAGAGAGATAAGAGCAGTTTTATCAGAATGTATTGTACGGTGGATCAAACCCTACTTGTAATAGGACGCAAGAGAGATATGTGAGTGAAATTCACTAGCAGTCCACAAATTCGTCTCCGGTCCAAACAAACGCTAACCTGATCTGTTCGACGACATGACATGCCAATAAGAGTGAACTTGTGTGTTATGGAGATGTAAAGTCCTATGAGAATCAATATTTCATGGATTTTTTTGCTATGAAACAGGGAAAGTTCCCTTTAGATATCTAGTCGCCCCCAACAAATCACAAAAAGCTCACTAATAAGGATTGGATTGGAAAGCGGTACAATACCATTTTCAAAAAAAGCTAAGTAGATGGAATGGTAAACTTTTGTCTTATGGTGGTCACTTATAATCCTCTTAAATTCTATATTAAGTGGTCTTGCTATGTATATGATGTCTTTCTTTGAAGTGTTGAAAGGTATTCTTAAGAAGTTAAACTTCTATAGATCAACATTTTTTTTGGCAATATGATAATCATAAGAAAAAAGTACTAGGCGGCAAAATGGGATTTTTATGTGGGGGTATAAATATAAAAATTTAGAGCAAGTTCTTGGAGGAGCACAACGACTTTAGAGTATTAGAGTCAAGGTGGAGATTGTTGTATGGTGACTCAAATTCTACTTGTAATATGACTCAATAGGTGTGCTATTAGGACTTTTAGTTCTACTATGACTTGAGTGTAGAATCCTACTAGGAGTAGGACTCCTACTGGCATGTATGGGGGCTTTGGAGGGGACTATATAAACAAGGGGTAGAGATCATAGGCATCAACCAAGCCAACATAAGGGTTTCATACAAGGCTTGCAAGGAGCAATTAGGAGCGCTCAAGATGATTGGACTAGAAGTTCTATTGCACTAGCTTCTTGTATAGGCAAGAATCAATGTGTCCTAGATGGTTAAGTAGGATTGTGAGAGAGCGATAATCACTTGTATTTTTTTTAGAGTGGTGCTAATAGAATTTGCGGTCGGCTTCACCAAATCCTAATCTCTTGTCATAATTGCTTCAACGTCGTCATCTAGGGTTCTCTATGTGATTTGACTACATCGCTCTTAACACAATGCAAGCTTGTGTCATACTCGCAATATCCTTTCAGAGATCCGAGGGCTCCTGTGCATAACTAGGGGTATCAGATTCTAACAGATTTAGTGCACAACCCATGCAAAGATCGCAATAAAAACTATTCCTTTTTTTCTGAAATATACATATATTACTATACTTTTTGTGTTTAGAGTTCTTGCTTAGGTTCGTTCGAATATGCAGATCATATGTGTGTGTGGATGCTTCTTTTAGGAGACATTTGGTTCCTTGCATCCTGCCTAACCGGTGATGCAATGGACGCATAATTGGACGCCTGGTTTAGCCCCGCAGCCAAGTCCACGTGATGCAAAAGCAATCCCCCAGCCAGGGCTCACGGCGTGCGGAAAAAATCCTTGTTCCTTCAATGCCTAGCTCGCTCGGTGCTGCTGGATGCGCGCGTGTGAGAGCGAGAGCTGTGGGTTGCGGACAACCAAACGTCTTCCCTTCGTGGCCTGGCTACATGTACGTGGACCAAATAAGCTGGTACTGCATCTGTGAAGCCTGGCCACTAACCAAACGCGCCCTAGAGATAATTTAGGAGTGGCCACAAAACTTCTGATGCTTATGTGCTACTTTTCGATTCATTCATATAATTTTTTAGATGACAGTAGAATACGTGGATAACTTTTAAGATGACAGAGCTTTGGACCCTCTTTTTGCTTAAAATGTTGAATTCAGTTGACTGAATTAATTAACGAATTAGTTTTGAAGTATCATTCAAACTGATTAACGTGACCATGTTCTAATACACTAATACTTCAAATATTGAAATATGTTATAAGAAAACACTTCAAATATAACTTGATCGCAACACCATGTAATAATTAAATGCTACAGTGAAATTGTGCATCCATATGTGAAACTGACGTTGAACTCTTGGAAACTGGAATACGATACCTCCCACTCAAAATGGCCTGTGACGCTCAATAATCTTTGGCTGTCTTCTGTTTCAGAATTTTGACATGGAAACATCATCGTTTTGAAAACAGCCAGTCAGCCTCAGCCTCATAGGGTGGGCGATAGTCTGGTTGCCTCGTCAGAGAAAAGGGCAGAACCGATTTGGACACGTAGCATAGAGATTGTTCTGAAGATATTTGGCAGTTGAACAGCAATAATGCTGCAGTGACACATTTGCAACAGTGACACCAGAAAAGAAAGGATCAGATTGCATAAAGAACGCCAAATGGAGAGTAAATAAATAGAGGAGATCGGGACCCGGTTTAGTTTACGCGAGAAGATCTCTTGCATCATGCATGCCTACAGTGTCCAGACTTCATATTTCAAATCATCAGTGTTCAGACTCCATTAGGCCTACTATGCTACTTGCACCGTGCTGTATCTTTCATGAAAGATGGTTAACAATGCCATCAATTATCATGCGCCCGTCGCGACACTGCTCAGTGGCGCGCATTCCGCCTGCCCGCGACGCGTGCGTGGTCCTGGGCAGCTAACGCGATCGACGCTGATTATAGTAGAGGAAAAGTCAGGGTCGAAGGAGCACAGAAAGAACCAACGGCCGTCCGGGGCTTAGGGCCAACAGCATCGCGTGGATCCTTCTCAAGCCAGCTTGGCCCTGCCACTCTGGACTCTGGAGTCGGGAGCACTCAACACACACACACCTTCTCTTCTCGTCGGTCGTCGCTCACTCACCAGTCACCAATCATCACGAGTCGGGAGCAACTTCTGGTGCACTTCCATTCTCTCCAGGAGCTTTCAGGCATTCATTCATTAAAGGTCACCAAGTGGAGGGCACATTTGGGTTTTTCTTCCAGGCACTGCACCCCATCCATGAATCCATCCAATCCGTCCTGCTCCTGCGCCTGTACAAGTGGCTTCAGCACTGCTTCACTGCGCGCCAGCTCTGAGCGAGCGGGGTAACCATCAGGGGCACTAGTAGTGCGTGCTTTTGGCAAGGCGACCAGTGTTCTTTCGGGCTTGGGCAACCGGCACGCAACTGCGAGCTGTGTGCCTCGACCCACGATCAGTTGAAGAATTGTCCTCTTGCGACGGTTTCGATGTATACCTGCTCTGCTCTCCCTGGGGACGGCGAGACGACGAACGGTTAGTCCGTTGAAATTCCTGATGTGACCGACGGGCTTCTAGGCGATGCGCGTCTGAAACTGAAACCCGCTTAATTCAACGCATATATCTGTATTTGTCGTATCCTCGCGCGATCGCAGTTGCTGAATATCAACGACAGCGTAGTACAGTTCTTCAATCTGCAAGCTTGTATGCGTAGTACACCATACAGTATCGGAATTGTGTAGAAAAACCATCAAGAGGACAGTGCGTTTGGAGCCACATGATGGCTGATGATACCACACTCCACTCCTGAAACTGACAATAAGCTATTGTAAACGAGAATCGCATTGGTTATGTGCACTTGCAGAGGCCGGAGAGAGATGCCTCCATTGGTTATGTGCTGACTGCAGTAATGGAGACTCTCCTTCCTCAGTGTCTATAGGGCATAGGCCCTGTTGCGCTGATGGTTTCGAGTTGAACTACCGTTCCAGATAGGCCGCGCGGATCTCCCAATCCTTTTAAAATTGACTACCCCGATAAACAACGCCGGGCTGCTGCCATCGCCCGCATAAACAAAGCCGAGAGCGGTACGCTGCGGACGACTTCCAGCGACGCGCGAGGCGCGAACGTGACGTCGCGTTGCGTGCCCTCGCCGAGGTCGTCGTCGTCGTCAAATTATTGCCGCGATGCACACGGCAGAGGGCAGACAGCGAAATAGCATCGCATGGATGATGTACACACCGAGAAACCGCGCGCCGGTTATTAGTCATCAGTATACTCGTAGTACTCGTGTTAGCACACCGGTGTCGTGATTAACCTACGTTTTACGCCTTTTTTTTAAACAGCGCGTGTTACGCATTTTGTTTTTAACAACTGTCACGTTACTTATACTATTTTTGTCTGCTCGGTGTCTATACGTGTGGTTGCTGCTGAAATCTGCAGGAATTTCATGTGTTCAGTCAGACCTGGAGCAGTCCATGCTGCTGGTTGCTGTAGGGTGGAGGCTGCTATGTGCTATGTTGTGGCCGTGGTTAGGGCTATGGAGTGGTTGTTGGCGCCATCATGTGCGTGTGAAACGCAGATGCCACCCTGCACCTGTATGCATGTCCTGCTCACTGAAGGACGCGCAAGGGAAGGGATCGATTAATGATTGTAAATGATTCGATCAAGGACGACATCGCCATTCACACACGTGCTTTACGACATGTGTGACATGAGAGCATCTCCAGCAGCAGGACCCTCTACTTAACCCTACTTCAGATTTAGATAGCGGAGGCAAAAAAAAAAACAACTCCAACAGACCCCTACTAGACCCCACATTTGTTGGTCTCCTACTTTTCCCCCTCCACCCTCTGCTTCTGTTGGCCCCCTACTCTTTCACCGTGCAAAATCTGGATGAGAGAGGTGATAAAAGAGCCCAACGCGTCATTGACTACTAAAACGAATTTGAGTAGTATGGTTTATGTAGTATTGCTGGAGTTGGAAGTAAAATATGAGTAGTCTCAAAATAGGTGGTTTCCTAAATAGAGAAGTAGGGATGTGTTTTAGGTAGTATCGCTGGAGATGCTCTAAGTAACCCATTTCCATTCCTCTACAGCAGGAAAATAGTAAAGCTGTGCTGCATTGCTGTCCTAAACTCCAGCTTTTCTTTGGCTGGTAGTAAAGTCACTGTTTCCCAGCAACCGTGATCTGGAGACGGGATACTTTTGCCGCCTTGTTTGTTTCATTTCGTCGTTCTAGCTTGTTGACTTAGCCTCAGCAGCCCTCATGCATGCATCCTACTTGGAGTGCTTAGTATGCTCTAACATTTCTTTCGTCCCAGAACGAAAAAGCTCATGCTAGTACTTAATTCTGTGCTTCCTGCCAAGCAGCAAAACTGGACAGCAGTGCACAAGTGGTGCCACCACCAGATGGACCTGAACCTGATGGCGGCTGGTGAGTGGTGAGCTGACAGTCCAACACACACACTCCAAGCTGCCGATTAATTAGCAGGTCGATCTGGATGCTTATGCGATGCGTGCAGCGCTCTCCAGTCTGAGCTACTGGAGTACTTACTTGAATTGAAAAAAAAATTAAATTAAAACAGCTACGTGCTCAACTGCACAGATGGCTGCCAATGATTAGTGCACTGAGTGCTAGAGCACACTGGCCGCACGCCATAGCTTGATGTGCTGTCTCTCTGAATTATTGAAGCCCCCGATGGATGGTTCCGTCCCCTGCATCTCGATCTCGGTCAGTAATAATCATGCGCCAGCAGGCAGCAGCCGTTCTTATCTTCGTTTCCCAATAATTCTGCCCAAGAACAATCCCAACTAGACTTCGATCAGGAGCCTGCTGCCTGCTGCTCTCGAAATTATATGGAATTTGCACCGGACTACGACGTGTGTCTGCATTCTGTAACTCGCAACTCTTTGAACAAGTTTTCAGAAGAAGAAAGAAGAAACTCCTGCAATAATGATTGACCTTGCAATAATACTAAGTTCCTGCACCGGAATTTGCATGATGATGAGGCACTCCCTCCGTCCCTTATTATTTGTCGTTTTAGGTTTTCGTGTCACAATTTTAGGTTATAGAAAATACATGCAGTATTTGTATCTCTAAATAAATTTATTAAAAAACTAGATTCAAAGATCTATCTAATGATATCAATTATGCATCATAAATATTAATATTTTTATATAAAATTAATCAAAATTATTTCTCAGGAAGCGAGAAAGACAGATATCGACAGATGAGTACTCCGGACTCTGGAGATCGGAGAACGAACATGACCTGCATTGGCTTTATTGTTGTCTTTGTTGGTTACCCAATGCAAGCAAGGCCAAGAGAGACGGAAGACGGAGACGAGAGAAATCCAATTGGTGCAGTACACCGGTTTGGACTTTGGACCTGCATTCCAATGTCCAATGCTAGTGCAGTACGGGTACGGCAAAGGCTGCCTGCCTGCCTGGCATTGTTGTGCGTCGCAGCTCACTGGCAGCGCGGCAGGCAGCGGAATTATTGACGCCTGCCTGCCTGCCAGTGCCCGGTGCGCTTGAATCTCACGCAGCCATGTCCGTGGTACTGGTCTCGTACTAGCGGCCAAAGATATTTGTGAGCTTTTGTTGCGGCCAGTGGCTCTGGCCTCGCTTTGCCTTACAGTACTCATACGCCTAACTTCCATTTCCATGCACGATCGACATGCCGCCTAACCTTTGTTAGCGTCCCTAAAGTGCCTAGGTTTAGCGAGAATTAGGACGTGTGATGATGCCTGGTAAGACAAGCTTATGTAGCATAAAGTCCAAGCCTAGCTAATTGGCAGCTCTAGATTTCTTTTTCTTTGGTTTTTAATATCAAAAGTGGCCCATCAAACCTAGCTAGGCTTCGTTTCGTTGTCTAAAAAAATCAAAACTAGACTTGTAGTACTACCTAAACCCCAAGCATGACCTGGTCTAATGGTCTACTATCACTCCTTCCCGTCCTAGAGAAAATTTAGGCTCCCATTAAAATGTGCGATTTTTTAGCTCTATATATAATCCCCGAGGGAATCTTATGTGCTTACGAACTAGTGAAAATGAAAATGACTAGTCGCATGAACGTAGCCTCCCCCCCCCCCCAAAAAAAAAACTGTAACCGACGAAGCACGGGTCCATCAGCCAGCAGTCACCTCGCGCATAACTACATGTCCGATATCTCGCCGGATCGATTGATCGACCTCGCCGGAGTCTCGGAGACGCCAGATATTTCGAGAACCTCTACTGAAACCACAAGCAGCCGGCAGTGGCAGCGCGCCATCGTCCACCCGTCGCATTCCATCACGCCGGCGTCCGCGAGCGTGGTGGACGCGTCGAGAGCGAGCGCCCCGCCCCTCCTCAGTCACATGCAGAATCCAACCACGCGCCGTGTCCGTGTGCGCGCGTCGTTGGTCGTACGGGCTCGGAAGTGCCGCAGTGCACGCACCGAGCCGGCAAGCACCCCGTGCGCGCGGCCCAAGCGCAAGCAGGACGGGGACCGACAACCACGCAAGGCGCGAGCGAACGGGTGGCGCGGGCGCGGGCATGCCACGACCACGACGCGCGCGCCGCAGCCACCCAACGCGGGGCGCGCACATACTGTACGCGTGCCCGTACCGCTTGATGTCAACCCTGGCAGTGGCAGCGACCAATGACCGGAGCGAATCTGCCTCGCGCCGTGCTCTCCCCACTCGACGGATAGCACACCGGGGAGTTTTCCAAAGGACCACGACGGGACACCATATCATTTCGACGGGGAGTTAATTTTTGAAAATGTTTCTGGGAGTTATTCCTTTTTTAGATCACGATGGGCGTACGTATTATTAATATTTATATATATGATGTGGGTATTGACGCGTCGGCCCGTGCGCCAGGCGAAAATGGGTGATTTTCAGACGCCACGTGTCCCATCAAGGCCATTATCAAATGATTTGCTCCAATAATTGGACACGCCCAAATGATTTCCGCCTGCCAGTGGTAATAATCCGTTCCCTAGCCCAGCGTCTCATTGACCTCGCGAACGAAGCAGTTAGCTTCGTTTCCTTTGCCAATTCCAATTCCTGCCGATCAAGAAACACGCTGGTTCCTTTGCCAATTCGCATGGCAAAGTTTTGACAAGTGTGATCTCCCATGCAAGAAAAAATCGACAGGTGTTGGTTCAACGACAAGTCGTGTCAAAGAAAAGGAGGCAACCGTTCTCTAGCAGAGGGCAAGTTGAAGAGGACAAGTGCGTTGTTCAGAGAGGGAAGGGAAGCGGCTCAAGTTTGCTGCGCCTACACAACCACATGTTGCACTCTGATCCAACCATTTCCAGATTTTCCATGCCCCCCATATCCTTGTGCTATCGGGATAATCCTGCGCGATTTACTGCCAGCCACAGTAAATCTGATCCCCCCGGCCGTTTCATCCTCATAATTTTTGCACGGCTTCTTTTCTCAAGATTCCTTCGGTTGCTTGCTTGCTCAATGGTCGTCTATATTTAATCGACGCAGCAGTGATCCGCTAACATTACATAATTGCTGCCTTGTCGTGCCCATAAATATTTTTGGAACATGTTTGTGACCAAATAATTTGCATCAGGACACACGTCACCGGGGTGGCAACTGGCAAGCAATGCCCGGTCAGGTCTCCTTCGTTAATTCGTCTGAACGACATCCTCATCATACTTTAATGCTTCATCATGCATAAAACGTATCCGTATTGTCATCAGTGTTCGTGCAACGCGCTCTCTCTGGTCTCTTCTTCTACATACTATAATATACACTGCTAACAAACAAGTCGGGTTCGTATAATATGTTGCACGATGTTCATGATGGATTAGTTATTTCTATTGGTTTTAACTCAGCTTGGTCTAACCTTTATTATTCAACCATAACATGACATGAGTGGTGTGATGATACCAACAAAGGTCTTCCAACTTCAAACCCAAGGTGAGAAGAATGAGAGTGAGAGACGTCGGACTGATGGACGGAAGAGGGGTGAGAGAGAGAAGAAATAGACTTTCGTACTCTAATAATAGGCGTGTGTAGAGAGATACACACAAGTATATGCGTGTATATATTGATAAAGATATATATATATATGGATTATTATATATTATCTATAGAAATTTTGTCCTTTATTGTTAGGTATAGATATGGATATGGATATGGATATGGATATGGACTACTATATAATAGCCATAATAATTTAGAGAGAGGCGTCGGAGGAATAAGCGAGAGATGAAAGAAAAAAATACTTTAATATTAAGTATAGATATGGGCAATTATATAATAATCATAATAATTTAGAAACAGATAGTGAGAGAAAGTAGGAGATGAGAGAAAGAAATATTTATTTTTTAATATTAGTTATATATAGATCTAAATCTAGATATACAAATAGATAGGTAAAGCATTCTCCTGTCGAGTGTCTTATCTTGTCTTGCCTGGACCAGTTCGCACTTTGCACAGTCATCTTCCTTTCCTTTCCTTTCTCTTTCTCCACCTTTCTCTCCTTCTCTCTCCTCTCAAATCCATGGCGGACAAGGATCCAGTGTCTCCTTCCAGCGACTCTAGGCCCTCCTCCTCCTCCAACATGTCAAATAGATCCGACGACCCCAAGCCCTCCTCTGATGACAAGTCGAGCGGATCCAGTAACCACGAGCCAGGTTGGTGGTCAAGCTTTTATTGTTTAGGGCTGGGGAGGGGGTTGGTGGTCAAGCTTTTATTGTTTAGGGCTGGGGAGGGGGTTTGCGTTCTACAAAAGGGGATTTTAGAGAGGCTGGCGAGCTATAGGGGGTGGCAGTCGAGACGACAATGGGGGCGGGGTGGCAGGCACACCGTCCTAGGGTGGTGGGAGAGGTTGGTTAGACGCTATCAGCGACGGGGGCGTCAGCTTGACAGAAAGGACGTGGAGGCTAGACCTGGCTTGCTCACATTGGCCTGAAAAAAAACTCAATCTGTGGTGACTAGATCTAGCTTAAGAAGAAGATTTTCTCACGCAGATCGAGAAAACCCTCGAACTCATGTCCCACCCTTACACAGCGGTACCATAGCTCCGTGAGATAAACTGGTCGCAGACTTGTGCTTTCTACGTGGGACAAACAAGGAAGTTTTTTCTCCTCGTCGCTGTGTCCAAGCCACGAGAGTGAGTCCTTCGGGATTTGAACTCTGACCACCCCGAAACTGAGAGCTGCTCACCGGCCAAAGAAACATGCGCTGATTCAC
The DNA here is from genome assembly GCA_038087645.1 of Saccharum hybrid cultivar R570. Taxonomy (NCBI): domain Eukaryota; kingdom Viridiplantae; phylum Streptophyta; class Magnoliopsida; order Poales; family Poaceae; genus Saccharum; species Saccharum hybrid cultivar. The sequence goes on along the minus strand of JAQSUU010000056.1, from coordinate 9,271,794 downwards.
TGGGCTAGGCGAGGCGAGTGCTGGCCAAGGAACCAAACGCCCCCCTAAGGTGCTCGTCGGGAGAAAAAATGTGCATCCGTTGTCCGGCATGCTGATAACATGACGGTGCGTGCGTCAGCCGGGTCCATGAAAATATGGACGTACTTATATACAGTATAATACTCCCTCCATCCCAAATTATAAGACGTTTGACTTTTTTGACACAAAGTTTGACCACTCGTCTTATTCAAAAATTTGTGTAAAATATCAATTCTTTTATCGTGGCTTGGTATATTAATAAAAGTTCCTCAAGAATGACTTAAATTTGACTATGTTTGCATAAATTTTTTGAATAAGACGAATGGTCAAACTTGAGATCAAAAAAGTCAAACGTCTTATAATTTGGGATGGAGGGAGTATAATATAAGAGACCTCATAATACAACCATTATAACTTAGTGTCTGTTCCGCTATGAAAATTCCTATTATGTCCTCTCGGGGGCAACACGCTCCGCCACAAAACTTCCAGAAAGATTGAGGGGCAGTTCGGGAAGAAAGGCGGAAAAATCACTGCCCCCATCGTTTGTTAGGGCCAATCATGGGGCGGCAGCTGGGCAGCACTGCTGCGGAGGCTGTTAACAACTGGGGTTAACGAGTTAACAAGGGCACGCCATTGGACTGGTCAGCTGCTAACCGCGGCTGCTAATTCCGACCGGGGAGAGTCATGGCTCGCCGCCTCGGCCTATATAAACCCACCCGCCCCCCGCCTCCTCTCCTCCCCCTCCGCCTCCTGCTCTCTCTCGCCTCTGGTGCGCAGAGCTCTCTTGAAGCCTCGAGACCCGTCTCGCCCCTGCTCCTCAGCTCTGCCGCTGCGCTAGCTGTTGCATTGCAGTCCGCGAGGCTTGAGCTGCTAGGTACGCTCGCGTTCTTGGCCGCTGCAAATGTGGGTCGCCGAGGATGGGGGAAAAGGACGGGATTGTTTGTTAGATTGGAAATGATGAGTTAGTTTTTTCAGGGTTCTAGAAAGAATGATAAAATTTTGAGCGGGGTTGTAAATAATGACATGACTGAACTGGAATTTGGGTTGGAATGAATCCTCGGGAGAAGTATTCGGACTGCCTGCTAATCTCGATTCCTCTCTGCAGCTCGCTCTTCACCACAGTCCCCAGACATGGAGTTCGAAGACCGCTGCCACAAGGTCCAGGAGCCCAAGTTCGACTGCCTGCTCTTTGGTAAGCCGCTGCTGCTCCACTTCCTGCAAAAATGTCGCCGCCCCGTTGCTGTCTTGTTTTTGTTTCGTTCTGCGGTTGCCTTGTTCCTCTGCTGCCCCTTCACGGAATGCAAAGGTTTTCTGACCTGTTTGTGCTTGCCTGCAGACCTCGACGATACCCTGTACCCGCTGAGCTCCGGGATCGCAGGCCATGTCAAGACGAACATTGAAGGTGAGGTTCCCTCTTCTCCAGCTGTTACTGGCTGCTGCTTGTTTTTTGCTGTCTGAACTTTCAGTGAACTGAATGCCTGCAACTTTTCGCTTTTGCCACCATTCATTTCAGATTACATGGTTGAGAAGCTGGGTATTGATGAGAGCAAGATCGAGAACCTGGGCAATCTGCTGTACAAGAACTACGGCACCACGATGGCTGGCCTCAGGGTACGTGTATCGCAGCTTTCCTGATCCCTTGAATTGTTCGATTCCTCTTTTCTATTAGTGAGTCAGTGATCTAAAAAGGCCCCATTTTTTTTCCTCGTTCCTTTGGATTTCCTAGGCGATCGGCTACAGCTTCGATTACGACGAGTACCACGCCTTCGTCCATGGAAGGCTGCCCTACGACAACATCAAGCCGGACCCTGTTCTCAAGCACATTCTCAAGAACCTGCGCGTCCGCAAACTCGTAAGCGTCCTCCTCAGACTGACACAAAATCTCTCCTCCCGACAAGATGGATGGAGTTGCTGAATTATTATACCTGTGGTGTGTGTGGTGTTTCAGATATTCACCAACGGCGATATGGTCCACGCCGTGAGAGCCCTCGAGAGGCTGGGCCTGGAGGACTGCTTCGAGGGGATCATCTGCTTCGAGACCCTGAACCCGCCGTGCCCGCCGCAGGGAGACCAGGAGCCCGAGATCTTCGACATCGCCGGCCACTTCGCCCGCTCTGGCACCGCCGACGAGCTGCCCAAGACCCCCGTCCTGTGCAAGCCCAACGTCGACGCCATGGAGGAGGCGCTCAGGATCGCCAACGTCAACCCCCACAAGGCGGTAAGTTTCCGAGCTCTGGCACCCATCATAATTTCAGTTCCTGTTCCTGACGTGACGTTGCATTCACACCTGAAGAGACCATGTCCCTGAAGAAAGCTTACCTGATTTATTTGCTGCAGATTTTCTTCGACGACAGCGTACGCAACATCCAGGCCGGGAAGCAGATCGGCCTCCACACAGTGCTGGTGGGCAAATCGCAGCGGGTGAAAGGCGCGGACCACGCGCTGGAGAGCATCCACAACATCAGGGAGGCGCTGCCGGAGCTGTGGGAGGAGGCCGAGAAGGCCAAGGAGGACGTGCTCTACGCCGAACGCGTCGCGATGGAGACCTCGGTCACCGCGTAAAACTCCCGAATCCTCCGGAGCCGAACTTTCTCGACATCCAGGACCGCGACGATCACATACCACTCCCCGAGCCAGGGCTGGTGATCTCACGCTGCAACTGACTGAATCCAGCAATGGCCGGGCCGAGAACTTCCGACAGCAGGAGGGGGTGCAGCATGTAAAGGGGGAACAGCAGATGAGATCATGTTTGGGATGGTCCCAATATCTATATATATATAGTTATATGTATCAGCCAGACCTTTGCTTGTAAATTACCAGTATTAGAAGTAATAAGAAAATGGAGTTTACTTGTACGTTTCTTGTGTTCTGTCATCGGAAGCAATAAAACTGGCTAGCAGGACCGGAAGAGCAACACATTTGCTTCTCCGAACTGCTGCCAGATTTCTCTTCCATCTCTCCGGTTCCATGAGACGTCAACCTCTTGGCAGCTGTTCAGCACTTGAGCCGACGAAGCAGCCAAACCGCCAAAAAGCCTGGAGATCACAGATCAGGGATATTCCGTGTGGATCGTGTAGCGCAGCAGATGGTACCCGTCGTGAAGTCATTTCACATTTATACATTTTTTTTTCTCGAAAAGCAACCGATAAGGAATTTACTGGGCATGTATCGGTAGAGAAGAAGTAACTTCAAAAAATACAGAATAACAAAAAAAAAATCCTCACAACGGTAGCACCAAAACCACCAATACAGCGATAGCCAGGCGCCCAACCAGCCCAACAACAACATCCTTAACGATGCCTCTACGACGGAAATAATGACATCCACAGATATATACCACCGACGCAAATCGAATGTCCAGCATAAGTTTTTTCAACCGAACCCCTCCTAGGGTGAGGAACCTCACGACAATACCTTGAACGTGGAACGTGAGGTCAAAGGTAACACCAATGATGGCATCAACACGGAGCGAGCAAAGCCTTCTCCCTAAAGTCCCTCACTCACATCCTTGCCTCATCCTAGACCACTGTTGCCTTACCGAACTGAGCGTAGCTAAGCGAGGTTAGACGACAAGGCAACGATCGCAGTGAGCTGTCGTCAGTAGGAGAATGTTGAAGCACCAACCAGTACAAGCAAGCATGACGTGTCAACACTGCGCCAACCCACAACGCGCTAGACACCCTCCACCACGGGACACCGTAACTTGTTGCAAAAGGCAAGAATTGCAATCAAAGCCACTGCATTCGGCATACAGCGAGATTGTAGTCTTAGCCCTAAGCACCGCCTCACAAAAAACGTTCACAAATGGCCATCTGGAGGTTGACACTACTACGGCGAGTGTGACCACAGAGATGTTGTTCCATCTCTCACTCTCCCCCATTGGTTCATCTCTTCGCCCATCATCCTTCACTCTCACTTTTCTTCTTTTGATTTTGGAGCTACAAAATCTTTATTGGTGTCCCACATTTATCTCTGTGTCTAATCACCCGAGCTGATTAGCCTTGTGGTACATGTGCAGATGTTTGGCTCACCTTTCACCTTTCTTAAACTCAAAACATATGTACAAAATAGCCACTTATTTAAGTTGAGTCAATCTCCTATCAGTTTTCTATATGAGATTAGCCCTTTATTGCACTAACATTCATTATGAGCCTTGAAATTTATTTGATTTAAGGTTTGGCCAAGTCCCAACGAAAGCAATTAGTTCATTATCATTAGCACAAGCACCAGAAATAAATTATATGTCCTGTTCTAACGCATGAGCATGTTTTGTTACCACTATTAAAGAGCGAAAGGTTTCTTCATCCTTCGTCGCCCACAGTCGTTCGACGGGGACCCAATGGACTCAATCTCTCTCTCTCTCTCTCTCCTATACAAGTTAGACTAGCGTGTCCAAGCACGATACAAAGTCCAATTCCATAATAAATTGGAATACGAGGTGTTTTCATGGTCTGCCACTCTTTTCTTATGTACAAGTACGAGTACGGAGTCCGACACAATAGAGAGCAAGAAAAAGAAACACATCACCGAAACAATTCAAAAGATATAATAAGCCATGACATTGGCCGAAGGATAACATGACCAGGTAATGTCAAAAAAGAGCAGCCACCAAACAACATACTCCCCGGCAATGCCACTGCCATTTACACACCAACACCACCCCTAGTGGATACGCCGCTCCGCTGCCACACTCCTCTCGAGGGTTCGCTCAACGAAATGGAGACTGTAAAGGTGGCCGGAGACGCATAAACTGAAACTCAAGTGGGGCAGAACGATCCCTTGAAGCTGTTCTTTTCATCAATTATCCTTGTAATCGCAAAAGGAAAAAAAACGTATAACACTATTTAGAAGCTAATTTATGCTAGATGGTCATTCCAGGACGATAAATACTGGCATCTGTGCATCACAGCCTCGCACCAGATCTTTGTTTTCTTCTGTGCCTTTGGCTGCAGGCCTACTCAACCTGCAGCCTGAACTTTGAAAGCATGCCACACACTCGCCTATCTAACCTGCCGGGGAGGTAACAACACGTAGAGACTGAAAAGAAAAGGAAAGAAAGGCCCTGCGTGGAGCATGTGGAAGCATCAATGTCATCACCCTCGGACTTGCGAGGTAGAATCCAAAACACTGATGTGACACAATGAGGAAATCAGAAGGGGGTTAGTGCGGATTGCTCTGAAGTTACCCTTACCCGATTTCAGCTAGTAATAAAAACGATGGTTCGAGTCAATGTCTTTTACATCTGTCTCAGCTTGTTGCCTTGCCGTGTGTCCATACCATTCGATCGACACAGCTTGTGAAGCAACAACAACAGCTTGACTGAAATGGCTTCATCCCTGGTGGCTTCGGCTTCCAAGGGGTTAATATATTCTTTTTCTGGGAGATAGGTCTCAACTTTCAAGGGGTTAACTTACTGGAGTTTGCAGGTTTGAAAAAAGCAAGAGTCAGAAAGGAATGAAATAATGTACTACTACAAGTGATGAGTTCTGGAGTGCAGGAAAGACCAGGCACCAAAGGACTAAATAAGATCCCACTGCACTTTCTGACGCGAGAACCAGACAGCAATGCCTTCCATTAAAAATACACTGTATATACAACCAGACAACAAATGTTCCAAGTACTTAACCGGCAAATGACACGACTGACGAGACGTCTGGCTTCTTTACTTGCTGAAAGATTAAGACTGGGAGCCCGAAAGGGGCAATGTTTAGTGCGCAAGTGCCAAGTGGGGAAAAAAGACGAGATCTAAAAAATGTCACGGACGTGAAGCTCCCATTCCAGTGATACATGGGCAGGCCACTGCGTGTTATTTTACAGGTTTATCGCCCAATAATCAACGGCGAACTGACGAGGGTGAAAACAACGTCTTTGTGGGCTATGTTTGGCTCCCTGGAAAAATGGCTGATGCTGATTTGTTGTGAAAGAAAAAAACTATCATTTCACTGAAATGGTACGACTGATAAGTTCAGCAAATAGGGTCCAGTGACATCAGGAGAAATGAGAGGGAACCATCGGTGTTAATTGCCACCCGGTTGTCCCCGAACTGGCCCTGGGTGATTTTCTTAAGCATACCGAGTGACTTTTGTAACACCAGGACATGCATCCCCACCCAATTTGTCAGCGTGTACACACGGATGATGAAGCTGTCAAGTCCTCGGAATTTTAATGGTTTTAGTTGTGTGGTATCCATGCGTCATAACAGAAGCCGGAGAGGGACTAGCGTCAGCGTGATTCACATGGAAATCCAGTTTATTGGTACGATGCACTATCTAGCTGTCGGGTTGATCGCAAAAAAAAAAAAAAAATCTAGCTGTCGGGAGCTTTAGGGCCTGTTTGACCTAGCTCGAAACAGTTTCAGCTTGTCACTAAGAAGACGGCTCTATCAAACCAGATCTTAGTTATCTGTAAGATCGACCAACACGCGAAACAGAAGGAGCATACTGCTACCTCACAAACTCTGTGTCTACTAGCATCTCATTAAAAAACTAAGTCATTTATTATGACTCCAAATAGATACATCTTGAAACCATAATTCATATATGGTGAATCTAGTAACATTTATTTTGCGTAGTATAAATATCGATCTTCTTTTGTGTGAACTTAGTCAAATCTAAGATAATTTAATTTAGAATAAAACTATAATATCGTTCTTGTTTAGATGGAACGAAGTTAAGTGCTGTTTGGTTCGTATGACTGTAAGTCTGTAACGCAAATGGAAATCAAATCAGTTCAAATGGTATGTCTTGCGGTAACGGCCACAGCTTCAATTCTATTCCAGCTGCAACCAAACACCCGTGGGCTAGAGCCTAGTACTACTACCGTACCAAAGAGAGGCACAGAGAAGTAGAGAACAAACAACGAAACCACACGGCGGCTGCTAGAGCTAGCTGCAAGTAGCACACAAGTCTGCGAGCTGCGATCGTCCACATATACCGCACATGCATGTATAATTACCTGAAACGGGACGAAGTAAACGGATGCCCAGAAGCGTAATGCTACACGACTGATGATACATTGTACACGCGGACGGCCAATATCTGACCAATCCGTCGTCGCATTGTATAGCTTCTCCTGCCCGATGTCTAGCTGTAATGCACCTGGCCGGCACCAAGCAAGCTACTCTTCGCTTCCGTGTAATCTCAAGGGAAAGATTGGTGCGCTGAAACACGCATTTGTTATGTTATTTTTGATAGTCCACGGTCCACACGGAAATGGCTAGTTTTCTCTCTTGAACCGCGAGCTTTACATAAGCCTGCATGTCATCACCCCAGGTCAAACACCAGTTTTGTGTGAGGTGACCACCCAGCAGTTTCGTCAGAAGAAAATTGGAAAATGAGCGCTTGCTAAAATATGGAAACTTGACTTGGCTGCATGTCAACGGACCAGCGTACGCTGCTGTCTGAAACGAGCACACAAATATATTTTTGACGCAGTCGTTCACACGATGACGTGCACCGTGAAGATTTAAAACTCCCAGTTCACACAGCTTTCTTGGACTATATTTCTGACGCGGACGATGGAGTTAACTGGAATTAGCCACGGTTGGCTCACGGCACCTTGTTGATCCTGATATGCCGAGCGAGCGAGCCAGCCAAAGGAGATCTGATGAATCAGGCTGTATATGCGCGGACGTGTACGTGTACGTACGTAACGAGCCGGCGGGGCCGGCGTTGTCGGTGGCGAGGGAGAGGGACGGCGGAATCGGCATTGAAGGATCGGCAAGCGACTCCGACCGATTCACAGCGCATCCCGTCCCATCCCATGCAACAACGAACGAAACAAACAGCGGACACAAACAGAAACAGCTTTGCGGTGGTGGGCATTGCTGTGCTGGTCAGCGTTGGAACGAGACGGATCGAAAGTGCGCGCACGTCCTCTCGCTCGCTCGTCGCCTTTTTGTCCTGAGATGAGATGCGTCGCGCCGCGGTGGCCAAAGCCCCCAAATAAAGCCAGAGGGCTCCAGGCTCCAGCGAATGAATAGACGGCCGGCCTCGCGCGGATGGCCGCGGAGAGTGCCCCTCCTCTCCCGTTGCGCGCGCGCCTTTCGGCACCCGGGCGCACGCATTTCCGTCCGTTTGCCCCGGTTTTTTTTCCCTTCCAATTCCAATAAGCGATGCGGACCGACGGCCGGGTCGCTGTCGCCGTCGCCGTCGCCGTCGCGTCGTCTAGCTTTGCTGCAGCGGTCGTCAGTGCCGCCTCCTCTTACCTTACTTGTCCTTGCCACCACAGACGACCCTGCGAGCGGAGTTTTGGTGCCTTGCCTTTGTTTCTCTCTGGGGCTGTCTCAGCTCGGTGGGCATAAAGCGTAGCGTAGGTGCGCTGAAAGGGAGGTTCAGACTTCAGAGGTACCTGCTGCATCTGCATCTATAGGCTGCTAAACAACAAGTTTCTTTTTAATAGTAATATAAGATAAACAAGGATTAGTGCGTGTGGAAGCTAATGCCGTCGGTCGAGCGGGGCGAACCTGGTACAAGTTTAGCATATCATGTAGATGTGGAAGTGTTATCCCACACATATATGTATTTGGAGATGGAGAGTGTGGCCGTCCATTTTAGGTTACACTGATTAGTTGGAGTTTTACACACCTTTCGGACGTCGCCTGCCGTCCACACGATCTCTACCGATCGCACGGCACATTTAAATGCTGCTGCGAAAGAGCTTTGCCTTCTAATTTAGGACTGCACACGTAGCCTAGTGATAAGGACTGTAGCTGAAATGAGCTGCATAGCTCATACATCATGCTGAATCTGCATCTTTCACTGAAAAATACTGATGTAGGAGTACTACTTATTACTCTCTCTCTTTCCGCTGAAAAGAGTAACGAACTTGACCCAAAGCTCTGAACCATGACCAACATGAGTCACTCCCTCGACATTTTCCTGGACAGGGAGGAAACTAGATGATTTGAGACGATGATGGCAACGGTGGAATTATTATAGAAGACAAGAACTCCAGTGGGCCGGGCTGGCCTGGCAGATGCCCTGAATGAACTCTCAAGAAAGCATTGCTGGTAGGAGCGGATCAAGCTAGCCAGGTCCAGCTCAGCGCTTATCCCCGGGAACCGCGGTGGGGTCGGCACTAGTGGCGTGAAATTAACCCGGGGATACTTTCGACGGGGCAGGAGTGGTACGTGTTAGACGAGGCGGCGTTCGTGGCCACCGTGTGCTGCTCCACGGGAACGGGAACAAGCCAACAAGGCAAGGAGTTGCATGGTCCACACCACAGGTCGCCGGCGATCCCGTCCCGATAATTGGTGGCCATCGGCTGATCAGACAGGTGAAGTGGATTTTGCGGTTTAATTATTAATTTGTCACCGGCTCCGTCTCCCTTGGATCGGCAGCTTTTGTTACGTCTGTCATCAGTCACGTAATCTAATCATCCAGCCCTGGAACTTGCTCCTTAGTCGGTCGGGCCCGGCTGCAATGAGTTAATCTTAATCCTTAGCCATGGTTTTCTTTGTAAGAGTTGATAGCCGTGAAATGATGAAGCTTGGAATTTGCAAGCCTAGTCGACACGAATTTGCGCATGAATCCATAGAGCTGGTGGCAGGCTGCGTCAGGTTGGTTTTAACGAGAAAAAGGTCCCCAAACTAACCAATCAATTTCTGAGTACATGGGCTGAGCAACGTGCAACCTGCGGAGGATAATTTAACCTAAGATTGGGAGGTTAGATAATGATATAGGCCCTGTTCGGCCGATGGTTTCTGCTGTTGCTGCTGATGCTGATTTATTGTGAGAGAAAAACACTGCTGAATGACTGGCTGATAAACTCATGCGAATAGGGGCCTATAGTCTGAGTACATAATGGCCATAAAATCAAGCTGGCATTTATGGGAATCATCCACTTTAGCTTCACTGCACAGCCTGAATTCTTGACGCTAACCTTGGCTTGTATTGGGTACCAGAAAGTTCTCTGTGCCTAGTGCCCAACTCGATCTCCCAAAGGCCGAAGCTTTCGGGCTTGAAGAAGAAGCCCAGTGCCCGGTGCGGGTGTTAAAGAAGAAGCCCACAACCACATCATAGTCTTGCAGTGCAAGCCCACGACAAGTTTGTTAATCTGTAGCGGTACACTGTAAGCGGCGGGACCTCTGCAGCGTCCTTGAGGCTATCCGCACTCATGGTCCTCTATATTCATCCTCTATACGTCCTAGTCAGCAAGATTCTCTCCTCTATACTCAATTCTTCCGCACCCATCCATCCTCTATATCATCCTCTATCCACTCTATCTACTGTGGGACCCACTTATCACTTTATCTAAATATATCCATGAGTGATCTAGTTTTGAAGGATTTATTGAGACGAATTTAATGGTGCAATCGAAATTTAATTTGGATTTTTGGTTTGTGAGTTATAGCATTTTTTTCCTTGGTTTAGCTAGTAGGGCCCGCCACTGTGCACTATAGAGTAAACACTGTGCTACTCTAAATATAGAGTAAGAGAAAGGATAGAGTATCGTTTTAGAGTATCCAGTGCAGCAGTTTTTACTCTATATTCATACTCTAAATCTTTAAAGTATCATTTAGAGTATGCCACTGCGGACAGTCTCAGCCCTCACCCATCCCGTGCCGGCAATAAATCGGCTCACAAAAACGCCCAATCCTGATGCGATCGTGCTAAGCCTTTAGCTGAGCTGACCCCCGTGACATGACACCCCGTCTCTCATGCACTGTGCCTGGCCGCCGGCTACACGCAGAGTGGGGGTGTAAGTGTAACTGTATAAGCCTATCAGAAACCAAAAGACAAAGGCCCTCTGAAGAAGGTAGGTTTATTGCAAGCTACTGTAGTACACAAGAATGCTTGGCGCACATCAAACGCAAAAGAACTAGCTAAGCAACTAAGTAGCTGATGCATTTGTGATAATGAGGGAAAAAATACGAGCCTCTCATGCCTGCCGCTTTCCCTTTGCACCAGGGAATCACAGATGGGGAAAACAACACCTCAAATCATGTCTGATGTCCTCGGAGAGGAGAAACATCAGCGCCATCATCACGGCCAGCCTCTTTCAGTTCACAAGCTGAGCCTGTTGGTTCCATGTCCCCGTCGCCTTTATCTTCTTTTCTCTCGGCTCACATGCACGGACCATCCTGTGCCGTGCCGCCGCGAATTCATTTCGCGGCTGTGATCACGTTCGCCCGGCCCTCGTCTTCACTCCAGGAAAGGAATGACAAGGCGGTGAAGAAACGAGGGAGGAAAGACGGTACAGACAACCGGCAGACTCTTTTCAACACCTGTGTGCCACTCGAGCTCAGGACTCAGGAGAAGGCGCTAGTCAACTTGGAAGAAGCTTTCATAATTCATAGAACACTGGACTAGACCTCCCTGCAAGTTGCGAACAGGGTCTGCTAGGTTTGCCTCGATTTTCACCTGAGACATGAAGCCGGCACCATATCTTAGACTTGGCAATCATTTCTGGTCAATCATGAGGTGAGGAAGAAAGGCCTTTAATGTTGTGCAAATCTAGTTTTTCTAGGCATTGTTGCCAGATTGGCCTTGTTTGCACTGCATTCTACTCCAACCTCTATTTATCAAAAAAAAAAAAAGTTAGCAGACTTTGAACGCAAACATAGACAACACAGATTCCAACGAGTTCAGTTATCAAGAGAACAAAGAACCGATAAACAGCTATATCATATAAGAGCAAGGCTAATAATAGCTGTAAGGATCTTTGCAGCCTTCTTTTAGCTCACTCATATAAGAGTAAAGAACTAACTAACTACTACTATATCATATAAGAGCAAGGCTAATACATGGCCCACGTCTCTCTCACAAAGTTTCTCGGTTCTTGTGTCTAAACCGACTGTAAGCTTACCACCTGCTTCTCTTCTCTCTCCTCCACCTCAAACATTCAACCGGCTTAAAGCCTGCTATTATACTTGCTCTAAGTGGCTCTTCAAAGTCAACCCATACCCAGCAATGACTTGCCCAACAAAATCAGCCTGTGACCAAGAAAGGATCACCTAAAATAATGCATTATCAAATGAAGATACGCTGATAGTGGTCGCGGTCCAGTGATATCATGCCGCCTTTGTTGTGGCACCCATTCGCAAGTCAGACTCCAAAAGCAAGTACTATGTTCATCTGTAGCACCACTTTCTCCTAATATTCTCGAACTAGTGCTCCACTCAAGTTTAAGGACTCATTTTGTGACAGCGCGCATCACTTGCTACAAACGAGATGAAATAAATAAATGAAGAATAGACTGCTCATCAAAGGCACAGCACTCCATGACATACTACATTCCACACAAACAGCAGCATCCATTCTCGTATAACATATTTAGATGCTTTATGCTTACTAGTTGGGGAATTTTTTTATCTACTGGTGCTGAAAACCAAACTCGTGTTTGACATGGATGGATACAAGTCAAAAATACTAAGTTCAAGATAGTAAGTAGTTTGGCTAGCTAATTAACTACTAGAAGCAGCGGCCTGGTTATTGCTAATAGGACGCCAGGATGGTCACAGAAGTAACTGGAAAGAAGAAACTACGAATTAAATAAAAGGTGATGGTACCAACACCAAGGTAGAGAAGTCTAGAACTGCTCCTTTCCCAGTTTACTGGCTGGACAGATGTAAATCTAGCAAAGCTCCATGTTGATCATTGTCCGTTCTTCAAGCCATTTCCTGGAGATTTAAAACATTTCAGGTCATTGTCAAAATTCTGCCCTGAGAACAGGTCTATTATTAGACCCCACACTACTGAAATACTATATGGTACAACTACATCCTTTATTTGTTTAACAGGTCAAAATACTGCTTACCTTGATCAGATAGGTTCACAGGTCAAAGTCCAAATGCTATAACATAGCAGGACTGTTAATTAGCTGCCACCATCAATGGAATAGGAGACCAAGAATCTAGTTCTTCTTAGGCTTCCATGTAGATATCGCATAGATTATCCTTCCTTTCCAGCCTTGCAGGAGCCACCCACTGTCTTCATCTATGACGAAGTCCTTGTGATAAATGTCTTTTACTTTGTCCTTGGCTTTCATCACAATTTCTTGGTTTAACGGAGACTGAACAAATCCAGCCCTGAGGTTCCTCACCTGCCACTGTTTGTATGTCTCGGGTCTCTCAACTCTGTCTGAGCCCTCACATGCAATAACATTGAGTGCCTCTCGGCCAAACATTTCCCTCTCTATGAGTGCGCGCTGGGGATCATCCCGTGGGACAGTTGTCTCTAGCATGTCAAACAATGCAGAGAAATGGAACAGTGCCTCACGGAAACGTGTGATGAAGAAGGGAACACTGTATGACCCATTCACAATTCCATGGATGAAAATCGCTGGGTTTACTTGCCTTATTGTGTTGAGCACTCTATTCCTAGGACTGTCTACAGCAACTGTTTCATCAATCAGGTTTCTGAATCTGTATAGGCAATTAACAATCACAACTTCGTCCTTGCCAACTTTGAGATCCTCAACTCGGATGGTTTCCCACTTTGATGCTATTCCCTGATACTTAAAAGGCACCTTGAACTTCGCAGCATATTCTGCAAGCCTTCGTCCAGTCTCTTCAATTCTCTCGGAAGGGCGGAAACCTGGCTGAGGTACATCAATTCCAGTGATGCGCAGAACAGGTGGACCGCCTTCCCTCTTGGAGAGACGCCTGATTAGGCATGGCCATTGGAAGCCGAAATAAATGCCGAAGTCAATGATATGCACCTTTGATGCATTTTTAATCATACTCAAGATTGTTTGATTGGAAAGAAAATGTGAAAGCCTCTTGAATGGGCATGCTGCAAGGTAAAGGTGGTAGGCTTTAAGCATGTCTGAGGCAGTTGTACGTTTTGCTATAAGCATACGGTAAAGCTGACTCCCTGTGCCTGCCAAACGAGCCTCAAGACCATCTGCAAAACAATGTGCTAACCTCTGGGATCCATCTCCGTTTGGCTTGGAATGGTGCCTTATTTGCTTTAACAATTCATTAGCAGTTCTGCGGTCATCTGCTGCCACAGCCTGTGCACAGTGGATGAGGATGGTCCTAAGGTCCACCACATCCTTCTTTGTTGGTTTCCTTCCCCGTGGCCGTGGCCCACTTGGTCCTTTCGTCTGAGTGACCTGAGAATTCTTGGAAGCTTCATTGCGCATCAGCTCTCGCAGATCTGTAGCCTTCTTCTCGGTTTGCCGAAGCAGATCATCAAACATCTCAATCCAATCAGGTTCATCGGAACAGAATGCAGACTGTTTAAAGTTCCGGCCTTCCATCAGGTCAAGGTCTTCACTCTGTCTGTTTTTCTTGGCCTTCAATACATCTGCCTTTTTGGCATTCAAAGAAACATCTTTCCTTGCTTCTTGAGGTCTTGCGACACCACCAGCTTTTAAATCAATCACTAGTGTATTGATATCAGGAAGAAACTTCTGGGCTTCCTCAATGCCTCTCCTGAAATCCCAAGTTGGAAGGCTCTCAAACAAATACTCAGGGATCTGGCCATTCGTGATCAAAGGGTCTTCTAGCACATCCACTGCATTGGAAGCATCAGTTGATGTACCAACAAGCGGCTGAGAAGACTGACCACACAAGCCTCGATAAGCTTCCAACTGCTCACTGCGTCCAACATCGTAGCGCCAGTTGCTATCCACTGTGCCACCAATGCTGCTGCTAGTGACAGTACTTGCCACAGATTGTGTACAAATGCTACTGCTACTCTCACTGGGGCTGTCCATGGACCAAGGGATCGGCTGGTGATCAGGAGACGGTGGAAACTTGTGCCCAAGAATGTCATAGAACGGCTTTGCAGCAGCACGCAGTGCCGCCGACTCCGCCTGGTACATGCTGACTTTCTCATCGATATCCTCCTCCATGAGCATCCGGCTAATATAGTTGAGGGACTCATCTGAGATGAATTCCCAATCCTCCGGGTTGTCAGTTTCAGTGTTGGCCCTTGACACAGTGGAGGAAGGATTTGAACAGGCTTCTGCTGCCATCTGAGGCACAACTGCAGGAAGTGGATCAGTGAACCTGAAATAATCACTTGCGCTGCTGTGGTCCGCGTAGCCATCATAAGACAGGCCTCCACAGAACATGCCAGATAGCTCCCCATACGTATTATCCAGACCCATTGGTAACCTCCTCGCTGGAAGACCTGTTCCATTTCACCTTTTGTGGTCAGGAACAAATTTGTCAACTCTAGCTAGGCAAACAAACATAGATCCACACTAATATCGCCTTATTTACAACAATGAATGCTACCAATCCTTAGCAACAGTGATGGATCTTAATCTATAATAAGCATACACTAATTTGTTATCTCACTTTATACCAATATAAGTAAGATAACAACCGAAGACGCGGATCAACTAGCCTAAAATCATGTGTGGAAGTAATCTAAGATAGAGAAGGCTGATCACAAGAGAGATGGTGAGAAGCTCCCTTGAATAGCATGATCCACGCCACAGCGCATGAGTAAAGAAGCAACCAAACAGCGCATGGGTAAAGACGCAACTAAACAGCAGATCCTCCTCAGTCGTTCCCCCATACCCTTCTACAAGGCTAAAATTCTAGCAGTCTCGCACAAATTCGGCATGCAACTATCCGCGAGAACCGATCACACACAGCACCTCTCGTTCTCGTCCTCGGACCCTAAAGATCAGGGCACCAGAATCCACCCGAGAAAAGCAGCTTTCCCGTTGCTTCACTTGACCGCTAAAACGAAGCAGGAACAACAAATAAGACGAGGGGGACAGGGCGAGGCTGACCTTAGCTTGACAGGAAGGGACGCCGCTGACGAAGAGCTAGCAGGCCAGTAACGGCGCCTGGTCCGCGTCGCCGGGGCCTCCGCCTGCGCCGGCGCTGGTGATGGCGCCGGTGGTGGGCCGCCGCCGGTGGTGGTGGTGCTGGGTGTGGGCGATGATGACGTGATGCAGCCTGAGATGGACACGGGCATGGGGGTGGGTTGGAGCAAATCCGAAAAGAATAATGCGAGGATGGTGTGCTCTGCTCCCGGGCCCCCTCCTCTCGCTGCGTCCCGGGGATTAGAATACCCTGGGCGTCCGAACCTTCTCGGGGGGCGCGGTGGCGCGATCGCGGCCGTCGGTCCGGAGGATCGGGACGGGGGGATTAAAGTAGTGGAAATAAACCGCGCGCCCCGGCGCGTCGCGGCGCGACACCTCGGCGCGTTTCCTGGCGGAGGCCGCACGCGCGCGGGGCCCAGCAGGTGATTTGCGGCTGCGGAAAACTGGGTTATCTATCGATCTCCTCGTCCTCGCGTGCGAATGCCCCCGCTCCATTTCATCTGGCGCGCGTAGTACGACGACCACCGATGCCGCCGCCGCCGGCACGTTAGCGTCTTACTAAAAAAGGACAGACCCTGTACCAGCACACATGCTGGCACACACTCCATATATAGCAACACAGTTACACAGGGACCAGCATTTTTTGTTTGTTTATATATTTATTTATTTCTTATCCTGAAATGAACCGGCGCCCTTCCTGATGCGAGTAGTGATCGCCACAGTGCTCGGCGCTGCAAGTTGCTTGGTACGAGTAGAAGGCGATCGTGGCGAGGCAGTCAGAGGAGGAGAGGGGCAAAAGAAGTGTGGCGCACGAGGACGGACGCCGATTGATGCAATGCAACCCACAGTGCGTCTTCCGATTGATGCAAAAAGAGGACCTGCATTTTTCATTAATTAACGGCACAGTGAAACACTATTTCACTAGACTGGGACTTCACACTGAGAACCCTGGAAGACATCTGTTTGGCAACGGGTAGACCACGGCGCCCCCGCACACGGCGACGCGGCTCCGGCCGGCACCGCCCAACCACGCCAGCCCCCGAGAGCCAAAATGACACGCCCACCGGGCCGACGAGCATCGCGAAGCAAACACGAAACACTAGGCGGCGAGTAAAAGTTAGACGGTGACGGACCACCCGCCACGGCGGCGCGAGTGGTCCGGTGAGCCTAAGGGCTATAGCGCTGATAGAGGCTGCGGGAGAGCGAAAGGGACTCACCACGGATCAAGTCGCCCAGTCGGTTGAGGCGGGAATGGCCCGGAGAATCCTGGCCACGCGCGACCTCACCGCGCGGCGGCGCCCTGAGCACAACATCCCCGCGCCAGCGTGTCTCCAGCTATGCCTCCAAGGAACCTAACGCTAGCAGGAGCAAGAGGAGGTCAGGGCGAGTCCCGGGGAAGTCACCAACGAAGCTCCACCCAGGACAATCGACTTACCCCCAACTCTGCTCTGTTTCGACGGTCGGACGACCGGTGGTGACGAAACTCCAAAAATCCCCCACACCAAGGACAGCAAGGCCTCGAAGCAACTGGGTTGGTTAGATAACTTCCGTAGCGAGTTACGGTCGCCAAAAAGTGAGCTGGGATACTCCGGGCTTTGCGAATTTAGAGGTCGAAGGGGACGCAGTTCCACTGTGCGACCGGCGCTCGCGGATGCCGGCCGATTGATAGTTAGGTCCGGCCAATAATGGCCCGAGCAGCGCACCCACGCACGAGCAACAGGGCCAGCATACCGAGGTTAGGCGCGAACACCTTGGACGGGGTGGCAAAACCTCGGCCCTGACAGCTTGTCAGCGCGCTAGACTCCCTGCGGCCGAACCCGAGCGTGGCGTGCACGGGATAGCGGGGACAAGCGAGGCAGATGGCATCCCCCTCACTACTGTGATCAAGTCAACGAGCCAGAGGTGGAACAGCACGACGTGCCGAGCGGGCAGCGTCATGGCGAGTCCTTGGATCGCATGGCAGGGCGCCACGCCTTGACTTGCGAGGCGTGGTCACGTCAATGCCGGCTAACGGGAACCACCGAGGCAGAGGGACATCCCATCCCTATTGCGGCCGGGGTCCTCAACCACGCCACGACAAGTAATGGGGCACGCTAGGGAGTTCAACGCGACAGACGAAACGGGCGGCGACACGTGCACCACGAAAACCGAACGACGCCGGCTGCAGCCTCGACTTCCCTAAGCGCAGCACAGCGGCTCGACGCGGCTTGGCCAGCAAGGGAGCAAAGCGAGGCAAGAGACGCGCCACGACGTCAGCCAGACATGCGGCAACGGCCCGCGCACTGGTCTGCAGGGAGGGACCGCGACCGGCTAAGGGTCACGCCCGACGTCGGCTACACACGCATGGTGACCACACCCTCGGGGCCAAGCGACCAAACAGTGACAAGCACACTTTTTTAAAGCGTCAACCAAAACCAAATGAGCTCAGTTGAGACCAAACCAAATCGACAAGTCTCGAGAAGGTACATACGGCTACTAGAAGGACACTATAAGAAATATCTCGGTTTTTGACGAAATGTTGATGAAACGTGCGTCACAAACCATGCGTCTTATTCCATGGTTTGTGACGTTTATATGTTCATGTCACATCGTTTATGACGTTTATATGTTCATAGTGTCTTATTCCATGGTTTATGACGTTTATATGTTCATGTCACGTCATTTGTGACGAAACAAATGTCAGAGAACGTGTTCTTTGACATTCTATGAACATATAAACGTCATAAACGATGTGACATGAACATATAAACGTCACAAACCATGGAATAAGACGCATGGTTTGTGACGTACGTTTCATCAACATTTCGTCAAAAACTGAGACATTTCTTGTAGTGGGAGCAACAACCTCGAACGAAGATGAGCTAGAGAGGAAAGTGAAAACGTGCCCATCTGGGACTGCCTAACAGTGCCCAGGGTCAAGAACTGACCACAGCACGTTCTAGCGAGTTTCGTGCAACTGTTTAAATGGACAACGTTTTGCCCAACAACACCACGACCTACCCGTGCCCAAGAACTCACTTCTAGACATTCAACTACACAAGAACATGAAGTTGGTATTTAAGCATTTTTTTTGCAATTCGGATGCCAAAATAGCATTGCCAAGCGCCAGTTCCAACGTACACGAGATCCCGAGTCAAGGTCGGATTGAATTCCGAATTTGATTTTTTTGAGCTTGCAATCTACTATTTAACAATATTTATTTTTCCAACATAAGTGTTGCATTTTTATCTACACAACTTACACTTCAATTTTATTTAAGCACCACATGCAAGTTGTATTTCACTTCTGTTTACAAAATTATTTTTCACGCCAAATGATTAAACTTCAGGTGAGTTTTAAAATCCTTAAAAAAATTCGAGGAACTCGTTTAGGTAAATTCTCTCCGGCCTCAACCTCACGGCTAAGTACGCTCGTAACATCAGGGGTGTTACACGTTTTTAGCGGAACCGTGCGAAACCAACTTAGACATAACTTCGAGATCGGTTTCTATATAGACATCACGTTTCAATTCCAGATTATTTAGAGAAATGTTTCTCTGAAAAATAGAATCACTTGTCAGAACCGTTTGGCCGTCCGCCTGGAGCCAGATTCTGAAAGAGGATAATGTAGTTGAATAGACCAAAGTACCCTTTGACATGTGATGGGTTTTTGTTGAGTGATTACAAAGCAAATAAAGCCAATATCTTCCTATAAAAAATATATTACAGATTTTCATACAAATATTTTTTGAGAAAATATTATTCAGGCAATTGGTGGTTTTCTAACTAGGCGATAGATCTATGTGAAAAGAACCTAAAGTTTTATTTTATAATTTTTAGACTTGATTTTGGTTTCATTATGATTTTATAGCTTTGCTGCTATTCACTCATTGTACATAAAAAAAGAATATGTATTGGTAGGAAAATATGACAGTTTTGCATTGGGAATCCTAAACTATCTGAGTATTTCTTATATTTTCTTGCCTCTAACACTTTTGCATTGGAAACCCTATCGTTGTCATTATTCCCCCCCTCAACTCCCCCCTCTTTTCTCACGTAGGCATGGCGGCGGCCGCGTAGGTCCGTTGAGTCGTCGCTCGGTCCTTTCGCCCAACATCTAGACAATGAATTTTTTCGAAGCGAGGGTGATCCTCATTTCCACTAGACGATTGCAAATGCATGGATATAACACGACCGTGGCACAAAGCAGTAATTTTCACAAGAACTCGAAAGGCAGCTAGAGCGGATCGGTGCGAAACCAGCCTCTCGGCGTTTGGAGCGCGACTGAAGAAACACTGAAACGTTTCGGTTCCGACTTCGATCTTCTGTCCGACAAACTCGTTTGGAGCCGATTCTCCGGATTCAGCTGAGAAACAGAGCCGTTTCTACCTGCCAAACGCACAGTTTGTTGTAGAGTGAGTATGCATGCGTTATGCTGTTTTGTAGTGTAATTTTTTTAAAATATATATACAGAGCTACATATAAATAATATAAAGTTTATTAGTTTTTAGTTTAAAATCTAAACAAGGTCAAGCAGCAGCGAGACGTCAAGTTGATTATAGGCAGTTACAAAAAAAAAAGAGTTGATTGTAGTCGAAGGTCGTCGTCGCCGCCAAATTGCAGCTCAATCCCAGCTTGGGAAGTTGGAAGTTGGGTAGGAGTCTGAAGGGTACCCACTGGCAACGTAGGAGGGCGACCCGGCGGGCGGCGTTTGCTGCACTCGGACCAGCGCGCGGAGCACCAGGCATCCGGCGCGCCGCGCACAATAGTACGAAGTAGGTAGCACCTGCGCCCTGCGTCGCGCGACACGTGAGCCTAGCTCCTGGAGTAGCCAAAACGTCAAGCTACAAGCCTACCGACTCACGGGTCACCTGGGGCACGGCTGGTGATGGTGAGTGTCGCGGCGCCACGCCGCTACGACGTCAGGTTATCGCATGTAGCAGTCGGCAACCACCCATCGCAGCGTCGGTTGATGGCAGACCACTGCTAGTACTGGCCGTCGGTTCCATACTCCGATGAAGTGCTCAGTTGCAGTAGGATCACCGCAAGTGCTTAAAGCTGTTGGTTGATCTCCACCATACTTGGCCCAACGGCCAGGTGTGGGCCCTTGATGCGTCCTGATCGGGAACGCCCAGCCCAATGAAGTGGCTAGTGGGCCCCCGTCGCGCAGTGCCATAAATAGGAGGTGGGGGGCTAGTGGTTAGGTCACGAGGTTCACTGTAGCCGCCAGCAACCCCACCGAGAAACCCTACCGATCAGGGAGGCGCTGCCAGCGACGGGAAGTTCCATCGGCGTCGCCACTGCTCCACCGCTTCACCGTCCGTCGCTGCCCTAGCGCAGAACTTCACCAGCGATCCTGTGATGGCTGGTTCCTCTCCGTCAAGCCCGACAGTCAGTACCTCCCGCTCTCTCTCTCTTTTACTCTCTCTCCCTCTCTGGAATTGTGAACTGTCACTTGTTCATACCAAATACCAAAGAAACTACCCACTGATCCGCACCTAAACGATCCTAAGAACTTTACATTGGTACCGGAGCCGGTCGGTTATGGTTGTGGATCTAGATCGGGGTAAGAAATCAGAAAACAGAAAAGAGGAAAACGAATTTTTTGATTCGGCAAGAACCCTAACCCTAACCTCAGAGAGTAACCCTAGAAGGGGAAAGGGATGGTGGGGAAAGGAACCCCACCGTCACCACCGTCGTCGCGCGGGGAGGACCCTGACGCCGCGCGGGAAGGAAGTCAGCGCCGCCGTTCGCCGGCGCGCTGGAACAGAAATCAAGCGAAACACTAACCCTAAGAGAAAGGGGATGGTCAAGAAGGGGTTCTCTCACCTCGAGGCCTGGCCGTCCCGTTACCGCCGTCGGCCATCTCCGTGACCGGCGCGCGGAAAGAAACGAAGCCGGCAAGGGGGTCACGCCAACGCGCGGCGCGCCTCGTCGGGCTTCAAAGGGCACCGACACAAAGCTCCTTGACGGCGGCGCGCTCACCCACGGGGAACGCGCGCGCCGGCAAGAGGCAATGCGGCGGCGCCACCACTGTTCCTCCTTCCTCCGGCCGCCATGAATGACGGCTGCCGCTCTGTAGTGGCGCTAAAAGAGAAAAGGGAAGGGGAACACAGAGAAAAGAAATGGGGCCGAGGGGAGCCGGTGGCGGCGCGAGCTCCGGCGAGGCTGCGCCCTCGCGGTCGCCGGTGACCACCACCGTCGCGGTTTTGCGGCTGAGAGAGAGAAAAATGAACTGGCTTAGGGTTCCAAGGGAGAAGCGGCCGGCGCCTGGTTTTGATCCAGCGAAAAGAATGGACGACCGTCGGATTTCGTTGGATGGACAGGATCAGCCGGGCCGGCTTTTGGCCCAGGCGGGCGAACGGAATCCCGGCCCAGGCCCAGGTTGCGGCCTGGGCGCGGGGGAGGCACAGCGTGAGCAGATCGACCATGGGCCGCCAGCTGCTGCTGGGCTGCTCGCGTGGGCTAAGAAGCTGACGCGCTGGGCCGCTGGACTGAGCTGCAGAGAGCGCGGCATAGCTGGGCCAGAAGCTGACGAGCAAAGTTGGGCAGTGGGCCGAGCGTGGATCGCGGGCTATGTTTTGCCAGGCCGGTCCAAAATGAACAAAAGAGTAAATGAATAATATGAAATGCTTCTGAATAATATTCCTTTTAAGATTATGTCACGTTTTCCGCTGCAAAGGAAAAGAATATTGTCTTCTTATTAAAATCCGAACCAACGGGAGGATTTAATTTGAAGAGCAGTTACAGTTGTTCAGAAAATGATGAAAAGTTTGTCCTCTAATTAAAATTGGAACCAACGAGAAAATTTTATTTAGAAGGATATTCACATTATGATTTAAGTGAAATTATGATATTGTTATTTTCTAACCAACGTTGATGATAACAATATTATAAGCTTATTTATGAATTTGAAGTTGAGATTTAAATCTCTGATAATTTATGCATCAAAGTGATCAATTTTCAGAGAATAGATAAAGATTAAGAAATGCTCATGAAATAGAAAGATGATTTTCCGCTGCAATAATGATGATGATGATCTTCTAATTAAATTCGAACCAACGGGAGAATTTAATTTTGAAGAGAGTCAATGATAATTGAGTTGTTCCATATGTTAATTCCATTTATGCCCAACGGTGATGTGGAATTAATGTACAAGAATATTGTATTCATGATCTTGCTAATTTTAGCAAAAGTTATTGATAGAGAATTTTATGAATTTTATCTATGAGTTTTATGCATTTAATTCTATTTCTGCCCAACGGTGATATAGAATTAATGCATAAGAAAGTTGTTTTGTTCTATATCTGCCCAACGGTGATATAGAATAGAACATAAAGAAATCAGAGTTTAATGTTGATAACTATTGTTGAATAATCTTCAAACAAAAATCTTCATGCTTTCGTTCTTGAAGGCAGAAAAGAAAGAGAAAAGAAATGCACTGGGTACTTGTGACTCAGATGATGAAAAGCCTGAGAACAAATTGTGTATATAAAAGGAGGTCATTGCATGAGAGACTATGTCCTCTTCAAGAGTGGTTTGAAAAGAAATAATTTTCGAAGATTTCAGGGATATTGATCCTAGAAAGAAATAGAACTATAAGAATTTAGTTTAAGCATTGTCTTTTATGTACTTTTTATGAAAAATAACTTATTTTTCAGTTTTTTTTATCATCATGATATGAATTGTAATGAATGACATGCATGTTTAATTTGACCAACGTCGGATTAAGCATGTGTGTTAAAGAATAACAGATTTATTCCTGAATTTAATGATTGAATATGAGCCAATCCTGGCATTTATGTCCCTTCAAGGAAATTGCCTCGCATGGCGGCATAAATTTAAGAAAATACCCACGTTGTGGGGCAAAGTTGGCATAGCACTTGTCCTGCATGGCAGGAGAAAGTGAGATGACCATGTATATCCCGCACATGGAGAGAAGTTTAGGGTAGCTCTCATGCTATCCTAGTATGAGTTTAAGAACAAAAGGAAGTTGAAAATGAACCTCATGATAAGAATGACATGCAAGCATGACTTGCAAAAGTACTGATGAAAAGGACTCTGTTGAGTTCTTAAAGTGAAATGAGGAAAAAGAATACATACTTCCATACGAATTAAGAAACAATTTCATCTTCCATGATGTAATCATGTGGATGAAGTAATCAAAGTTTCCTCACTCACAAGAGTTATGAAGGTTTCGAAATTGTGGCAGAAAAGTTTAAGCCACATTTCAAGGGGGAGGATTGTGACATGAATTGAGAAAGATAGAAAGACAATCGAAAGAAACTCAGAAAGATAATTGAAACATATTCCCCATTGTATGCTTTGCATTTAGAGAAAAGTGATCTATAAAAGATGAAGGTGATCGTTGAGGGAGTACAATGGTCATGATAAAGATACCCCTAAGTACAGAAATGGCTAAATTCCTAAACCTTTTATAGTTCGACAGGAAGATAGCAATGAGACTAAGAAATAGAAATGGCTAAATTCCTAAACCTTTTATAGTTCGACAGGAAGATAGCAATGAGACTAAGAAATACGAAGACGGTGCTCAAAGCACAAAATGAGATAGATTTTAATAGAATAAACCCAAAATAAGAGAGATTGAAGATACGCTATCCTTACACGAGATGGATTAATCTGGGGGAGCATGGTATGAAAAGATCTACAACTTGAAGAGAAGTGGGACCAGTGCCTACTCCAATGACTCAAGATCGACAAATGCTCACACCTTGTTGATGTTGTATGACTCATACAACACATGTTGTTAGCCCTTCAAGAAGATGAATAAGAAAATAAGGATCCGTTTTACAGGACCCTATAGAATCGATTGGCAATGAAAGAGCAATAACAACCCCATGTGAAAGAAGTGCCATTAGCTAAAGACCTGAAGGTCTCAAAGAATAAGATCTCAAAGAATAAGAGAATCAGATATTTCTGATGGCTATAAATTATATATTAATGAAGAAATTCAAATGAAGGGTGATACCACCTCATTTGAAGAAACCATAAGAGGCGTTAACACGTCTGAATGGCAAGAAACTAAGGAAATTGAAATGAAATCGATGAATACCAACGAAGTTTGAGGAAAAGAAGCAGTTCCTAATGGAGCCAAAACAGTAGGCTGTAAAGGGTCTACAAGATGAAATGTGACTCCAAAGGGAACATAAGATATAAGCACGATTTGAATCGAAAGATTTTACACAAAGAGAATGAATAGATTACAATGAGTGCTAGTGGCACATCATGATCTGAGATGAAGGTAAAGACAACATTTCCCAATGGGATTTGTATGAAAATAATTACATGGCACAACCTAAAGGTTTTGTCATGGAAAGGAAAAACGAACGAATGGGATGCCACCTGTAAAAATCTTTTATAAACTAGAGCAAGTTTCTAAACAGTGGCATTTCAAGTTGAAAGGTCAACTAGAAATTTTGGGTTAAAGAGAATGAGAGGACAATTGCATCTGTACAAAGTTATAGAATGGGAAATTCAATTCCCAATCCTGTATATGTGGATGACACCTTACTTGCCAGTAGTGATGTCAATCTACTATACGTGAAGAAGCTCTTGTCCTCGAGACTCAATAAGAATGTTCTCGGTGAAATGACTCTCGTTATAAGAATTGAAATTCACCGAGACAGATGAAAGGGGTATTAGGATTATCACGAAGGCATGCTTAGAAAATATTGTAAAGAAACAAAGTATGCATGCAAGTGAACCTACGCCTGTTCATATAGTCAAGGGTAATAATTTTGAGAATTTTAGCGTTACAAGAACCGAAATGAGATTGATCAAATGAATATGGATCCATATGCTTCAGCTGTTGGAAGCTTAATGAGTGCACAACTATGATATTACAGTTAATGAGTGCACAAGTATGATATTACCCTAACATATTTCATTTATCCGGGATGTTTTGGCAGAAAGTCCAGTCCAGATATAGATCACTGGAATGGAGATTGAGAATGTCTTGCAATTGTGCAAAGATTTAATAAGCCTCATGATGACTAAGAAAGAACATGTACTCTCAAATGGTTGTGGGTACAAGAATATTGAATTTCGGCGAGATGTTTAGTGAAACCCACATAGTAGCTAACTCTCGCATTTGGAGTTTTATTGTGGAAAAGCTCCGACGAAGAAACAGTTGTGGTGTCATCAATGATGCATACCTATAGTACAACTTATTATGAGGCTTATAGGACAGGCGAAATTGTTAACTTATACCCGGAATTGGTAATGGTATACAACAGCAATTACCATTTAAAGTGATTGACTCCTATGACAACGGGTCAAGTGTGCTGCCAAACACATTGACATGAAGTTAGACGTTGTGAAGGAGAAAGTCCGGAATCTTTTAAAAGCTTTTGAATGAATAAGTAAAAGCAAGTACTTGCAGATCAGCTTATAAAGGCTTACCACCCAGTGTGTTCAGAGAACGCACAGTCGACATGGGTTTATGGTATAGCCTATGATTCCCGGACAACAAAGGGCCCAAAGAAAGTATCATTTCAAAATAGAGAAGTGTATTGTGGCTGTTAGTCTAGCGGCACTAATTGCTGTGACGATGGGACAGTTCTATGCACTAATCTGTGATGGAATAGGAAAGAAGGAAGAAAATATGAATTGAAATTTGAGTAAGAAATTAAAAAACGAAGAAAGTGATGAGAGATCAAGGGGGAGAATGTTGGTTGATCTCCACCATACTTGGCCCAACAGCCAGGTGTGGGCCCTTGATGCGTCCTGATCGGGGACGCCCAGCCCAATGAAGTGGCTAGTGGGCCCCCGTCGCGCAGTGCCATAAATAGGAGGTGGGGGGGCTAGTGGTTAGGTCACGAGGTTCACTGTAGCCGCCAGCAACCCCACTGAGAAACCCTACCGATCAGGGAGGCGCTGCCAGCGACGGGAAGTTCCATCGGCGTCGCCACTGCTCCACCGCTTCACCGTCCGTCGCTGCCCTAGCGCAGAACTTCACCAGCGATCCTGTGATGGCTGGTTCCTCTCCGTCAAGCCCGACAATCAGTACCTCCCGCTCTCTCTCTCTTTTACTCTCTCTCCCTCTCTGGAATTGTGAACTGTCACTTATTCATACCAAATACCAAAGAAACTACCCACTGATCCGCACCTAAACGATCCTAAGAACTTTACAAAAGCCTCTCCTCCGGCGATAGCGACGAGTCGATCACGTACCGCCTCCGGCTGCACGGTAGGTTCAGCGGCGCACCGGCGCCGGCAACGCGGCAAGGCTCCATCATGGGCCTAGGAAATGGACAATGCCGAAAAGAAGCCGGACAGGCGAGAGCATTGTCGATCTGGGCCAGAGAGAGAGCTCGGTGATGTGCAGCCAGGACCAAACATATCTGGCCCAACGGGACCTACTGGGCCGGATAATAATCTACTCAAGAGTCCGTCCGTCCAACACGGCGGCGTGTGCGTACGCTATTGGCCCACAGAAACGCTCACGGCCCCAACATTTTGCCAGCGAAGCTTCGGCGGCAGCCGCGGTGGCCAGTTGGCCACTGGCCAGCCTTCGCATGTGCGACTGTGCCGAGAGAGGAATCGGGGAAGGGTTTGCCGTTTTGGCAGCGTGCGATGCAGGCATGATCGTGCTGTGCACCACCTCAAAAGGCCGGAAGGATCCACAGATTTTATACACGGCCAGGTCATTTGGAATCATCACAATAACGAAACAACGCTGTCCTGTTTCCGCATTGACTTTATTCCCTTCCAACGAGGAAAGGTTATGCTTAGGCTTAGCAGAGTTGGCTTAACATAGTGTCCAATAAAAAATGTCATATTCAAATTCAATCATTAAAATTGATCTCCTTGGATCAACAAAATTTATACACACATAAGCTATTATTATTCGTTATCAGATCTTCTAAAATATTTCCATTTCTCAAAATGGTGATCTTTTTAGAGTTTGGAACTACCTGTGCAAACAAACGATCATGGAGCTGGTCATCTCGCCACCCACGTTGCGCCGCGCCCGGCCCGGTTCGTTAATACCACCAGTCCACACCATCGTGTGCCTGGCCCTGGAGGAGTCCTGGGCGGCTCGGCTCGACCTGACCAAACCCCCGCCCGCCGGCCTGCCTGCCCTTGTGCTCTAGTCCTCCCGCGACCGTTCCAAATTCCTCCTCGCATTCGTATTCCACGCGGCGACGTCGCCATCGCGGCCGCCGCCCCGCTCCGCTCCCCTTCCTTCACCTATACGTAGGTAGCCGCTGCGGTCGCCTCCCCAAACCCAAACCCTAAGCCTTCCCCTCCCACGCGCGCGGCTCTCTCTCTGCTGCGCCGCGGCTCGCTTGACCCCCGGCAGATCGCCGGCGATGGGATCCAAGGACCAGGGCGGAGGGGCCGCCTCCTCGGGCGGCGGCTTCTTCTCGTCGTTCGCCGCCGGCATGCGCAGCTGGGGCACCGCCGTCCACAAATCCGTCAACGGGTGAGTCTTCCGCCCACCTGCTTCCTCTCCTCCCCTCAGATCCGCATCGAGCTACCCGTTAGAGCTCTGCCCGAGCTGATCGGCGGTGATCGTGGCCTCTCCACCCCGTGATCTGATGCTCCTGCGTCGGATCCCAGCTGCTGCTGCTGCTGATTCCGCCGGGTGATCCTGGTGAACTGCGAGTCGAGTGTTTCCGCTTAAGTTCCAAGCTTCGGTATTTAGTAACTGTATGTATGTTATGATTCGACTAGTAGCTTTCGAATTATGATATATGTGCTACTTATATGATGCCACATATTCTCACTTAGAGTGATAATGAAGTGGATGATTGGTTGAATGATAATTCCTTATATGTATCTAGTATCTAACATGTGGTGCTTCCAAGTGTACATGGTATGTATGTGCGCAATATGGAGTTTCTATGATGTGATCTATACTGAATTTGATGCCAACAGTTCTCAGTTCGTGCTAGATTTTAGTTCGGCCTGCATCAATATGGTCCTCCTTTGATATGCACCACATCTGTTGCCTCTTCACTTTTCGCTAAGTTTAGCCTTTTACTCCACTCTGTTCTTAGGCTTTACGCCTTTGCCTTTGTAGACTTGAATTTTCGAAATGCATGTGGTCAATGGGCTGTCACTGGTCTCCTATGTAAAGATATTGTTCTGTAGTAATTAAGAGGGTCTCCATTACTTGCCATTTTGTAACAGCTGTTATGCAATGTCTGTAGGCTGCTTGGTTATGAAGGCCTTGAAGTTATTAACCCCGATGGAGGCACAGATGATGCCGAAGAAGAAGCTTTGAAAGGACGATGGAAGCAGGAGGTAAAGAAATGTGAATCATCATCGAATAGTGTATTGCTAGGAAGTCATGAGAATAAATTTTATTTGAACAATACCTACAAATCGGGAGTGTTCTGCATGGATGTCCAGTCTGCATGGAAAATTGATTGGTTTTGTGTGTTCCTTTTTCAATCTGGTGGAGCAAAGTTGGACAGCATCAACAAATGTAAATTTCATGTAAACTTTTGTGTTCAAATCAGCTTACTGAACTAAAAAGATACCTCAAAGTCAAAGCTGCAGAAAATGCACTTTTTTCCCTGCCAAATTAGTTCCTTAAGTTTCACTTCCTTTTTTTTTGGTTTCAAAAAGTTTACAGCTATATTCTACTTGGATGTTACAAAACTCTTAAATATGCCACATGGTTAGGCACTCTGTGGTGTTTAAATTGGCTAAACAGCAGTTTAGACAAAAAGTGCCACAACAACATGTTTATAGTAGTCCTGTTACATTTGCAGGCTTGCTCGTAGGTCATGAAGTAGAGAGTAACTTGGTTTAAATACTGTACCTTTTGACAAATATAATTTGGCATGAACATGGATATTGAAGGTTATACTCTAAAATGCAGTCTCACTATATTATTGACTCATGAAAAATCTGTTTTCTTATTATATGATTATGTTTAGTAGAATCTATGATTTTACGATCGTAGTAGTTATGATCCTACTATTTACGATCCTATACTTGGAGTTCCGATCTGATTCAGGATCACGATTTTAACAAGCATGTGCGGTTAATTTGCAGGATCGTGATAGCTATTGGAAGATGATGCACAAGTACATAGGATCAGATGTTACATCACTTGTGACACTTCCTGTCATAATTTTTGAGCCAATGACCATGCTTCAGAAAATGGCCGAGGTTTGTACTATGTTCTGAATTAGACTTCTTGAGATTTACACTGCCCATCTACAACTGAAGGATGTGTCTGCAATTGTTTGGTCCTTGTCACCTTTTAAAAAATATTTTATGCATAAACTGTATACAATGTTGTAGAAATTTTCTCCTTCACCAAATATTTACTTATGTATAAGGTTAGAAGACCTATACAAGCTACCTTACGGTTGTTTGGTAGCAATTATGTGTATGGCAAACCAATGTTTTCAAATCGTCTGGTCGGACCTGGTCGACCTGGGACCGACCAGGACGATTAATCACGATTAATCGCGATTAATCGGACGACTTGTACAGGTCGACACTACCCCTGATCGGTCACCTGAGACCGACCAGGACGATTAATCGCGATTAATCGCGATTAATCGGACGACTTGAAAACAATGTGGCAAACTCTTGATGTCGTGTTTCTGTGATCTTGATGCGTGTTTGATGGGATCTCGCCTAGTTTGAATGGAGTTTTAGAGTTCATCAGGGAGGAGTTACATTTCTGATGTTTAGCTAGGGCTCGAGGGGTTTCTCATCTCCTCGCCCTTGGGTCCAGCATTAGTTTGTTGGTCAAAGCTGTTTGGTGTTTGTAGTCTTTGGCAAGTTT
This sequence comes from Saccharum hybrid cultivar R570, assembly GCA_038087645.1. Taxonomy (NCBI): domain Eukaryota; kingdom Viridiplantae; phylum Streptophyta; class Magnoliopsida; order Poales; family Poaceae; genus Saccharum; species Saccharum hybrid cultivar. Next base: position 9,241,290 of record JAQSUU010000056.1, on the reverse strand, counting down.
CTTTTTCTTTTTGTTTGTGTGATCTAGCTGTATGGTGAGTTTGGGTATACCCTTTGCTTCTTAATATATTGATACGTGGATCTCCTGCGTATTCGAGAAAAAAAAAATGAAAAAACATGGAGCTAAATAATCTAATGTGACCCTGTTATTGGGGATGGTGTTAGAAGTTTTGATTTAGTCACCCAGTATGTGATACAACTATACAAGTATATTCCTATTCTTTACTGAGCCCCATACAGAAAATAACCTCTCTTTATCTTTCATGTGATGATTCATGCTAATGTTTTTACATGTTCCTACTGAATGCAGTTGATGGAATACTGTGAATTGTTAGACAAAGCAGATGAATGTGAGGATCCATACATGCGTATGGTTTATGCTTGTGAGTTTTCTCCTTCCCTTAACTTGCGCGCCATTCTATGCCATATCATGGTTGACTGAGCTCTTAATCAAATTTTTTTTTCAGCTACATGGGCTGTTTCGGTGTACTTTGCATATCAACGCACATGGAAGCCTTTTAATCCTATCCTTGGAGAGACTTACGAGATGGTTAACCACCAGGGCATTACATTTCTTGCTGAACAGGTCGGTGATACGAATGTCATTGCAGATATCTTGAATGGGGACAACTTTGTCAACAAATTTTGCTAATTATGCATTTTTGTACCCTTATTTTGTCAGGTAAGCCATCATCCCCCAATGGGTGTTGCTCACTGCGAGAATGAACATTTTACTTATGATATCACGTCTAAGTTGAAGACCAAGTTCTTGGGAAATTCAGTGGAAATTTATCCAGTTGGAAGGTGAATTGTTAGAATTGTATTTATTTCTTGGAGATCCGTATGCTTTAAAAATATTTTGAGCTATCTGAGCTAGTGGAATAAAATGCAAAGCCTTTTTGAAGGCTGAATTGGGACCAGTTTTGTAATTCAGTAAATCTAACCCCTGTAATATGTTTTCCATGTCACAGGACTAGAGTGACACTTAAAAAATCTGGTGTCGTGTTGGATTTGGTGCCACCGCTAACAAAGGTTAACAACCTGATATTTGGGCGCACTTGGGTTGATTCTCCTGGAGAGATGGTCATGACAAACCTGACAACTGGAGACAAAGTTGTGCTATATTTCCAGCCATGCGGCTGGTTTGGGTATGATACTGACCATCAATTTTATTCTTGCATTTGTGGTTTGTTGATTGTTTCTATTGCTAAATTATTTAGTTTCAGTACTAACTCGCTTTATGCATTTATTACTGTTTGCTGGAAGGGTCGTGCAGTTAATTCAGTTCTTTTTATTATTTTCTTTTTCTCTCAATCCAGTTTGTATTGCTTTGTCAAGGCTTGTCTAAATTTACCCTAATACTTCAGGGCTGGCCGTTACGAGTTGGATGGGTATGTGTACAGTGCAGCAGAAGAACCCAAAATAATGATTACAGGGAAATGGAATAAGTCTCTGAGTTGCCAACCATGTGACCAAGAAGGCGATCCTCTTCCAGGCACGGAGCTGAAGGAGGTCATTCTTTCTTTCACTTTCTGTGACTATAGATAACTTCTGTTATATATCCAGCAGATGCGATGCTGGTCACATATTTGTGGATAACTGATGTACTGAACTGGTCATACTTAACTTACTGCAGATCTGGAGAGTTGCTCCTACCCCACAGGGCGACAAGTATCAGTACACACACTTTGCACACAAAATAAACAGCTTCGACACAGCACCTAAGAAGCTGTTGGCATCTGATTCGCGGTTGAGACCTGATAGATATGCCCTCGAGAAGGGCGACATGTCTAAGTCTGGTGCAGAGAAGAGCAGGTATTTTCCTCTTTTAGCTTCTCTGCTTTATGTGTGTATAGGAATTTTGAACGGCCTCGTTGCCTGCCTTCCAGTTTTGACATCACCCCTGAGTTTCTGCAAACTTTCAGGCTTGAGGATCAACAGAGAGCTGAGAAAAGAACTCGAGAGGCCAAGGGCGAGCAATTTACTCCAAGATGGTTCAACATGACAGACGTGGTTGCTCCTACACCCTGGGGTGACCTGGAAATTTATGAATACAACGGCAAATACACAGAGCACCGGGTTGCCATAGACAGCTCCAATGTCACCGACGAGACAGATGTCACTTCAATCGAGTTCAACCCATGGCAATATGGTAGCTCATCTTCTCAATGATTCTCCGTGGCCAGAAGCTGCCATGCCTATGCTCATTGTGTAAAATGCTTCCAGGCCTGGCCTTGCTGGTTTGTTGTGCCATCAGCGGTTTTCGTGCCCTTGTAGTATCAATGACCTTCCCCTTTCCCTTCAATGCTACAATTATTCAGGAAGTGGTGTATTTTATGTAGTCCGTGTATACTGTCGTAAATCTAGGCCTTGTTCAGTTTCCCAATTCTCTCCCCAAATTCCACTATGCAAAAAGAAGATTCCCCGTCACATCAAAATATCGGCAAATATATGGAATACTAAATGTTGATGAAATCAAAAACTAATTGCACAGTTTTGTTGTACTTTGCGAGACGAACATTTTAAGCCTAATTAGTCAAAATTTGGATAATTTTTACCAAATACAAACGAAATGCTACAGGAATTCTGATACAGTGTTTTTCTCCCCAATTCTCTCATCTAAACAAGGCCCTAGCAGAAATTGCAGAGTTTCCTTGAGCCGTTGGGTGGTTGTATTTATGCGTGATAACTGATAAACGCAGATAGTACGGATGGAGCAGAGCTCATGTGTTGTCAGTTGTGCTTGATCTGCGACTAGCCCTCTGCCTCTGTTTACTGCAGTGGAGTAGGGTGGTCAGCCCTCCCTGCAACAGCAGAGATCGCAGGGTTTTCCGAGTCGTATGCTTGATAAGCAGAGTTAACGACGCTGTTACTGATGTAGCGCGCTACTAGTACGTTCGATGTGGGACTAGCCTTTTTCCTTTTACTGCATTGTGGAGTCAGGTGGTCTGTCATCATCTGTGCAAAAGGTGAAACCATAGGTCCGGTGTAGCGTTTGAACTGTGTACTTGATCTGATCGGTGAGGCCCGGCAGGATTGGGTGATTAGATCGCGAATGACAAGCGGTTTGTGGGTCATTGTGTTCGATGGGCGGCATTAATTGCACTGTGGTGGTGAATGAGGCTGTGGACCTGTGTGCGCGCCTGCCCTTGGCGTCTTGCATAGCTGCGTCTGGTACAGGCCCCCCACACGGTCCAGTTTCATTTCACCAAATGCCAAGGCAGTGCCTTGGGCTGTACTATGCTTAGGTAACTAACTATGCTCAACAGATCACTTTGCTATCTTCAGAGTTGAAGAGTACAGAAAAAAAATATACAATAAGCTATTTATTCCTTATAGGGCTCAGAGAAACTCGCGTAATAGACTGAGCCGCGGCTCTGTGTTCGTAAATCTGGAAACTAAGATGTTCCCAGTTCATTTGAACCTTCATTCAGACCCACTTTATAGACGCATCTGAGGCAACTCCTCGTCCTAGTTGTGAATTCTCACTGTTTTTTTTTCTAGGGTCTTGTTTAGTTCACTTCAAAATGCAAAAAGTTTTCAAAATTCTCCGTCACATCACATATGCCGGCACGTGTATGGAGCATTAAATGTAGGTAAAAAAATAACTAGTTGCACAGTTTGTCTGTAAATGTCGAGACGAATCTTTTGAGCCTAGTTAATTTATGATTGGACAAAGTTTGTCAAATACAAACGAAAAGTGCTACCGTGCTTTTTCAAAAAAAAAATTGAAAACTAAACATGGCCTAGATAATGGAACTGTGAATTCTCTGTTCGTTGTGTTCCAGTTGTCTGCAACATCGCCTGAAACAATCGAAGCAGGAGGTCTGAGCAAATTTAGCTTAATCAACAGCTGTGGCCTAGCGCTAGTACTCCGTACATGGCAAGGACCGCGTCGAGCACGTTGGGTACACGTACACCCTGTTCCGCTTGGCCCATGCGGGGCGGCCGGGCTGGGGCTGCCCCGCCACCGCGCCCTGAAGTGAACTAGAAGCGCACACGGGACAGCGCGGACGGCAACGACACATGAGTCCATGACATGACTCCCATGACGCCAAGGGCACTTGGTGCTCAGTCTGCCGCTCGCACTGGCAAGCATTGCCACTGGCACCGGATCACCACCACCGACTGGCCCCCGTCCCGCCGCCCGTCTCGTTCTTCCTAACCTACCTGGGCACGTCTGCCGCGCTGGCCCGGCACCAGTCCACCTCGCTCTTCCCGTTTGGGTCCATCGCCTTTGGTGGCTTGGCTATTTAGGCGCGGAGATGCATCAGGGATAGAGCTATGGGCTATGGCTATGGGAGGGAGCTCAGGCTTCAGGGAGGGGACCAGCACCAGCCTTCCCCAGAGCTTAGTTTGGAAGAAAAAGGGAGAGAAATGTTTTGAATGCCACATGCGTCCATGTGTACTTGGAGGCGACGAATTATTGGCTCCAACTTGGATGCATGGATCGACATATGGATGAGAATCAGGCGAGGCTCTGTCCGTATCCATCCAGTGGGATGCAAAATTCTCAAACTTCTAGGCCCGGTTTAGATGCATGTATATCCACCTCAATTCATATGTGTTGCCACTTTAACACGTGGATTACGATAAATACATACGCATCCAAACAAGGCCTTAGGAATCGGAACTGCTGGGCCTTCAATAGATCTAGGATCAACCCCTTATCTACTAGTACTAACCAAAAACCAGTGATTTTGTTTGTAACGCAGGAAATTTATAGGATTACATGCAAGCATTTCGTCAAAATAACCATCTCAATCTATTTGATCCAAACATGACCTGATCATCAGCCTTTCGCAAATTGACAACTCACCAGTCACCATTGCAGATGTCTATCACCTGCCTCTCTCTCTCTCTCTTAGTGTCCACGGCTGTATAAATAGAAACAAATCACGCATCAACAAGAATTCGCAGTTGTTTCTTTATCGGATCTGTCAGCTCTGATTGTGTGCCGTTAGATGTGGGGCCTCTGCGGGGACTGCATTGCATGATGGAATCTCTGCATGGACACATCAGCCATCAGACAGCCTTGCTAGTAATCTCACACCTTAGCAGCAGCTTAATCCAGATGCAACAGCAGCCGCTTAAACTAGCATTTGCAGCTGGTTCCTGGAACCACCCCCCACTTGCACTCACTAAGCTAGTCGCAACTGTACTCCATCCACGCCAGGTAGTCAGTAATCACTACAAGTCAATTTAGCTGTAAATTCGTCCTCACCCTTTTCCCCTATCCCCTACTACGAAACAGATGTGTTGGATGTGGCCCAAGAAAAGGATTAAAGGATACACCCTTCCTGAATCCTTCTAAGCTCCGTTTGAACTAAGGAAAAGAGGGAGCACACAAAGTGGAATAAGTGCCTGTGAAGTCAGCACAGTACTCCTAAACTCTAGTACTCCTGCAAATTTATATGGTTTTATTACCTTTTTGTTATTTTAATTTAATTGCAATTATGTTCCTCAATTATTGCCGTGCTGATTTTGTATGTTTGCTTTTCGAGTTCAATAAGAAGAGATCCAGCGATAGTATTAGATCTGGATCGACCGCCCTTCAAAAAATACACATCCAATCATATTGTTTAGCAAAATATATATGCCTTTTCGGCTCCTTTCGGCTGTGCTGATAAGCCGGCTAAGAAACACTGTTGCCTGATTTGTTGTGAGAGAAAAATACTATTCTGGCTGAAAAAACAAGCTGAAAAGTACGGATTATAAGCCGGATGAATAGGGCCGAACTTTTTCTGAGGAAAACAACGGCAACCATGAACGTTAAGCGTCCAGGCAATAAACACCCAGCAGCGTCCAGAGAATACATTTTCCATCATTTCTAAATAAGGAATAATTCCTCTTTGTTACCTTGCATGTGATCTGATTACAGCTCTATGTACAATTAAGCGTATCGATCGGTCCATGTGACTTCCCAACCTGGCTACATTTGCTCAACAAAAAAGGAGAGTTAAAAAAGGCCAATGGAGATGAAAGACCATGTATCCATATTAATTGTTTGATACCTTGATCTCATGGGCTAGCTAGGAGGGTGACTTATCATAAGCGTGACCTGTTCCTCCGGCAAGCAACAACCTGTTCTTGTAGAGTAGCATGTGACATGAGGGCTCCCTTCACATGACGGCTTACTTTTCCCACTAATATATACGGAGAAAACCAGACTGTTAGTTTTGTAATCTCTTGTCTTTGCTTTAAACAACAAAAATATTGATCTACCAAGTGGGCATTTGTTTACACATTTGTACTATCATCCTACTTTGAAAAGATAGCAAGGAACTTGGGAAGTATATTCATGCTAGTTGGAGTAGGGCAGCTAGCTAGGTAGCTCACATTGTTAATCTCTCTGCGACAATGGCACTGGTGGGCAGTCTTAGGTAGGAGATAGCTAGGCATCACATCCAGATCAAGGTGACAGGGCACCATTACTGATAAAATAATCCTGCCCTGTATTTGCTAAAAAAGAATCAGCCATTTTTGGAGATATTCACTTGAAAAGTCAACTTATTGGTCTCCTTCCGTCGCGCTGTTAGCGAAAAGATAAGCGTCACTCTCAGTAGTAATCCCCACAAATTCAGTGGTTCCTGATGGATGCAGAAATAACATCTTGCGGCAATTTTTAGTCGATGGTATGATATATTATCGGATATGCCATGTTTTTTTTGTTATAGTACCATCTTGGTCTTTCATTAAAAAAAAAACAATAGTACCGTCTGAACTCACCCAAACCGACACTAAAACCTTAATCATTCTAATTTTTTTTTGCAGATTTTAAATTGGAAGAGTAGAGGTTAGAGTAGATTTTGTACCCACAGGGACAAGATCCTCCACTCCCCCCAAGGCAGCAACCAAGAAGAAGCCCCTTTTGATAAGCATGTGATGAGCCCACTGGAGCTCACGCCTGCCATGTGAGCCATCTTCACTTGTTAAACCCTCTCATGAACCCTCCTACCCCAATGATCCAATGGCTCATTTCCACTATAAACATTTATGAGAAATAAACTATACTACTACAAAAGAAAAAAAAACAAATATTGGCTAGTAGAATTAGTATATACTATATATATAATAGTAAAATGGGCAGCATGCATCTTTCCCCCCTCTTGTCTTAGTCGGGAAGTTGGTGAGATCAGTGGCATCAGCTACTTGTGCACAGGGTAGACAACCAATGTGATGCACGCCTCATTATTCTCTTTCTCCCCCCATGGATGGGGCCCTAATTAGAGGAGAGGAATCTCTTAATGATTGCCCAATTTGTTACTAATACTTTCTGGCAGTACCATAGGATCCGCGGTCAGTAGAGCACCGATGATTATGCTCTGCTCTCTGATCTCACCACCCATAGGCCATAAAGCACCCATGTACTTTGCCCTGCAACCGCAAATTTCTTCAGAGCTCTGAATTTCTCATGGGTGGGTTAGAATTAGAATCGAACCTGCTGCTATGTGCTTCAAAACTTCATCATTGGAGTTTGAACCATCCGGACCGGATTTGTTATTATGTCAGTCCTGCTAATAGATAGATAGAACAGAGATAATTTTCAATATGGTTGTTGCATGCATTATTTAGAGTGACCATAGCATTGATCTTCCTCTTTTTTATTTTGGGAGGAAGATTGGCAACCACCACCAGCCGATTTTGACCATCCAACAGATGGGCCGTCAATACGAGCTCGCTTGCCCAATGCAAGGTGACATTATTATTGTTGTCGTTGTTATTGTGCAGCACAGATCTGAGGGCGACTGTGACCTTTCCTATTTTTTGAAGCGTTCTATGATTGATTGCGGTTAGATGAAACATACTCGACGCAATTACGTACGTTAAAGAAAAACATACTCATCACAAGGCTGCATGTGGGAGGGAGGGAGCGAAACATCTTAACTTAGTTTCCCTCCGCCCCTAACGCGTAATTTTGTTCGGCATCGATCTGGTGCTATTGCTCTTTGTATTAACGTGGATGGACATGTGCTCGATCGGTTCAGATTTGTTAACACACATGGTAACATGATTAGCAAGTCTTTTCTGTTCTTTCTCTACAACTGTCCACCGGATATGTGGTACAGAGAGAGAGAAGGGTGGCTGGGGGTGGAGTATGTTGAGAGGTCCACTTTGAGAAGGTTAACCAATCACAGAAGCAAGGGGAGAGCAAGCAAGGTGGTCCTAAAGCACACTTGAATACATGGTCTAGACTTTCGGAACAAGAGAGGTCCCTGCCTGCAGCTGGAGAATTGGTATGTGCACTAGGCGTCGACAGTGATGGGGGGGCATTTAGGCCCGGTGCTTTCAAGCGCTGCCGGCTCACACCCCCTGGAACTGGAATGGACACGGCGCGGCGCGGCAGTGGCAGTGGCGTCGCCGCCAAGCGCCAACTAATAACCAACTCCATCCGCGCTAGGACCGTAGGACGTGAACATGCCATGGACGGAGCCTCGGCGCGTTCCCGATGTGGGAGTCGCCGCCGTTTTCCGGGGCTCCGCGGCCGCGCGCGCGCGTGGAAATGCCCGGTTTCGCCCGCGAACGGACGCCTTTCCGGGGCGCTCTCGTTTTCTCCGTCCCTTCCCCGGCCCCGGCCCCGGCCCTGGCCTCGTGGTCGTGGAGGAATTTTATCGTTTCCCGTTTTCTGTGGATGCGGTTGGGTGAGAATGGGACGGTTGCAGCTGGCTCTCCCTTGTGTAATCGGATCGGAGGAGCATCTTGTGTCAGCAGTAATGGACCGGCACCGGCCTGGAGCTTCTCTTTCGGGGAGGGAGGGTTAGGAATGATTGGAAGGAAGGCATGGGCGTTTGCACCTCGTTCGTAGCAGCGGGGTCGTGGTCTGCATGTTGTTCAACTAACCGCGCCTTCTTCTAGCAGTAGCAGTAGCAGCCATACATCTCTACCAGTAATAATGATAGAGTAGTACAGCTAGTAGTATAAACAATGAGCTAATTATCTACAATCAAGTAACCCTATACGCGTAGTACGTACTCAGGAGTCCATCATTACTGTCCCCATGGACCACAGGTAAGCGTAATTCTCTTTTCGTTGGGCGTTTGGGGGAACTCAAATACTCAATACAAATCGGTGAGATTCATTTCACATGGCGAATTTCGTTAACAAATTTAAATAACCAGTGAACGGACACATTAAGGCTTAAGGGAAAGGGGCTGGCGATGCGATGGATCATGGATGTCACGCAACGCAAGAGACGAACTATATAGCACGGTAGTAATGAAGGGCACATGGCCAGCCTAAAAGGTTGCCACCCAGTTTGGTAAGGGCGAGCGACGAGGGATCCATCCACATCCACGGGAAAGACAACTGACGAATGAAATGAAACAGGGGAGGGGAGGTGCAGCACTGCCGCAGCCGCAAGTTGCGCGCGGCCGGCACGCGCTCGCTCCCCGTTCGAATCGGAGCCCGCGCACGGCAGCCGCGACCGCGAGCCGCTGCTGCTACGTTGCCCGCCTTACACGTCAAGCAAGCCTTCCGTCCCGTGGTCGTCTCCCCCACGTTCCCTGCCTGCGGGGTGCGCGCACGGTGACTGCCGACGAGTCGCTGACGGCTAGGCAGAGCTGAAACCAAGGGGGTGAACATGTCTTGAAGATCTGAACGAAACAGTTCCGTGACAGCAGGGTAAAAGGAAAAGGGGCGATGGATATTTGACCCTGTGTGAACAATGGTTTAGCAAAGAGTGTAGGTAACTTCAACTTCAAGCCGGTGCCTGCTGAAAATTCTTTCAAGAAGGATAAAACTTAAAAAGACGGTGCTTGTTGAATGCATGAAACCTGCTTGATTTAGTCCCCTTTCTTTTTGGCAAAGTCGCGGGGCATCTGTTTGAACAACCCACCATGTTTAAATTTTCACATCTCAATGAATTTCCCCCAGTCGCAAAAAAAAAAAACGTTTTCCCCCGGAAAATGTATCTAAAGGAAACTAAACCGTCTCTTGTAGCATTGATCCAACGAGGCAAGAGGATAACAGATAAGAGTAGTATATCATTACTAGTATTTCTAAAGCAAGGTTAGCTGTACTTTATTTAAGGGCCGCTGGATGGTTGGATGCATGGTCGAAACAAAAGGGAAGGACGACGACGAAACGTTTGAACAACGATAGGTATCATTGGCATGGTGATCAAAACGGTGTGTATACTAATAACAGAAAACAAAAGCAAACGGGGCCGTCCCTTTCTAGGAACGCTTGGCATCTCCTGCATGCCTTCTGCTCTCTTGGGCAAAATCAAATCCCTGGGACGCCTCCGCCTTCTGCGCTTTACGTGCAAGCAAGAGCTGCAGCAGCCTGCAGCTAGCGCCTCCATCATTATGTTTCTTTTTTTTTCTTTCCGTTTTTGTGTTAGCATCTCCTACGGGCTACGCCCCCGTGGATGAATCCCATCGAAACAAAGAAACAAATAAACGATCAGACTGAACCAACGTTGCGTTTTTGTGACATTTGTAGCCTAGAAAACATACTAGTGCGGAAATGTTTGTGCCTGGAGATTAGGACAACTGAGGTGATTTCACACCATACCACAGGTCACAGGACCCCGGGTGGCCGGGTATCGAATTTGGTTCAAATTTGTACTCCTCCGGTTGAGTTGTTTTGTACGGTACGGTACACACGCAGTTTTGTCGGTGCACGCAGGAGTAGGATGCAATGCAAGAGCTGAGAGCCGGTCGTGGGGCGCGCAACCTCGCGTTTCTTGGCACGCCCGCTGCGCAGCGCATCTACCAGCTGGATTGCGTGACGCACGTTGCTGATATCCGTCTTGACCCACCGCGAGTCCGCGACGTGTGCAGCGTGCAGGCAGATCAATCGAACGGACCTGGCCTCACCGTGCGTGCATTGGACGGGACGGGACGGGAGGAGAGGGCTCTGCCACCCAGGCCCCACCTGCTTTCCCTGTCCCCACGCCAATCTCCGACGAACGAATGCAAATGCCAAATGCATCCTGCCGCGGCGTTCAGTTGCGTCTGCTGCTGCTGCTGTAAGAATGGGAGAAAGGCATGTCAGTACCGGTACATGCATGTTTTCCCATGGCCTTAGATCACCAAATTAGGGAGTGTTAAATCACTGTTTGTCCAAATATTGGTTAATTAGGCTTAAAATGTTTGTCTCGCAAAGTATAATAAAACTATGCAATTAATTTTTGATTTCATCTACATTTAGTATTCTATATATGTGCTGACATTTTGATGTGATAAAGAATCTTCTTTTTGCATAGTAAAATTTAAAGGTGAAAACAAGGTCCATGATGCACCGGGTCCCTTGCTGTGCGTGCGTGAATGCATGCATGCATCATGCAGTACAACCAAGTTGGTAGGCTGGTTGAGCACTCATGATTGGCGTTGTTCACTGTGCCCGGTAGCCAATCGGATCAGCGGGCGCATGCATCCCAGGACCAGGAGGATGGAACCAGATGCAGACGGGTGCCGGTGCCCGCCCCCACCCCGGTTCGTCGTTACCGTGCAGGCATGCGGCCATGCGGGCAAGTGTATATATATTGCCGTGCCATTTTCGAGCATATGCATATAGAATTAGTAGTAGAAGTAGCATGCCCGGATGCATGCACGTTACCACGTCTTTTGATTCGAAACAAGGCGCACGTTTACATGGTGAAAATCGATTTGATCGAGGCAGATTGCTGGCTACGCTGTGACGGGACAGAGACAGAGGAGGAGGAGGCGTCGTATTTACTGTCATTATAAATATAAAAATAAACGTCGGGATCACTATAGATTTGCAGCATCATATACGGAGTAAGGGCTGTTTGGTTCGGAGGCAGCTTTTACCATACCAACTATGGCGGCCAAATCGATCACCACAGAGTCTGGCGAGAATCGTGAGGGCCGGTGCGGTGGTTGCCAGACTCAATACCTGAACCAAACACTACCCAATTAAATGATGGCGGGCCACAGCGTGACGTGGCGGAGCGTGGTTCCCAACCAAACATCCTCTGTAATCACCCTGATACTGTTCATGCGACCTTACTTGGCTGCGACGAACATCCAGAAGATTTCGCTAGCGATACGGTTCTAGTAGTTCCACCAGCTACGGAGTACAGTAGGCATCACCCTGGAGCCTGGACCCGTACATCCTACCTGTCCTCCCACGTGCCGTCCGGCCCCACGTCCAGAGGACTCTCACATCCAGGGAGCCGACTCGACGTGACACCCTCCCCTCCTGTGTGCTCTGCGGACAGCGGACTGCGGTGCGCGCCGCCCTGCGCCGAAAACTCGCAGCGCGTACAGTACCGCACACGGACACGGACGCGAGGCAGTTGCCTGTTTGCCTCGCCGTCAACGTCAGTCCCGCGCCCCCTTGCTGTGGCTCCACGCGCCCACCGTCTCCTGGGCAGCGGGACCCACGCGCAGCAGATTCCCTTTTCCCTCCGTCGCGGGCCCCGCGGACCGCCGGGAAGCCCCCACCACCACAAACGCGACCGGGGAACCCCATCCTTATCTATCGCGACGCCCGCGCACCACCGCGCCGTCGGGGGGCGCCGTCCCGATCGTGTGGCCGGCGCGCCCGCCACGCCGCCGTCGCGGCTGACGGCTGACGCCCCGCCCAGCCGTCCTTAACGAGGCGTCACGTCGGGGCATTTTCTCATCGCCCGAAAAAACGCACATAAAAACAGGGACTGAGCCATCCTTGTCTTTCGGTTTCGTGCCCTTTTTCTCACTTCTTTTTTTTGTTGGTTTTCTGACCTTGTTTAGATACCTAAATTCACCCTCAAATTCTACTATGTAAAAAAAAGATTTTCAATCACATCAAAATGTCGGCATATATATGGAGTACTAAATGTAGATGAAATCAAAAACTAATTACACAGTTTTGTTGTACTTTACGAGACGAATATTTTAAGCCTAATTAATCAATATTTGGACAATTATTACCAAATAAAAACAAAATTGCTACAGTGTGACGAGACATCTACTATGCAAAGTTTGGACCCTAAATTTGTGATCTAAACAAGGCCTCTGTGATGATTCGTAGTCGGAGGCTCGGAGCCGATGACGATACCGAGGACGGCGAGGAGCGACGAAAAATTAAAAGGGCACCAACGAAAATGTCTCTCGTTGTTATTATCTCTTCTTCTCTCGGTGGGAGATAACGAGGGCCACGAAAATTAATAAAATGAATGAATTTCCGGCCAAAAGTGACCGGACCGGGCGAAGACGGAACGGACGCAGGGATAGGCGGATAAGCGTAGGGGAGAAAGGAACCAATGGCGGCGTGCTGGGCCGACACGCGTCGCCGCTTTTTTCTGACGTGGCTCGGGTGCCAGATGGGACTTGTTTGCAAGAAAAAAACGCTGGTCTTTTCTTCTTGTGATGAACTATGATACTTGGAAGAAACGAATCGAGAAAAGAACATACTCCTTTCATCTAAAATAAATCAACTTCGCAAATCTGCTAACACTACCAAGTGATCACGTCATGTGCGAGTGTGTTAGCATTTTCATAATCATTTTTCGAGGCATTATTAGTTCTATCCAAATGCATATGATTATGAAATGCACACCTAGAGGCACTTATGAGTTCAATAGCCGCGTCATTCCCCTCTTTATAGTACGACTATCTATCCTATAATGTAACCACACCCACTAGGTGTCTTGGTTACTAAAAACTCAACCATTAAACATATACCTTTGCCTTGATCACGTAGGGTTGCGTCCAAATCCAAGTGTGGCCATAATGATCACCATGTCTATCTTGCCACCAACTTTGGAATATACTAATCCTTATATGCTACATACAACTTAGGCATAAGATTAGTACTTAGACATTGTCACTAATTACCAACACTAAACATAGAGCTTTCAACATTGCAATTGGATCATCGAATAGTTTCTTGCGGTAGAGAGATCTCACACTAGACATTAAGGAATATCATTATGTTGAAAGATCATTGTTTCATAATTTGTGAGATATGGTCAAATAATAACTTGTTTGACACTAGTCGCTGAACTAACAATCCTTTTTTATTCGATAACCTACTTGGACTAAGCTTTGATTTTGGAACCTTGGGATACTTGTAATTAATCGTATCAATTCCAAGGTCAAACAAAGTTTCTCATGCCTATATCTCTGCTAACCTTCAAGGTATGTTATTTTAGTGGACATATAATATCTAGAGAAAAATGCCCCCACATCGTTATATCCACCAAATAATAAAACAAGCTAGAGTGTGGTTTAGTGAATTGCACAAATTACTTGCGAGTATTATTTTTGTTAATGTTCAAAATTGTACACAAGAAAAGTTAACAAAATACCACTACAAGATCTTAACTTTAGTTGGGAGTTATCTGCAAGAGCCCTTCTATACGACTTTAAATGCTCCCTAGTGGTGGAGGGTGTTTCAAGTATAATTCAGACATATATAAGGTGATTTTTTTAAATCACCGTCAAAATATTACTTACCAGAATTACCGACGCGAGGAGTCCCATATATTGGTAACCTAGTATATTCTATCGTTAACAACTTGAATATGTAACTGGAAAAGTTTATTATCTTTGTAGAGTACGATGTTGTACAACTAACTTTATATATGAAGTTGCTTTCATGACAAATCTATCAAAACCATTTCACATAAAGGATCACTATGCATATTTGTTGGACAAAGTTCTAAATGATTTTCTTGTTTTCTTTTGTTGAGTGTGACATAGATGTCTGCATACACACTACACACTACACACACTCACGTAAATAGACCTTTTTTCAAAACTGCAAAAAAATTGAAAAGAATGCAAACCATGAAAACACAAGTTCATATTCATATGAGAATCAATCACGAGTACACGAGGCATTTTAGAATTTAGATGAGCAGAGGGGAAATGATCTGTCCATCTGATATGCTAGAAGAAAACCATGTGCATTGCATTGTTGTGGGGTTTTCGTAGAAATAAAATTATTGCATCATTATGCTTCATTGTATGTATGAGATATACTGTTGAAACTTGACAAACTAATGGAATAGAACATCTATAGAATATTATATCAAATTATAGGAGGATATGACAGTCAAAGAAATAGTATAATGTGGATGCCTTGTGTGATGATATACTGAAAATAGTAATTGCATTTAGTGAAAGAAGATGGTATAGCACTTATTATGGGATAATGTGGCGCTCAATAAGATATAGCATATAAATAGCTTCCATATAGAGATTGAAAAGTTAGTAGAGTTTATCTTTATAAGAGATATAGGTTGATATACTGAAAATAGTAATTGCATTTAGTGGAAGATGGTGTAGCTCTTATTAGGCAATGGTGTGGCGCTTAGTGAGATATAATATATAGATCTCTTGCATGCAGAGATTGAAAAGTTAGTGGGGGTTTGTCTTCGTAAGAGATATTGATATAGATATATAGATGTGGATGTAGATTATAATACCACATGGCAAAGCAAATCGCTGCTCAATAAGAGTTTACAACTGCATATAGGTTGTAAAATATTGTTGGCCTATTTGTCTAATTTTGAATGTTCAAATGTATGCCATGAGAAATATGGTATGTTTGTGTGCTCACAGAACTATAAGAAAGAAACTAAACAAGACTTTGGGGGTCCTACAAATGATATGGCATGCAAATTCAGTCGGTGTGCTCCATTGTCCGATTATGTTAATAGAGAAAACTGATCAGCACAGTGGTATCCTCTTGTAAAGATAAGTAGTGCAAAGATTGCAGTGGTGGTTCAATCCATTCTAATAAAGTGGGAGGACCTCAATGATTATTCCCTAACGAACTAATGGATATGGGCACCTAACAAAGATTGAACTGCAGGCCTTAAAAATGACACAAGTGACAACATGTGTATCATGGTCTGCGGGCATGATGTCTGCACTGAAATATAATGTCATTAAATTCTAAAATAAATCCACGAGAATGTCAAATTTTAGATCTATACTTGAGTAGACAAATTACACCACAAGAAACCTAACCTCATATTAGGTGATATGAAAATATTGCTAAAGTGATAATTTTTTCACTACAATTTAATTTAGTTGATATTTATAATTTTGACATCTTATTAATGAACAAATTAAGAATTTATCCCCATGTTAGCAACTTTACCTATCACATTGGAATCTTGTAGATTCCATCAGCATACAATTTGTTAATTTCGAAAAAAAGGAGCAAGGTTTAGTATAGCAAACCTGCAATGTTTTTGTCCGTTTGAAATATCCATCATAATTTTTTGTGGTAAAATTTTGTAGCTTCGTAAATTTGGAACCCAAAGAATGAGTTTTTCTTAAACCCTACCCGCTCCGGTCTAAATTATAAGTCGCTTTGACTTTTTTTACATCCATTTTATTATGCATTTAGACATACATTAGATCTAGATGTATAGTAAAATAGATGTATCAAAAAAGTCAAAGCGACTTATAATTTGAAACGGATGGAGTATATAGGAATTCTATCTATGCGGCGTTTGTTTTTTCTCCAACACCTTTGGTCCGAGCAATTGCCGAGTGAAAGATGCGAGCTGTACCTACTATATATGACCATGTTTGCTTGTCTTATAAGCTATACTTTTTCAGCTAACGGACAGTGTTTTTCTCTCATAACAAATCAGCAAACAGTACTTTCAGACATGACTTTTTAGCCAAGCGAACAAAACGTGTATTTCTCTACGGTGGATTTATATATTTTAGAAGCACAAAGGCCACGAATTTCTTATCTAAAATTTATCTGGTCCTGCGTTGAAGAAGCTCCGGAATCTTAGCACCTTTTTGGGCATCACCCCTGGACATTCTCGTCCACCAACACCACACAGCCTCTCATCACATTAGCCCAGAAACAGCAAAAACCTTCCATGAAAAAAATAACTAATAAAAAAATAAAAAGATAAAAAAACGGGGAGCCCCGAATTAATTCCTTGAGAGAGACTGTGAACTGAGTCCACATGCAGTTAATAATTACTAACCCCTCACGTTTCTTTCCTAAAAACGCCCCCGCTATTCTCCTCCCTAAACCCCCCACCGGTTAACAGGGATCACTCCTCGCGTTCGTGGTCACGAGGGAGTCGAGGGCCACCGTGGGATCCGACGGCGCGGCAGGCGCGTCCGCTCCCCCCACCGACGGCCCGGATCTACGGCATGTGTCCCGGGCGCGGGGACGCCTCTTCCGCTGTAATAAGCCGGGACAGGCGCCCGCTGCCGTCGGATCACGTGGCGGTGCCACGTGGACGCCACGGGAGTGCGGAACCGGTCGTTGGGGCGGGGCCGCGTGGGGTTTAACCGGGAGCAGCCGGTGGCGCCCCTACCCGGGATGGCGTAGCGAGGTGCGAGGCGGGGTTGGGGGGGTTTAAGAAGGGGGTTGGTTTTGAGGGGTTTTGGCCAACCCACACCACCGCACCACGCACCTCCACCACCAGAAGAAAAAACCAAGGCGGAGGGCGGAGAGGAGAGCAAGGAGGGAGAAGGGGGGGAAGGGAAATAAAAGTAAAAGAGGAGAGGCCAAGCAAGGCTAGGAGGAGGAAGAGGGAGCACCCCAGAGGCAGGGGAGGGGGGAATAATTCCGCAGGGGTCGAGGGATCTCGGCGGGTCCGGCCGCGGAGGAGCACAGACGAGGCGGTGATCCGAGGGCGATCGGAGGCGGGCGAGCGTCGACACCGGCGAGGTGAGCACGGCGTGCTAATTCCGTGGAATTCTGGCGAATTATGCGGTTTTGGGGCTGGTTCGTGTTTTGGAGCCCCGCTGTGGGGCGCTGCTGTGTTGGGGTTTTGCCTCCGCCCTGTTTCGGTCCACTCCTGTCCGAATTCTGCTTGCTTTGGTCCGATCCGCCGCGCTGTGCTCCGACAAGGAGGTGAATTCGCGTCTTTCTGAGATTCCGGTACATTTCGGAGCCGCGGTTTGAATTCGTGGGGTTTTGCTTAATTTCGCGTCGAAGTGCTGCGAATCGGGTGCCGAGATCGGATCTGGCCTCGCCCGATTCACGATTTCCTCGACGTTCTTGCGCGCCTGTGAGGTTTGCGGTTCGCTCTTTCTTTTTTTAATCGACGTGCCCGCTTTCCTTTTGACAGTTGCTTAATCCTCACGGATTCCGATGCACGAGGTTTTAAAAAAGGTTCTCTTCCCCTCTCTCTCTCTGCCTTTTGATCGCTTGGCGTACTGGTTTACCTGGCGAATTTATTTGCTTGTGCATTAAATTCAGCGGCGAAACCATTTCGTATAGGAAAAAAAAACATTTCCTCTCTCTGAGGTCTTAACTCGGATCACGAGAAGTATGAATTCTCTCCATTTCTTCTGCTGTTTCTGTGTTTGCCTAATTAATATGAGTTTTGATTCGCTCTTGGAGCGCAGCTTGTTGAAAATTCTTTTCATTTTGGCCGTTTCACGTCTGGATCTCTCGGCTATCGGCTTGGGGTATTGGGATTCGAACTTTTGGTAATTAATTACTGCAAACGCAGTAGTATGATCGTTCCCTGTTTAATTAATGGAATGGAGGGTTTAAACAAGATTTATCCCAAGTTACTACGGAGATCCCGATGAATGATTTCCTTTTTTTTTCTTTATTCTACCTACTAGTACCAGTTTTCCTTTGCTGATGGCTAATTGGTTCTTACAGATTTGTGTTGATGACAAGCCATGAACAGCGCAACCACCAGTTGTTAACTAACGCTCCTGTAAACTTCAAGCAACCGAAGCGAAGAGCAGAAATGGTGTTCCAAAAGAGGTCGTCGTCAGAGATGGAGTCGTGCGGTGGAGGCCAAGTCGCGGAGATGCCGCGCGTTCCCAAGTCCGCGAGGGTACGCGGCTTTCAGCGCATCGATTCGGCCCTCGCTTCGCTGCCCTTGGTTGGCATGTCTGACAAGGATGGCGTTTCTTGTTCGGTGAAATGTGCAGGGCAAGAGATCGGTCAGGAAGAAGGAGGCCCAGAGCCCGGCCCAGATGTCCGCATTCGACCTTCTCGCGACGGTGGCAGGGAAGCTGCTTGATGAGGGGGTGGGCTCGCTTGGGAACATGAGCGCCGGTGCCCCGGCCTTGGCTGCGTGCGCGAAGGATGTCCGTGTGAAGCAGGAACAGTGTGATGAGGAAATGAAGCAGTTCAAGCATGAGGTGACGGATCAGGATAGCTGCAATGAGAGTGCAATTCTCCCCCACATTGCGTTCCAGCGGGCGGTGAATAATGCTCGGATTGAGGATCCTAAGGCGAAGTCTGAAGCCCAGGACAAGGAATCCTCCATGATCAGCTGTACCAAGGCTGAATTGGGTTGTAATTTTGGTGTAATCGCTGATAGGTGGTCGCCTGAATCCGTGGAATCAGGAGCCTTCACAGGAGATGCAGTGGCGAGCCTGATGCCGACGGCCCCAGCAGGATTTCATAAGAATGCACCTGAAATGTATAATTTGCTTGATTCAATGGATGTGGATGCCAAGCCTCCTCCTTTGGTCAGCTCTGACAGCACCGGCGAGATGCCATTGTATGGCGATAAAATTCACCGCTCAACCTCCTTACCAAGGGGCCCAAAGGGAGTGGGGGGTTTTACTGTAGATAGAGATGATGATGACGATAAGTCATCTGGGTGCACTCATCCGAGCACCACCACTAACAGGGATTTCAGGTCCAATTGTACAGCTGAGTATAGTAGGGTAAGGAAGCTGCTCGCTAGTAAGTACAGGAAAGTTGCTCCAGCGAGGATTCACAAATCTGATCTTTCCTACAGTGGTAAGCACTGGAAAATCTTGATCTTCCTTTTCTTTATATTTCAGTAACACTACATTGATGGAATTTGTATTCAAACCAGCTCCATGTAACTTGAATTCATTGATCCCATCAGATGTCGAGCGGAAGCCTTCTTTCCGGAACAAGAAAATGCATTATACACGACAGAGGACACAAAGGAGTACATTCAAGCGGAGGAAGCTCTTTGATCGCCATTCAGTTCTAGCATCTGAATTTGGTGCAGCAAATGGAAAGGGAAACACAAAGGTTACCGGAAGAGACTCTCATGCTGAAGGTTTGTTTTACTTCCACCCAGGAATTTGCTATTCATGTTATTTCCTGTTTTGTTACTTATCTGTGGGTAATGATTCTTCTGCAGCAAACAAGGGGACTACTTCAATGCCATTCCAGAAATCTTGTGTGTCAAATGATTGCCATGGTAAGATTTTACTCCCAAGCAAGTTCATTTAATCTCCATTTAATCTCCACTGTCTATATTTAGTCCTGAGATTGCCTTTATTTCTTGCAGTGAAACTTAGAATTAAGTCTTTTAAGGTGCCTGAACTTCTTGTTGAAATCCCAGAAAGTGCAACTATTGGCTCACTAAAGGTATGTCAAGGACATCTGCTTATTTTTTATGTGCAAAGAGATTACATTTTTTTTTAGTTTTTCTGCTCAATGGGTTTTCCTGTCGTTTAATCAGTATTTCCAATGCAGAAAACTGTTCTCGAGGCAGTGACTGCGATTCTTGGAGGTGGTCTACGTGTTGGCGTGCTTCATCATGGAAAGAAAGTCAGAGATGATAGTAAAACGTTAATTCAGGCTGGGATTGGCCAGGATGATATGCTGGACAACCTAGGCTTTTCACTTGAACCCAACTGTACACAAAACCCGCAAGTCCAAGCTCCTGAAGATATCAGTTTCCTCGAAACCATTGATACTACCGAACCCCTCGCAAGGTAACAAACCATGCTTCATAATAATTCACTTCATGTTATAATTTGAAGTGCCTTCACCCTGACCTAGATTGGTGAACTTTGTCTGATACAGGATTGCACCTGCTGACTCATGTTCTAAGCATGGTGAAGTTGATGTATCACAGGAGCTTGCATTAACCCCATTAGCAATGAACTACCAGGGCAGTGATCATGATTCTGTGCACTCCCCTGGGGGTGTCTCATCACCTGATAAAGTGTCCACAAACTCGCGAGCTTTAGTTCCAGTTGCAGCTGCAGATCCCAATGCAGGAGCTATAGTTCCAGCGAATAAGTCTAAGAGGTCACCAGAGCAGGGGCAACGCAGAATCAGGCGCCCGTTCTCTGTTGCTGAAGTAGAAGCACTTGTGCTCGCAGTCGAAAAGCTTGGAACGGGAAGGTATAGTTTCTTATTCCCCTTATTCGACCTGACAAAGAATTTCTTGGCTCCTGTATTCTTACTGTATAGTTATGGATATCATGTAGGTGGCGAGATGTTAAACTTCGCGCTTTTGACAATGCAAAGCACCGTACTTACGTTGATCTTAAGGTAATAACTGTCAAATGCTTGACTTTGACTTCAACTGAAGACTAAAGCAAAATATCTTTGCACTGCATATTCTCGTCAAATCTGATAATTAGTTTCCTCACTGTCCTTTCCTGATTTATTGATTGTTCCTCTTGATTTCCTTTTTTTTGCCAAACCTTTAAATTGCGGATCGTATACTTATGCTTTATGCAAAATCCCTAGTAGGGTTAGGTTACTTGGCCAGTTGGCCGATTTAACCAATAGTTTGGTGCTTGTGGGTTTTAGGTTCCTCACCCAACAGGAGCGTGCTGATTTTGTGTTCTTTATTTAGAAGGTTTCGGCCAGACTCTTGTTCTTGAAAAACTTTTGTCCTTGTGATTCAGTTGGTGCTGTCCCCACGCTTCAGCTTTGTAGTTTGGCTGGGTCATGTGGGTTTTAGTGCCAGAATGGTTCACCTAGAAACAAAGGAGACCCATTCTTGCACATCAACTAACCCGATCCGGACTTTAGAAAAAAAAGGTCCGGCTGAGGGATCAGATAACCTTTCCTTTATTAGACTGGAAGCTTCTTGGCTGCTTTGCACTGCATTGCTGCACCAGTTGGAAACTGCCTGCATTCTCTGGTCAAATTTTGACCATGACTTTGATTTTGAACAGAGGATGAACTAACCGTGTCTTTATGAGTTTGAGTGGTCTTAATAATGTAAGAACCAAATTGTTGTAACTGGTTTGCTTCCGTCTTATATGATATAGCAGTGCGCCTGCTAGTTCTTCAAAAAAAAAAAAAACTAACCGTGTCGAAATTGTGGTGCGAACAGGACAAATGGAAGACGCTGGTGCACACAGCGAGCATCTCGCCACAGCAGCGGCGTGGCGAGCCGGTGCCTCAGGAGCTGCTCGACCGGGTCCTGGCGGCCCAGGCCTACTGGTCCCAGCAGCAAGCCAAGCTCCAGCCTAAGACGCCCCCGCTGGCTGAGGCTCGCTTGCTCACCTAATAATTCGATGATCCCGGCTGATGGCCTCCTCCGAGGCCGTTGCAGCCTTTGTATAAAGTCAGTAAGTCAGTCAGTCCCTTCACAGGAGGTTTAAGGAAGATATTAGAAAAAAAGAATACATATATAAGGTACAAGAAGCATTGACCGATTTGTTGTAATATCTCTACTCACCACCGGTTATTCTTTAAGCCAGGATTCTCTCTCCTTGTGAATTTAACCAAAGGAAAGGGTATTTCTTTGGCAAATTGTACATGTTGATGATGGAAGAAGAAGAAGATGATCTATGAACTGAGATCTGCAGTGTCTACTACTAATGGCTCACAATTTTTGCAATTGTGATTTTAAGAAATTGAAGGTCCTGCTTAACCAAGCTCCCCGGCTCCAGCTCCAGCTTTTGGATTCTCTTGTGAAGAAGTTGTTGCCTCCTTACAGAAGCTGAGAACCCAATAGTGTATTTGGCTTGAATTGCAGCCTGTGTAGTCTGACCCACTCATACAGACGGCCACAGAAGCCGTAAAAAGAGGGTAGCTTCTTTTGTTGAGTTTAGGCTTTTGGAGTCGAAGTCTAGGCTGAGACGGAGCGAGGCCAAAGCGGCACCGAAAGGAAGCTTCAGATTCTTTTGTTCAATTGAATTCATTCTTTTGTTAGTGGAGAGTGACGGAAGGATATGAGATTAGGAGGGATGGATCTTTGGTTCACTTTTCCTTTTTTTTCTTCTTCTATTACATTAGCTGTACTATGTTATTTCACCAATCTTGTTTTTTTTTGAGAAGTCGACGGGGGGGATAGAGAGGAATCCCCTACCTGATTTCATTGATGAAGCGGCCCTTGAAGCCAAATATTACAAATACATGGTTCACATCTCATTTCTTATATATTGGTTTACATTGCGTTAACTAAAGCAGAACACCAAACGTCAGCAATTACTCGTTCCTTCTTTGGCAAGCGGGCTTTCCATAAGTTAGCCTCTGATTTGCATGCCATCAGCGCCCCTTGTAATGTCAACCGATTATTCCTGAAGATGATGTTGTTCCTCCTTTTCCAGATATGCCAAGAACACAGTAGAATGAAGGTATGGAAGTGTGCTCCTGGGATATGTGTCGGGGCCTCGATCTCCTGCAGCTTATGTACTGGCCAGGTAGGATCAGTTGTGATCCGGATGGCATCCCAGAATTCCTTTGCAGCAGTGCAGCCGAAGATTACATGTGCCGGTGTCTCCTCCGCTCCATGGCAGACCTCACACTGTGTGTTTGCCACGATTCCCTTCTTTGCCAGATTAGTTTTGCACTGTATCCTCCCATGTGATAGCAACCACGCAAAGAACTGAACCCGAGGCGGAGCTTTGCTCTTCCAGATGAACTTGGCCCAGGCATCTTGTCCTGATTCAGTCCTTTTGAGCGCTCTGTATAACAGCGATGTATCCAAGTCTCCATTCCGTTTGAGCATCGGGCTTTGCCGTTTATCCCTTCCTTCTTGGAATTGCAGCTGTTCAATTATCTCAGTGATCTCTGTCAACTGCAGTTCAGCTGTAGCGGTACGTCGGCGGACTAGGCTGGACTGAAGAGCACCATCCACTGCCTGTCTTACAGTCATCTCCTGATTCTGGCAGTGTGTGAAAAGCTGTGGAAACCTTTCTGCCATCGAGTCCTCCCCATGCCAGACATCATGCCAAAATGAAGTTGTGAGGCCATCTCCCAAAATCACAGTAGTAATGGCTCGGTAGATCGGCAACAGGGATCGGAGCATCTCCCAATGCTGTCCATGCAGGTCGCCAGTCAGTGATGCTATACATGCATTCCTCTGAACCCATCGAGCCCATGATGAGCCCTGTTGTAGATGCAGTTTGTGAATTAGCTTGAGCATCATGCAGATGTTCTGGACACTTAAGTCTTTGAGTCCCAGCCCTCAGGCCTCCTTCGTATCACAGACGTGCTCCCACGCAATGAGACTTTTGGCGCCGGACGCCGTGCTTGTGCCGGCCCACAGAAAGGCCCGCCGGCGTCGATCAACTTGATCAATCACTCCAGGTGGGATGGCGAGTGCACACATGGCATAAACCAGTTGACTGTCCAGGACCGAGTTCACCAGGGTGGCTCTACCCATGTGATTGAGCAACCCAGATTGCCAACCTGCCAAGTATTTGTCAGTCTTTGCGATTTGGGGTGCAAATGCATTGAGGCGCAGCTTTGTATTGGAGAGTGGGAGGCCTAGGTAAGTTTGCGGGAATCCTTCTTGTCTGCATCCAAGAACCGAGATGCAAGCTTCAGTCACTTCTGGCTCCATGTATATTGGCACTGCAGTGCTTTTTGAGTAATTTATCTGCAGTCCAGTGGCACTAGAGAACTGATCGAGCACCGTCTTTAGGGCCTGTACATCAGCTAGCTCTCCTCTGATGAGAAGCAATGTGTCATCGGCGTACTGTAAGACCGGGCATCCTTCACCGTCGACAATAGGATGACGAATAACAGTAGTCTTTTTGATGAGGACTTGCAGGACGTCCGCCAGTAGGATGAAGAGGTAAGGTGAGATTGGATCGCCTTGTCTCAGTCCACGCTTACAGTTTATCCAGGGTCCCGGACATCCATTCACCAGGACTGCAGACTTGGAGGATTGCAGGATCTGTCGCATCCACCTTCGCCATTGCTGATTGAAACCTCTTGCCTGCAGAACCACATCAAGCGCCTCCCAACACACAGTGTCGAAGGCCTTGGCGAAGTCAAGCTTGACAACCATGGTCGGTTTCCTTCTTTTATGGCAGCACTGCACCAGTTCCATAGCATAGACGAAGTTCTCTGTTATTGACCTGCCTCTGATGAAACCTGTCTGATCAATGTCCACCAAGTTGCTGATCTGTTTCTGCAGTCTGGATGTTAGGATTTTCGTCAGTATTTTGATGCAGCAATTCTGCAGGCAAATTGGTCTGAAGGCATGTACTTCAGATGCTCCTGGCTTCTTGGGAATCAACACCATGTGTGACCGGTTCATTCTCTCCAATTCAACTTGCTCTCTGTGAAAAGCATGTAGGAAGTCCATGACATCCTTTCCCACTGTTCCCCAGGCTGCCTTGTAGAAACTAGGTCCAAAACCATCCGGCCCCGGTGCGCTGCATCTGTTCATGCCTTTGATGGATGCCACAGCCTCGTGCTCAGTGAACTCAGCAGTGAGCTCATCCGTTGCCGAGGGCAAGTTCCGATATAAGGCATCGCAGTCAAAGGCCCATGTCGATTGCCCTGGAGTCCCAATAATTGTTCTGAAATAATCAGTTAGGGCTTGCACTTTTGCCTGATGACTGGTGACCTGAACTCCGTCAACCGAGATGCTCCTGATTCCATTCTTCCTCAGCTTCACAGTTGCATGTGCATGAAAGAATGCAGTGTTGCTGTCACCTTCACGAATGGCCCTGACTTTGGCGCGCTGCTTCCAGTAAGCAGCACGTTGTCTGAGTTCCAGTGCGAGCTTGTCGTATGCCTGTTGCCGTAGTTGTCTTTCATCCTGTGAAAGAGGTCGTGTTTCTTCGAAAGTGTCAAACAGCAGTATGATGAATTTGCAATTAGGAATTATAGCTGGGGGCGCCCTGTTACGCCTAGACCAAACCTTTGCCGCGGCCCGAACGGATTTGAGACGCCCAACCAGGTTGCCAGCTGCGTCATCGTGCCGGTGGACCTCAGTCCAAGCCGGGAGCACAGCCGGTAGGAATGCATTGTTCATTAACCAGGCGTTTTCAAACCGGAAAGAGTTGGGCTTGGGAATTTCAGTGGAGAGCGTTGCAAGAAGAGGGGTATGATCCGAGGTCGGTCTGGGAAGGCCATGAAGAGAGGCGGAGGGAAAAAGATTGCCGAAAGCGTTGTTGTGAAAGACTCTATCAAGTCTAGCAAGTGTGGGATCATCCCGTTTGCTTGTCCAGGTGTAACGGCATCCGGACAGAGGTATTTCAAGGAGACCAACCTCATTGATTTTGTCGTTGAAAGCCGTGATGAGAGTGGCATTAGAGATGGCAGTGTTCTTAATCACCAATCTTGTAGTTACCCTCAAATTTGTAATTGATGAAATTAACAAAATGGAAGGAAATACTTTTATACCACTTCGCTACCCTTTTAAACTATATATGGCTCTCATCCACCATATGATGGGCGTTCCTGTGATTAGTTTCGTGTCGAGACTCAACAGGTGATCCTGCCTGGGATCGGGCCTCGATTAGATGCTTATTAATTTCTTGTCCTGTGCCAGAGTACTGCCGCTGGAGTTTAATTATTGGAGGTTCTTATCCATTAGCCCCAATCATAACCCCATGTGCTAAAAGTTACTGACGCCACACCATCGAATATAAGTTTGTAACTGCTGCGTTTAACTAGTACTGGCACTCCTCTCTCTCCATCTAGCTGTGTCGGAGTATTATTATAATATCAATGTGATTATGTGAATTAGCAAAACCAGGTAGTTGACTTGGAGTCCTGACTTGGTGGTGGAGTCCTGCATGTTCATACAAGCCGTTTAAATGCCTTGCGATTGACATGTTGTATGTGTGGAAAAATTAAGCATTTATAATATTATATTCTGAATATAAATTATGATAGAGATATATACCCGATTCCAATACTAATTGAATAGAGCATGCTATTTTTCATAAATTAGCATAGAAACAAACATGTACTTCCCCCATCCAAATTATAAGGCATTCCAAGAATCTTGGAGAGTCAAAGGATTTTAAGTTTGACCAAATTAATGTGATAAGATAATAATATTTATGACACCAATTAAGTATCATTAGATTCTTTATTAATTATATTTTCATAGTATACCTATTTGATGTTATAAATTTTTGTAATTTTCTCTATAATTTTGGTCAAAGTTAAGATGCTTTGACTCTCCAAGATTCTTGGAATGCCTTATAATTTGGAATGGAGGGAGTAGTATTGAAATCAATAGAGTAAAATCATAACTTAATTTATAGTACAAGGATATATAATATACATTTGTGGTTACTTGCAAAGATTTCAAAGGTTGAAACCATTGACCTCTGACCTTAGGGGAATGGGAATGGGAGCACTGTTTTTCAACAGTGTTTTCTCTCTTACAACAAATCAGCATAAGCATCAGCATAAAACCAAATTTCAACCAAACAAACAGGACCTATATATATTCACCACCAGCAGTCCAGGCCGGTGGTGGTAGTACGTAGTAGATCCCTTGAAGCACGCACGACACGAACCATCTGGCGTAGCTAGCTGTTCCGTATACTGAAAGAATACCGCGTGTTGGATTGGCGTGTGATGATTGGATTGGAGGAGCGAAAGCCAGAATATTCCCCCATGTGTGGAAACGGTGGCGTATAAACCAGGATTAGAAAAGGTACAAGCAAGCAAGGGCAAGGCACAGGAGAGACGCAACGCAAGGTCGACGAGCGACGAACCGGCAACTAGTACCACCAGGCTGGATGCGAGTATGCGACTGCTAGCTGTTGCTTGGAAGCGAGAGAGTGATCAGGAGGGGACGGAACACCGACACCATGCCTTGTCTTGCCCCTGTGGCCTGTCCATTGGCCAGGAAAAGCCCACAACAAGGCTTTGTGCTAAAACAATGTCGCTAGCTTAGGTCGATGCAAGCCTTTTTATGGCCAGATGGATGAAGCATTAGCTGGGATCAGATCAGATCACGCCGGATCATGGCGAGTGCTAGGTGCTTGTGCTCCTCCTAAGGGCAAGGCCAATAACAGAGCCAAGTTACTTGGCTATAATCTATAAGAGCTAAGTTATATAATAAGTGTCTCCTATTTATCTTAAAAAGTCTCTCTCCCCTATTTTTTTATAACACTGGCTACTTAAGCCCACTAATACCTATGTTTTCGTGTCCAATTTGGTGCTTGCATGGGAGCCAAGCTCTCATCTCTCCTCCACATCAGCATTAACTCCCATTATTATACTGCTCGCGCAGCGCAGGCACAACCAGCTGGGCCCCAGCAGCTCCTCCATGATCGGGACTGTGTGTAGGCAGGACGTGTGGGCGAGACGGCTACATGTATCGGCCTCACTCATTCATTGGCTATCGACGCGCCCATACCCAACGTGCATCTGTCACACCTCTCTACCTCTGCGTGCACGTCTGTGTATCTCCCCCTCTCACCGCCCGCCGCCCCACCCCGCATTATCGTGAGATGAGATAAGTATATCTATTGATTGATTAAGCACGGAACATGCAAGTGTTTTGAGGCTGATCCGATGGGCAGCCCGCAGCCGGCAGTCCGGCACCGCACGCCATGTTCGCCTCCATGTGGCTCTCCCTCTCCCCACGCATCTGACCGCGATTTGGTCGCCCGGAACTTGGCTGGTTTCCGGGCAAACGCAGACGCAAACGCACGCAGACGCAGGTCGGTGGGCAGAACGGCCGAACCGGAGGGCGGGCTCGTTCGTTGCGCGGCAGCGTACGGCACCCCGCACCCCGCACCCCGGCCATGTGAGCGTTGAGCTGGGCGGCGTGCGGTTTGCCGGTGCGGGCAAACGGTTAGTGTTAGGCCTGCCGGTCCGGTGACGTCTCTGGCGACGCAGCCGTGACGGGACTGGGCGTTCAGCAGGAGGAGAGATTTGAGAAATTTGTACTGTTGTTGAGTGTTGATTATTAGGAAACGAAAGGAAATCACACTGTTTCTACAGATATTTTGACGGTGCAGTCTCCTTAGAATTGATGGGAACACTCAAATATTTATGATCCAATACTACTATTGAAATGCCCTGTGGATATGCCTTTATTTACATACAAATGGCCTGTTTAGTTGCAAATTTTTTTTGCAAAATGACACTGTAGCAAATTTCGTTATTATTTAGCAATTAGTGTCCAATCATGATCTAATTAGGCTTAAAAGATTCGTCTCGTCCATTTCGTCTAAACTATATAATTAGTTTTATTTTTTATCTATATTTAATGCTTCATGCATGTGTCCAAAAATTTAATGTGACGGGGAATTTGAAAAATTTTGCAAAATTTTTTTAAACTAAACAGGACAAAAGTATACAGGCCTAGTATGTTTTTTTACAGCAACAGGCTAGCATGTTGCTAGTGGCTATAGGTCAATCGAGAGCGTAGTAGTTGGTGGCGGCGGTGGGTGACGACGGCTACAGTGGCGTACGCTTACCACATTACCAACTGGTCCGCGGTGGCGCGCTCCAATGCTTTCTTTCTTTAATTATCGCCCACCAGCCGCGTTGGTGCGGATTGACATTTGAATCTGTCTCGACGCCAGCGAACAAACCCTTGTAGTAGCCTAGCAGGAGTATATATATAACTAGTCGCCGATCTGAGTATTTATATATTCTTCAGAAAAAAAAATCGCACCCCTAGTTCTCCTGCCATGCATGACGATGGGACCTTGAGATATATATATATATATATATATATATATATATATATATATATATATATATATATATATATATATATATATATATATATATATATATATATCAGCTAGCTATAGGATAGGAAGCCGCCATGTGCTTCTTCAGCGTTATTCCAGACAAATTCATAATAACATGAGATCTTCTTCTTTTTTGTTAATTAACAAAATTAAAAATGAGATCGAGCCATCAAGGTGAGAAGCTGAGAATAGCCTGCCGACTGCCGCCGTGCAGCTCGTTGCCTGCGGGTTACTGTTTCGTGCACACCACCTGGTCAATTGGTCATGCATGCCGAGAAATAGCAGCAGAGAGCTAGTCAACAGCAGCATGTATGAAACATTAAATATAGGTAAAAAATAACTAATTACACAGTTTGGTTGTAAATCACGAGACGAATCTTTCGAACCTAATTAACCTATGATTGACACTAATTACTAAATAAAAACGAAAAAGTTACTATGCTTACAAAAATTTTACACCCTCATCTAAACACAGCCAGAATCATACAAGTAACACGCCTTTTGTTTTAATCTATCTAATCTTCCAAGTTTGAGTCCGAGTTGGGCAGGTAAGAGAGGTGGCACGGCGCGGTACGGTGGAACACGTGAAGAAGACGAAGCCCGTGGTCTTTAACAGACGGCTGCTAGTGGTTGCTCGCAACTCCCAACCAACGACGAACACACAAAGGTTTACCTGCTCTCCCGGTAACCTTAAGCTTGACGCGCTTAAAGATAACGACGAAGTAATGCTAGCGCTAGTTCAAAGTTAAAACCAGGTAGCGATAGGCTTGAACAGATGACTTTTTAGCTTCTGGTTAACCATCCATGGGGGATGGTCGCTGTCAGTGGTGGCCTCTGGATTAGCGATTAGCTTATCTATATCTACTATATGCATGCACGAGAAGAGCATGGTGTTTGGTGGAAGCTTCTCACGCGTGCGCCACGCGGCGGCGATGCGAGCGGAACGCAGTTCTTTGACCCGCCCCGCACGACCGGCGGACGGAGCAGGACGATTTGGACCCGCCCATCGCGTTCGCACGCTAGGTGCCTGGCGAGCCGGGTACGCGTGTGCGGGGGTGCTGGAATGGATGCTTCATGCCGCGTGCTGGCTGCTGCTGTGTGGCACGAGTCATGACGCCTGTGTTTTCTTTCCAGACCCAAAAGCGCGACACCTCTGTACGATGATGGCTTCTGGAATTTGTTCTAATCATCTACTCTGTTCGATGCGTATTAAATAACGAATTGGTATGGTGTATTCATTACGGTAACATAAGAACTCGAATGCTTATTGATACCGGAACTAATAGCATAGGAGGAAAAGTCGATTTATAGCTGTACTTGCATAAAAGAGTCTTCGTTTTCCCGTTTTTTTCTTTTCTGAAGCACGATGCAAAGCCTTGACCTGAACTCCGACTTTCTTATAACTATATATAGATATACCAAAAATATGGACGGTCATACTTGCATCGAATGGTATCTATTATTCAAAACAAATGTAGCAGTCTCCGTGGAAGATTTTTTTTTTGAGCAAATCGTGGAAGATGTATTTGGTTTGCCAAACTGAATCTTTTCCGCAAACGAATTACTCCCGTTCTTCAACAACGAAAAGAGGCCAACGGTGGTGAATTTCGGCCCAGGACAAGGTGCCGCCCTCAAAGGCTCAAATCCTCGCAGGATTTAAAAATGGCACGCCTGCTTGCAATGGGCCTATACACCGGCTAGGCGACTATTTCTTCCACGGAAAAAAGTGCCTTTCCCTCTGAACTATTAAAGGCCTGTTTCAGGAACAGGAATTTTTTCCCCCAATGTTCCAAACAGGCCCCAAGTTTTTTTTTCTCAAACTTCAAAACCAAACTAACTGGTAACTGCTCTCTCAACTCTCTGACTGTTAAAATTGTTTTGTTGACAATTAAAGGTTCACCTGAAAATGGTTAACATGTTGAACAAACTGCTCCTAGTTCACGGGAATTGTTGTTCTACGCTTCTTAGGACAAAACAATGTTCACTTGAAAACAGTAACATGTTGAAGAGAAAATTATTTCTAGTTTTATGAGAAAGTTGTTATATCTTTGTATGAGAAAATTGTTCCAGGTTAACGGAATTGTTCTTGTTCCATGTAAAAAGGATTTCAATTTTAAAGGAAAAAAAAGATATTCATCCATAGTAAAATATTTTTTATTTGTAGTGCTACAACAAATATGAAACCAACATTTCACTGACCATTGCCAGTGTCCCATATATAGAAAGAATAAATATGGAACCAAAAGGAATAATAAAAAGTAAAAAAAGAGAGAAAGTAAATAAATTTGGAAAAGAAATGCGTAAAAGGTAATGGGCCAGGAGAAGTCCCGTACGGATGCGCTCCGCCTGGGCCGAATAACCCTGCTGGGCTACGGCCGCCGCCGCATCCGACATCCGTTTCACCCTTCAACCCGCGTGCGCTCTCCTCTGTCTCTCCCGGTCTCCCCCTCTCCTTCTGCGACGACAGGGTGGGCTACCGCCGCCGCCGCCGCCGCCGCCGCCCTACTCAGGTGCCGAGGCCTTCGTCGGTCTTTTCGCCGTCGACGAGCACCACTAGTTATTCCCACCCTTTTTATTCCCTGCCTGTTGTGTGAAACCGAGCTCCCAAATTCTTAACCTAGAGCTGTTTGGCTATTTGATTGATGCCTTTAATGGGTCCGCCCGTGAGTGCTGATCTGACGATACTGTTCATCTGACTGTTCTGGTACCTTGCATTGGTGTTTAATTGTGCAATTTAGAAGATACAGTGGGGTTAGATGTTGGGCCGGTTATGAATTTTTGATAGCCTAAGCTGGTATTAGTTTTGTTTGGGGTCCTAGAACATTGAGCTGATGGTGTGTGATGTGTTTGTTTGATCCAGATTTCCCAATTGACTATTCAATGAGTCATGATCTGTTTTACCGAAAATTTGAATGATATGTTGTTGATCTTGTCACTTTTGTGCTTCAGAGATGCAGGATAGAATGAGACGGCAGGGGCAATACGGTGAAGCAGATATCAACTCCATGGTAGATGCCCAGTTGCATCACTACCAGGCACATCAAAGGGTACAGCAACACCCTGAGAATAGTTACACTGGAAGAGATCCTGCGCAAGCTTCTGGGGAGCATCAGTACACTCCCCCGAAGGTGAGACAGAGTCAATGGGATCGAGGTGGACCAAACGTCCCAAGCCAGGTTCCGTCATATGCATATAACGAAGGCATGTACTGCTGCTTGTTAGTTTGATAATATTACATCTTTTCTTTTTCCTTTTTTTCAAACAGCCCCTTCTTCATCTCTGGCAAAATATAACACTAGTTGCCGTTAGACACCCTATATCTTTGATTGGAGGGATAAAAAAGCTATTTTGATTGGAGGGATAAATAACCATTGCTTACTACTTTCAGTTCTGTAATATCATGCTGACTGTTAGTGATACAGGCCAAGGTGCTGGAGGTGCACAATCCTTTTACGATGGCAAGAGATCTGATTTAAATGTTGGTCTAGAAAAGCAGCCCAGCAAGGAATCTAGGGACCAACCTCATACTGATCGGACTGAAACAAGATACGAGAATTATAATCTTCCTCGGACATTTGAAGGTCTTGAACAAAGTTTTCACGAAGACATTATTTTGCTATCCAAGGAACTACAGGATGCAGAGGATGCTGAAAATTCTAGACACATGGAGGTATGTGAAATGCATATTATTTTTTTCTTCGGTATATGAATACTGAACTTATGCATGATTCCACCATATGCATCTAGCAAGAGTAGCATATCAGTATAAATTATTAACAGTTTGTCATTTCTCCGTAGGTTGGTCTATTCTATGCACATTCTCAATCATTCTAACATATCAGCTTAGATCCACCATTATTTATATTAGTCACTAAGTATGCCTAAGCAGATTTAACATTCAGTTCTCACCTATACAATGTATATAGAATATCTTGTTCAGAGAAGTACGATAATATATCCTCAACTAGAAAGTTAGCATGGCTCACATCTAAATTCAAATGGTTGTCTTCCCCCTCAGGCTTATTTGGATACATCCTTTCTCTCCCAATTTTCATGTGGATTGGAGTAGAAAATGAACTAATTTCCACTTAAATCCCGCCCAATATGTATGGGTTGGAAGAGATTGTCATTTTCCCAAATGAGGCCTTCATATGGTTGTCCATATATTCATTGGCTTGCACTATTGTTGTGATTTAAGGGATCTTCATGGTTGGATCTATTTCTATAGTAGCAAAGGAATCAGCTATTTGAAGGTGTTGATGCATGAACTCAATTCCATACTTCTCTTAGAAACGTTGTTGTATGCTTGATAATAAAGTTATGAATTTGTAATATTCAACGTGTTAACTGTGGAAAATGGAAGTCGCCACAAGGATATAGTAAAAATGTTGTCACCCTCACAGGACTCTGGAGGCTGGAGTTATATATGGTCGAGCAACATCTTTTTGTAGTTGTGATGTATTTTTCAGTAGTGTTATACATTTATTGAAACCAAGACAACCATCATTCCATGTTTCTTATGTCTGTCTACAGAGATTGAAGGAGATAAATACACAGTACCAGGAGAAACTATTAGCACTTCGAGCTCGGCAAGCGAACTATAGAGATGAGTTCCTGCGTAAGGAATCTCTAGCACGCCAGCAGCAATACCAGCACGCCAGCATGAGCCATTATGCCAATAATTCCATGGCTGGGGAACAGCATGGTTATCACCCAACAGCCTTGCCTGGGGAGCAGCATGGTTATAATCCAACAGCAGCAGGCACACCTGTTGCTGCTGGAAGTGCTTACGGAGAGGCTCATCGAGGTTATGCTTCTGGCCAGTATGAATCCTTTAGCGACCGTCCAGATTACCCAGAGTTCCATGGTGGGGGCAGAGGTCGTGGTCGTGGTTCTGAGCACCGTGGTCAATACCCTGGTGGTCGTGCTTATAACTCTGGTGGCCGGCGATTCTAAGGTATGCTTTGAAGAACGATCTGTCACTTTGTCAGGCAGGCTCATATCACCTGATGTCAGCGTGCCGTGCCTTGCTGTACTCGACGCAGAATGATTTAGAAGCTTGGTGTTGCAACCTCCTGGAAACCTAAGCGTTCATAAAACCTGTTCTACAGTTCGAGGTTACTGGTATGAGAGCAATGAACTACTTTTACGGTTTTGCCAGAGTTCACTCTGGTTGTAATGTAGATGAACGAGAGAATATTGAGTTGCTGTTTCTCTGCTATTCATGTTATATCATCTCGGAAGCAATAAAATTTCATCCTCTTTATATAGTTTCAAAATGACAAAGCTATAGTAGCTTCTAGCATCAGAGTGATGATCATATGCCACTGATTTTGCACTACTTGTGATTGTGAAACATCTGCTTTTGAAAAGGCAAGTAAAAACAGATTCCGCTTATTCTGGCGCTTGGCACAACAGTAACCTGTAAAACAGGATATGCAAACAGCGCAATATATAAACAGCAGCTCTGCATATGCTGTTAAAATTTTCAGCAAAGTATGTGATGGTATGCATCATTTAATTGGCAAGCAATTTGCAGCGGCAGTCCTTCAAGAGGCATTTTAACAATCTCATCAAGAACATTCAACTGGGATTTTGCGGTGAAGTGGGACAAAATAAACTACCTTTTGCACCTCTGGTCCAACGAAGACTACTAAAATATATAAGTACTAGAGACCCAACTTACAACGACGAAGCAACTAGCTGTACACAAAGCAAGGCAATATTATATTCTCGTCACAAGCTACTTAGCCCTTCAGATCCTCATCCGTTCTCTGTTTTTACTTCCCTAAAGTATTACAGGAGGATGCTCCAGACTCCAGCGAGGTAGTGGACATCTGTAGCCAGCAATCCTCCCTACTTACCTGCCAGCTTTTTCACTGAGCCCTTGGCCTCTTGAAGTTCTTCTAATACAGTCACAGCCTGATCCATGCCAGGCCTGCATCGTGCGTCCATCGACAAGCATTGCAGTGCGAGGGCTGCCATCTTCTGAGCCGCAGGAAAGGAATACTGGGAACCCAGCCGTGAGTCCAGGACATGGATGACCCTCCTCTTGTTGGTGATGTAAGGTCTAGCCCACTCCACCAGATTGTGCTGACCAGGCGGGCGGTTCTTGTCCAGAGCACGCTGCCCAGACAGCAACTCCAAAAGAACAACACCGTAGCTGTACACATCGCTCTTCGCGGTCAAATGGCCTGTGTACCAAGAGGGTAAGCAATATAGGTTGCCGTAAATTATACATATGCATATCATTTGATTTGACTTGTACCATTAGAGCATGTGCTAAAATTTCTCGGTTAAAGAACAAGTTGCAAGCAATTGAGTAACCAGAATGTGTGTGTTGACTTGAGTACCACAATTCCTGATTTCATGGTAGTTCATACATGAAATCAGATGGAGAATTTAGTATATTTTTATGGACTAAACAAAGGTATGGCAACCATAAAGTACCATTCAAGTAGCATAATGTGACCCTTCAATTTTTCTCCTTTACAGGATGGCATACATCATACACTTCATTCTTTAGTTTTTATATCATAAGGCGCACATGAACGAGACAAGAAATACTAATCTATAAGGATAGTACAGCGACATACTGTGCTTCTTTGCCCCCACCCCACCTCAAAAAAAAATTATATGATATATGAGTTGCTTTAAACAAATGGCCCATCAAAGCACAGGGCAAAACCATGACATATAAAAAATAAGTAAATGAATCTAACTAAATGGCATGGATACAGTCAGTATCCTTGTCTTGCAAAATATATG
The DNA here is from genome assembly GCA_038087645.1 of Saccharum hybrid cultivar R570. Taxonomy (NCBI): domain Eukaryota; kingdom Viridiplantae; phylum Streptophyta; class Magnoliopsida; order Poales; family Poaceae; genus Saccharum; species Saccharum hybrid cultivar. Next base: position 9,204,962 of record JAQSUU010000056.1, on the reverse strand, counting down.
TTTCTCAGCTACAGAGATATGATGGAAGAATAAAAAAGAAAAAATAGAAAGAGATACAATGAAATAAATAGATCAATAAAAAAGAAAGAGTTATGATGAAAGAACAAAGTTTCATCTACCCACATTCTCAGTATAGCCATTATAATGTATCAAAATAACAGTGAAACAATATGATATATTATTGGCTGCCAAATAAAGTTACAAAGATTACCTGTTGCAAGATATTCAGGGGCAGCATATCCTTGTGTCCCCATGACCCTAGTAGAAACATGACTTTTATCACCACTTGGACCATCTTTTGCCAAACCGAAATCAGACAATTTTGCATTGTATTCCTGTAAAAGGTTAAATAAAGAATTTCGAATCTTTAGATGAAAGTTCATTTGAATTGCACATATTGACAGAATGGTTTGCAAGCCAGACCGAGTCGAGAAGAATATTGGAGGTCTTGAAATCACGGTAAATAACTTTAGCCTGATCACCGTGCAGGAAAGCAAGACCTCTGGCAGCCTCAAGCGCAACCTTCATGCGTAAGTTCCATGGGAGCGGTTGGAAGTTCGAGCTCCCTGTAATATCATAGCATTCAGTCCTTTTCATAAAGCAAGAAGCCAAGAATGAAGGGATATCGCAAAAGAACACAAGAGAGCCTACTCCTGAAAAGATGATGCTCCAAGCTCCCTCTTGGCATGTACTCATACACAAGAAGGCGTTGTTCGTCCTCCAAGCAGTACCCGATAAGTTTCACAAGATTAGGGTGGGATAACTGCCCTAGGTAATTGACCTCAGCCTGCAAAGTTATCACAGACACAAATTAAAGACACCTATGACTGAGTCAAACAAACACAACAGGAGTGGAGGGACACCCACCAGCCATTCTCTGTGCCCTTGGAAGCTGTCGAGCTTGAGCTTCTTCACCGCGACAATCATCCCAGTGCCCGGTTTCACAGGCGCAAGCGTGCGCTCATCCATCCATCCCTTGAAGACAGAGCCAAAGCCTCCTTCCCCGAGCAGGCTGTCCGGCCTGAAGTTCCTTGTGGAGCCTTTCAGCTCACTGAAGGTGAACTTGCGAACATTCGATGACTCCAGGATCTCTGTCTCCGTACGGGGAGTTGGTGGCACCGACGACGAAGAGCCGGACGTCTTGGTACCAAAGGTGCTGGTGTCGGTTGCATTCTTGCTGCTGTTTTTAGAACCGGTCCCTGGATAGATTACAAGCATCTACTACTAATTTAGCAAGAGAGGAAAATTTGTTCCTCGTGATGCTATACTTCCAGAATTGGAGTGCTAGTGCTACTACTACTTCTTTGGCTAATAAACCTCGCATTGTTACCATCCTGGAGGCGAACTACTCTCCTCTACCTAAAATTGGACAATTCCGCTCACTACCTCTGACTCAATATTCCCGAAATGGACTACTGAATTTGAATTGTTCTATTCTTGGAGGCGCAGAAAACATGGAGATTTTTTTTTTCAAATCCAGGTCGGCTATTATTTGGTTTTCCCCCCGAGTGCAACAAAACGAATCAGTAAACGCTCCTACTCATACATCGGAAGCAAAAACAGAAGGTCGCTGCAACAATCAGAGTTAAGAAGGCGGACTTAAACACGCTGGCTCTCAGTAACGAGGAAAATGAGATTCTAGTACCTGAAGAATTGGGGGCACTGAAGGAAGGGTTGATCTCGGCGTTCCCCTCCACGCCGGCGCAGTTCCCCATCAGGAAGCAAAAACAAAGATGCCCAGCACGAACGAGGCGGCAGCGCGCGGTGCTCCCTGCTGGACTCCACCGAGCTCAGCTCTCGCGGCAGCGCGCGGGGAGGGAAGGAGCTAGAGGCAGCTGAACCAACGTCTGGGTTTATCTGCCTTGTGGTGTCATCCTTTCGCTGCTCTGGTGGGTTGGAAGGAGATGTAGAATCATGGCTGCTGCTGTGCTGGCCCGGCTGGCTCTGGCAGTCTGGCTGCCTCTGCCTGCCTGCCTGCGAGCGAGGGTGGTGGTGGGAGCCGTGGGTCCGTTAGCTCATTAATGGACGGCGACGGCTTCCGTCTCGTCTCCCCCTTCTCTTTTCTACCCCTAAAAATTTTTGCTTCCATATGCGAATGCGCTTCACGCCTTCGCCTCCTCACCAAAAATTTGATTTGTTCCATCCGAAATTGTATGATGCCACCGATTCAACGTTCATTCAGTTTTTGAGTTACGACTATGTCAGAGAATGTTCTGCTTCTTCTTTAATGTAAACTCACACGGTCTTATGTGTGGGCCACTATGTTAATTTCAAATCTAGACTCTAGACTAACGGTATTTGCTAGCGTGTGCAACCTTCGCCTCGTTTAGATTCCAGAGTCGGGGGTGGCCGACTCGGCACAGTGCCACCCCTGACACGGTAGCACTTTTTGTTTTTTATGGTAATAATTGTCCAAATTTTGATTAATTAGGCTCAAAATGTTCGTCTCGCAAAGTACAACAAAACTGTGCAATTAGTTTTTGATTTCATCTACATTTAGTACTCCATATATATGCCGACATTTTGATGTGATGTGGAATCTTCTTTTTGCATAGTGGAATTTGGGGGTGAATTTTGGAATCTAAACAAGGCCCTTGAGGTAAAATGCCTAAAGTTCAGATGAGCGTGTGTATATAAACGTCTTATACGTGTCTTCAAGGAAAATGGCTTCAAACAGACACTTTTATATATGGTTATCAAAAGCTAGACCGCATAAATGGTTTCGCTTTTCCTTTTTGAAAAACAAGCACACCGCTCTTATCGAAGCATTGTACCTGGAAGCCCCATTTGGAATATATAGAGATTATTTATACTAGAATTGACCCTTTTTTCCTTAGTTATTTCACCCTATCCAAACAAATGCATCCATGGTCATATTTGGTAATATTATTTAGGGCTCAAACATTAGGAGGTTGAAGACATCAGGAAGTACATTGTTACATATCAGTGGTCATATGCAAAGCTTTGTAGAGCTTTTGTAAAACATTTGTCTCGTAAGCTAAATTTTAGGACCATGAGAACTCTTGTAACCCTATATGAATTGTAATTGCCATACTACTTCTGTTATACACGCAAGTTAACAATTGTGAGTCATTACTTCGAGACAAATAAACATATACTCCATCTGTCCCTGAATAAATAGATTCTCAGAGTTGTTAAGTCAATTTTCAAACTTTGACCAAATTTCTAGGAAAAAAATATTAAGACTTGTGATATTAAATTAGTATCATTAGATTAGATTTACCATAGGATATATTTCATGAGATGCTCATTTTATGTTATAGACGTTGTTATTCTTTTCTATAAAATCAGCAAAACTTAAAAAAGTTTGACTGACACAGATTTTAGTAATTGATTTATTTGAGGACGGAGGGAGTAACTAATTGTACGTGTTGTCCATTAAACTGATTATGTATTCCATGGTGCTACATGAGACTGTTTATAAGACAACATCACCCCTAGTAAAAACATAAATCCCCGCCCTCATTGGCTTTATGTGGTCTTTAGCTTAGTAACTTGAAACAAACATGTTTCCTAAAAAAACTCGAAACGAACATCTGGATTTGCGAATTTTGTTTGGGAGACATACTGTATATGAACGAAAAAACGGCATTCCAAACTGGACTGGTACAGCTACGCTCTTTTGGCTTTAATGATGTGCATACACATGCATTATTTCCACACAACAACATCCAACAAGACGCAATCACACGTTATCAGAAAAAGAAGACGACGCAACGCAATCACAGATCCAGCGAATACACAGTAGTACGGCTACAAATTCGTGCAGAACAGCGCGCGATAGGGATGTATCGTAGGGCCCCCGGCCGGTGCTGCTGCACTGCACCTGTGTGACTAAAGACTAAGCGGCGGTGGTTGGAGATTGCTTGGAATTTAGTGCGTGCCGATGCCGACGCCGTGCCATGCCAACCCCCAAGTCCAGGTCCAGCCAGCGAATCACGTTGGAATTGGAAACCTCCTCACCCTCACCCTCACCCTCACCCGCGCTGTTTGTTTGTTGCTCGCCACCTAGTACGCGCGACTCGAGCCGCACCGTATGCCCCGACGAGTCTTCGCGGATTGACAAGTAGTCGCGCGCCGAACGGGGGAGCGCGCGCGCGCGGAAGTAGCCGCAGAAACGTCACGCGCCGCGCCATTGCGGGCAAGTGGTGATGCGGTGCAGGATTGATGTCTGAATTTTGCCGATTATTGTATATGTATGGGGAAAATCAGAAACGTGTTCGTATACGCGTGTGTACGGTGTCCTGTACCAGCCATGGCAGGTGCTCCTAACAGGCATTCGCATGTGTTTAATTATTCCCAGAAGCTTCGAAGCGTAGCAATATATCCTATTTCCGTTCCACGCTGACCACACAAACCGTGCGAGTATGTTAAGAGCTTGAAGAAGCTTCGAAGCGTAGCAATCCTATTTCCGTTCCACGCTGACGACAGAAAAACCGTATGTTAGGAGCTTGAAGAATCTTGCTTCCTGCAACCACACGCACGTAACAAAGTTAGGAGTAGTCGTACCTAATAGATTCAGTTCAGTTGGCGACAGCTACGGTCTCGTACCAGTCCATTCCTGGATTATATATCTGTATCTCATCGGAGAGGACTGATTTGCCACCGTGCGGCCGGATTTTGTGGGAAACTGATTCGTCTCGTCGTCGTGGATATGGATGGAGGAAAACGTTGGCCTCTGAACGACTCAAAACAGTGCGAGATTAGACAGCGAACAGCTCCGATACAACTTGCAATGCCATCCCTCGCCAGAAAAAAAGAGGCCACAGCGCGCGCGCATGAAGCGTAGCATCAGATACTCAACTCGAAAACGAGAGCAGTTAATTCGGGGTGCCCCACTCCGGAGTCGGGGCGCACGGGCTAACGACCACCGGCACGGCAGCGGCAGCCTGCCAAGTAGCCAACGGGCGACACTGCTCTGCCCCTGCCTCATCAGACTGCGCGTAGATGCATGCATCTGCAGATCTGCCCCCCTGGCCCCTGCTTCGTTTTCGCCTCCGCTGAATAGTGAATGGATGCTGGCGCTCGGGCGAGGATACCGGCCGGGTCAAGACGGGCGCGCCTCGCGTCCGCCGGCCGAGACGACTCGCTAGGCGCTAGCTAACTGCCTTCATCGGAGTTGCTTTCAGAAAGACAGGGACGGATGAGCCCCGGCTCGCCACAAGCGAACAACGCTACAAGCCGTGTCGAAAATTCTGCTGCTTCTGCTGCTGGTATGGCAGAGATCACCGGACTGACGCATTCCATTTGCGCGTCATGTATCTCGAGCGGTTACTCGTGTAGAAGAACAGCTTGATGTCGACAGAATCCACATATCAGATTCATCTTCAGACACTACACTAGGATTTTTTTTTTGTTTTTTTTGGTGTGTGTGTGCGCAGCGATCATGTATGCCCCGTTAGATCCATCTTCAGAGTCCTGACAGTCGTCGCTGCAGCTTACGAATAACAGCGATCGTCCAAAGGGCATTTAACTTGGCGATGGTGTGGCTGTGTGTGTGTGAGAGAGAGAGAGTCTGGCAGCGCACCACAAAATAAAGGGTGACAACCGGGCGGTTTTGACTCCGGGAGCAACCGCTCTTCGAGAGGGAGCGCCGACGGCGACAGGTGACGCCGACGCTCTCCTTACCAGAGACGGCACCATCGCCCACCGTTGACTCGCGCACTGCTCCTGCACGGCATGCATATACCACGACGAAACGGAAAACTATAGTATAGAGAGAAGAGAGACTTGAAAACTGGGAAGACCCGTCGGAAGCGTTGGCCCAAAATAACGAGATACTGGGCCTTCAAAGTTCGCTTCGGCTTTGGGCTAACTTCCAGCGGACCGGAAAGACGCACGGGCCGATTGCCAAATAGGCCGCCGTGCCGGCGAGCTCACAACTGGGCTGAGCGTATAATAAGTCTGCGATCGTTTTATTCTTTTCTATTTTTATTTCTTTTTGCAAAAATAATTGTCAAAAAAACAAAAAGGACTGTATATTTTTCTAAGAAACAAAAGTACTGTATCTTTATATTTGCCAATTGCTGTTTGGCAGGACATTCTCTATGATAATCACTCCTCTTCATCCAAACAACAAAACTTTACATAGATTATTTTTTTCCGATCACGCAAACTTTACATAGATTCTAGTAGGGGAGCAGACAAGGATCACTATCTATTTGGAAGCTATGAGCTCAAAAAATAAGCTTCTCACTATTCCCTATTCAATCTCTGCCAGAATCATGCTATAATGAATTCTCACCTGCTCCCCACCCTGCTTCCTCATCAGAATCAGTTATCGATGAATCAAGGTAGCTAGAACTAAAAATCAGGCATATGGCGATATTAACATATTGCCACCAACAGAATTTTCCATACCACCTACTTGAATGGCAGAATTTCTTTTTTCCTAGATAATACACCTTAAAATCATAACATTATCATATGAATTTGGATGAAGATAAAATTTATATAAAAATTATAGAGCTTGATAAGATCTACAGTTTTTCCTATTTAAAACCATATTAGTGCCAAAATAAATCAATCTAAGATATGAATCCTCTATTGAATATCTCAACACCAATATGGTCTCAAACAAAATTGTTGTGAACTATAAAATTATATATCTTGTTGAGAACTATAACTTCGATATAAATTTTACTTTTAGTATAACTAGAAGCATACCCCGCGCATTGTTGCAGGAATTGGGGATGATTTAGAATGTTATAAATTAATGTTACTAAATTGTGTGGCATGTTGACGTGGATAGCAAAATGCTTGTGTGTCTTGCTGACATGAACATCACAATTACATATGCTAGTGAGCTTTAATTGCATATGATAGGGCATCGCTAAGGTGGGCAACTTGCATGTTGAGACATATCGCTAGTGGGTTTTAAAATTATAAGAGATAGAGATAGAGATTAATGTTAGTGGATTGTGTGGCATGTTGACGTGGATAGCAAAATGCTTGTGTGTCTTGCTGACGTGAACATCACAATTGCATATGCTAGTGAGTTTTAATTGCATATGATAGTGCATCGCTGATGTGCACATCTTGCATGTTGAGATATATCGCTAGTGGTGTTTAGAATTATAAGATATAGAGATATAGATAGAGATAGAGATAGATGTAGATTATCTCTAAACATCAAAGTCTTTTTTTTATGTGACATTACATGAAAATAAAATTTATATGAAAACAACAACTCTTGACGAGATATAAAATTTTTTCATTTGAATTCATGTTAGTGCCCAAATCATCGATACCAGCGTATCAATTATTTTGGTACTAAGCCCTTGTTTAGTTCCTAAAATATTTTGCAAAATGTAAAAGTACTTTCGTTGTTATTTGACAATTATTGTCCGATCATGGCCTAATTAGGCTTAAAAGATTCGTCTCGTGATTTACAACTAAACTGTGTAATTAGTTTTATTTTTTAATCTATATTTAATGCTTCATGCATGTGTCCAAAGATTCGATGTGACAGGAATCTGAAATATTTTGCAAAATATTTTGGGAACTAAACAAGGGCTAAGCCCGTGTTCAGTTCTAGAATTGGTGCTCCTGAATTGGTACAGTGCGCATTAAATGCGCACTGTACCAATTCGTTTGTATTTGGTAAAAATTGTCTAAATTTTGATTAATTAGACTTAAAATGTTCGTCTCACAAAGTACAATAAAACTGTGTAATTAGTTTTTAATTTCATCTACATTTAATACTCCATGCATGTGCCGGCATTTTGATGTGATGGGAATCTTCTTTTTGTATAGTGAAATTTGAGGATTGAATTTGTGAACTAAACAAGGGCTAAAGTTGCTTCAAACGGGAAATTTGTAAACTGCAACAATATAGACCTCGATGGGGGTAGTTATGAGAATGAGATAGTATGCAAATGCCGGCACGGCACCGCCGCACGGCGCGGGCAGGTGCGGGCGGGTTGCATGCGCAGACCTTGGACGGAGGCGTCACGCGGAGTCACTAGGGGCGCAGGCCACGGCATGGGCGGCCGCCGCTGGCCCCGCCTTGCGTGTGCGCGGCTTCAAGCGGGACTGCGCGTGAGACCCGACGCTGGTGTCGTCACTGTGGCCGATGCCCGATGGCAGTTTGCCAGTTTCGTTGGCACGTCTCCTCCGGGCTGCGCAGCCACACGCCCTCTAGCGCGTCACGGCCTCGTTGGTTTGACTTCAGTCCGGGACCCTGATTCCCCCGTCGCCGTCGGTCCATGTCTGATGTCCATCTACCTGCGCCTGCGCCGCAAACGGTTCGATTGGTCTGCCTCACGGCTACGCCATTGCCGTAATCCCGAAGGATCATCACTTTCCGCACGGCCACATGTGCGACGCGAGTGCGGTGCATATCGGTGTGTTTTGGGCACAATTAACTTGCCTTGTACGTGAGCAGTACATCGAGCACCTCTCGTAAACTCTTAGCGGATTTCCTAGCCGTGTTTACCCTTAATTTAATCTTTAGAGGACATCGGTCGCTTAATTTGTTACATATACTCTGCGCATTGATTTATATATCTCTCTCGTCGAATATTTTAAACGACCTGCTACTTGAAATATATGGGACATGGGAGTGGTTACAGTCCTCTGTTTGTGTATCTACAAGTTGGTTTGGTTGGTCATGCCACCAATGGAATTCAAACCAGGCTATTAGTTACGTCATTTTGCTACGGCCACACAGAGCTACGGAGCCATAAACGGAACGACTGCACACTGTTTTCAAAGTTGGGTCCTTCAAGGTTTGCTATTATATATGGTCCTTTATGAAAACACCTCTCATAAACGGAACGACTGCATGCCTCCTATTGACGGTCGAACACATGACTTATCCTCCCACTCACTAGCCTATGTCGCGTCATAAGTGTGTCGCCCATCATCATATCTTCGAGATATGCTAAATTTTGTGTCGTAATAAATTTTAACGTACTCATCCTTTGGATACCAGTATACTAATTGTGTGAAGTATACATTATCACATGCAACAACAAAAAGATAATTTATAACAATCAAAACCATGGAGTTCAAAATGGGTTTAGTAGGTACTAACAAGAGTAGAAGAACCAATATTGGCCATCAAAATATGAGCCCACCAAGAATTGCTTTGGTCGAAGCATGCTCTAGTTTTGGGTTTTTGGTTGAGCTTAGAAATGAAGCTTAATACTGAACTATAGCAATTCCAAATACCCAAAACCTCAACACTAAACCTAATAAGCCCCGGTACTTCCTCGAGATATGGTTAGATTTAGATAAGAGTTTATGTAGCAGTCATGCCAATAGCTAATAACTTCTAACTATATTATAGAAAAACAATTACTTTATGTTCTTAGAGCATAAGATGCATCCGTCTCAAGCTACGATATGATTGCCATTTCAACAGAAGCAATAACTCATGATTACACAAAAGATGGTTACTTGATAGTACTAGTGCACAAGCTAGCGCCTCATTTTCTAACACGAGGATGGGCACTTCACACACCAAGTATGATGTGGTATTTACACAATATATATATATGATACACTACACCACAACACCGAGATTGGTGAAGGACGATCTGACACTAAAAGTGGATATAGCAACAGACAATCTGTCACTAAAAGTTATAGCGATAGACTTATGCAGTCGGTGCAAGTGCTGTCGCTAAATATCTTTAGCGACAGACAATACTTTTACCGATAGATCATCTATTGCCCTGAATATTTATAGCGACAGATAGCCCATTGCTACTCTTTAGCGACAGATAATCAGTTACAAAGCATTTCCAACAGATCATCCAATACTCCATTTATTTATAGCGACAGAGTGACGGGACAATACAAATATACTAAAAAAATAAATACGATTTTAGCACATATGAAACCGATATTCAAGCTTAATATAGTGTCCACATGTTACGAATGTAACTCCTTCATCTTAGCGATAGCCATATTAGTGGTAAACGTCAATTATAGAAAACATGTTACTTGATGTTATTAGAGTGCCCTTGCTCTCACAAATTGCATGCAGGTTGGCCAGATGGTATACCTCTTACCGATCGAACATATCGGTTATTGTCCTAACCGCCAAAGTTTGTCGTGTACTAAGTTCCTGACAGTTGAATCATCGTTCCTGCACCTAGATATAAGTGTGCCGCTCGTCATCATATCCCCAAGATATGCTTCAAACTTGTGTCGTAATAAATTTAACACACATGTTCTTTGGATACGACTGCACTAATAGTGTGAATTATACATTATTCAAATATATTAATAAATTTAACATATCTGTTCTTTGGATACGACTACACTAATAGCGTGAATTATACGTTATTCACATGTATTAATAAATTTAACATATCCGCTCTTTGGATACGCCTACACTAATAGTGTGAATTATACATTATATATTCACATGTATTAACAGAATAAGAATTTATGACAGTGAAAATCGTGAAAGTTCAAAACCGAGTTCAAGTAGTTAAGATAACACTAACAAGAGTAGATAAATTAATATTTTCCACCAAGTATGAGCCCAACAAGAATTGCTTAGATTGAAGCCAACTCTAGTTTTGAGTTGTTAGTGGGGTTTAGAAATAAAGATTAAAACCGAATCATAGCAATTCTAGATGCTTGAGACCTAAATAATAAACCTAAATGCTAGTACTTCAAGCTATGGTTACATGCATAGAGAGTTGAGGTAACATTCACACAAATGTAACTCCCTCGTCTCAGTGATAGCCATATTAATGGTAACTGTTAATTATAAAAAGCATGTTACTTGATGTTATTAGAGGATAAAACCCTTGCTCTCACAATATGCATGCAAGTTGTCCAGATGGCATATCTCCTACCGATCGAACATATGAGTTATCATCCTAACCGCCAAACTTTGTCGTGTACTAATTTCCTAAGAGTTGAATCGTCATGCCTGCACCTAGATATAAATGTGCCGCTCGTCATCATCCCCAAGATATCTTTCAATCCTATGTCATAATAAATTTAGCATATCTGTTCTTTGGATACGACTACACTAATAGTGTGAATTATACGTTATTCATATGTATTAATAAATTTAACATATCTATTCTTTGGATACGACTACACTAATAGTGTGAATTATACGTTATTCACGTGTATTAATATATTTAACATATCTGTTCTTTGGATACGCCTACACTAATAGTGTGAATTATACGTTATTTACATGTATTAACAAAATGAGAATCTATGGCACTGAAAATCGTGAAAGTTCAAAACCGGGTTCAAGTAGGTAACATAACACTAAGAAGAACAGATAAACATATTTTGCACCAAGTATGAGCCCAATAAGAATTGCTTAGATTGAAACAAGCTCTAGTTTTGGGTTGTTAGTGGGATTTAGAAATAAAGATTAAAATCGAATGATAAAAATTCTAGATGCTTGAGACCTAAATAATAAACCTAAATGGTAGTACTTCAAGCTATGGCTACATGCATAGAAAGTTTAGGTAACAGTCACACAAATGTAACCCCTCATCTTAACGATAGCCATATTAGTGGTAAATGTTAATTATAGAAAACTTGTTACTTGATGTTATTAGAGTGTAAAATCCTTGCTCTCACCAATTGCTAATTTTTTTTAACAAAAGTAATAATGCCTTGACATAAAAGTGTGGGTTAGTTGTTAGTATTAGAGTGCAAGATGACATCTCATTTGCTAAGACAAAAAGGGGTACTCCACATATCAAGCATGATGTTGTATTAAGGGATGCGTTGTACATAACCTTACTAACATTGGCGCAACTAACTATAACACATAGGTCGATACATTGCTCGTTGTAAATTCTATGCAATGTATGTAACATATTAAGCTATACTATACTATATAAAGATGACACCTATAAAATTATAGTGTAATTGCATATCTCACGTTAACCATCCATGAGAATGCGCACCGCTCAACTTGTAACCTATTTACCATCCCACTCTGTCGTGTACTATAAGTTCCTAAAAGTTAAACCGGCATGTCTGCAGTCGCCGCCTAGACATGCGTGCACCGACCATCATCGTATCTTCAAGATATGCAATCATTAATTTTCTCAATGAATCCAACCGCAAAGATTTGTTGAGTGTGCTCGTTGCTTCGCCGCTCTTCACCCTCCCCCTCGGCTTGGGCCTATATAAAGCGAGAACCGAAGCCTCTTTGATTCATCCCATAGCCTTTGGTGCCTTAGAAAGCCATTCCACAAGAATTGGATAGTGTTGTGAGAACTGAAGCCTCAACGCCTTCGGTAGCCTACAAGCCCTTCCATGAGAATTAGATAGTGTTGTTGGAACCAAAGCCTCATCGTCTGCGTTAACATACAAGCCCTTCCATGAGAATTAGGAAGAGCTTGTAGAGAAACCATGGTGTTTTAGCTTTGGGTACCCCAAGCAAGAAGGCCACCATTCACACGAAAGTGGGCCTGCTCCTCGTCACATCACTCGACTCCAACAATAGTCAACTCCCATAAACAAATCATCTTCTCCCCTGCCCTCCCTTTCCCAGGTCAACTCATCAGTCCCCTCCACTCCACCGATCCCCATCCCCCAATATCCAAAGCCCAAGAAAACAAAATGGGCAATGGCATCACCAAGAACCCATGCTTCTCCGGCGACCCGTACGCCGCCGCCATCGTGTCGGACCCGCTCCCGGACGACAGCCAGGGTCACTCCTTCACCTACGTGCCATCGGGCGCCGCCTTCGACCAGCCCACGACGGCTGCCGCGATGTCGTCGGAGTCGTCGTTCTTCTCTCTGTCTGGCGCCGCCATCAGCGCCAATCAAGTGACGCCGGCGTCCATGCCTTCGTTCCGTCTTTATAATGAAATGACGTGGCCGCTGTCGATCGCGTGCATGTTCGAGAGCTCAGGGTCCTTCACCGCCGTTCCACTCCAGGCGGCGTCACCTCGGCTCTCCATGTCAGGGCCGGTCCAGTTCACGTCTGGCCGGTTCTCCGAGACATCAGGCTCGGCGTCCACCACCACAGACTCACCATTCATGTCGGGTTCACTTGACCAATCCTGGGCCGCCTCCTCGTCCGTGGCTGTGGGGGTCCAACCGAGCGTTTCTCAGCTCATCGCTGAGCGCCGTGCCGCGCGCTCCCGTCTCCGTGACGAGCGATCCCTGCTACAGTTTTTCGTGAGGACCGCCTCCAAACTCCAGCTCGGGTCGCCGCGCTATGGCCGTGGGCCACAGGAACATCCTGCTGAGCCGATAAAGGTCTGCTTCAGCGATGGCGACTACCGCTCACCACCGAACGACAATGTGGAGTGGGCTCAGGGCATGGCCGGCGAGGACCGGTTCCACATCGCGGTGTCCGAAGAGCACGGTTGGGTGTTCGTCGGAATCTACGACGGTTTCAATGGGCCCGACGCGACCGATTACCTCTTCGCCAACCTCTACATTGCTGTCCACAACGAGCTCAAAGGCGTGCTCTGGGACGACATCCAAACAGGCGACGGCGCCAGGCGCGGTCAGCAAGAGGCATCTGCAGGCAATGCCGAACGCCTGTGTCTTGCTGGGGCCGACGGCGACAGCGCGGAGGCTAAGCGCAGGGGGACGGAAGTGCCCATGCCAGGCAACAACGCCACGACGCCAGTGCATCGCGACGTCCTGAGGGCGCTGGCGCGGGCACTGAAGAAGACGGAGGAGGCGTTCTTCGCGGCGGCGGAGGAACGCGCGGCCGATAGCCCGGAGCTGGGGCTGATGGGCTCCTGCGTGCTCGTCATGGTGATGAAGGGCAAGGACATTTACGTGATGAACGTCGGGGACAGCCGCGCCGTGCTGGCGCGGAGGCCGGAGCCCGACCTGAAGAACGTCCTCGGCAAGGCGTCGCAGGACCTGCAGCAGTTCAAGGCCGAGATCATGCGCGAGCTGGAGGCCCACGACATGGACGGCCTGCAGGCCGTGCAGCTCACCGCAGAGCACAGCACCGCGGTCCAGGAGGTACGCCATCTTTCCCTCCTCTGCTCCTCTCCTCTCCTCTCCTATTTAGAACATCAATTATGACTAATGAGGATGGTGCAGGAGGTGACGAGGATCAAAGGCCAACATCTGAATGATCGGAACGCCATAGTCAATGGCCGGGTCAAGGGGAAGATCAACGTCACCAGAGCGTTTGGGGTCGCCTACCTGAAGCAGGTAACTTCGGTTCTAGTATTTCGTTTTCAGCGCGCATGCTCAAGTACGTAATTTCTGTTGTCGGTCAGGCTTCTGCAGTTTGTCCATGACCGGGTCAAGGGGAAGATCAACGTCAGGCTTCTGCCTGTTTAGTTCAGTAACGAATCTTTGCACACATGCATAGAGTATTAAATATAGATAAAAAATAAAATTAATTACATAGTTTAGCTGTAAATCATGAGGCGAATTAGTCTAGTTAGTATATGATTGGACACTAATTACCAAATAAAAACGAAAATACTAAAGTAGTTTTTTGCAAACTTTTTTAGAACTAAACGGGCCTGTTCTACTAGTATTTCATTTTCAGTGCGCATGCTCAAGTATATTTCTGTTGCCGGTCAGGCCTCTACAGTTTGTTCTGCACAATGTAGCTTCGAATGTCAATCTGCAAACTTGACGATTCTGTCGATGTTCGTTAGTAATTTTTTTCCTCTGGCACTGGCAGCCCAAGTGGAACAGCAGGCTTCTGGAAGCCTTCAAGATCAACTACATTGGCACGGATCCGTACGTGACCTGCACGCCGTCGCTGTGCCACCACCGCATCATCGGCTTGCAGGACAAGTTCCTGGTGCTGTCCTCCGACGGGCTGTACGAGTTCTTCACCAACAAGGAGGTGGTGGACCAGGTGGAGGCGTTCACCGCCACGAAGCCCGACGGCGACCCCGCGCATCACCTCGTCGGGGAGCTCGTGCACCGCGCCGCGAGGAAGGCCGGTGAGTAACCCAATTGTCCATGAGCACGCACGGCACACGCATGGACCCTCCGCCTCTACCCTCTACGTAGAGAGCAGCACGATCAGATCGGTTTCTCGTTCTCATTTTGTTGCGGTGCAGGCATGGAGACGCGCCGGCTGCTGGCCATCCCGCGCGGCGAGAGGAGGCACTACCATGACGACGTCTCCATCATCGTCATCTCGTTCCAGGGACGGATCTGGAGGTCGTCTGTCTAGGCGTGTCTGAGTCTGACGAGGTTTCAGAGGTCCAAGGCGTCCTCGTAGTTCAGATGAGAAGAGATGGAAGAGGCGATGGTCGACAGTCCCAAGGGCGAGGGCGCAGCGCTGCCATGAGCTTCCTTCAGTGATCGGTTATTGTTTTTTTTACCTTATATACTAGTAGAACCATGTTCGTTCTTGCCGAAATTGTTGTACATAGTTCTGCAAGACGAACTCTATAGCTAGGCTTATAGTAATCCCAAAGAAAAGAAGAAGAAAATGGAAGAAAAGGAAAGGAAATGTAGTAGTAACTAGGGGTTTCGCATGATTGCGATCGAAAGAAGGGGGTAATAGTATATTCTTGTCGAATGCCAACTACTTTGAACGATGAAATACAAAATGCCAAAATTTTTATGGGTGTGTTTAGTCCCATTCAAAATGCCAAATTTTTCATGGGGTGGGTGAGGGCTTTTTGGCTTTTTTTTTTTTTGCCTCCTGAGGTCAAAATCCAAAATGGAGAATGAATATCTTTTTGCCAAATATTTTGCATGGTGTTTAGTTTCATTCTGCAAAATGATGGGTCAAAACCCATTTTTTTTTTTGGTGAAATAGGGAACTAAACACATGCTTAATAGTAACCAGTTGGTAGTAACTGCTGTGTGTATCGCTCTCAGTCTCAGCCTAGCAACAGTAGAATCATGGAATCGATATGTTCTAGCACATCTGGGGCAACAATAGGCTGCAACGTTCATATCGCCAGCAGCATTCAGTCGAACATATGCATCCTGGTTTGGTTGGTCCATGTCTTCTGAAGAAAAAGATAATAGTGTGACCAAACATCGTTGTCTACTTGTCTGATGCAGCCTAATACGTCACACAGGCTCGCAGCGCCCATCACAGGTTTCTTCGGTGCAAAAGACATCTGTTCGTGCCTTTCACAAAAAGATGGATTAAACTATCCCCCAATGATTCATCAACGTTCAGTTCGACCGTGCCACTATCTGTCCCAATCATACTCTTTGGAGGTGAAACTACAACGAACCACCGGAGAAATCACGTGTTAAACGAGGGTGACTGACGAGCGAAGCCTATAAGAGGTTGTTTAGATACACCTGTATACATCTCAAGTCACGTGTGTTAGAGTGAGTTAAATTTCATACTAACCCACTCTAACGTACATGATTGAGGTTAACTTTTATACCAATCTACTCTAGATGAGGTGGATACATATGCATTCAAACAAAATCTAAAATGGAGAAAGAAAAAAAAATCAGCAGTGCGCCCTCTGCCCCTCTCCCCCTCTTTCCCCAAATTTTGCTAGTGTTACAAAGCAAATTGAATTCTTTAACTAGATACTAGTACCTTTCTCCACTTCCTTTTACAAGAAAACTACAGTGGGCAAGTTGCCAGCCTGAACCATGTACACGCGAGGTTTTTGCGTAAAAGCTATGCAAAATTCAGGGTGGTAAAAAAAAACCGCAATCTATGTTACTTGGAAGTTGGAACAAGGAGTTCCACTATTCTAAGAGGGCCTCGTCTGCTGGGTTCTTTTTTCAGCGAGTTGAAGAGCAAGGCTTGCCGAGATGACATGCAGCATCTGGGCAAGGGGTTGCTCCATCGGTCCAAGACTCGCATCATCCCAGTATAATTGGCGTACACTGACTAATCTATCAACTCGGTATTCATGCGCGAGCACGAATATGAGAAAATATAAGTTTGAAGATGCTTAGTCGCTACAATTGATCGAAATTATATATTATAGTTCTTACTGAACTAGGTTTTTACCCGTGTGTTGCCACGGGAACCAGAAAAATTCAGAAGAAAACAGAATGTTTAAGATCACCAAACATTAAAATTCACCTAATCTTTGTAACATGTTGTTTTGAACGACATCGATATACATAACCATTAATTTTACATGACAATGATGTCAAAGCAAACATGTTTAACACTAATGTGAGAGCACATTTTCCATAAAGCATAGCAAATGCCTCCCTCCCTCACACACACACCCTCTCCTCCGTACTTTCTGTATTGAGATCCTTATTATAGAGTAATTTTTATTCATCACGATCCTTAAGCTTAGCGGAGATCTCTCGATCACGCAAAAGATTTGCACGCCTTAGTATTAAGGTAGAGAAAATGTTCAATACAACACGTCTTAGTGGCACCGTATGCGATTTAAAAAGTTATACATGGACGCTTGGACCCTCCCTAGTATACTATGAGCTAGGCTGTTACATTGGATTGTGATCTACCCAAATTTGCGACGCCTGCTAGGAGGCCTATGCCCGGGCTGCCGTGCGGTGGCGCTGCTTGCATGCGCCCACCTCGCCGTCCGTCGGGAACAACTCATGTAGCACCAACATATGAGCGGGATCATTGCTGAATATTTCTTCATACGCCTTCTTGGCCGACATCGACGGAGACGGCCTCCCGCTAGTTTGTCCTAGGCGCTTCATGACAAGGTACTCACCTCGCTTGGATGTTGGGATATGAGATAAGCTATGCGCCGCTATCCGTTTGCTTCGCGTGGGGAGCGGGGTCGGTGCACGTCCGCCGTGGGCCGTATCATCTCTGGGTAGCTCTAGGAGTGGTGGTTGCTTCCTCTTTGTGATTCGCTCAGTGAAGCGTTTGAGGCGTCTATCGGCCGAGGTCGTCTGAGGTGATGGAGTGTGGTTGACGGTGTTTGTCGTAGCCACTAATGTCGCATCTCCTAGGGTGGTTGCCTCGACGTTGGCCGGAGCTAGGCTCATGGGCCGGGGTGGGGTGGCCGAGTCCGTGCCTGGGGGATCCACGTTCGCGCTTTGGTGGGCCGGTCCACCAATCGTCGTGAAAACCTAGATGGCAAGCCCAGCAGTGTTGACGATGCTGCTGGAGCTTTCTGGGCGTGCCATGGCATCCACGATGCTGGGTTGTCCCCTGTGGTGGCGTGACATGTGGCTGCCCCTGCACAAGCGACAATGGGGGTGATTCCGTCTTCTACTGAGCAGCCTTCACTGGAGAACGGGTGTCCATCAACGATGCTTCAACTTTCTGAGAGGTGGTCGTCGCAGGGCTGAAAGGTCCTAATATGGCTAGAAGGGGTGAATAGACTATTTAAAAAAATCTACAATGCACTAGAGCAATTGATTAGTATGACAAAATGCGCAATGTAATTTTGCTCTAGCTCTACAAGTGTTGCAAGCCACCTATCCTAATAATTCTAGTTATTATGATCACTAAGCACACACAAGAAATAAGTTGCTACTCACTAAAAGTTCTCAAACTTTCTACACTAAAGAGCTCCACTAGATGAACTTAAACTACAAAGCAAGCTCTCAATTCTAGTTACACTAAAGAGCTTACTATAACTGGTTTGCGGGAATGTAAATGAGATAGTAGTGTGATTATACTGCCGTGTAGAAGAGATGAACCAATCTATCAATCAACACAATATGAATACCGGGAGAAACCAATAGCAAAAGACAAGTGATTTTTCTTCCGAGGTTCACGTGCTTGCCGGCATGCTAGTCCCCGTTGTGTCGACCAACACTTGGTGGTTCGACGACTAAGAGGTGTTGCACGAATCTTGTCCACACGTTGTACACTGCAAGAACCAACCCACAAGTGAGGTAACTCAATGACACGAGCAATTTACTAGAGCTACCTTACGGCGCTTCGCTGAGGAAGGTGCAAGACCCCTCACAAGATCACCGGAGCCAGCAACGAACAATCACCAATACATGCCGGACCTCCACCGCTGCTTCAACCCATCTAGGTGGCGGCAACCATCAAAAGTAACAAGAAATCCGCAGCCACAACGATCCCCAATTACCACTAGATGCAATCACTCAAACAAATATACTTGAAATCACTCAATCTCACTTTGGATTCACAATCAAGCAAGAGAGATGAGTGGGAGGGAGTTTGCTCAGCTCACAAGGATGTCAAGAATGTCAAAAGTCCAAGAAAGATGCCTTGGAGCTGACCCCATCTATTTATAGAGCCCCCAAGTGAAAAGAGCCGTTGGTTGTCGGGGGCATGACCGGACTCACATGACCGGACACTTCCCTGCGTCTGGTCCTCAGATGCCTTCCACGTGGCACCACTTCAAACCTTGTGTGTCGGATCATAACGGTCAAAACGTTCAGCATGCAAAGACTAAGGATGACCAGACACGCCTCTTCGCGCGAACCTGACGCTTGAGCGCACAACATCCGGTCATTTACAATAAGGGTCCAGGGTGACAAAAATGCGATCAGACGTGCCCGGTCGAACGCGACCTGACACCGGCCTGCGCCCGATCAACGCTGGCTTCCTCTCTGCATGCACGACGTCAGCCGCATTCGCTTTACCTCTGCGTGTCCGATCACCACAGTGCTCTGCGTCCGATTGTGCAACCGAACACCGCTCCTTCTCTGCATGAAGATGACCTAACACACAGGTCACGCCCGACTAGCGTACGATCACTTGTTTGCTCCCCTTGGCCAGCCGCGCCGTGCTAGAGATGACCGGACGCGTAGGTCACATTGATTGCAGCGTTCGGTCTTGGACTTCTAGCTTCTTTTCTTTTTTAACTCCACAACCGCTTCGCCCTTGCTTCCAACTTGCTAATCACAAAGTGTAGAACTTGTGTGCACGTGTGTTAGCATTTTTCAAAGCATTTTACAAGGATCAATGTTAGCTCACACTAGGTCCTAATGCATATGCTCATATAAAATCACATAGTGGCACTTGATAACCGTTTTAACCAAAGATTTTTCCCACTTTATAGTACGGCTATCAATCTTAAATCACTCACCCTCTATGGTGTCTTGAGTACATTCTAAAAATAGCTCCTATCAATATACCTTTACCTTGAGCTCATTTTTATTTTTCTCTTTCTTTTTTTCTAAATATGAAGCACTTTATCCATCTTTTTGTGGGCATCACCTTCACCATGACCATCATCTAGCTTCACCACTTGGATTGCACCAACCTAGCTCACATCACCACTCATGACAAAGGTTAGTGCTAGGTTCCATCAATTATCCAAAACCAAACTAGAGCTTTTAATCTCCCCCTTTTTGGTAATTGATAACAACCTATTTACAAAGATATTCAATAAAATCTTTTTGAATTCATGTTGCTTGCCCAAGCATATTACCATGTGTAAAGATTATGGACAAGTTTCATCAACTCAATTTGGATTTGAAAGCTTGCACATATGCATGGATTAGAAGTTTGGGAGAGTAATGGCTACCAAATGATGCTAAGGTGTAAAGAATGGGCCTTTGAAGCATGATACCAATCAGAGTTGCCATTTGAACACCATCCTTAGCACCATGGTTAGTTATATAACACTTGCAAAATAGGAACACTAGATACCTCGTAAGATCAACATTATAAGCAAGGCACTAGTATCACTTTGTAGAATATGCAAGGCATATCTAACTATCATCCTATGCATGCTAGTTTTCATTTCATCAATCATTTTCTATGATCTAGCATACACCACACAAGCATGAATAGAGGATTTAAGAACTTGTGCCATGCAAGCAAACATATGTAATGCACATACAAATGCAACATACAAGTTTATGAGCTTGCTCCCCCTAGTTGTGTGCTTCAAATTTTAATTGATCCCCTTACAATGTCATTTCATTTGTTTGCTCCCCCTATCTCGTACTATCTTTGTGAATTCCTCTCCCCCTTTGTCATCGATGACCATAAAAGGTGAGCTCAAATTTTAAATAGGTTAGAGTGAAACCATGTGAAGTGAGGATCATTTTCCTAAATTAGTTCAATCTAGACCACTTGCAAAAGCTATTTAACTTGATTTGATCAAGGGCAAGCTTCTTCACACCTCCAAGTGAGGGTTATCATGCACCATGTTGAGTTAAACACTTATAGCTCATTTTCTAGATTAAACACTAGGTTCACAAGCGCACAAACATGTCATGTGCTACCACTAGACTACCATACAAGCATCAAATTCACTTGGTTTTCATGAATGATCCTAAGACATGATAGGAATGACTAGATACACTAAACAAGTCCTTAGCAATGGATGAATGACATGTCAATCAACTTTACCTTGCTTTGCTCGAAGGAGAGGCATGTCATATAATGGGGGTGCATCAACACATATTTGAGAAGTCAAGTATGTTCAATTCATTCCTTAGCCTGCAAAACCTCTTCTTATCAAGTGGCTTGGTAAAGATATCTGCAAGTTGATCATCGGTGCTCACATTCTCAATTTAAATGTCCCCCTTTTATTGGTGATCTCTAATAAAATGATGGTGGACATCTATGTGCTTTGTTCTTGCATGTTGAACCAGATTGTTGGTGAGCTTCACGGCACTCTCATTGTCACATAGCAATGACACTTGTTTTAACTTGATTCCAAAATCATTCAAGGTGGCCTTCATCCAAAGAATTTGTGCACAACAACTACCGGGGGCAATGTATTTGGCTTCGGTGGTTGAAAGTGCAACACTATTTTGCTTCTTTGATGACCAAGAAACAAGTGATCTTCCCAATAGTTGACATGTGCCTGATGTGCTTCTTCTCTCAACCTTACATCCCGCATAATCGGAGTCTGAATATCCAATCAACTCAAACTTTGCACCTTTGGGATACCACAATCTAACATTTTGTGTATGCTTCAAGTACCTCAATATTTCCTTAGTTGCCTTCAAATGACTTTCTCTTGGTGAGGTTTCAAATCTAGCACACATGCATACACTAAACATCACATTTGGCCTTGATGCGGTCACACAGAGTAGGCTTCCAATCATAGACTGATACATCTTTTGATCCACTATGTTGCCACCTGTATCACTATCTAAGCTTCCATTTGTCCCTATTGGTGTACTAATTCCCTTTGCATCCTCCATGCCAAACTTCTTGAGCATGTCTTTGATGTACTTGCCTTGACTCACAAATGTGCCATTCTTCAATTGCTTGATTTGAAGACAAGGAAGTAACTAAGCTCTCCAATCATAGACATCTCAATCACTTGCGATCATATTTTCAAACTCCTCATAAAAATCTTTATTGGTTGATCAAAAAATAATGTCATCAACATAGATTTACAACACAAACAAGTCCTTTTCAATCTTCTTGGTGAAGAGAGTGGTGTCAACCTTGACCATGATAAACCCTTTAGAGAGTAGAAAATCCCTCAACCTCTCATACCATGCTCTAGGTGCTTGCTTCAACCCATACAAAGCCTTCTTCAACTTGTAAACATGGTTGGGCTTCTTGTCATCTTCAAAACCATGAGGTTGCTCAACATACACAAGCTCATTGATGTACCCATTGAAAAATGCACTTTTCACATCCATTTAGTACAACTTGATGTTGTGGGCACAAGCAGAGGCTAACAAGATCCTAATAGCTTCTAATCTTGCAACCGGGGCATATGTTTCACCAAAGTCAAGACCTTCAACTTGAGTGTAACCTTGGGCTACTAATCTTGCTTTGTTCCTTACAACTATTTCATCTTGATCTTGCTTATTACAAAAGACCCATTTGGTTCCAATCACATTTTATCCCTTAGGCCTCTCAACTAACTCCCATACTTGATTTCTCTTGAAGTTTTTTAGTTCTTCATGCATAGCATTGACCCAATCAACATCCTTTAAAGCTTCATCTATCTTATTAGGTTTAATGGATGACACAAATAAGAAGTGTTCACAAAATGATGCCAATCTTGATCTTGTTTGCACACCTCTTGAGATATCACCAATTATAGAATCCAAAGGATGATCTCTTGCAACATTTGTAGGTTAGAGCATTTGAACTTGATTGCTTGCACTTGGTTGGTCATTTGGTTGAGATGATGTACTAGTCATTTGTTGATCTTGCACTTGAGATGATAAACTAGCTTGACTTGTGTCAACTTGCACATTTGAGTTAGAGAGCACTTGATCTTTGTCATCTTCAACTTCAATTACTTCTCTAGGCCTTATGTCACCAACATCCATCTTCTTCATTGCATTGGCCAATTGAGTGCCTTTCATATCATCTAGATTCTCATCTTCCTCTTGGGAACCATTTGTTTCATCAAATTCTGCATCATGAATTTCCTCAAGAGTACCCCTAGCCAAATTCCAAACTCTATAAGCCTTGCTAGTAGTGGAGTAACCAAGGAAGAAACCTTTATCACATTTCTTCTCAAACTTGTTTAATCTTGTGCCTTTCTTCAATATGTAGCACTTGCATCTAAATATCCTAAAGTATGCAATATTGGGCTTTCTTCCATTCAAGAGCTCATATGGTGTCTTCTCCATCATAAGGTGACAATAGAGTCAGTTGCTATAGTAGCAAGCCATGTTGATTGCTTCGGCCCAAAATGAATGATTCGCATTATACTCACTCAACATTGATCTGCCATGTCAATCAAGGTTCTATTCTTCCTCTTAACTAGGCCATTTAATTGAGAAGTGTACTTGGTCGAAAATTGATGTCTCATCCCAAACTCAGATACAAATCATCAATTCTTGTGTTCTTGAATTTACTACCATTGTCACTCCTCACTTTCTTGATGGTGGTCTAAAACTCATTGTGAATTCTCTTGATGAATGTCTTGAAGGTTGTAAACACATCACTCTTGTCAACAAGAAAGAACACATATGTATATCTAGTAAAATCATCCACAATCATAAATCCATATTTGTTTTCACCAATGCTAGTGTATGTGGTTGGTCCAAATAAATCCATGTGTAACAACTCAAATGGCTTGGATGTGCTCATCATGCTCTTCTTAGGATGAGTGTTACCGACTTGCTTTCTGGCTTGACATGCACTACATAGCTTATCCTTCTTAAATGTGATATCCTTCAAGCCTATAACTAGATCATGCTTAATCAATTTGTTCAATTATTTTATTCCAACATGACAAAGACTTCTATGCCATAATCAAACCATGCTAGACTTAGTGAGCAAACATGTTGATAATTGAGCTTCTCTAGCATTGAAATCAACCAAGTATAGATTCTCATATCCAAATCCTTTGAAGATAAAATTGGAACCACCTACACTTATGATCTCTACATCATCAACTCCAAATATGCACTTGAAACCAAGATCACAAAGTTGAGATACCGACAATAGGTTAAAGTTCAAGCTCTCTACTAGTAGCACATTGGAAATACTTAAGTCATTGGATATTGAAATCTTACCAAGACCCTTGACCTTGCCTTTGCCATTATCACCAAATGTTATACTATCAATCCCATTGCCATTATTTTTATTGATTAAATTGAACATTCTTGAATCACCGATCATGTATTGTGTGCACCTACTATCAAGCACTAAATGCCTTCTTCCGGCTTTGTAATTGACCTACAAAAGAAGATCAATTCTTTTTAGGTATCCAAACTTGCTTGGGTCCCTAAAGGTTAGTTACCAAGGACTTTGGTACCCAAATGGCTATCTTCTTTGAGCCCACAATTGGTGTATGAATGAACTTAGCCTTCACACCATTCAAACTCTTAGTAAGCAAATAACAAGAATCAAACTTGATTGATGATACATGAGCATTCTTGTTCTTGTTCTTGCAATATTTCTCTAAGTGGCCAACTTGCTTGCATCTATTGCAAAACTAATCATTGCTCTTCACAAAGCTAGCTTTAGAAGTAGCAAAGGCCACCTTGCCTTTCTTGGGGGTTAGCCTAATCTCTCTTTATCAAGAGAAAGCCTTTGGCTACCCAAGCACTTTAGCAAGCGTGTATCTCTACCATAGGCATTGCCTAAGGCACGAGTAAGCTCATTCACTTCTTTCTTAAGGGTCTCATTTTCCACCATTAGTAAGGCATCACAGGTGAAACCATCACTCAAAGGTGAACTGGAAGTTGTAGTGCTATGAGAAGGGTTAGTAGGAGCAACAACAATGGGCTTATAAAATAATTCATTAAGAATATCACATGTTAGTCCCACATCACATGTCACAATCACTTGCTCTTTCTTGGCTTCATCCTCCTTGACTTGCTTAAGGAGAGAGGAGTGAGCCTTTTTAAGCTTAGAGTGAGCTTTGCTAAGCTTCTCTTTGCTAAGCTTCTCATGGTTTTCCCTTAGACTCTCATGAGTAGCATTGAGCTCATCAAAGGATTGCTCAAGAGATTTGATTCTCTTGTGTAATTCTTTGCACTCCTTTCTCTTCATCTCAAAGCAGGTGTGCACTTGCTCACACATGTTTATGAGCTCCTCCTTGGTGTACTCATCATCATCACTCCTACAATCATCACTTTCACAATCATCATCACTCACATCATATTTTATTTTGATGGGCTTTGCCATGATGCATGTCGATAGAGAGTCAAAGATGGAAGGCTTATTGTTGATGGCGTTGCTTGCTAGTGCTTTCTTGATAGATTTCTTGCCATTATCACTAGAATCATCACTATTCAATGAGCCATCACTATCCCATGTCACCACATAGCCTCCACCCTTCTTTTTCTTTTGGAGGGTTATCTTCCTTTCCTTCTTCTACTTCTTTTCTTTTTTCTCCTTCTTATTCTTCTTCTTCTCATCCTCATCATTGTCACTATTGTAGGGATAATCCGCTACAATATGATCCATACTCTTACACTTGTAGCATCTCCTTACATAATCTTTGCTCTTGGTGTGATCTCTTCTCTTTCTTGCATCATAGCCCTTCTTCTTCATAAATTTTCCATCTTGCGCACAAAGAGAGCCATAGCTTCATCATCAATATCACTAGGATCTTCATCATCACTTGATTCTTTCTTGGATTTGTCCTTGTTCTTGGATGATGAGCTAGCCTTGAATGCTATACTCTTCTTCTTCTTCTTCTTATCTTCATCTTCATTTTTATCATCCTTGTTAACCCCCTCTCTTTCCACACGGTATGTCTCTTGTGTCATGACATCACCTAGTACTTGGTTAGGGGTTATATCTTTCAATCCTCCTCTTATGATGGTCAATCTCAATGTCTCAAACCTTGGAGGTAGGCACATCAAGAACCGATGAGAGACATCATCATCATTGATCTTCTCTCTCAAAGTCTTCAAGTCATTGACAATCACTTGCAGACGATGGTACATCTCTGAAATGCTCTCATCATCCTTCATCTTGAAGCTAGTCAATTTGTCCTTAAGAATGTACAACTTGGCACTCTTCACTACCGGTGTATCCTCATAGGTCTCCTCCAATCTCTTCCACACCTCATAAGCTCTATCACAATCCTTGATTTGCTCAAACACCTTGGAATCAATAACATTGTAAATGGTGTTGAGAGCCATTGTATTGCATTGCGTGTTGGCCTTGTCTTGGTTGGTGAGGTTGTTGGGATCGATGATAGCATAGTCACTCTCAGTCACATCGCATACTTGATCATTGATTGAATCAAGATATATCTTCATCTTTCTCTTTCAATAATTATAGCATGTGCCGTCAAAGAACGGTGGTTTGCCCCCCACATGGTTGAACACAACTTGAGCCATAATTTGACACCGAGGTTGTTAAGCCTTCAATCAAATGGTGACCACGGCTACGATACCACTTGAAAGGTCCTAATATGGCTAGAGGGGGGGTGAATAGCCTATTTAAAAAAATTACAATGCACTAGAGCAATTGATTAGTATGACAAAAGGCGTAATACAATTTTGCTCTAGCTCTACAAGTGTTGCAAGCCACCTATCCCAATAATTCTAGTTACTATGATCATTAAGCACACACAAGAAATAAGTTGCTACTCACTAAGAGCTCTCAAACTTTCTATACTAAAGAGCTCTACTAGATGAACTTAAACTACAAAGCAAGCTCTCAATTCTAATTACACTAAAGAGCTTGCTATAACTAGTTTGCGGGAATATAAATAAGATAGTAGTGTGATTATACCGCCGTGTAGAAGAGATGAATCAATCTATCAATTGACACAATATGAATACCGAAAGAAATCCAATGGCAAGAGACAAGTGATTTTTATCCCAAGGTTCACGTGCTTGTCGGCACGCTAGTCTCCATTGTGTCGATCAACACTTGGTAGTTCGACGACTAAGAGGTGTTGCACGAACCTTGTCCACATGTTGGACACCACAAAATCAACTCACAAGTGAGGTAACTCAATGACACAAGTAATTTACTAGAGCTACCTTGCGGCGCTTCGCCGGGGAAGGTGCAAGACACCTCATAAGATCACTGGAGCCGATCACGAACAATCATTAATACGTGCTGGACCTCCACCGCTGCTCCAAGCTATCTAGGTGGCGGCAAGCACTAAGAGTAATAAGAAATCTATAGCCACAACGATCCCCAAGTGCCACTAGATGCAATCACTCAAGCAAATACACTTGGAATCACTTAATCTCACTCTGGATTCATAATCAAACAAGAGAGATGAGTGGGAGAAAGTTTGCTCAGCTCATAAGGATGTCAAGAATGTCAAAAGTCTAAGAGAGATGCCTTGGAGCTGACACCCATCTATTTATAAAGCCCCCAAGTGAAAAGAGCCATTGGTTGTCAGGGGCATGACCGGACTCACATGACAGGATGCTGCCCTGCGTTCGGTCCTTGAATGCCTTCCACGTGGCACCACTTCAAACCTTGCATGTCGGATCGTAACGGTCAAAACGTCCAACTCATGAAGACTAAGGATGACCAGACGTGCCTCTTTGTGTGACCTGACGCTCGAGCACATAGCGTCTAGTCATTTACAGTAAGGGTCCAGAGTGACAAAAACACAATCTGACGTGCCCGGTGGAACACGACCTAACGCCAGCCCGTGTTCGATCAACGCTGGCTTCCTCTCCGTGTGCACGACGTCAGCCTACGTCAGCCACATTCGCTTTATCTCTGCGCGTCAGATCACCACAGTGCCCTGCGTCTGATCGCCCACCGAACACTGCTCCTTCTCTGTGCGAAGATGACCTGACGCGCAGGTCATGTCCGACCAGCATTCGATACCTTGTTTGCTCCCCTCGGCCAGCCACGCCATGCTAGAGATGACCGGATGCGCAGGTCACATTGACTGCAGCGTCCGGTCATGGACTTCCAGCTCCTTTTCTTTTTCTAAGTCCACAATCGCTTCACCCTTGCTTCCAACTTGCTAACTACAAAGTGTAGAACTTATGTGCACTCGTGTTAGCATTTTTCAAAGCATTTTACAAGGATCGATGTTAGCTCACACTAGGTCCTAATGCATATGCTCATATGAAATCACCTAGTGGCACTTGATAACTGTTTTAACCAAAGATTTCCCCTCTTTGTAGTACGACTATCGATCCAAAATCAATCACACCCTTTATGGTGTCTTGAGTGCAAACCAAAAATGCTCCTATCAATATACCTTTGCCTTGAGCCCATTTTATTTTTTTCTTTCTTCTTTTCCAAATGTGAAGCAGTTTATCCATCTTTTTGTGGCCATCACCTTAACCATGACCATCATCTAGCTTCACCACTTGGATTGCACCAACCTAGCTCATATCACCACTCACGACAAAGGTTAGTGCTAGGTTTCATCAATTATCCAAAACCAAACTAGGGCTTTCAAGGGCACCTAGGCACTAGTGCTTGTAACACCCCTGGGTGTTAAGCATGCATTATCATTTCAAAGCATAAGCATTCAACATCATTGCATGTTTAACATTGTTTGAATTGTAGCCCTTTTCACATTAAACTTGAAAAACAAATAGAATGGGAACCCTAAGTTTAAAATGAATGTAAAAGATTGGTGTACTTTCTAAAAGTAGCAATTTTAAATAATCTAGAATAAATCAACGTGATTATTGGAGCAAAATTTGGATTCAAATTCTCCTCAAATTCTGTTTTAAAAATATTCAAAATAAATGAGTTTTTGATTTTAAATTAGCTTTAAATCTCAAATCTAAAATCTATTGGGAATTTTGAAAAATGTTCTATATGAAAGTTGTAGAGAATAAAATTTTGAACAACTTTTATTCTGGGTCAAATTTCTGAAAACCCCTTTTTCATCCTCAAATTCAAATTTCAAACCGAGATTTAAAATCTGGAAATTATTTGAAAAAGAAAAATCAAATTTTCGCCTTACTGGGCTTCGGCCTCACTTCTCGGCCCACGGCCGAAGCCGGCCTGGCCCGCCTCGCACCCCCGCCCGCGCCCGCGCGCGCGCTCGCGCCAGCGCACGCCGCGCTCAGGCCGCGGCCGCCGCGTGGCCGCCGCTCGCCGCCTCCGGCGTACGGGTGGCGAGCCGTAGGCTCCACCGGCCGCGCCACGCGCCTTGAAGCCGCGCCCGCCTCTTCCTCGCCAGTCACGCTCGCATTCTCCTTCTCCCGGCCTCGCGCGAGCAGCAGCCGCAGCCGCTCGCCGCCTCCGCGCGCTCGCCGCCGCTCCGCCCGAGCCGAACACCGCCGCATCATTTCTCGATTCGTCTCGCCACCGGCTCCGCCACCTTCTCCTCTTCTCCGAACGGGGTTCGGTATCCCTTGCTCGACGACGGTGAGGCTCAATTTCTTCTTTTCCCGCACGCGCCACCGTCGTCGGCCGCCGGGCTCGAGCTCCGCCACCGGCGCCCTCGCTCCCTCCTTCTTCCCTTGCTTCGCGCGGTTGTGCTCGCCACCCTTGCACGGGAGCCATGCGTGCTCGGGATTTCAACTCGGAGCCGGAGGTCGGCCGTTGGCCGACGGCGACCACCGCTCCGCCTCCGCGACGTCGGGGCCCCGACACCCGTGGCCGCGCTCTGCGTCCGCCTCCTCCCCCTCTTTAGTTGCTGGGCCACCGGCTTGGGCCGAGCCGCCAAGCCGGGCCGCTCCCTTCTGTTTCCCGCGCGACGCCCCGGCAATTTTCGGCCGCGGGCCAGTGTTGCCGCGTGGGCCGGCCCGTTCGGCGATTTCAAATTTCGTTTTTTGAATTCTTATTATATTTGGGAAAAGAAAACGCTTTAGAAAATTTTGTGTACAATTTATAGCTCCAAAAATCATGAAATAAATTTTAAAATGTTCCTTGTGAATAGATCTACAGTTTAAAAATATCCCATGTTATTTTTGTGACACTTTACTGTACAATTTTATTTAATTGTTATATATGCTGTTATCTTAGAAAAATTACAGTAAATAAAATAATATAGTGAAAAAGGTGATTCTTGTTGCATTAATCTTCTTTAGTGATGTACTTTCTAGGAAAAATGCTAGTGAAGCATGTTCTGTGGGAAATTTTTGAAGTGTAGTTCAAATGCCTTTATTTGATAATATTTGTTATTTTTAGTAGAAAGCAATATTTGTATATAACATACTTATGATAATTTTTGTAGTATGTTAGTTTACTGTTGGTAACCTAGGAAAAATGTGAAATCTGTTGTTTGATACTTTTCCTAGTATAAGACAATTTCATGCTCACATTTAGGCTATAAATTGTTTATTTTGTACAGGTAGTTTTACATTTCCATTTACCATGAAAATCTAATGGTAGTTTAGTTAGGTTAAGAATACTCTACTGTAATTTTTGTAGATTTTTATCTACACCAGAGATAGGTGTTGCAGTACAACCCTAGTTAAATAAGGAATAAATGATTATTCTTTATGAGAATTTAAGAAGAATAAAATATGTTTGGTGTATCTTTGAAGCATCACTAGGTCTTGCTGATGTTGTGAGTGAGTTAGGTTGGTAAGGTTTGGTTATTTAGGGTCACTTGCTTGTGTAAGGTGTATGATAATTAGTGTAATCGCAATGGGTAAACTTTAGGGTACATGTTCTTGGACGACGTGGACTACCTTGTAGAAGATGAAGTTTTGTACTAACTGCTCATTCCATGTGCTCGTCTGCATCTCATGTCACCTCATCATTCCATCATAATCCGATGCATCATTCGCATGTACTTATGCACTTGCATCATACAGGATCGCAGGAGGAGTCGCAGGCAGCAGTACCAGAGGAGCAGGCTTGGACGGACCAGCAAGAGCCCCAGGCACAGGAGGTGCCCGAGGAGGAAGAGCCAGGCGAGGAACTGCCAGAGTGCGTCGACCACCATCCTAGCTCGTTCGAAAGAGGCAAGCCCCGGAGCATTATAAGTCTCCTATTTTTACAAAAGTTATTCTTTATTAACTGATTTATAATTATATATTGTTGCATTAAGTCATAGGAGTTGAGTGGAACCGTTGTTGCATTACTATCCTTGTCCACCAGAATAATGTTACCTTATTAGGTCAGGATCGAGTAAATTGCTTAGCCATGCTTAGATCGGTAGAAGTCGGGTGATTTCCTGTTACCTGCGAGTTATAGGTGAATACCTGGCTATGGTTAGCAGTAATTATGAATCTTGATAAGTAACCAAGTGTTGGTGAATAAACGGAGACCGGGCGGAGTCTTATAGGGTTTTGGACTATAGTGATTCCGTCTGTGTCGATTAAGGACCGATCGTTGCTCGTCCCTCTTGTCATGTTGAACGCATGTCTCACATTTAGCTGGCCGAATAAAGTACCTTTCGACCGCGAAGCTAGTGACACTTTTTGAGCCGGGATAAACTCGGGTTGGCAGACTGGTGTTGAAGGGGGTGTACGGGGACGCGAAGAGTGAGCCCAAGGTGCGTCCTGGCAGTCGGGCGGTCCCTGGGTAGTGCGATCCATGATTGTTATCCCGCGGCTTCTTAGAAAGTGTCATTGGTGATCTACGCGACCCTGACGGGGGAAGCATGGTTTGTGTGAGGAATAAATCTCCAGCTGGATAGGAATTTGATTCGAATCGCCGTCGCTCCCGGTTAGTGAGCACTTGACTCGAGCTACGGCATCGTAGTATTAATGATGGAACACGGATGGTTTTGTGATTAATATTGGAAATGCTAAACCTGAGATGGTAACCCTTGATGTTAATGGTTAATCAAGTGATTGTTGTAGCAATAGGTGCTTACCTAGCATGAATAGGTTATTCTAAAAATGATGCTAAAAGTATTTATCTTTAGCTATTCATAATAACTTATGCCTTTCGCAAATGAGTCAAGCCAGTACACTATATAAAGCCTTGCATGCTCCTTGGTGTCATGTTATTTCTGGTTTATGACGGGTAAGTCTAGCTGAGTACATTCTCGTACTCAGGGCGTTGTTCCCATTGTTGTTGCAGATGGTCAGATGTACTACGGGTACTGCTCCAACTGTCTGTATCCGGCGATGGGTGACAACTAGGACCTTGGGCAAAGGTCGTTCTGTTTGTCTTATCTACTGTTTTTGTGGACCATGACTATATACTGGCACTGTAATTGAACTAAGGGTGTGTGCGTAAAACTAATTGCTTCCGCTACTTTATATTGAACTATGTTGTAATAACTTTTATTTCTGAACTCCGATGTATCCCAACTTATGATCAACTTTATGTATCGTGTGAACTGTGGCTGCTAAATCAGTACGATCTTGGTTGTATGTTGGTTGGTTTGAAATCCTTCGTGATTTCACGGAATCTCGAGTTATACGGGCTTAAGTTTGTGAAATTAACCGCCTCGGTGGAAGATTTTCTTACTTAATCTCGTATAATTACGTTGATCCGTTACAGCTGGTATCGGAGCATGGTTTAGCATGTTACTGTTCACATGAGTATTTAAAAACAAAACTGTGTTTTTAAATGAGCTTTTGAACTTAAAAGTGTGCCAGTGGTCATATCCTTTATGCCCGATAAGGACTCTAGGTGGCTTATTTAAGTACTAACTTGAGGGTTTGCATCATATTTAAATTTCGTCGCTCATACAGCGTGCTATTGTATGAGTGCCATTCACTTGAGTGGTAATGTATGGATCAATTACCTCTACGCCTTGTTAAGTGAGAGTTGTGAGTGCATGGTCGGTTACACTACCGGTCTAGGGGAGTGCTTAAGTGATTCCGAAGTACTCACGTGCCATGCGCATGTTTGTATAAGGGTATCAAATTGGTGGGAAATTCCGTCATGCAGTGACGATGCCGTCAATAGGACGACGATTCGGGTAGTTGTTACAGTTATACTCGTATCTGGGGATGCGTGTAGAGCGAGTAACTTACTTTACTGCTTTCTTGCATGTTTTCATACTGTGAGGTTTGGGCTGAAGTGATTTTCTGCAGGTACATAACTGCGCTCTCGAGTAGTACGTATTAGTTACGTTACAAGAGATCGTTGTATGCCACCGTTTATTCCGTTAGTAGTTATTGATTTTCTAAGTTTGTGAGGACGTATGGAACGTGCATGCATCATGTTATGCATTTCATTCATGGCATTGTTCCTCCCCTTATAAGTTGCTTATCTCATTTCGATAAAAATGCCAACTTAAAAATTTGTTCTCACCCCTGTAATAAAATTTTGCTACAGATGGCACGTACCAAGCAGACAGCCCGCAAGTCCACCGGCAGAGCTCCCCGTCATCAGCTTGCTCCGCGCACTCGCCAGCGCCACACTTTTCTTGGAGAGTTTGGGATGCCTACACTCTTGTGGAGAGTGCTCAGTTATGTAGGCTATCCTGATGGGATGGAGCCCCGCTACTTTTGGTCAAATGAGCGGTTGGGCAAAGGAATTTTGGTGACTGTGGAAGCAGTCGTTCGTCCCCGAGGTGATGGTTCTGAGTGGACCGGTTGGCGTTTTGAGTCAACTGGCAGGACCCCTGAAGAAGCCGCTGAGAGGGCAGCCTTTGGGATCCTGAGGGATATCATGGATCGCTTTCCTCAGGAGTTGGCAGCAGCTATAGTTGGAGTCTTTCCGAGGGGCAACCCCTCCACTGACTCGTGGCAGCAGGCAAGGGGTAGATCTTTGGAGATTAGCGCAGCAGAGGCACAGAACAGTGACAACCTTGCTATGAGTGCCATGTTCGCAGTGATGAGGGCCTTCGATGGAGTGGAAGGAAGTCTGAGACGTGTTTCTAGTGCGCTTGGTCAGGCTCGTGATGACCGCCGTCAGCTTCAGAGAGATCACGACACCGAGGTTGAGAGGCTCACCGCTGAGATGGCTCAGTTGACTCGTCAGAGAGATCAGGCCACTCAGAGGACTGTGGTTTTTGAGGGAGATGTACGTGCCCTGAGAGAGCAGCTTGGGCGACTGACCACCGCCCACAGGAATGCTGAGAGCATGTTGGCTCATGTGCTCCATCAGAGGAATGAAGCCTGGTCCGCAGAGAATGTGTTGAGAGCTAGACAGTTTGAGCTCGAGCAGCGGTTGGCCGATGCAGAAGAGTACAATGATAACTTGCATGAAGAGGTCCATCGGCTGAACAATCAGCTTAACCCTTATGACCTCCCTGGCGCAGCCGAGATGGATTTGGATGTAGACGAAGATCCTGAAGAGCCCGTGGCGCCAGCTGAGGAGCACGACGACGCTGCAGTTGGCAGCAACGCCAGCATCTCTGACCTAGACAGCGACCACGATGAGTAGGCTAGTAGTTGTTGCGCTAGCTACTAGGTTCCGCTTGCATGATCTTTTGCGTTGTTGGCACTTGAGCATGTAATAATGAGTAGAAAGACTAGAGCTTGATGTAATGTTGGAAAGCTTGGATGTGTTTGTGACGATATCCGAACGTCAAAAGTCCAGTGTATGTATGCTGGCAACTTGGTTGTAATGGACGCGATGTGTGTGCTTTAAGTAATATAATTAGTGATGTTGTGTTAATTGGAATGACTTATTGTGCCCCTGTTTTATTGTATGAATTTATTCTCTCCAGTGAATTCAGTTCGGCATAATTTTTCATTCGGTTGCAATTTCTACAACATCACCTAATAATTACTGTTGCTGAAACATGCAGATGCCGAACACTCGCCGTACTGTGTATGGTGCCGCTGAGGCTGGTGGCAGTGCAGCTGCTAATGATGACCGTGATCCACCACCGCCTCCTCCACCCTACACGGCAGAACAGTTTTTCGCCCAATTCCTGGGAAGCCAACGCAACATGGAGAGCATGCAACAGAATATGGAAGCTGCGCTGCGCAGTATCGCAGATAATACCCGTCGGGGGATAAACCAGGGTGGCCACGAAGCAAACCAGTACAGCAGTTTTAAGGACTTCATGGATACTCGTCCACCGATCTTCAAGGAAGCCGCAGAACCTTTAGATGCAGAAGAGTGGATTAATACGATGGAAGATAAGTTTCCTGTCCTGAGGATGACTGAAGTGTTGAAGACTGAGTACGCAACTCATCAGCTTCAAGGTCCGGCAGGAATGTGGTGGAAGCATCACCGCACCACTTTTCCTCCCCATGCCCATATCACTTGGAGGGAGTTCACTGACGCCTTCCGTGGAACATACATTCCACCAGGTCTGACCGAGATGAAGCTTGGGGAATTCCTGACGTTAAATCAAGGCACGAAGACTATGACTCAATATCTGCATGCATTCAATAACCTGAGCCGTTATGCCCCTGATATGGTGAATACTGATGCTAAGAAGATCGCTAGTTTCAAGAGAGGCCTGAGTCCCAAGATGATGAAACATGTGGGTACAAACATGAGAACTAATTTCAATGACTTCGTTAGTGACTGTCTGAAGCAAGAGAAGAACAACAACGTTTATGCTGCTTCCAAGATCCGTAAGAGGGCTTTTGAGTCGGGTTCATCTCAGTCCAGGGCCCTAGTGGCCAACCGCCCGGCTTATCGATCGCCTGCCCCCGGTGCAAGGTTTAGGCCACCGCAACGGAAGAATCAGAATGCTCAGCCACCCCAGAGAAACCAGAAGCCGTTCAAGATGGCATTGCCTCAAGCAAAGACAGGACAAGGCAGTTCATCGGGAACCGTGGCTCAAGTGAAGGGACCGTGCTTCAACTGCAACCAACCTGGGCACTTTGCAAAGTATTGTCCCTATCCTAAGACACAACAAACGCAGTATCAAGCTCGTGTGCACCACACCACTGTGGATGATATCCCTGAAGGAGAACCGGTGACAGCTGGTATGTTTTCTATCAACAATCATCCTGCAGTAGTCTTGTTTGATTCCAGATCGTCTCATTCCTTTGTAAGTCAAGCATTTGTTAAAAGGCATGAGCAAAATATAGTTGAATTGGAATGTGCATATAAAATCAGTTCAGCTAGGGCTGATCTGTTGACTAATCAGATAATTCAGGGAGTAACCCTAAACATATCCAACCGGCAATATAAGCTTAATCTGATAGTCATGCCATGGTTAGTTTTGGATGTGATCATGGGTATGAACTGGATGAATCACATGGGAGTTGTAATTGATGTTGGAGGAAGGAGTATCTCTCTTAAGGAACCCAATGGGGAAGGCACCTTTCGGGTGGTCCTACCTCGGAGGGTAGACCTAGCTAGCACATCTTGTGCGGTCCAAACTACTCTGCTAGCCCAGATTCCAGTGGTCTGTGAGTTTCCAGATGTGTTTCCAGAGGAGTTACCTGGACTGCCGCCAGACCGAGATGTCAAGTTTGCCATTGAGTTAATTCCAAGAACAGCACCGATCTCGAGAAGGACTTATCGGATGCCTCCCAATGAGTTAGCAGAATTGAAGAAACAACTTCAGGACTTGCTAAAGAAAGGGTTGATTCGTCCCAGCTCGTCTGAATGGGGATGCCCCGCTCTGTTTGTGAAAAAGAAGAAGGATAACTCCTTACGCATGTGCGTGGATTATCGGCCACTGAATGCAGTGACAATTAAAAACAAGTATCCTCTTCCTCGGATTGATATCTTGTTTGACCAATTGTCTAAAGCCAAAGTGTTCTCTAAGATAGATTTGAGATCAGGGTACCATCAGATAAAGATTAGGCCGCAAGATGTGCCTAAGACTGCATTCTCGACCAGGTATGGTTTGTATGAGTATCTTGTCATGTCTTTCGGATTGACAAATGCTCCCGCATACTTTATGTACTTGATGAATTCGGTTTTCATGCCCGAATTGGACAAGTTTGTGATAGTGTTCATTGATGACATACTAATATACTCAGAAAATGAAGAAGAACACGCAGAACACCTCAGGATAGTCTTGACTAGACTCAGAGAACATCGACTGTATGCTAAGTTCAGCAAGTGTGAGTTCTGGCTTAGGACAGTTCCTTTTCTCGGCCATGTGTTGTCTGAAAATGGCATTTCTGTAGACCCTAGTAAAGTACAAGAGGTTATGAACTGGAAATCACCAACTTCAGTTAACGAAGTTCGCAGTTTCCTTGGTTTAGCCAGTTACTACCGTTGCTTCATACCAGATTTCTCAAAGATTGCCAAACCAATGACAAGCCTGTTACAGAAGGATCATAAGTTTGTATGGACAGAGGAGTGCGAAGCAGCTTTCTGTACTTTGCGGAAGTTGTTGACCACTGCTCCTGTTCTGGCCCAACCAGACATAGAAAAGCCATTTGATGTTTTCTGTGACGCATCCAAGAATGGGTTAGGATGTGTGCTGATGCAAAATGGAAGAGTCATTGCTTACGCCTCACGACAGTTAAGGAAGCATGAAGTTAACTATCCTACACATGATTTAGAGCTTGCAGCAGTGGTGCATGCTCTAAAGATTTGGAGGCACTACCTGTTGGGTAATGTGTGTAATATCTTCACAGATCATAAGAGTCTCAAATACATCTTTACCCAATCTGAGTTGAACATGCGACAGAGGAGATGGTTAGAGTTGATAAAGGACTACAATCTGAACGTGCACTATCACCCTAGAAAGGCTAATGTAGTAGCGGATGCACTGAGCAAAAAATCTCATGCTATTGATGTGCAACCGTTGTTTGAAGAAGGGTTCAATTTGTTACATCCGGCTGTGTTGCATAATATTCAGATCAGTTGCACTCTAGAAAGCCAGATCATTGATGGTCAGAAAATAGATAAGGGAATCTTTCATATCAAAGAAAAGATAAAGAGAGAACCCACCAAACACTTTCGCTTGGATGACCAAGGAGTGTTATGGTTCAAGGATCGCCTGGTGGTACCTAAGGATAGAGAGCTTAAAAACAAGTTGATGGATGAGGCCCATCGTTCTAAGCTATCTATTCACCCCGGAAGTAGCAAGATGTACCAAGATTTGCGACCCCGTTATTGGTGGACTAAGATGAAAAAGGAGATTGCAGCATACGTTGCTCGTTGCGACATGTGTTGTAGAGTTAAAGCTCTTCACATGAGACTTGCAGGACTTCTACAACCTTTGTCGGTACCCGATTGGAAGTGGGATGATATAAGTATGGACTTTATCACTGGTCTCCCCACCACACAGAAGGGCCATGATTCCATTTGGGTAATAGTCGATCGCCTTACCAAGTTGGCTCACTTTCTGCCAGTCAAAACAAGTTTCCGACCACCTCAATATGCAGAAAAGTACATTGCTGAGATTGTCCGATTGCATGGAATACCAAAAACAATAGTGTCTGATCGTGGTTCACAGTTTACCTCTCACTTTTGGGAACATCTTCATCAAGGTTTGGGCACTAGTTTGATTCGTAGCACGGCTTGCCACCCACAGACAGATGGGCAGACAGAAAGAGTGAATGCAGTACTAGAAGATATGCTTAGAGCTTGTGTGTTATCATCCAGAGGTTCATGGGAATCCTGGTTACCGTTGGCAGAATTTGCTTATAACAACAGTTACCAAGAGAGTATCAAGATGGCACCATTTGAAGCTTTGTATGGCCGGAAGTGCAGAACACCGTTAAATTGGGTAGAGCCCGGAGAAAGAAGATTTTACGGAATTGATTTTGTAGATGAGGCAGAGAAGAAGGTCCGTGTTATTCAACAAAACATGCAAGCAGCACAGTCTCGTCAGAAAAGTTATGCGGATAAGAGGAGAAGACCATTGGATTTCCAAGTAGGTGACTATGTCTATTTAAAGGTTACCCCAATGAAGAAGAAACGGTTTGGAATCAAGAAGAAACTATCTGCTAGATATATAGGGCCATACCAGATCTTGGAGAAAAAGGGCCCCGTGGCATATAAGTTACAGTTACCAGAAGAGATGAGTTCGATCTTTCCCGTCTTCCACGTATCCCAATTGAAGAAGTGTCTACGTGTTCCAGAGGAGAGAATACAGCCTCAGGGTATTCGGATCAAGGCAGATTTGGAATATCGCGAGCAACCAGTCCGAGTCCTAGATACCAAGGACCGAGTCACTCGGAACAAAGTGGTCACAACCTACAAGGTTCAGTGGAGTCATCATGACGAGAGCGATGCTTCTTGGGAAACGGGAGAATATCTTCAAACTGCTTATAAAGATTTTTACGATAAATGGTTCGTAACTCAAAATCTCGGGACGAGATTCTTATAAGGGGGGAGGACTGTAACACCCCTGGGTGTTAAGCATGCATTATCATTTCAAAGCATAAGCATTCAACATCATTTTATGTTTAACATTGTTTGAATTGTAGCCCTTTTCACATTAAACTTGAAAAACAAATAGAATGGGAACCCTAAGTTTAAAATGAATGTAAAAGATTGGTGTACTTTTTAAAAGTAGCAATTTTAAATAATCTAGAATAAATCAACGTGATTATTGGAGCAAAATTTGGATTCAAATTCTCCTCAAATTCTGTTTTAAAAATATTCAAAATAAATGAGTTTTTGATTTTAAATTAGCTTTAAATCTCAAATCTAAAATCTATTGGGAATTTTAAAAAATGTTCTATATGAAAGTTGTAGAGAATAAAATTTTGAACAACTTTTATTTTGGGTCAAATTTCTGAAAACCCCTTTTTCATCCTCAAATTCAAATTTCAAACCGAGATTTAAAATCTAGAAATTATTTGAAAAAGAAAAATCAATTTTTCGCCTTACTGGGCTTCGGCCTCACTTCTCGGCCCACGGCCGAAGCCGGCCTGGCCCGCCTCGCGCCCCCGCCCGCGTCCGCGCGCGCGCTCGCGCCAGCGCACGCCGCGCTCAGGCCGCGGTCGCCGCGTGGCCGCCGCTCGCCGCCTCCGGCGTACGGGTGGCGAGCCGTGGGCTCCACCGGCCGCGCCACGC
Organism: Saccharum hybrid cultivar R570; assembly: GCA_038087645.1. Taxonomy (NCBI): domain Eukaryota; kingdom Viridiplantae; phylum Streptophyta; class Magnoliopsida; order Poales; family Poaceae; genus Saccharum; species Saccharum hybrid cultivar. The sequence goes on along the minus strand of JAQSUU010000056.1, from coordinate 9,165,055 downwards.
GCCTTGAAGCCGCGCCCGCCTCTTCCTCACCAGTCACGCTCGCATTCTCCTTCTCCCAGCCTCGCGCGAGCAGTAGCCGCAGCCGCTCGCCGCCTCCGCGCGCTCGCCGCCGCTCCGCCCGAGCCGAACACCGCCGTTCCCGCTCAACGGCCACATCATTTCTCGATTCGTCTCTCCACCGGCTCCGCCACCTTCTCCTCTTCTCCGAACGGGGTTCGGTATCCCTTGCTCGACGACGGTGAGGCTCAATTTCTTCTTTTCCCGCACGCGCCACCGTCGCCGGCCGCCGGGCTCGAGCTCCGCCACCGGCGCCCTCGCTCCCTCCTTCTTCCCTTGCTTCGCGCGGTTGTGCTCACCACCCTTGCACGGGAGCCATGCGTGCTCGGGATTTCAACTCGGAGCCGGAGGTCGGCCGTTGGCCGACGGCGACCACCGCTCCGCCTCCGCGACGTCGGGGCCCCGGCACCCGTGGCCGCGCTCTGCGTCCGCCTCCTCCCCTTCTTTAGTTGCTGGGCCACCGGCTTGGGCCGAGCCGCCAAGCCGGGCCGCTCCCTTCTGTTTCCCACGCGACGCCCCGGCAATTTTCGGCCGTGGGCCAGTGTTGCCGCGTGGGCCGGCCCGTTCGGCGATTTCAAATTTCGTTTTTTGAATTCTTATTATATTTGGGAAAAGAAAATGCTTTAGAAAATGTTGTGTACAATTTATAGCTCCAAAAATCATGAAATAAATTTTAAAATGTTCCTTGTGAATAGATCTACAGTTTAAAAATATCCCATGTTATTTTTGTGACACTTTACTGTACAATTTTATTTAATTGTTATATATGCTGTTATCTTAGAAAAATTACAGTAAATAAAATAATATAGTGAAAAAGGTGATTCTTATTGCATTAATCTTCTTTAGTGATGTACTTTCTAGGAAAAATGCTAGTGAAGCATGTTCTGTGGGAAATTTTTGAAGTGTAGTTCAAATGCCTTTATTTGATAATATTTGTTATTTTTAGTAGAAAGCAATATTTGTATATAACATACTTATGATAATTTTTGTAGTATGTTAGTTTACTGTTGGTAACCTAGGAAAAATGTGAAATCTGTTGTTTGATACTTTTCCTAGTATAAGACAATTTCATGCTCACATTTAGGCTATAAATTGTTTATTTTGTACAGGTAGTTTTACATTTCCATTTACCATGAAAATCTAATGGTTGTTTAGTTAGGTTAAGAATACTCTACTGTAATTTTTGTAGATTTTTATCTACACCAGAGATAGGTGTTGCAGTACAACCCTAGTTAAATAAGGAATAAATGATTATTCTTTATGAGAATTTAAGAAGAATAAAATATGTTTGGTGTATCTTTGAAGCATCACTAGGTCTTGCTGATGTTGTGAGTGAGTTAGGTTGGTAAGGTTTGGTTATTTAGGGTCACTTGCTTGTGTAAGGTGTATGATAATTAGTGTAATCGCAATGGGTAAACTTTAGGGTACATGTTCTTGGACGACGTGGACTACCTTGTAGAAGATGAAGTTTTGTACTAACTGCTCATTCTATGTGCTCGTCTGCATCTCATGTCACCTCATCATTCCATCATAATCCGATGCATCATTCGTATGTACTTATGCACTTGCATCATACAGGATCGCAGGAGGAGTCGCAGGCAGCAGTACCGGAGGAGCAGGCTTGGACGGACCAGCAAGAGCCCCAGGCACAGGAGGTGCCCGAGGAGGAAGAGCCAGGCGAGGAACTGCCAGAGTGCGTCGACCACCATCCTAGCTCGTTCGAAAGAGGCAAGCCCCGGAGCATTATAAGTCTCCTATTTTTACAAAAGTTATTCTTTATTAACTGATTTATAATTATATATTGTTGCATTAAGTCATAGGAGTTGAGTGGAACCGTTGTTGCATTACTATCCTTGTCCACCAGAATAATGTTACCTTATTAGGTCAGGATCGAGTAAATTGCTTAGCCATGCTTAGATCGGTAGAAGTCGGGTGATTTCCTGTCACTTGCGAGTTATAGGTGAATACCTGGCTATGGTTAGCAGTAATTGTGAATCTTGATAAGTAACCAAGTGTTGGTGAATAAACGGAGACCGGGCGGAGTCTTATAGGGTTTTGGACTATAGTGATTCCGTCTGTGTCGATTAAGGACCGATCGTTGCTCGTCCCTCTTGTCATGTTGAACGCATGTATCACATTTAGCTGGCCGAATAAAGTACCTTTCGACCGCGAAGCTAGTGACACTTTTTGAGCCGGGATAAACTCGGGTTGGTAGACTGGTGTTGAAGGGGGTGTACGGGGACGCGAAGAGTGAGCCCAAGGTGCGTCCTGGCAGTCGGGCGGTCCTTGGGTAGTGCGATCCATGATTGTTATCCCGCGGCTTCTTGGAAAGTGTCATTGGTGATCTACGCGACCCTGACGGGGGAAGCATGGTTTGTGTGAGGAATAAATCTCTAGCTGGATAGGAATTCGATTCGAATCGCCGTCGCTCCCAGTTAGTGAGCACTTGACTTGAGCTACGGCATCGTAGTATTAATGATGGAACACGGATGGTTTTGTGATTAATATTGGAAATGCTAAACCTGAGATGGTAACCCTTGATGTTAATGGTTAATCAAGTGATTGTTGTAGCAATAGGTGCTTACCTAGCATGAATAGGTTATTCTAAAAATGATGCTAAAAGTATTTATCTTTAGCTATTCATAATAACTTATGCCTTTCGCAAATGAGTCAAGCCAGTACACTATATAAAGCCTTGCATGCTCCTTGGTGTCATGTTATTTCTGGTTTATGACGGGTAAGTCTAGCTGAGTACATTCTCGTACTCAGGGCGTTGTTCCCATTGTTGTTGCAGATGGTCAGATGTACTACGGGTACTGCTCCAACTGTCTGTATCCGGCGATGGGTGACAACTAGGACCTTGGGCAAAGGTCGTTCTGTTTGTCTTATCTACTGCTTTTGTGGACCATGACTATATACTAGCACTGTAATTGAACTAAGGGTGTGTCCGTAAAACTAATTGCTTCCGCTACTTTATGTTGAACTATGTTGTAATAACTTTTATTTCTGAACTCCGATGTATCCCAACTTATGATCAACTTTATGTATCGTGTGAACTGTGGCTGCTAAATCAGTACGATCTTGGTTGTATGTTGGTTGGTTTGAAATCCTTCGTGATTTCACGGAATCTCGAGTTATACGGGCTTAAGTTTGTGAAATTAACCGCCTCGGTGGAAGATTTTCTTACTTAATCTCGTATAATTACGTTGATCCGTTACAGTGCTCCTACTGGCCGGCTCACGATGAGCAAGGCAGCGAGTTCCTCCAGCATTGGATTGACCCATGTGGGAGGCCTCGTGCTCATGCACAGCTCCAACACCAGTGGATGTGGCTCGGGAAAGTAGTGTGCAGCAGTAGAGGTGGCGGCACCCCCGTGGCCCCATCCGAGCTTGGTGGACTACCACGTGGCATGTGCTGGGAGGCTGGTGGGTTGTTGCCACGAGTAGAGTGTCATGGCAGGTCGCCACCCCTCGTGGCTGTAACAGAACCGACCAATTTATACGGGCTTAAGTAAGAAAATCACCTGCCGAAGCAGATGAATTAACGTACTTGAGTCCATACAAACCTAGTAGTCCGTGAAATCCCGAAGAATTTCAAACCAGCCAACATACAAACCAAGATCGAACAAATTTAGCAGCCACAGTCACATATTACATAAAGTTCGCAACATCATTTCGAATATATCAGAGTTTAGAACATAAAGTTATTACAATCCAAGTTCATAATAAAGTAGCAAAACTAAATAGTTTCGGAACCACACACACTTAGTTCAGATACAGTGCCAGATAAAGATCAAGTCCCACAAAAGTAGTAGATGAGACATAAGGAATGACCACGCCCTTGGTCCTAATTGTCACCCATTGTGGGATACAGACAGTTGATGCAATATCCATAGTACATCTGGCCATCTGCAACAATAATAGGAACAAAGCCCTGAGTATGAGAAGGTACTCAGATAGACTTACCCGCCTTAAACAGAAATAAAGTGACACCAAAGAGTATGCAAGGCTTTCTTTTAGTGGGCTAGCTGACTCATTTGTGAAAAGCATAAGTTATCATGAATAAGCCATTTTAGGTATTAGCATCATCGTTATTATAACCTGTCACTCTAGGTCAGCACCTATGCTAAAACAATCACTTGATTAACCATTAACATCAAGTTACCATCTCAGGTTTAGCATTTCCAACATCATCCATATAACCAGTCGTGTTCCATCATCATTACTACGATGTCGTAGCTCGATTCAAGTGCTCACTATCTAGGAGCAATGGTGATTCAAATCGATTCCTAACCAGCTGGTGATTTATTCCTCACACAAACCACACTCATCAATCAAATGTGCTACAGATCACTAATGCCACTATTCTGGTAAACACCGCAGGACAAACAGGGGCCGCACTACCCTGGGATCGCCCGACAGCCAGAAGTCGGCTTACCCGCCCTTGGACTCACTCTTCGTGTCCCTGTCATACCCCCTTCAACACTAGTCCGTGCACCCATGTAGATCCCGGCCCAAATAGTGCCACTAGCTTCGCGGTCGAAAGATACTTTATTCAGGCAGCTAAATATGAGGCATGCGTTCAACATGACAAGAGGAACGAGCAATGATCGGTCCTTAACTGACACAAGCGGAAACTACAAACACCCGAGAACCCTGTCTGGTTGCACAATATTTATTCTGCTCGGTCTCCAACTATTCATCAATACTTGGTTATCTCTAGTATATCATCCATAGCTAAGTATTCTGGTAACCACCTATAGTTGCCAGTGACAGGAAATCACTGACTGCTACCGGTCTAAGCATGGCTAAGTAGTTATTTGATCCTAAACCTAGCAGGGTACAAGGATATAACAAGGTAGACAAGGATAATAATAAATGCATCAACAGTTTCACTCAACTCCTATAACTTAATGCAACAATATATAGATACATATATATTTAAATTGCTTTTATAAAGTAGGAGACTTATAATGTTGAAGGGTCGAGATGGCAAACTAGAGGGAGGTGAATAGTCTTTTCTAAAAATTAAACACGTCGGCTAACCAAAAAAAATACAGAATTGAACTTATCGGGCTAGCCAAGACTTCACCCCTCTAACTAAGTTCTCTAGCACCTTGCAAAGATCCTAATTAAGCAACTAAGGTGCTAAGCTTAGCAAGAGCTCACCTAATCAATTCTAGAGTAAGGTCACACAAACCTATGCACTAGTACTTTGCCAACCGAGGGAGCTCCTACACAACTAGTGAAGCAAAAGCACAAAGCTCCTAAGCTCACTAGCAATGCTCAATAACAAGACAACCAATGCCCAAATTAGAGAGCGTAAAATACTTAGCTACACAAACTAAGCAATATGACTAACATGGTTACACAAACCAAATTATCCACGCAAGGGGAAGCTTCTAGCTACACAAGCAAGAAGACAACTAGCAATCTACACAAGCAAACTAGTTACGAGAGCAACTACACAAGCACAAATATATATGAAAGTAAATACAAGCTTGTGTTGCATGAAGGAAAACAACCGAGAAGATAAAGAACAATGTTGACACGGTGATTTTTCCTCCCGAGGTTCACTTGGTTGCCACCAAGCTACGTCCCCGTTGTATCGACCAACACTTCATGGTTCGGTGGCTAATCGGTATCACACACCGAGCCTCTTAAAAGGCACCGCAAGAACCCACCATCAAGTGTGGTAGCTCAATGACACGCTCAACTATAGTTGCTCTTCGCGATCCCCGCGGGGTGAGCACAATCCCCCTCACAAAGCTTCTTCGGAGCCTCGCACAATCTTCTTGCGAGCTTCGATGAGCCACAAGCCACCAAGCCGTCTAGGAGGTGGCAACCTCTAAGAGTAACAAGCACCACCGGCTTGCAACATGATCACCTAGTGCCACTCGATGCAATCTCTCAAAGCAACGTACTAGAATCAACTCACTCGCAATCGATTTGCACTCTTGCAAGCACAAGTGAGTTAGAGGCTCTCCAAGCACTTCCAAATCATGGACACTAAGTCCCAAGGGTGCTCAACTCCTGCCAAGGCCGGCCACCACTCGTATTTATAAGCTCACAAATGAATATAGCCGTTAGTCCCCTTACTGGGCAAAATTTCAGGGGCGACCGACGCATCTGTCGCACCACTGACAGACGTGGCACCCCAGTATCTAACGCACTACTCGCCGCCACATGTCCCTGAGCTTTGAAATCCAACGGTCGAGTTCACCATGCGTTCGACGCTCCGCACCCTCAGCGTCTGTCGTGCGACAAACGCGGCACAGAGAGCTCCCACGCTGCGCTCAGCTGCGACAGACGCATCTTTCGGTTGATCAACAGACACAGCTCAACATCTATCACTGCCGAGCTCCTTCTCCGTGTGCCAACGTCACCATGATGGACGCTGACGCACTGCGTCTGTCGCAGCAGCACCGGTGTGTTCGTCGCGCGCTTCGCCTGCGCGTGCCTTAGTGCAGCACTGTTGGACACTGACATCACACATCTAACACTTAGCCACCGCCGCGTCCGATGCATGCTCCAGTAGCACGCTGCCAAGGGTTAGCCAACGGACGCTGACGTCAGCGTCTATCGCAGCAGCTACCAGCGTCTATCGCGTGCTTCTCAGCACGAAAACCTTTCGTGACTTTGCCTTTGCAAATGTGTCAACACCAACAAGTGAACATCACCATGTGCACGTGTGTTAGCATTTTCACAATCATTTTCTTCGAAGGAATTAACCACTCAACTTGCCACGCCACTCGATCCTAACACGTATGCAAAGTTAGATCGCTCAAGTGGCACTAGATGACCGATATGCAAACAAGTTTGCCCCTCTTGATAGTGCGACAATCTATCCTAAACCCGGTCATCAACTTCTCTACACACCTATGACTGGTGAAATGGAAATTATCTATGGTTATACCTTTATCTTGCGCATTCCATTCCAACTCCTCCGACGTTGATGAAACACATGCACCAACCAATCACCAAATGATATGATCCACTTCATATCATCACATGACCGTATTGGTTCATCGATCTTGACCTCACTTGCTCTTCACCGTTGCCTTGGTCCATCAGCGCCAAGTCTTGCCCAAGCTTCACCGTCACACGCGGTCCCTCGCTTCAAAGCCTCCGACTTGCCCTTCACACTTGCAACCGGTTCATCGAGCCAAGCCTTATCTCGATCTTCTCCACCTTGGTCACATGACTCCATGTCATGTCTCATATGCAATAAGCTCCTTCATGATACAATCACATGTGGACTAATCTCCTGTGTATCTCACATAGCCACATATTAGTCCACCTAAGTTGTCACTCAATTACCAAAACCAAACAAGGACCTTTCAAATGCTCCGGGGCTTGCCTCTTTCAAACGAACTCGTACGGTGGTCTAGACACTCTTGAAGCTCGTCAACGACGTCCTCCTCGGCCTGCACCTCCTATGCTGGCTCTTCCTGAGGGACTTCCATGGCTACTTCCGACTTTGCTGCTACCGACTCCTCCTATGATCTTATTATGATGCATAGGTGTGAGTGATCACGCAAGTGGTGTAGCAAGTGGCATGGAATATGATGATCATGATGGCATGCCAGGTAGATGAACAATTCAAACTTAATTTATCGAGTGGGTGCATATCTCCTCTCTAGTAGAGAACACACTACTCCCAAATCATGCAACATAACACACATCATCTACATGTCTACTCATACCAGCAAGTATTTAGTGCTTCAAAGATACACCAAAGAAAAACAATTAAACTAATTATGCAATAAAGAATCATATTTTATTTCATTTTAAACTAAGGCTACAACAGCAACATATATTTTTGTTGTACAAAAAAATCTAGAAAAATTACAGTAGCTTAGTCATGCTTAAGATAGCCTACCATAAAATTTTCATTGCATTTGGACAAGTAAAATAACCTACACAAAAAAGGAAAGAAGCATGGCATAATTACACATGAAAATACTTTGTACTATGAAAAGTGTCAAACAACAGATTTAGTATTTTCCCATGATCTACATAGCATAGAATCACTGTACAAATAGTAATTAAATGCACCTAAACTACATAGCACATTTTTCCACAGAACATGCATGTTATATATTTTTCATGGAAAGTATATCTCATGAATAGATCAACAAAATTGGAATCATATTTTTCTGATGTATATTTAATTTACTATGCATTTTCCAAGTTAATAGCATTTACAAGAATGAAATAAAACTACACAGAAAGGTATCAGAAATTTGACATGCAATATTTTTATGCACTATATCTACTGATAAGAAACCTAAAAAAACTTGTCTCACTCAATTTGGAGTAATATATCTCAAGATATGAATTTTGGAAGCTTTTTCACAAATTTTTGGAAATCATTTTCCTTTTATTTGAAAACCAGCTGAACCCTAAACACTCCGTGCACCCAGTCCATTGCACCCAGAGGTGCTGCCACGCGTGACCCGTGGGTCAACGGGGCCCACCCGTCGGCCTAACCTGAGCAGAGGAGGGCTTTGACCGGTGGTTTCTCGCCGTCGGCGAGGTCGCCACCACTGGACTCCCCACACTCACGCGCACTCATAGAGGTACAAGATGGAGGCAATGGCGGAGCGGAGTGAGCTCAGCGGCGAAAATGGTGGACGCGGCAGCGCTGCTCGACGCCGGCGGGCCAAGCCAGGCCACGACGTCGTGCGAGAAGGGGTGGAAGAGCTCCGCGAAGGTGAGAGGGAGTTGCTGCTCGTGAAAAAGGAGGGGCGGAACAGGGAGATTGGCATGCCTACGAACTCCGGTGAGCTTCGGAGGACGCCGACGCGACATGCACGGCCAAATTGGCCCTCACCCTGGTGATATGGCGGTACGGAAGGTGCGCTGCGTCGAGGTAGAGCCTGTGCGAGAGCTAGCGGGGGTCAGGCAGGAGCAGGAAGGCGAGGCCGAGCTTGGCGGCGGCAGTAATGGCATAGCAGCCACGTGGCTCAGCTCTGCTGCTGCTGCTGCACGGCGAGGCAAGCGAGCAAAATGTGGCGAGGAGGAGCGGAGCAGGCGCTGGTGCCGGTTTTGGCGACCTGTGGGCGTGGTGGGGGCCACCGGGGCACGCAGCGAGCGGCGGCGTCTGATGTACGGACACATGGTGACAAGCCTCTACAGCCGGTCAGGGCGGGCGCGGGCACGGCCAAGCTAGGCTGGGCCGACTTCACGAGCAGGCCAGGAAGGGAGGAGATGGCCCAAAACGTGAATGAATTCCTTTTTCTTTTTATTTTCAACAGCACAGCCCCAAAATCCCCCAAAAGAGCAACTTAGAAGCATTTTCAAAAAGTGACCCCGAAACAAAAGTTGTCTAGAATTTCATTCTCTAAACATTGCTTTAAGGTGCATTTTGAAATTATAATTAAATTTTGAAATAGGGACTTATAGTCCATTTTTAAATCAAAACCCTAATTTGGAGAATTATTTTTAAAGGCATATTTTGGCAAAACTTTCAAAATAAACTTTGCTCCAAATTGCATCCAAATCATTTCTAAGTTGTTTAAATTAACAAACAAGCATATACAAGGCATGACAAGCATCAAACTAGCATCAACTTGATTAAACAAACATATGCAACATCCATGTTTCAGGTTTATATTTCATGTGATGCTTATGAGTGCATGATGATGCTTATGCTCATTATTAACAAATGCCTAATGCATGCTTAACACCAGGGGTGTTACAACGACCATCGTCTTAGCAAACCTGGGCCGCTTGCAATCCATGGTGTGGTGGTGAAAGCCGTGGCAGTGCAAGCAGTGCCTTGGCAGCCGATAAGTCGCTACTCGGTGCGAGTAGGAAAGACAATTGAAACATCTATCGTGAAGCTCTGTGGGGATCTTCCAGATCTACGGTAGCTGCTTTGGGCCCAGCGAGGCTTGCATCCACAGGTCGCGTCCCCCTATCGAGGGAGGATCTCCATCCACACATCGGTGTTGGGGGCGGAGACCCGTCCACGGGGGCCGAGGCGTTGGCGGGCAACACCAGGTGGGGGCGCAACCGACTGTGCTTCCTCCGCCTTCGTGTAGGTCCCTGTCATCCAGCGTCTGCTCCGCTTTGTCCCAGAACCACGATTGAATGAGTCTGGATGCTAGAGGGGGACACGGCGATCGGCTTCATCGCACGACGGGCGACTTCCACGTAGACTGTGGAGTGGTCATTGTCGGACTCGTCGCCATAGTTGTTCGCCCACCGATGGTGCTTCGTGCGTCCTCCCGAGCAGCAACCTAGGTAGAAACAGTGCCATGGCCGGTGAGAGGGAGGAGGAGCTAGGGGTGGCCGACGGCACCACGGCCTCCGAGAGGCCATGGGCCTATAAGGCCTAGACATGTGCTCGTACAACATGGATCTGAGCATATCAATAACTACTAGAGGCTTGACGCAAGCAGCGCTCCCTACACCGGCCTGCATCATCGACAGCAAGCGGGCCTAGTACCTTGTGGTCGGCGGGGCCGTCCCCGGCTCCTGCAACAAGTAGCATGCTTGGTGTGGCATTAGCGTCAGGGGCTTAGGGTCACGACACAGAGAGTAGGGTGCGGGGGGAGGGGAGAGGGAGGGAGGGGAGGTGGGACGACGGCTAGCACTAGCGCCGTCGGTTGTGGGGTCATCAACAGGGAAGGGGCACGCCACGCAATGCTGGTCGAGCGGTCACGGGTGGGATGGAGGAGGGGGAGGTGGGTGCCGGAGGATGGGGAGGGGAGGAGAGGGGGAAGGGCGATGCCAGGGAGGCAGCTGGAGGCGGCGGGAAGTGGGTGCCACCATGGGCTTGGTTGCGGGGTTCTCCATTTCTACAAATGCTTACTTAGGGATGGAAAAAAATCAGTTTTTCCATCTCTAGAAATAGTTTATGCAGTCGCTAATAAGAGCATCTCCAAGAGTTCCCTAAATCCCTTCCTAATCCTTGGTTTTTAGTAAGATAAGAAAAAATATCTCTCCAACAACTCCTAATCCATCCTCCTAATCTTTTAGAACTTGGGAAAAATGATCGTGTTCCGCGTAAAGTTATGCGCTTCCAAGTCGTGCGTATCTTCTCTCTCCCACGTGTGTTTGTTGGCCAATCTAAACGTGAAAGGACATGGAAAGAATAAAGAGTAGGAAAGGGTTCCTAATGCAAATGTACAAGAGAGAAAGAATATATAAAAGTGGGTAGGATAATTTAGAAATAGTATAGAATTTCTGATGTAAAATTATCTTTTATATTTTAGGAGCGGATTATTAGAAACCCTTGGAGATGCTCTAAGCATCTTATCTTGTCCATCTGTACTACTCAGACAACTCATTTTGCGTGCGCACACACAAACACATTTGTCCTGGTGATGCTTTCAGTCCCTTCATGTTTTTTTGGTTCCTTTCTTCCAATTACATTAGTGCACTTTGTCCTTAGAGAGTTGAAGCAGCATAGAAAGAAATTATTTATTGATTAGCAAAGACATTGTGAGACTGCAAATTTAAGTACTACTGAATGCAGCAGTAGACCCTTGACCACATATGGCATCACCATATAGGACGCTCATAGTAGCACCAAAGCCAGATATCTCTTGGACAAGTGTCATTCTTGGTTGGGTTTCCAATTACCAACAAAAACATCATGGTCAGATGGTTGCTTCCTCCAAATAGTTGCTTCAAATGCTAGGGTGGCGTTCAGTTCCATATCAATATATTCTAGGCATATTGTTAAGCCAGCCCTCCCACCACAAATTCAGTAAAGCTATTTACTTAGGCAAAACATTATGTAATCCAGCAGGATATGACATCAATGTTCAGCTGGTCAATGTCGACCAAAAAACATCTAATGAAATAAGGGCCATAGGTGTACCTTGAGTTGGTCAATGTCGACACCGTCTCGTTGAAGCTCAACTTGATGGAGGTGCTAGACCTGCACCACCACGCGAAGAAGTGGATCACCATGTACAGCACAAGCAGAGACAAACAGACACCTATTGCTCTGTGCAGATTCATGGATACCACAAAATGCCATGATATTTCAAGATGGATTTTATAGTTGGCCCACCCATTCACCACAAAACTCTGTCCCTGCAAATAAAAGACAACATGGATAATGTAGCAATGAGTAGATATTAAGGGGCACATAAGTACCATGAGGAAAGCATAGTTCTACTAAATACAAAGGTATACCTGAACCAAATCAGTGTGAAGGTGGCAGAAATGAGAAGTCAGTAAGTCACTAATGGGAGTCCAATAATTGACAATGCACAGAAAACCCTTGATTGAGGAGCTTGAAAGCAAGGAGGAGGTTAAATTGACAGTTTTTGATATGAAACATAACAAAGCACTTGGTTCAGATGGCTTTCTCGCAAGATTCTACCAATTCTTTTGGGAGGTTGTGAAGTCAGATTTAATGAACTTTTTTATGAATTTCATGATGGGAGGCTGCCTATCCATAGTCTAAATTTTGGGATAATTACATTACTACCAAAGATTGCTGATGCGGCCTGGATACAACAGTACAGACCAATATGCTTATTAAATGTGAGCTTTAAGATTTTTATGAAAGTGCTAAATAATAGGATTTTGAAAGTGGCAGATAAAATGATAGGACCGTCGCAGGCGGCCTTTATTCCAGGTCGCTATATCATTGAAGGAGTTGTGATGTTACATGAAACGATTCATGAATTGCATAGGAAAAAACAAGATGGTGTGATCTTAAAACTAGACTTCGAAAAAGCCTATGACAAATTAAAGTGGCCGTTTATACAATAGGTCCTCAGAATAAAAGAATTCTCACCAACTTGGTGTGAATGGATTTCAAAAATCATGTCTAGAGAAAGTGTTGCAGCAAAGATCAATGATAATGTAGGCCACTATTTCCAAACTAGGAAAGGAGTGCGGCAGGGGATCATTATCTCTAATCCTGTTTAATATAGTGATTGATATGCTGGCTATCTTTATTTCACGAGCTAAATAGGTTAAACAAATACAAGGGGTTTTTCCGCATTTGGTAGATGAAGGACTTTCAATCCTTCAGTATGTAGATGACACTGTCATCTTTATGGACAATGATCTAGAGAAGGCCAAAAACATGAAACTTTTACTTTGTGCTTTTGAACAACTATCAGGATTCAAGATCGACTTCCATAAGAGCAAATTGTTTTGTTATGTAGCAGCCAAAGCCAATCAAAACGAATATGCACAAATTTTTAGGTGTGATTTGGGGTCGTTTCCATTTAAGTATCTAGGAATCCCTATGTATCATAGAAAGCTCATGAATAAAGACTGAGGGACTTTCAATCCTTCAGTATGCAGATGACACTGTCATCTTTATGGACAATGATCTAGAGAAGACTAAAAACATAAAGCTTTTACTTTGTGCTTTTGAACGGCTATTAGGACTCAAGATCAACTTCCATAAGAGCGAATTGTTTTGTTATGGAGCAGCCAAAGCCAATGAAAACAAATATGCACAAATTTTTAGGTGTGATTTACGGAACGTTTTTAAAAGAAATTGAATTGTTGGAGAAGTAAAATATTGTTGGTAGGAGGGAGGCTTGTTCTGATTAACTCCGTTTTGAGTAGTCTTACTTTTCTTTTTTTGAAGTACCTAGAGGGGTTTTAAAGAAGTTGGACTATTTTAGGTCACGGTTTTTTTGCAGAGCGATGAACACAAGAAAAAATATAAATTGACTAAATAGGAGGTAGTTTGTACGCCAAAAGATCGAGGGGTTGGAAGTCGTAAACTTAGATGTTCATAACAAGTGTCTCCTAAGTAAATGGCTTTTTAGGTTGCTAAATGGAGATGGGGTCTGGCAACAATTGCTTAAGAATAAGTATTTAAGAGACAAAACTTTGACACATGTTCGATACATGCCTGGGGCTGGGGACTCTCAGTTTTAGGCTGGTCTTATGAAGGTCAAGGAGGAGTTCCTCTCGTTGGCAAGTTTGATCGAGGTGATAGGTCTTAAGTGCGATTTTGAGAGGATTTGTAGATAAGACCGTGTCCTTTAAAATCTCTCTTTCTCGTATTATATAATATTATTAGAAAAAGGTGCATTTGTAAGAACGGTGTTGTCTAAGACACCATTAAATATGGCTTTCAGGAGATTTCTGGTAGGTGTTAATTTACAAGCGTGGCACGATGTGGTCGCTATGGTTGCAAATGTTCAGTTAACTAACTAGAGGGATCGTTTCGTGTGGAGGCTACATCAGAATGGGTTGTTTTCTATCAAATCCATGTACAGAGCCTTATTAGGAGTTCAAGCTATACCTTATAACACATTAATATGGAAACTGAAACTACCTCTCAAAATCAAAGTATTTTTATGGTATTTGTATGAGGGAGTAATCTTAACGAATGATAATTTAGCAAGGCGACAGTGGCAAGGAGATACAAAGTGTTGTATCTGTTCTTTTGACAAGTCTACACAATATCTATTCTTTGACTATCATTTTGCTAAATTTGTGTGGCGAACTATTCATATTTCCTTTAATTTAATACCTCCAACTAGCGTTCACAATTTATTTGCAGGCTACTTAGACAGGATAAATAGGAAACTGAAATCCAAGATTCTTGTAGGTGCAAGTGCAAATTGTTGGGCGATATGGTTAACCTGGAATGATATAATTTTTGACAAGGCGTAGCACCATCTTATTTGTAGGTTATCTTGAGGAGGACCTACTACACCAGATCCTGGTCCCTATTACAGAAGGAGGAGGATCGCCAAATGATGAAGATGGGATGCAGGAATATTAAGACAACCGCGATGGAAATGTTTGCAAGACACGGTTGGAGATTTAGTAATAGAATTGCTCTTTACATGTTGAGTTTGGAAACATTTCTTTTATCCACTTTGATCAAAACTTTGTGTTTGGAATTGCATGGACTATAGTGTTTGTGTTGTAATAAGGAACAACTATATGCATTGGTCGATACAGAAGCTAAAATATTAATATATTTCCTTTTCTAAAAACATCAGACAAACCTTGCATGGAACCTTTAAGTAAATTAAATCAAAACCTCCATAAAAAACAGAAATTATGAATATGCATATCAAAATAACCTCAATTAAATACGTCGATAAGGGCAGAAGTTATGAATAGGCATATCAAACTAACCTCGATTAAATAGATATTAATCCATGAAGTAGTACTGCTGTTTGAAGAACATCCCACAGAAAGAGAGCACACCAGTTAGATGTAACATAAGCACAGTAAGAAAATCTTATCGATGAACGTGAATCATCCAAGAGGGAACTTTCATCTGCCACATTGAACATTATTCTGTAATGAACACAGCTGCTCACAAATATTCAGTGGCACAACTACAGCACGTAGGAAAAAGGAAACATAAAATATCTCTCTCTCACACACATAGAGAGTTAACCTCTAATTTTGGAAAAAAGCAGTGCAAAAGGAAAACAAAATGAGATCTGTATCTCGAAATCATACCATGCAATATTTGATTAATTCAATCGTGCTAGATTAGATCTATCCCTGAGCACCTAATAGCTATCCAATAACTGACAATGAATAGCTTCTATATTTATTGTTTCAGACTCGAGAAGAGAAACTGAAAAAAATCGAAACAATGCATGCAAAGGCGCATGCAAAGGCCAAATCAAGTTTCCGTTCACATGTACTACTCCAAAAGCAATTGCATAATAAACAATATTAAATAAAGGTTTTTTTGACATCAATTGTTCCTGGGCAAGGGAAATTAAACGTGAGTGTGCTCACCTGAGACAGGATGCAGGTGGTGCTGAACGGGAGCCGGACCTTGGACGGCAAATGGTGTTCTGGGCATGGCTAACGATGTTTTCTTCAAAATGAACTTCCCCCGGTACATCTAGATCAGAAACAGGAGCGTGGATCATCAGCCCGGTGGCAGAGAGAGGGGAGAAACCGGGATTCAGCTCGAGGGTTATTACTTTCAGACGGCCCCTTGAATTGACAAAGAATTCCTGCATTCTGTCGTTCACCATCTCCACCTTATAGTCGCTTATCAGGGCATGTTTAACCCAGAGACAAGGGGTTGTCTGTAGATTTTTGGAATCCACAAGACAAACAACTCCTACAACCCATAGACAGGAGTTGTCGTTTTGACTGTCTGTAAGTGATTTAATGTTTGCATATAACCATGATCAATTATGAATAGTATGATTTTAGTATACCATCTTGTTGCTATTCACACTAGCATATCTAGAAGGTTGTACACGGCAACAATTAAACACGAACAGGTTCACACCAACAGTTTATACACGGCAATGAGCTTCCATGCATGTACAGGTTCTCACAGCTAAGGGGGTGTTTGGTTTGGAGGCGTTAAAGTTTAACAAACACTGTAGCACTTTCGTCTTATTTGACAAAAAGTTTCTAATCTTGGACTAATTAGGCTTAATAGATTCGTCTCGTAAATTACTCCTGATCTGTGCCGACATGCATGCAATTAATCTACATTTAGTACTCCATGCATTCGAGGGAACATGGATGTGATGGGTGTTAAATTTTAACAAAACCAAACCAAACACGCCCTAACTCTTCTTCATACAAGTTCAAATATGCCATATATCAAGTGGTGAAAAAAATGACAATCAAGCTGATGCATTTAGACATATGACATATACTCAACAAAAATAATATATTTGCTAGAATGATCTAAGAAGCAATGACTGAAAGATCTCACTACAAAAGCAGATCAGCATGTTTGCTGCTACCTACTTTGTCCTATAATGATCTAAGAAGCAATGACACAGTCAATTTTCAAGTTGCCTTCACTAGATTAGGAAGTTCTTGTCCAGTAACTGAAACTGAACAAACAAGTGTTAGTGATCAATATTTTTCACAACTTAGACTGTTTGCTAGATCAAAGAAAAATATTCTGCCACTCAACAGTCAACACTCAAAACCGAGAATTAGACATAAGTAATTTTCAGACATTGCAAAAAATTGATCTTGGACAGTAATGAAATAACTGAAAATTCAGATCACACATTGTATTTGGTTCAATCAGACCATATATTGCAGTAGGTGCCAAACAGCCATTATTTGGTTCATTCGGGAGTTATAGTTTTATCATTGTTTCATGTTTCACGTCTTGTTTAGTTCATCTCCCAAAAGTTTACACCATATCTCATCGAATGTTTGGACATATGCATGGAGTATTAAATATAGACTAAAAAATAACTAATTGCACAGATTGCGACTACTTTACGAGATGAATCTTTTAAGCTTAATTAGTTTATAATTTGACAACAAAGTGCTACAGTAACACATGTGCTAATGGTGGATTAATTAGACTTAATAAATTCATCTCGTCGTTTATTGACGGATTCTGTAATTTGTTTTTTATTAGTATCGAACACCCCATGCGACACCTCCACAGGACATCCGACGTGACACCCAAAAACTTTACACCTTGAAACTAAACAAGGCCCCATTCAGATTGTCTACAGACAGTTAATTAAAATTACAACTTGTCATCTAGCAAGTCCTTGTTCTTCATAGCTAGCTTCTACTGTATACTGAAATCGATGTTTCAGTAGTTGGATTGATCTGCTAACCACCCTTTGTCTGTTTGCTCCTGTCAGCCAAATCTCTATCTCTATTCTTCTAAATCAGAGCCAAGCTCTGAAATATTATTGGGCCACGTCACCTGAAAATCTCCACCGTCGGATCCTAGGTGAATTTCCCATCTAGCCGTCGTCCTTGAGTCTTAAGCGAACAAACAGGCATGGAGCCGTGGACTCTTCGCGAGACATCGCCGTCACTCGCACGCGTCTGTTCCAGAATCACAACCTCGAGTTTCAAAAAAAATATATCACAACCTCGCACCGCAAGCTCGAGCGCCGCACAACGGCGAGTCGTCGCGACGAGCCGAGGACGCCATGTCTCCCCCAGAGCATCGTGAAAGGTGCCGGTCTCCGCCCTTTACCTGCCGCGTCGCTCGCAGGCCGCCGACGTCCACCCTCCGCCTCCTACGCCACCAACTGCCCACATCTCGGGCTGTGCCGCCCGGAATGCGGCTGTAGCGAGAAGACCGACGCCGCTGCGTCATAAGTGTGGGCGTTGTGGGCTTGATGGCCTCCTTGCCGACGGCATCGCAGTACCGCTTGCTCATCAACAGTGTGCTCTTGACCATGCCTGCGGCGCTTGGCCACCTCGCCTGCCGGTCCACGCCCTCGAGCCTCGACGTACTCTGTCGCCCGCGCCATCTCGCACCTTCCACACCGCCGCGCCCGCAAGGACATAGCAGCACTGCAGACCGACGAGTGGCGTGGGGCGGCGCAGTAGGCAGCACTGAAGAAAGCTCAAATACCGGCTCTCAAGGGACGCCCCCATGGTGTTAGATGAAATGGCCATCCCGTTCGTCGATTCTCAATAAACACAATGCTCCACAGGATAGCCTCACTTGTGAAGATAATGATCTAAACTACAGATTGCTTGGCATTGACAATTTTATGGATGCCAGGAATGGCGGCGGACATGGATGTGCATGTGATGGAAAGGGACACGTTGTATCAGATGCTGATACACTGTCTCCCGTCAGGGAGGTTGGATCAGGTGAGCGGCAAGGGCAACAGAGTGCGTGCAGGGTATCATATCAGTGTATCAAGAGTGCTCTGCCGTTCGGGACTGCCAAAGGGGCTGTATTTCCTGGTGAGGATTGAGGAGCATTTTGATGATTGCAGCATGCCATGAGGCAGGACTTTGAGTGGGTTCGGCCGGAAGGATGCCCTGATGCGGCTGATGGCCTCCCACTCTACAAACTGATCGAAGGGTTTGTGATGCAGATCCCTAGCTTTGAGGTATATGGAGATTCTGTCCAGTTATATGCATTCGTAGCTAATTAATTATATATACGCCTGTTCTGATGTAAAGTTTTGATTACCTTAAGGCATAAATGATATCACTGTATTAGATTTGTCGATGGGCAATGATCTTTTTTCTCAATTCCAACTGATAGTAGCAATATGACATGACTTGAATTTTTTCCCTGAATGCATATCTGCATAAATTTCTTAGCACAAGTATTTGTAGTGTGCTATTCTTAAACCTATCACTGCATTGAAAGTTAGATAAAGAGTTGAATTAGAAGTGCTAGAAAGGAACAAGAAGGCAGTATCTTCTTTGGAGTCAATTCTCGATTGATCTGCTTTCTTGCTTCAGTTATTTGTGATTCATGGGTTGGGAACCAATCACTGCATTGTTGCTCGTTATCACATTTACAAACTAGATGTCACCTTTTTCTTTCCATTCCTAATTGGAACGAGCAAACTAAATGTCCTAGCAGGCTGAGGTTACAAAGCCTTAACATTGATGGGTATCACTTCTTTCAATATTTTTTGTAAGGATAGTTTCTTGTAATAATTAACCCATAGTACGACTATTAAGCCTCATTTTATTCTCAATGAAAATATTATATGGTCATGGATCAACTTAGTATAACAGCAACTGTACAGTTAAAGAAAACAACTAAAAAATTTATGCACGGTTGATGGTTGCTTTTTAGTGTTCATATAAGTTTAGTGTACTCCAAATTTGTAAATTGATCAACTCAGTTTATATATGTTCGAATAGAAAACAAAGTAATGCCTATTCTCTGATTCTGTTAACCAAGTTTCGTTTGCCAACATACTTCCTGCGAGTTGTTCTTCCTCACAATAACAGTAATATACTTGTGTATGTCGAAATCTCTACACCCTGAGTCCTCCATGCAAGATACTGGATACACTTTGTCTTACAGAAAAGATAAGAAAAAGCAAAGCGGGAAGGGTCACAGAGAGCTTATTTTGGGCTCTGTTCCCGAGGCATACTCAGATAGATAGATAGAGAGGTGTCAGGCTAGCTTTCAAACAATGTCAGCATAAAACATCTATATAAATTCTCACACGTCTTCGATTTCCCAGGCCCACTTACATTATGTGCACTATCACCTTCTGGTAGGTAATGTAGTTTTTACAATGGCTGTGAACTACTGAAGTGGATGGAGAGCACAGAGGAGAAGTCGCCTGCTGGTATTTTTTTTCTTCTTCCTCTTGCTGAAACAGCCCTGATCCACATCATCTGTCGACTGTCATGATTTCTCCAACAATGTCAAGTTCTGAGCTATACTCAAATATTCAGAATTACTGTTGTTAGACAAATGAACAATCACATCACATGTTAATTTTCTCCCATAAGTACCATAATAGTTTTATGAAGTTCCAGGTTTCAGATAATAGTACGAATCTAACATGAGCCATTTGGGCACCAAAAAACACAAACGCTCTATTTATTCAATGATACTTGAGCATCAAATCAAACAATTGATGATGAAATACTTTATCAATATTTGCAGCATTACCTTGAAGGAACCTTGAAGCTACAGAAAGGGAACTCAATCTTGACGAAGAATCAAGCAGAAAACACTCAAAGGAAAAGCCAAGCCAGAGGAATATAAGAGATGGTCAACAGCTCTTGGGATAGTCCTTTCATCTTCTTATAAACCCGTCTTTAATGTTGTATAATTCACAGTTGTTTCCAAATTAATTGACTGTAAAGCCTTTCTATGTAACCCTTTCTCAAAGTTAAATTTAGGCCTATAACAGTTTATTCTGGTACCCGGGTGTTTTCCATGGCTCAATAGTTCATATCTGGATCTGCGTTTAATAAAATAATTATCAAAACATGATATCATACAAGTTTATCCATGAATTCAAATTTGATTTCAAGTGTTCCTATTATCTCCATTGGTGTCACATCATGAAGCCTGGATATAGGTAGAGTCAATGGTATAAAAGTTGAAGAAATTTCACATTTTCATCAAATGATAGGCTAATTCAAGTTTAATAGCTGTACCACTGCAGTTCCATGATGAGGTACTTTGTGAACAAGCACCAAACCTTACATCTTTTATAATTTATCTTCAGATTTCGAATTTTTGCTCTAGCAAATACCTCCACGATCAAATGGCCTGGTTCACTTCAGCAGGAGCGCGGCAAAGCCGCGCTTGTTTTCTAGTTTCCTTCTAAATTCCGTAATCCATGTACTCCAGTCTGAAGGATTATAACCAAATCAGGAAAACTATTCTTTAATAAGATGTAAGAAATTGCCAACTGAATAAGCTATCTTGCTGCCCCTGCAAGCGTTTACGAAAAAACCTAGAATTTGCCTGCGATGATTATATTTCAGAGTAACTGTGTAAGTTTTGACGTAGAGGTAAACCTGGCAATGTATCATCAGAACTAGACTCATTCTAGCAGAGACGTAGCATATGAGAAGAAAACAATTCGGAATTACAGTACTATGCTGAATCCAGCTTGTCCTGCCATGGCTGGCGCCACGCCAGATCCACCCATGGAAGATTCCGCCGCCGCCGCGCCATACTCAGCCACGGGAAAAAGCAGCCATCGCGCCATACCCTCGACCAAAGGGCATTCGTGCTGCCTGCTCACCGTTGCCGCGGACAGCGGTGATGCTCGCTGCCGCAGACGTCGCCGTCGCTCTCGTTTCTTCGGCGCCGACGAGTGGGAGAAACGTTCCTGCGAAGAAGAGGAAGTGGCATATATGTGCAGACGGGATGGATTTTGACGCGCAAGAAGCAGAGTCGCGCGCGCCGCATCTAGATCCCGCGCCTATGCTTGTAGACGCTGTGTGCGTACAACGCTGCTCTCGGCCAGCGACGGAACCTGGGAGCACGAGCCGCGTTCGTCATCCTCACAACTTCATGATGTCCATCTCGCGGCGCTTGCTCGGGGACGACATCTTGGGAAGCGGGGAAACAAGAACAGCAGCAGAAGGGCCCTCCTCTCCTCTCCGCTCCGTTCCTCGCCTTGGGGATAAGAGGGAGAAAGGGATTCCGCAGCCTGCGCACCGCGCCGGCAGCGACGGCGGCCCCGCCCGGCTTCGCGCCCCGTCCGCCGCAGCCTCCCGACGCCCAGAGGCGCACCGCCTCCGCTGCTGGAGAAGCCGGAGCCGTCTCGTCTCCAAGTAGTCCGTCCTCCTCATCCAGCCCCGCCGCCCGGCTCCTCAAGGCCGCACGCGAACGACGATGTGGGGCAGGAAGTCGTGGACCCCAAGCAAGAGCGCCACCATTCACTCGAAGGTGGGCCTGCCCCTCGTCGCATCGCATCACTCGACTCCAACTATAGTCAACTCCCATAAACAAACCCCGTACCCTGCCTTTCCCAAAAGGTCAACTCATCCATCCCCTCCACTCCGCCGATCCCCAAAATCCAAAGCCCAAGAAAACAAAATGGGCAATGGCATCACCAAGAACCCATGCTTCTCCGGCGACCCGTACGCCGCCGCCGTCGCGTCGGACCCGCTGCCGGACGACAGCCATGGTCACTCCTTCACCTACGTGCCATCGGGCGCCGCCTTCGACCAGCCCCCGACGGCTGCCGCGACGTCGTCGGAGTCGTCGTTCTTCTCTCTGTCCGGCGCCGCCATCAGCGCCAACCCGGCGACGTCAGCATCGATGCCGTCGTTCCGCGCGTTGAACGAGATGACGTGGCCGCAGTCGACCGCGTGCACGTTCGAGAGCTCGCGGTCCTTCGCCGCCGTTCCTCTCCAGGCGGCGCCGCCCAGGCTTTCCATGTCCGGGCCGGTCCAGTTCACGTCCGGCCGGTTCTCCGAGACATCCGGCTCCGCGTCCACCATCTCCGGTCCGCCCTCGGACTCACCATTCATGTCGGGTCCACTTGACCGCTCCTCGTCCGCCTCCGCCTCCGCGGCCGTGGGGCTCCAACCGAGCGTTTCTCAGCTCATCGCTGAGCGCCGCGCCGCGCGCTCCCGGCTCCGTGACGAGCGATCCCTGCTACGGTTCTTCGTGAGGACCGCCTCCAAACTCCGGCTCGGGTCGCCGCGCTATGGCCGCAGGCCACAGGAACCTGCTGAGCCGATAAAGGTCTCCTTCAGCGATGGGGACTACCGCTCGCCGCCGAACGGTAATGTGGAGTGGGCTCAGGGCATGGCCGGCGAGGACCGGTTCCACGTCGCGGTGTCCGAGGAGCACGGCTGGGTGTTCGTCGGAATCTACGACGGTTTCAACGGCCCCGACGCGACCGATTACCTCTTCGCCAACCTCTACGTCGCCGTGCACAGCGAGCTCAAAGGCGTGCTCTGGGACGACATCCAAGCCGGCGACGGCGCCAGGTGCGGTCAGCAAGAAGCGGCCACAGGCAATGCCGAACGCCTCTGCCTTGCTGAGGCCGACGGCGACGGTGCGGAGGCTAAGCGCAGACGGACGGAAGTGCCCGTGCCAGGCAACAACGCCACGCCGGTGCACCGTGATGTCCTGAGGGCGTTGGCACGGGCACTGAAGAAGACGGAGGATGCGTTCTTTGCGGCAGCGGAGGAACGCGCGGCCGAGAGCCCGGAGCTGGGGCTGATGGGCTCCTGCGTGCTGGTCATGGTGATGAAGGGAACTGACGTTTACGTCATGAACGTCGGGGACAGCCGCGCCGTGCTGGCGCGGAGGCCGGAGCCCGACCTGAAGAACGTCCTCGGCAAGGCGTCGCAGGACCTGCAGCAGTTCAAGGCCGAGATCATGCGCGAGCTGGAGGCGCACGACATGGACGGCCTGCAGGCCGTGCAGCTCACCGCAGAGCACAGCACCGCGGTCCAGGAGGTAAGCCATCTTTCCCTTCGCTGTTCCTCTCGTATTCAGAACTTCAATTATGACTGATTTCGGAACAAGAATTCATCCTCGTATATTCTTGTGACCATCTCATCTCATCATTAAAAAAAAGGGAACTTTTGAGTTTTGACTACGAGACACAACTGCTCATGAACCGGAAAAACTGTGCTGAATGAAGCACACATTATAAGACCGACGAAAAACCTGTTGCACGATTGAATTTTTGGGTTCACCGAGTCGCTCTTGTCGGAATTTTGGGATGATGCAGGAGGTGATGAGGATCAAGGGCCAGCATCTGAATGATCGGCACGCCATAGTCAATGGCCGGGTCAAGGGGAAGATCAACGTCACCAGGGCGTTTGGGGTCGCCTACCTGAAGCAGGTAACTTCGGTTCTAGTATTTCGTTTTCAGCGCGCATGCTCAAGTACGTAATTTCTGTTGTCGGTCAGGCTTCTGCAGTTTGTTCTGCATAATTAGCGTTTAAGATGTGCAGTTCTTCTGAACATGCTCTGTGCATTGTGCTGTCACAGTCTAGGACTAGAACTGCGACTGCGAGTAGCCAATCATGTAGTTGTAGGCCCTCGCTCCAAATCATGGCTGATTAGTGGCCGTCAAACAGTGGCTTGGTGGAGTTGGACTGTAGGAGTGGCTCCTACTAATTCCGATGATTCGACCACCCTGTACTGGTCTCGTGGTCCCAAAGCGTCA
Organism: Saccharum hybrid cultivar R570; assembly: GCA_038087645.1. Taxonomy (NCBI): domain Eukaryota; kingdom Viridiplantae; phylum Streptophyta; class Magnoliopsida; order Poales; family Poaceae; genus Saccharum; species Saccharum hybrid cultivar. The sequence goes on along the minus strand of JAQSUU010000056.1, from coordinate 9,140,697 downwards.
AAATTCGCTCAAATGTCAATATGCAAACCTGACGATTCTGTCGATGTTCGTTAATTTTTCCCCGTTCTCTGGCAGCCCAAGTGGAACAGCAGGCTTCTGGAAGCCTTCAGGATCAACTACGTCGGCATGGACCCGTACGTGACCTGCGCGCCGTCGCTGTGCCACCACCGCATCGTCGGCTCGCAGGACAAGTTCCTGGTGCTGTCCTCCGACGGGCTGTACCAGTACTTCACCAACAAGGAGGTAGTGGACCAGGTGGAGTCGTTCACCGCCGCGGAGCCTGACGGCGACCCCGCGCAGCACCTCGTCGGGGAGCTCGTGCACCGCGCCGCGAGGAAGGCCGGTAAGTAATCCAACCGTATGTCCATGAGCACGCACGGGCACGACACACGCATGGACCCCCATGATCAGGATTCAGACGGGTATCTTGACGAATTCGTTCTCTTTGCGTTGCGTTGCAGGCATGGAGACGCGCCAGCTGCTGGAAATCCCGCGCGGCGCGAGGAGGCACTACCACGACGACGTCTCCGTCATCGTCATCTCGTTCGAGGGACGGATCTGGAGGTCGTCTGTCTAGGCGTGTCCGAGTCTGATGACGAGGTTTCAGAGGTCTAAGGCGTCCTCGTAGTTGAGATGAGAAGAGATGGATGAGGCGATGGTCGACAGTCTCAAGGGCGAGGGCACAGCGCTGCCATGAGCTGCCTTCCTTGTTCGGCTATCATTTTTTTTTGGTTACCTTATATACTAGTAGAACCGTGTTCGTTCTTGCCGAAACTGTTGTACATTGTTCCGCAAGACGAACTCTAATAGCTAGGCTTATGTAGTAATTCCCCAAGAAAAGAAGAAGAAAGAAAAGAAAAGGAAATGTAGTAGTGTAATTAGGGGTTTCGCAAGATTGCGATGCAAGGAAGAAGGGGTAATAGTATATTTAATACTCCCTCTATTCTAAATTATAAGTCGTTTTGACTTTTTTTACATCCATTTTACTGTGCATATAGATATAATAATATGTCTGGATACATAGCAAAATGAATGAACTAAAAAAGTTAAAACGATTTATAATTTGAAACGAAGGGAGTAGTAAATAGTAACTAGTAACTGTTGTGTCTATGGCTCTCGGTCTCATCAGCCTAGCACCAGTAAAAACATGGAACGGACATGTTCTAGCACATCTGGGGCAACAATAGACTGCAACAGGCCCTGTTCGTTTCACTGAAATTTGGTTGACAGGTATAATAGCGATGGATCCTGGTTTGGTTAGTCGTTTGGAGTCTTTTCTGAATGAAGAGAAAAAAAATGTAACCAAACATCGTTGTCTGATGCAGCCATCACAGTTTTCTTCAGCGCAAAAGACAGATATGTTCGTGGCTTTCGCAAAAAGATAGATTAAATTACCCCCCAATGATTCATTAACGATTCAACGTTCAATTCGACTGTGTCAATTACTATCTGTCCCAATCATACTGTTCGCAGGTGAAATTACAACGAACCCACTCGTGATTGGCAGGAAGTTTCTTCTGTTGTGGGCTACTGCCCGAAAATGCCCCGTGTTAAACGAGTGTGACTGACAAGCGAATCCTAGTCCCCTCTTTCCCCAAAATTTGCTAGAGTTACAAAGCAAATTAAATTCTTTGACTAGTATAGTACCTTTCTCCGGTTCTTTTTAGAAGATAGAAAACTACAGTGGGCAAGTTGCCAGCCTGAACCATGTACGGAGTATTAACACGCGAGGTTTTGCGTACAAGTTTTGCGGAATTCAAGGTGGTAAAAAAAGGCGCAAACCCCCTCTAGCCTTGTTCGTTTGAACTTATCAGCCTGATTTATCAGCCATGGTATAATAATATTTTTTTCTCACGACAAATCAGTCAAGCAGTATTTTTTAGCCATTGCTAGGAAGTACGAACGACAAGGGGCTCCATTATTCGCTGGGTTCTTTTTTCAGCGCGTTGAAGGGCAAGGCTTGCCGAGATGACATGCATGCTGCACCTGGGCAAGGGGGTTGCTCCATCTGTCCAAGACTCGCATGTCGCATTATGATCCTTTCCATTTCTTCTAGCCTAATATTTTTTGAACTTTGTTTTAGGAAATTAGTGTAGTTGGACACATGATTGTAAATATTTTACTGTGATGGTGATCCAAGTGTAATAGCGCACACTGACTAGTCTATCAATACAGCATTCATGCACGGGTAAGGATAATGCAGATGGCCGGACGTGCAACTAATCGCTTGCAGATGGGCGAACAGCCAACCGTCTAGACACGTGCGAGTGATGATCGCAGCGAACGGGCCCAATGTTCGGTCGTGCGACTGAATATACTGATGATAGCTGCAGATGGGCTAACGATGCAAGGGACGGATGGACGTGTGAGTCAACGCCGCCGCGGCGGCGGACGGCGAGGCGCGACGTCGACTGGAACGCACGGCGAAGACATATCGGGCGACCTGTGCGTGCGTGTGACTGACGGAGAGGCGGGATGTGAGAATGGCACGGCTTTGATCCCTGTCGACCTGTAAAAGGACAGATAGGGAACATGGTTTTGTTCCTTTTTTATGCCGTAGAAAAGTTTATTATAATCATCAGGTTCCTTACCACTATTAGAACTAAACTAAAATACTCACTGGCGGTATGAGCGGGTATTTTTTAAGTTTAAGTCTAATAATGGTAGAAGTGCCTAATTTAGATGAAATCAATAGCTTACTTAGATTATTTATCCTAATGATAGCATGTGCACTTCGAATGTAAAATTTTATGGCTACTTTGGATTATCGTCATCGCCAGTGCCCGACGTCCTGACACGGACTGCGCAGCCTGTCCCCGTCCGCTAATTCGCCTCACCACGCACGCGCACCCCACCCCCGTCGTTGCACCCGCGCATTCGGATGACTCGCCTTGCATGCACAATCCGCCCCGTCCGCCTCGATTCAACCCGCCCACATCTGCCTCGCCATTTGCCTCGCCCCGCACGCACACCCCGCCCTGTTACGCTCAACCTTTGGCCCCCAGCGCCCCGCGCGCCATGTCTGCCAGCCCCTGGCTCACCGCGCTACATTCCCCAGCGCCCGTGCCGTGCCACCATCACTCTCTACGGCCCCTGACTCTCCGAACAACATGAAACACTTGAATGCAACATACGTCTGAGACAGATAAAACATCTATAACGTACACTTGCAACATATATGTAAAACATATGCAACATCCAGATAAAATACTTGCAATTTAAAAACACTTGCTACAACATAAGACTGAAACAGATGAAACATTCTGAACATACTGTTGCAACATATGTGTGAAACATATGAACATCCAGATCAAAACGCTTGCAATATACGTCTGAAACTGATGAAACATTCTGAACAAACGCTTGCAATATGCCTCTGAAACACTTGCAACATGTGCAACATTCTCGATATACTTTTGCAACATCAACATGAAAAAATTACAACATACCTCTGAAACGTCTGAAACAATTAAAATATATATTTGCAACATAAGGGAAGGAAGCCCTGGGCAATCGACTCCGGCCCTTGGGGTGGGAGCCGGCGGGGCGTGAGCACCACTAGCATCCAGCCACACTCGTGCATGCCCTTGGCTCGATCGGGGACAACCCGAAGCGTCCCGGCACGTGCGCCCAGCGCCCATCAGCAGGGGCGGCTGCAGCGAGGCATCCCAGCGGCGTTGGGGGTTGAGGAAGAGGCCGGGGAGGCACTCTACTGTCAGCAGACTCGAGATAGAGAGCGACAGATGGGGAGAGCAGAGGCAGCGCGCGCGGGATGGGGTCACGGCGAGCGATGGCTACGGTGGGGGGGCTGGGCACGCAACGGGCAGCGCGAGCGAGGGAGAGAGCAAGTGTCACGGGCGAGGCGTCATCGCAAGCGAGAGCGAGCAGCGTGGACGGAAGCGGCGAGGCGGAGTGTGGCGCGCGGCGTCCGGATGGACGAACACCCTCATGGAAGCATTATCGTTGGATTATATGTTGTAACAACAGAGGTTAATAATCCAGAGTAGATTTGTAGGAGGTTACTTTGTATTAGTTTTCATGATAAAAGGGTGAATAGTTTTTATCAATGAAGATAAAGAGTCTGAAATTTAAGAAATAGAATAGATCAAAATTGATGATAACATCTTTTTATTTTTGTGAGAATTTTATGTATCTTTTCTTTTTTTAGTGAGGATTATTATGGAGGGTGTATTTTAGTTTAATTCAATAATAACTAAGTTGAGTACTTTAGATGCAAATTCAAGGAGTTACATTGTATTATGGTTCATAAAGAAAAAGTTTGGTAATTTAGACGGAAATATAGCAATTACTTTATGTTATTTTTTTATAATGATAGACGTGAGTATTTTTTAAAGAAAAACAAAATAGATACGATGACTACTCTAATCAATGGTGATAAAGCCTACTAGAAATTATAAAGGTCAAATTTACTTTTAGAAGCCACGTCTAAGCCCCTTGCTTGGATCACTTTGGATTATTAAAATCTAGATTGTGAATTAGGATTAGTAATACGGACTATATATAAATTGTAATAATGTGAATTGTTTGGAACCTTGGATTTTGTATGTGGTAGATTATAGCTGGTTGAACGGATTATAAGATTATTATAATTGATTATTTTTATCAGATTACTGCTATAAAAAATCATCAAATAGGACCTAAGTCGATTAATCGTGCCTTATAGGGCGTTTATATAATAGTAGCTATAAAAACCAAATAATAATAACACAATTACCAAGGTGAATAGCAGAATAAGAGACATCAAATCGAGTAATCGACAGATCCCTAGCTACATGCCTGGAAAACTGACAATAATTCAATAAAGGAGTTGTATATATACTCCATAAGACAGAGATATGAAAACAATCTGCGTTGATTTATCTGGTTTGAATTCGTCGGTCCAAGTTGAGAGCTCGATGCCTTCCTAAACCTTCCAGAAGGGCGAAGGGCGTAGTTTATTGTCTCGTTTGGTAGGTCAACTCTTGCACAAAGCACACACGCCTAGTCGAAAGGCTATAACGTAATCGCACATCTCATTTTGCGCAAGTGGGGATAAAAGTACCTGGGTTAGTGATCTGCCCTGGCGCTGCATCGAGACGTGAGACGTGACCCATGTCTATCTGTGCTGTGCTAAGTGCTAACGGTATCATTGGCCTTTCATCAATATAATTCCCATTTTCTTTTGTAGTCAACGTCACGGATTATATATAAGTATAATACGCAGTACACTTCTTCACATGAAGATGAGCAATTTTTCTTTGTGAATCCTTATGTCCCAAGGAAACTTCCGGTTTTATAAGAGCACGGTGGCCTACAGATTTTGCTGGGCATAAGAATTGTGATTGATGCCGTTTTGTCGTGGTTTGTATGTGCTCGTCAGGGTCTTGTTAAAGACTGCAGCAACAGCGCCCTGTAGTCTAAGGGGGTGGCCATGTAGTCTAAGGTGATGTTTAGTTACAGGGACTCAAGTTTAATGATGTCATATCGGATATTACATGAGGTGTTCAGATACTAATAAAAAAATAAATTATAGATCCCATCAATAAATCGCGAGACGAATTTATTAAGACTAATTAATCTGTCATTAGCACATGTTTACTGTAGCACAACATTGTCAAATCATGGACTATTAGACTTAAAAAATTTGTCTCACAAATTAGTCTAAATCTGTGTATTTAGTTTCGTAAATAGTTTATATTTAATACTTCATGTATGTGTCTAATCATTCGATGGGATAGAGACTAAAGTTTAGATGTGGAAATTAAACACCCCCTAAGAGCATCTCCAAGAATATTTGTCTTGGAGTCAAATTTAGATTTTTTAAAAGAAATAGAGCTTCAACAGCTTTTGTATCCAGTGATCTAAAATAACAAAAGCCATCTATCTCATGCTCTCACTGGCCATAGATAACACACCACGCCTGCTCGCTATCTCCTCCCCCACGCGAATTCTGCTGGGCGCGCTCCCCTTTGCGTGTCTGCCTTGGACGGCCCTTGCCCAGTCCACGTGCCTCTGGATGGTTCTTCCCCATCGGCAAGGCTCCCTCGAACAACCCTTTCTCTGTATGCGACGACGCCTCAGCCAGGTATCACATCCTCGTCCTTGTGCTCGTCGGAGCGCCTATCTACTCTCGAACGCCTATTCCCAGCAGGTACACGCGACAGCCAACCGCCCCTTTTCCCCTCCTTGCCTGGCTCTAATCTCCGTGTGATCCTCGGAATGGACGCTGACAAGCGGTGCAGCCGCACGCACTGCTTCCCTAGCAGGTGCAGTCGCATGCGATGGACAATTTCTGTGCGTCGACCCTAGAAGCCCTACCCGACCGTGCGTCGAAGGATCCAGGCGGAGGAGAAAGGTCGTGATCACGAGCCCGTTCGCTGCGCCGAAAGTTACGGCTGTAAGTACCATTTCCTGATTTGCTACGAGTGAAAAATATTATTCTGATTAAAAAAATAAGTTGAAAAATACGGATTATAAGACAAGCACTTGGCTGAAAAGTCATGGCTGAAAGTATTGTTCGCTGATTTGTTATAAAAGAAAAACACTGTTCGTTAGCTGAAAAAGTACGGCTTATAAGACAAGTGAACGAGACCACAATAAATCAAATGGCGTGTCACTTTTAAAGATAGACAAATGAAAAATATACAAAGGTTGTTGTGGAACTCTAATTTTTAGGTGGGTTTTCTATTTTACACAATAGCTAAATCTTGTAATTTGGAATCTAATTTTACTTAGTCTCTTAGAGATGCTCTAGCAGGGCTCTCGATGGGGTTTTGCTAGAATGTTGTTGTATATTATCAAGGATAGAGATGCAAATAGTTTAGTCTGTAAGCGCGTAAATGAGTCGATTTTAAGACCTACTACCTTCGCAGTCTTGCTAGAATGCTTGTGTAGGATAGAGATGCAAATAGGTTGGTCTGTAAGCACGTAAATGAGTCAATTTTAAGACCTACTGCCTTCGCAGTCTTGTAGAGATACTTATTGATGTAGAATGTGTGTGTCTATATATATATATATATATATATATATATATATATATATATATATATATATATATATATATATATATGTGTGTGTGTGTGTGTGTGTGTGTGTGTGTGTGTGTGTGTGTGTGTGTGTGTGTGTGTGTTTTGCATGTTTATAAAGGTGAGTGGACATATTCAAGTGCCTACGTCTATTAGGTGATTTGCATAAAAAAGATTCATTTCTAAACTCTTTTCACAAAAACTCCATTTAAAATAACATATTTATGGCGATGGGCATCATCCTTAATTAGATTTCTTGAGCGTAGAATGTAAATCCGTCACTAGTTCCAACCATCATTGTGGTAAGTCGTAGTTGGTTCTCCTCTTCAAGCCAAGTTATTTCAATAGGTTTTGTGCTGGCCAACATCCACCCTATGATTACGTAAGCTTTGTGACTAGAATGCAGGGGTAGTAACTTATCATTTAGCTATTGGACTAGCTAATCCTTAACAAGCGTATATAAAGTATCAAGACAACCACCTTGTCCTCCTTCCACACATTCCATCCACCTAAGACCCTCACACACACACACACACCCCTTCCCTTCCACAATCCTCACCACCACACTCACTAGTCCACGAGCACAGCTCCGGCGCATCCATCTTAGGGAAAGATAGACATACAACTCTTACTAGTCGGAGAGAAACCGAAACGTACACAAGACTGTTCATAACAGGATACATGGCTATATCTATAGATATAGACTCTACTGAATGTGGCCTAGGCCAACATCAGATAGACAGATAGATAGCCGGTGCGATACCTCCGCTCGCAAGGGAGCGCTACGAGTCTTGGGAGCGCCAAAGCTCCACTCTATTGAGGGGTTGTCTTCTACCGCTGGGAAAATAGCACAATTAAATTATAGAGTAAATTTAGAAAAATATGAGCACTCACATTTAGGTAGAACTTAAACTAAGATAGATTTCACTATCAGGGACTTTAAATCAGTTGAGCTACATTTCGCTCATATGTGATTTTATTTTTTTGAATCAACTCACATGTGATTATATAGGCGCTAGCTTTTGCGTTTTTCGTCAAAAAAGAAAACCAGACGTGAAGGTGGGCTCTTGCATCTCGCGATTAGCCCATCTGTGTAGAAAACTCTGGCCCTGATCGCACAGCCCATAATAGAGATGCCCTCAACGACGACCGCTGGTCCACGGTCCGTCAAGCCTACTACACTAAACCAAAAGGCCTATTTTCCATGATAGTGATGCTACGGACAATGGAGCCCACCAAGAGCAGAATTGCCTGCCCCTGCCCTGCCCATGGCCCCCTGTTCCTTGTACCATAGGCTCACCCTGCCATAGGAGCGTAGTAGGACTACAGGAGACACACTTGCGAGTTGCGAGTACTCACTACAGGTGCTAGTATTCCTTGCCTGCTTGTGCTTGGACACTACGGGCATATTTGGAAGCGTGGCCCAGCAGCCCGGCTGCGCTTCCTAGGCTGCAACGCCATGTTTGGGGTTGTTGGTCCGCTCTCGAAGCCCGGCCACCGCGGTGCAAAAGGCACCCCTCCGCCTGGTTGTGGGGAAACGAAGCTAGGGTTCGTTTTTTGGGGGCGCGGCTGCGAGTTGTGCAAGGCGGGAGATTTGGGGGCGATTTGGCGTGGCGGCGGGTGGCTCACGTGGGCTCGCGCGAGAATGATGAAACCTCCACGCGCGCTCCCCACCGGCGAAATCTGCCGCCTTTATAAGGGGTCATTGCCGCTGCATCTCCTTCATTCGTCTCCGTGCTCTTCACCCTCCCGCTACCCACGTGAGAGACCGATGGTGGTGGTGAACTGGTGTCCGTTGCGGTGTCGTCCTTCCCTGGCGGGCTTCGTCCCCATTCCCCCGCCTTGGATCTGCTTCGACGAGGCGCCGCTCCGTCGACCGCGGGGACTCCGTGGAGGCGTCCGTCTTCTTCCATCCTCTTTTGTTTTTCTTCTCCCGGTCGGATCTTCTTCCTCTCCGTCTAGATCTGCTTTCTCTTCATCGCCTAGTCTTCTTCTTCTCCTAGCTACGCCGCTCCTTTGTTCTGACCCCCAATCCCCCTCTCTCTTGATGGCGATGATGTTAGGGTTTGTTATCGTAGTTGTAGTTCATGGTTCGTTCGTTTAATCTCAGTACAAGTTGTTGTTTCATGAAGGATTAGGGTTTCATTTGTTATTTAATTGATGTCGGTTCTTACAGTAGCTCGTTTTTCCTTATGATGTCGTACTTGTTTACTGTCCTTTTTGTACCTGATGTGTTTCATGGTTCCGATGGTTGCCTGGATTGCCCTGTATTTTTTTCTTATGGTTGATGATGTTGTCCTAGGCACTTTGGAGGCATGTTATTACATGCAGCCATGCTAAATATGCTTCTTTAATATTGTACAACCATGTTGAAGCCAGGCAGGGTATGTGATCTGAGTTCGTGTTTCATTGTTATATGCATGTAGATTGATCCCTCTGAGAGCCATGAGATGATGTGTAGACAAGCAGCTGCCATGGTTTCCTTTGTTACCACTAGGCTAAAAAGGAAAAGGCCTGAACCTGTAACTGAACCTGACCCTCTAGTATATGCACTTAGAGATGAAGTTGAGGAGCATAGGCAACAAACCCTTAACCTTATCTATAACTAAAGATGGCAATGCGTATCCATGACCTAAAACCCAATGGGTTTTTACTCCATTAGGGCATGTGCATGGGTCACTATTTAGACCCATGGGTTTGTTAATGGGAAAAATTTATACCCATCAACTTTGTAGGTATGGGTATGTTCCTGGTGTATCCATACCCGTAAAACCATGGGTAAATTTTACACGGCTCATGTTGTATCTTGTGTATTCTAGCCCAACTATTATTATTCAGCCCAGGCCCAATAACAATATTTATAAACAAAATTGGAACCCTAGACCACCTTATTTCCCAATCGTTGCGACCGCCACCGCACAACCTGACAGCCCTACTCCTGTTGCGCTTGCGAGTGCGTCGCATACTCACGTGCCACATCTCCCGTTCCTGTCCCAAGCGTCGCCCCTCAGCTAGGTTGTAGTCGGCCATGGCACAAGTAGCACAAAGCAACACAAGCAAGCCATTCCCGTCCTAGGGCTCTCAAGCAACACAAGCAGGCTGTCGCCGTCGCCAATAGCAGTGGAGGAGACAAGCAGTAGCACGAGTGCCACATCTGCATGCTCGGCTTCGAGATGGGGAGGCACTGGGCGGCAACGTGAGGAGGCAGGTGCTGGGCTTCGAGATCTGGTTGACTTAACTTCTCCATGCTAACTCAGCGCCATTAGTATAATCTAGGACATGTATTAAATAATATTAGTTGCTAGCTGCAGTTGGTTGCTTTTGTAATTACGTTAGTAGTTTTTTTGATGGATTAGCGATTTGATTTCATGCCAGAGAACTGATTTCTTTCATACAATTGGTATGCATGTTGCACGTTGAAACCTACAGTTTGTCGGGCACAGGTAACCCGCGGGTACCCATTACCCACTCGGGCACGGGTATAGGTGTATATTTGTACCCGTCTGTGGGTATGTTTTTTTAACGGGCATGTTTTTTTCTTCGTGGGTACGGGTATGGGTTCGTTGTACCCAGTGGGTACATATCCGTTGCCATCTTTATCTATAACTCCACTGATGGAGAGTGCCTATCCATGCTTAGGATGACTAGAGCTCCTTTTTTAGCTTTATGCAATCTTTTTAGAGATAGGAGCCTTGTATCTGAAAGAGAAGGATACAAAGTAGAGGAGCAGGTTGTAATGTTCCTTCATGCGGTTGGCCACAACCAAAGGTTTAGAGTTGTCCACCAGTCATTTAGGAGGTCCATATAGACAGTCCACAGGCACTTCCACCAGGTTTTGTATGCTGTTGGTGAACTTAGGAATGAAATGATCAAGCCTCCTAGCACTGCCATTCAGCCAATGGTACTTGAAAGCCATAGATGGAATCCATTCTTGAAGGTAATTATGAAGCACAAGTTCCTGCATTAGGTAGATGTGCATATTCTCACATGTACTGCTATCTCACTTTCATGTTTTTTAGGACTGCATTGGTGCCATTGGTGGCACACATGTGTTGGCAAGGGTGCCTAGACATATGCAAGCTACTTTCAAGGGTAGGAAACATAACCCCACCCAAAATGTCATGGCTGCTGTGGACTTTGATCTCAAGTTCACATATATATGTCCTTGCTGGCTGGGAGGGCTCTGCCCATGATGCACTAATCCTGGTTGATGCCATTGAGAGGAATGATGGGTTCATTGTCCCACCAGGTAACTACTCTACCTAGTCAATGCACTTATGTCCTTACTATTAGTACAAACACTCACAGTAGATGCCCAATTGTAGGTAAATTCTACCTGGTAGATGCTAGTTATGCATGCCGCAGTGGCTTTCTACCCCCTTATAGGCGGGACAGGTACCACTTGACCGAGTATGGGAACAGAAACCACCCAACCAATGCAAGGGAGCTTTTCAAACTAAGGCACTCATCACTAAGGGTCACTATGGAGAGGGCTTTTGGTGCTTTAAAAAATAGATTTCGTATCCTAGATAACAAGCCCTTTCACCCATACATGACACATGTGAAGCTTGTATTGGCCTGTTGTATTCTGCACAATTGGATCCTAGGTTTTGGCATTGACCAAGTAGTGCCAGCTAAGGGGGGTTTCACTAGCACCCAACCTGATCCACTTGACACCCTACCTCTTAATGAAAGCCAATCTCAAAAGTCCAATGCCATGACTCTTAGGAGGGATGCCATCTATAATGCTATGTGGGAAGGGACGGGTACCTCTAGGATCTGATCATGCAGTAACTACATTCTTTAATTCAGTTTGATTACCCTGCTATGGAACTCATGGTTTTGTAATGGTTGTGTAATAATTTATTGGGCATGGCTGAGACCAGGTTTTATTTGTCTTAATTGGTTAATGTTGCCTCTAGGTTTGTTAACTGGTCTGTGACCGTGATACACATCCATATAGCGCTAGCATCATACATGAAATATGTTGCTCCTACTGCAGGTCTAACACCTCTGGTGTTATGGAGACTAAAAATTTGCCATGGCATCATATTGCATTGCAAAGCATACATGATTAAGTCAACTACGATGTGCATCAACTAAAACGAGTTTACATTCTTAGGTTGGATGTGCTTCTGAGATGTGTGACTCGAACCGAAAACCCTAATTTCGAATGTCACCGCAAATACTTAGTTTATGCACTACGTAATTTGAGGTGTATGATTATGTTATACACTAGTGTCAAGTGTAGGGTATTAACTCAAGTCCAACACGTAAAATGAAGTTTCAAGTTTGAGTTTGAATTTGGCATCCAAAACTTGTCGCGAGTTTTCCGATTTAAATTTGAATTCAAATTTAGGTAATTATTTAAAAGATTTTTAAAAGTCAACTTGGTCAACCAAGAGTGGCATTTGGTCAACCATGTGATGCTTGACCCAATGATGCCCTTGGATGATGGTTTGATCACTAAATAATCACCAATTAAAATAGCAACGAGTTTCATTTTGAAATTCTTCCGAAAACCCTATATTCAAATCATTTGTTTTACCCCCTTTTAAATAATTCAAAATCTAAGAAAAAATTGGGAAAAAGTTTAAAACCAAGTTTGTTGATCTTTTCAAGGGCTACAAGTTTGGTGTTTTGAGTTTTAAAAGTTTTAGTGAAAAAATTTGAGTAATTTTGAAAAGAAGCAAATTTTAAATTTGACCCCTTTTCATCCCCAATCCCAAATTTCAAAATGGAAGCAAAATTTGAAAATGGTTTGAATAGCAAAGCTGTAGGTCTTGGCTAGATGTACAACTTTGGTATTTTGAGTTTTTGAAGTTTCAATATAAAAATTAAAGTAATTTTGAAATTACCAAATTCCAGAAAAATGTCCCCTTTTGATTTCAAATTCAAATTTCAAAATCCAGTTTGAATTTTAGAAATATTTCAACATGAAACTTGTAGAGCTTGAAATTCTGAAGATTTCATATCTTGGGAATTTTTCAAGTTGTTACATGTTTTTGAGAGTAATTTTGAAAAACAGTTTGAAGTCATAAGTTTGGGGGGTGCTACAGTGCTCCAAATGAATCAGGGTAGAGCAGCGCACGGCATGGGCGCCGGCGAGACTCGTCGTGGCCTTTCCGGTCGCTTCCAGGTGTCGCCGTGGCCATCAATAGCTCCTAGACATCACCACGCTTCTCTACTTCGTGTTGCCCTGCTATTGCTCGGCTTCTTCTATATAAACGACCAACGTCGTCGTCGTTTTTCTTTTTCGCCATCACTGCTGACGAGTTCACCCGCCGGTGAAATTCACCATCACCTAGCCACTGTAGTCCTCTCTATCTCTCCCAAAGCATCATCACCCTCTTGTGCTTCTCCTGAGCTAGCTCACAGTCACCCGTATAGCCCACAGAGCCTTGCCCGCCATCGTCCTCCTCAGGTTCGGCAAAGCGCCTCCACTGCCTCTCCATGCCTGCTGGTTGCTCCGCTGCATTTGGGGTGAGCTACTGATGCTCCTGGTGCTCTCAATTGTAGTGTGTCTAGCTTGTCTAGCCGGAGTGGTGGGAACCTCGACCCTCGGGCCGCCATGGCCGGTGAGGTGCTTCCTCCGGGGCGTCTGCGATCACGTGATGTGTCTAGGGAAGTTCAGGGGGTCGTGTTGGTCAAGGTGGTTGGGTTAATCGGTCAGGGTCTGGTCGCCGGCGTCGTGGTCACCGACTGGCCACCGTGCCGCCATGGCCGAGCACGGGGAGCGGGGAAGAAGAAGAGAGAGCGGGGAAGGGAGTTGGGCCGGCTTGGGCACTTGCTGGGCCGCGAGCGCGCGGGGGGGTGGGCTGCGAGCGAGTGAGCGGGTGAGAGCGCGCGCAGCTGGGCCGCGCGTCTGGCTAGGCCGAGCGAGGAAGAAGAGAGAGAAGCGGCCTGTGTTGCCGTTTTTGTTTTTCTTTTTCCAAAATGTGAAATAGTGTTAATTTTTGTTTATTTTAATGGAATTTTTGTAGAGCTCCAAAAATAGTGAAAATTTTTGTGTAAGTTTTTTAGGGTGTAAACTATCTAGAAAAAATATTAAATGCCAATTGTGAGTACTTTTTGCATGATCAACAATTAGCTCAATTAAATGTTAAATGCAACTTCCAGGAATTTTAATAATTAAAATATTAATCCAAAAATCGTGAAATTTGTTTTGACACTATTTTAGGCTATGATCAATCTATAGGAAAAGTTTGAGCTCAATTTGTTGAAGTTTAATTTATTCTTAATTTATGCCTTAATTAATTAAGTAATTAATTAAATGTTAAATTGATAACTTTAAGTATTGTGTGCCCTTTTTGATTGAGTGATGACCTTGGGTCATTAACCCTTAATGATTCTTGGCACATTAATTACTTGGTTGAGCTTATGATTAACATGTTCTTTAAGAAATAATAATGTTGTTTAATGAAGTACTGTTAGTAGTGAGTTCTGTTGGTTTGCAATTGTACCGCGAAGAAAAGTTGTACTCAAGTTATTAACCATGGCATATCATCATTAAGCATCATAATTATCATCGCATCATGTTGAAGCATATAATATTCTTGTATAGTTCCCGCTTTCGAGGAGGTAAACGTTGTTGAGCAAGCTTTCGGAGTAGAGCTGTCGTCAGTGGGTTCTGGACCGAACGTCGAAGTTGTTGAGCCTGAACCAGTCGTCTTGTCTGAGCAAGGCAAGCCCCAGTGCATTTAAATCCTTCCTTGAGTTTTACAAATCTTTATCACTAGTACTATGGTTATTGCATTAAGTAACTAGGAATTGAGTGATAACCCAATTGATGCATTATCATCCTTGATTATTGTGATATCACCCTTGGTACCTGTTTTATTGAAAATGCGTAGTTATGCTTCGCTATGCTTAATGAGTTAGGCTTTTAAATGAAAAGCTTATATGGCCATGATGGCATACTTGAGGAATAATGGAATGTAAGAATAAAACTAAAGATCGGGCAGGTGGTTTGGCCACTGCTAACTCGCATTAGGAAAGGAGTCTCAATGTAGTGTTTTTGCCTTGTCAGTTAAGGACCGTCCATTGCAATCCTGTTTGTGTTTCGAGACTTTGCAACTAGCCTCATGCCTTGGCTAAGCCCAAGATGTTAGTGATTCCATTACGAGAACGTCCAACCTCGCACTGGGAGTGGAGAGATGGCGGGAGTAGCGTGTACCCTCGGGGCTAGAATTGGGCCAGGTTCGAGGGGTACTGTACTCTCGAGTGGCGATGGACACATTTTGGTTTTGGGAGATCTAAATGAGGGTTAGCATATGCAATATTTGGTTCTACATATGTCGTGAGGTTAAAGATCCCCAACTGGATATAATCGGTTTGAATCGTCGTTGCTCCTCGGTTATGGAGACTCGATCACCTGTCCTGCATCGTAGTTAAGAACTCGAATTAGAACAAAGAATAAGGAAGGATCTTGATGAGAATTATTTTGATCTAGATTAGGATCACTTAGAATTGGTTAATGAACCATCAATGATAAAAATAAAATGTTGAAAGTAAGGACTTACTCTAGTAAGCTTTTCTGCAAAATAATTTTTATTCTTGGATACCCTTACCTTGATTCCCTAAAAGCTAGCATGCCCTTGGTGTCTTTTTCTTAGTCGGGTAAGTCTTGTTGAGTACTCTCCGTACTCAGGGTTCGTTAAACCCTTGTTGCAGGTGCGGTGCATGAGCAAGTTTGTTTTGAGCCTTGCTGCATGACCGTTGCTGTTGAAGAGAGTGACGACGAGTAGGTTGTGTGGCCTTTGAACAAGGCACCTCATTTGGGTGTTGTAATAGAGTTACTACTGATACTCCACTACTACTGGTTTGTAATAATGCTACTTATGGTTTGAGGTTTGAAACTGTGGTTTGTAAACTTAAGTTATGTAAGATTTCCGCTCTTTTACTCTGATGGTATTTGAATAAACTATTGTAATATTGCAATACTCCTGTAATTGGATCATGTTCAAAGGAAAGCAGGCCTTTTAAGTTATGAGAAACATAAGTATGGTTGTCAAAGGTCATTATGACAATGATGGGTACATGTGGGCCATCATAATTTAGGAGGTTTTGTGACAGCAGGGGTGTGCCCCATGTTCACAACTTATGTGTTAGATGTTTCATGTTATTCATTTTGATGTTATTGTATTACTATTTACTTGGGCAACCAAAATAGGATGGCTTCAGTCCATGTTGATGTGCTTGGTGGTCAGGGGGGTTTATGGCTGCTGCTGATGTAATGAATGGGTTGCTAGGGGTGGTCTAGCTGCTGCTGTAGCTGGTGATGGTCCAGGTGCTGCAGCTGGTACTGGTGCTGCTGTTGTAGGAGCAGCTAATGGTGCTGGTGATAGGGGTGCTAGGGCCATGAGGTGGAACAACACCTCTGGTTTTGTTCTTAGAAGGATGGGTCAGCTCATTAGTGATGGTAGTAGGACTGATAAGGTCTTCAAGGACAAAGATGTCAACAATATGGACAAGGCATTTAAGGAGTATAGTGGAGAGGCAGTGGCCCAACTCAGGTGTACAACCATTTGAGGAAGTGGAGGCGGAAGTGGTCTAGGGTCTGTAAGCTGAAAGACCTTAGTGGGGGCACTGTGGGATAGTGACACCAATGCTATCATGCTTGATGAGGAGCACTACCTTGGGCACTGTAGGGTAGATCAGTGTTTTGTATCCTCTTTCCTCCATGCACCTATATCTTTCTATTAGTTGCCTAAAAATGTACCCCCAGCTACAGGACCATCCTAAAGATGTAGAATTTCTAAACTGCCCTATAAGGTTCTACACAGAGATGGAGTCCATCTTTGGCCATGCTATGGTGTTGGCGGTCACTATTGCCTATTTAGAACCACCAATTATAGTCCAATAATAGGAGAAATAAACAAACTTTGCAAATATGCATATACTTTGACCTTGTTCCACTTATTTTTGGAGAAATATGTTTTGCAGGACACATACACGAAAATAAGACAAAATAAAGAAAGAAAGCGCAGTACAGAATTCGTATTCTAGGAATGTGCAAAGGAAAGAAGAAGAATCCCAATAATTCTACACAACTGGGCCGAGACACCACCACAGGGGAGGCCCAGGCCCACCAGAGAACCGACCAGGCGAAGATGGTCGCAAGGCAGGCCCATCTGGGTGCGGGCGCAACTAGGGTGCGGTCGTGCCCCCACCACCTCCTCCTGGCCCCACTCTTCAGTGGCAGTTGTATGATGGTGTGTAGAGGCGGTTCCCGATTGCTTTCCTTTTTACCAGCGCCAAACCGTCATACACTCACTATAAAAGAAAGGCTAGGGCTCTCCTCTCAACACACCAACATTTGAGCTACACACCACCCTCCACTTGTACTCTCTTTTTATAGTTTTAGTAGTAGTTTGATCAATGCAAAGAGATACAAGGAGAGCTTGTCTCCTTGGAGGAAAGAGCTACTCTTGGTATTAATACATTGAGTTCTTCCAAGTTCAAGCTTTCATCTTATTCATATAGTAGTGCATATGAACTAGAGTATAGTTTTATACATGTTATAATCATGATATATGAACTAGTCTATAGTTTGGATGTCATGATCTTAACGTGTTCATCTTTGTTCTTCAACATTCATATAATTTATATGAGTAGAATTAGAGCTAAGTTGAGGTGGCGGTTTATCATGCCTTCGGGTGTGCCTAAGTCCTTTACCTGTCGATCCGTAGGGTTAGGAACCCAGGGGACTTGAGTAGTTTCTACATACTCAAGCATGGTGCTTGGGTATGGAGGGATGAGTGAATACATTTCCCTTTCCACGGTTGAGGGGTAGGAGGCAGGTGGTGACAGCCCTGTCCGTCCCTTGTAATCCCCCACGTTCATCTGGGGTGTAGGAGTTTAAATTATCACATGAGGTTGCTGGCAGACCAGTACTCAGTGGTCTCCTGACCCATCTTACACTTAGCCCTAGCTCTAATCATATGACTTGTATGATCATTAACTTGTTCTTTGCACGGCTATATTAGAACATGCCTGCTCAGCTTAGGAATATTCTTTTATTCTTTGTTTTTCCTTTTATCCTTGAGGTTGGCTCAGATGTGTGTCCACTATCCTTGAATTATCGTTTTACCCCTGTCATATGCTATGTCCATCATGCAAGTATGTAATCATGTTTATAACAATGCTAGATGCATACACCTTGCCCTCCTTTGGGAAAATATAAATAACGATGCCTTGGAATACTCCTAGGTGAAATGCTACAATGATAGTTCCGTACGCTTATGGATATTTGGTCTATAAACATATTAGGGCCATCATGATTGGTGTTTCTAAGTATCATTACCTAGAGACTATAATTTCCAACATGCATACACGCCAATGTTGAGGGAATACACTCTTGAGAAGTGACGGTTAGGAACGCCAACTAGGCATCTAAGTGTCATTACCTTGCAACTATAAACCCTCAACAATGCACTGGCGCCGATGTTAGGGAACTACATTCTTGAGTAATGATGTTTAGGAATGCCAGTTAGGCATTTTTGGCGTCGTTACCTATGAAAGAACCGCCCGTAGCAAGCAGGGCTTGGATCAGTCCCCTTCCTTCAGGCTCTCCTAGCAATGCTAACAGTCCAATATACTCAGCCTAAACGAGCTAATCTGTTTCATGGTCGGAACGAGTTATCCGGCCGTTATGTGAAGGTACGTTCAATCTCAATCCAAGGGCCGAGACATCAGAGCGGTCCTTAAATGACATAGACGGGATCAAGAACACAGGCTGAGTCGGCTTCAACAACAACATAGTAACACCGGATCCCGTCCGGTCTCTAGTTATCCATTATCACATGGTTCTTTTCCATGATAGCAAATATAGCCAAACGTGTCCGAGTAGCCACCTAAATCTCACGAATGACAGGAATCACCCGACATATACCAGTCTAAGCATAGCTAAGCATAGAGTGACTTACATATACTAGTAAGGTTGCAGGCATATATGTTGTGGACAAGGTAAGTCATGTAGCAATAGGTTTCAAATCAACTCTTATAACTTAATGCACATTACAAAAAGTATACTCGAGTGAATTTTAAAAGAGAGGTCAGAGGCTTGTAATGCTCTGGGGTTTGCCTACGTTGTAGAGAAGGTTAGTTCCACATAAGTTAGACTTGACATCATCGCCACTGATGGATGATCCTCCTTCGAAGATTGCTCAACACGAACCTTCTCACTCACGTATGCACTACACATAGATAAATGATGCATGCTTTAGCATGATGGAATGCATGACATAATGCATGGAATGCATTGGTGAAAACATAACAAGATAAACTAACTTGAGTACAACTTTCCTTCATGATATAATTGCGAACAATTATCATAAAGCATTTTTAGTTATTCTCTATAAGACATAAATCAGAAGCTTAATCAAGGAGTAAAGCATGTCATATAACACAAGAGTCAGCCAAAATAAAGCTAAGGGCACATCAACTTGACTTAAACACTCGTGCACTAATTTGGTTAATCAAGCATCATACAAGTTATCATGCTAAGATAATAAATCATATCACACTTAACATACAAGTTATTGGGTCACATTAAACATAATTACCAACTAAGGTTATACAATGAAAAGCATGTACAAGCCACATCTAGTGAGTTGCATAACTTATCTTAGATCACCTTGCATTACCTTGACATAAGCAAGCTCAAGTAACAACTCAAGATTCATGCAGAGTCAGGATAGCAGCACATACACACTTCATTCAAGCATAACAGGAGATCTAGACATCCAGCAAAGGTGATCCTAGACTTTATGGAAAGCTTAAGAAATTGCCAACAACTTTCTTTTTTATCATCAATAGGTGATTCAACAGCAATCAAGCTCATAAAGTGCAGAGAAGCAACTTTGTCCAGAATTTGACAGAATCTACTATCTCACTTGGGACATCCATAACTAGAGTTCTAGATTATCAAAAATAGTTATTCTTGGCCAGAAAGTTCGTGGAGCAGAGTGCCCACGTAGTGTTCTTCTCCTTTGTAGCGTAGAACCACTGCTTCGCTCTCCCCAACAGTGAGAATGGGAAAAGGCGAAGTAGTATGGCGTCCCTGGGCTCATCAACATGGTGCAAGCTAACCAGTTCTGTGGGAAGCCACATGAAGACGCTAGTGCTCATCTTCAACACTTCCTGGAGATCTGCAGCACTTTCACCATGGCTGATGTCCCCAGAGACGCCATACTACTTCGCCTTTTCCCATTCTCACTGTTGGGGAGAGCGAAGCAGTGGTTCTACGCTACAAAGGAGAAGAACACTACGTGGGCACTCTGCTCCATGAACTTTCTGGCCAAATTCTTTCCTATGGGCAAGACCAATGCTCTCCGTGGGAAGATTACAAGTTTTCAGCAACAACATGATGAATCCGTTCCAGAAGCATGGGAGCGTTTTCAAGACTACATCCTAGAATGTCCCCATCATGGAATGGAAAGCTGGCTACTGATGCAGACATTTTATCATGGGCTCATTAACAGTGCCCGTGAAACCATGGATGCTGCAGCTGGAGGAGCATTCCTATCACTCACCATACCTCAAGCCACAGCTCTTGTGGAGAAGATGGCATCCAACCAAGGTTGGAATGAAGAAAGAACTCAGACACGCAAGAAAGGTGGAGGTATGCACCAGCTCAAGGAAGTAGACATGCTATCTGCCAAGCTAGACCTACTCATGAAGAAGCTCGATGATCGAGCTGGAGAAAAGAAAGAAGTCATGCACGTCTACGACTCCCACATGACTTGTGAGGAGTGTGGAGGTACTGGACACTCGGGCAATCACTGTCCTGAGTTGCTGGAGGACGTGAACTACATCAACAATAACAACAACAACTACTACAACCGTCCTCATCAGAATCAAGGTTGGAATCAATAGAGGCCTAACTACTCAGGTAATTACCAAGGTAACAATTCTTTCAATAATAATAATAATTATCCACCTTTGAGAGAGTTAGTATCCAACCAAGGAAAGCTAATGGATAACCTGTCTAAGAAATTGGCATCTAATGATAAAATACTAGAAAATATAAATAATAGAATGGATAATTTCTCTACTGCCATCAAGAACCAGATTAGCTTTAATAAAATGATTGAATCTTAGTTGAATCAAATAGCTGCTGCTGTTCCTGCTACTAACCCCGGTATACCATCACAACCGGAAGGACTAGAATCTGCAAATCTTGTAGACATGTTTGATGCAGGAGATTACTGGAGTAACCCTATCGTGGAAGTAAGTACTGACCGTCTGCCGGTCAAGAGAGGCGATCCAGGACGCCCCGTCATACCGATCTCCATCGGCATGCGAGACTTCCCAGAAGCACTCTGTGACTTTGGCTCCAGCGTCAACATCATGCCCAGGGTACTTTATGAAAAACTCTTTTCACAACCATTATTAGAAACAACCATGTGTTTGCAGCTTGCAGATAGGACACTGAGTTTCCCGAGAGGAATATTAAAGAACATCTGTGTCCGAGTGGGTTCCTTGTACGCTCCAGCAGACTTCGTAGTGATAGAGACCGGTTCTGATGAGAGGACTCCCGTCATCCTAGGGAGACCATTCCTGAACACCGCGGGAGCTGTCATCTATGCTAGTGCTGCCAAGATCAGTTTCTACATCAAGGGGAGGAAGGAAACGTTTTCCTTCAAGAACAGGACCGCACAAATCCCAGAGCAACCCCAATATGAACCAAGAAAGAGGACCAACAGGAGGAACAAGAGCAAGAAGCAAGTATGGACCGAGACAGCTAAGATGGTCACTGCCGTGCACAAAGGTCAAGATCGCCAACTCAAGTCACCGTTCTTGCCTAAGAAGGACGACCCAGGTATGCCAAGCATTTATTGCTCCATTAATGGGTCCCACTTCTACAAGACACTTTGCGACACTGGGTCGGGCGTCAACATAATGGCAAAGGTCACCTATGAACTTCTGTTCGAAACCATGCCCTTAAACCCAACATATATTCAGCTCCAGATGGCAGATCAGACATTCCGACAGGTTGAAGGTACAGTAACTGACGTCCCTGTCAAGATAGACGATCACTTTGTCCATACAGACTTTCAGGTTATTGACATGGGAGAAGATGAATATGATCCACCCATCATCCTTGGAAGACCATTTCTTAGTACTGTCAAAGCAATCATCTACATTAGAACTGGAGAAGTCCACATGCACTTCCCCTCTGAGAAGGTACGTCTTTACTTTACTGACCCTAACTATGTATTTAAGCAGGTCAGGACAAGAATAAGGCGGGGTAACCACAATCAAAAGCAACAGTCATCAAGGACGGATGGGCAGATTATGAAGGAGAAGTGGTAAGATCTGAAGACATACCACTCAACCAACACTGTCCTAAGGAGACCGAAGTACGGAGACAAGTATGGAAAGAAAAGACAGTTGCACATGAAGAAGAGGCGCTGCCGGAACCACCGACTACGCCATCCACCAAGTTCCAGGACGACTGAACGAATAAGAGTCCCGTTCGGATGACTTAAAAACACCGAACGCCTTGCCAAGAGGTAACTTGGTAGTTATCCTTTCCTTTTAATTATTTACTTTATCTTAAATAGTTTGCTTAGTTAATCATATTCATACTATCTTAAAAAGAAAATAAAAATGTTAAAAACCCTAAAGCCCCATGTGAGTATGCGAGTGGCATAAAACCCATAAGTACATTCATTGTGGTGGCATAAAATATATATATATATATATATATAATAAATACATAAATATTTTCTTCTGCTTTATAAAAGAAAAAAAACAACATAAAAAATCAAGGAGGCTCAGCATGATAAAGGCTAGATATTTATGCTAACACTTAATCAGTTCCACAAAGCTTTGTTGTCTATTTGAGCTTCACAGAATTCAAGGAGACTAGCAGACAGAGGACATTCTAATCGCTGTTAGGGTGCTGTCGACTTTCAAATACACCTCCGCCATCTGCTAGCTACATCAGAAGAGATTATGTCAAGATCCAGCTTGGGGGAGAGCACCCCCATTATCTTGCTAAGTATTTCTATCTTTATCTTTATATTTATATATACTTCTACCCTATAAAAATAAAAATATACATAACTATGAAAAAACCAAATAAAGATTTTGTGCTTATATATATACCTATATCTTTTGCTTAGTGTGTTTTAATAAATAAATAAAGTGGCTATGCTAAACTGAATCTAAATAATAATAAAACTCTAGCATGGATATGATGAATAGTTGCTTTGCCTAATTTTCAAATTTGAAGTTCTCTCTCAAAGTTTACATAACTGTTATCATTTAAAGCTTGCTCTAAACCTGAACTTGTGGGAAGAGAACTTGATCTAAAGTCTAAGTTGTTAACGGATATGATATGGGAAGGTTGAGCTGCTGTTTATCTATTCCTAGAGATGCTAGAATTCTAGAGAATTTTATCTTTGAAAATCTTAAAATGCTACATGATGAGTTCCTGTATGATGAGAGTTTAAGTTCCTACCACAACCATACATACATGCTTGCTAGACTTTAAGCCATACCTTTACTTTTTACTGCTTATGAGCATTGAGTGTAGTCAAGCTGTGTAGACCCTTAGGAGCTTGTCATGCGGTTAAAATCAAGATTCACTTGCACGATCACTCATATCCACTTATTCTCATCTCCAGATCCACATAAAATTATTCTACTCCTAATCCGAGAGAGAATAGCTAAAAATATTTTCCCATTCTTGTTATCCCCTGTGAAATAAATGCTCAAGCTATTTTGGTTACTACCACTTGCTATATTGTTCTAAGGAGATGAGTGCTCTATACGAGGAAATAAAAAGGAGCAAGTGCTCGGAACCTCGATGAAAAAAAAAGAAAAAGTATGAGAAGAGAGGTAAAAATGGACAAGTGTCCGACAGTAGAATTAGGGGTACAAGATACCCACCTGAGAGGAAAAAAAGAAAATATAGAGCACCTCATTCTCCTCAAGAGCTTTAAAAGCAAGAAAGGTACGTATCCCCTCAAAAAGAGCAAAAGTAGAATTAGACTTTCATCATTGTTATCATCACTACCACCATACACCATTTATTCGCCACACATGCACATCTTGATTTGACTTATTGGCTTGTTTCTCTGGATCCATGGTTTGACTATGCAATAAATGTCTTGTAAGTATGTATACTCTATCTCCCACCGATGAGCTCCAGATATCAAAAGCCTTATTAGAATAGGATGAGAGAGAAAGCAATGTCACTCTGCCTTATACCACAAATACTACATACTTTGCTTTGAGAGAAGGCAGACATCATTACTGCCTTGGTGAGGATCCAGAAATACCACAAAAGAGAGACCTGAGAGAGTCATACAAGGAATCTCTGAGTTTTATTTGAAAATCTGCAAAAAAACTCCAAGAGCTATAGCTGATCAAGAATAAGAGACATGGTGCTTGACTAGACTGTTCTATCTTTTAACCGCTCAAGACAAAGGTGACGGTTGCAAGCCCCATGGTGAAAGGTATAATGAGTAAGTTTTAAGTCTTGACAGTTTACTTTAACTCAGAGATGAGACTCTATTTGAAAGCATGTGTACCGTCAAAATTCAAAGGCATTTCAGCAACTTCTCATCCATCGCTGAGTCTATCCTTGCTCAGGGACGAGCAAGAGGTAAGCTTGGGGGAGTTTGTTGACGGTCCTTAAGTATCAATTATAACTATCAAATAAATAGAGAAAATGATACAAATGAAACCAACACCTAGACTTAGGGTTTTATCTGACAGAATTCCACGAGTTTTGCTGTTTATCTATTTCTGCAGGGGGTTATCAGGAAATACGGAAGAAAGGCCCACATGTCGGATCAATGACGGGATATTAACCGAACACGTAATTATCTTACATCTAGAAGAGTCCAGAAGCCACGAGAACGAACGGAAGGCGTAACAGAGCCGGGGACAGGGCGCCCGCCCTAGTCCCTAGGGTGCCCGCCCTGCTGGCTCAGCCAATCAGGCTCTGCCTCGAGGATTATGCTCCACCGACCTAGAGGATCATGGAAAACCGCACGATCAATGTCGGTTTGATCCAACGGCCCAGATTCATCCGAAAGGGCTATATAAACAAGGCCCCTGACCCTGGAGGAGGGGCCCCCTCGTCTCATACTTCAAACCCTAATTCAGGAGGAGAGCCTCTGATCAAGCCCTAGAGCCACCACATCAACTAGATCTCTAGTTAGCATAGCTACATAGGATTAGAACTAGAAGGAGTCAATCTTCGATTGGTTCCCGGATCTGTCAAGAGGATTCTTGGTAATTCCTCTATTGTTCTTCAATTGTTCATCTTTGTTCTTCAATATTATGAATATGACTTTGTTCTATTTTAATATATTGGTTATGACTTTGCTCTACTTGATTATATTTGCAATTATATTGTTCTTAGTTTATCATAGTTATATGCTTGGCTTAGTTAGATTGGAATTATATACATGCCTAGGATCATCTAGCGTTTATCCATGTGTACAGTGGGTGAATGATAATTATTGTGTAGACGTGGTGTCTATACCGTATTTATCTGCGATTGCACCCTATATGCCGGATTGTGGGGTAGTTCGCGATAGTGACAGCTTCGTTGATTCTTATATAGTCCCCCTCTCGTGTATAGGGCAGGCAGAGCAACACTATTATAGGGGAGTGATTGCTATGTTCTTCATCTTCCTTGCTAATATTCACTATGCATGGATATAGTCTTTTCTCACCATGATTGCCAAGTATAATTGCACTAACTATGATATGCTAGACTTTATAGTTAATAATAACTTAGGGAATATCTTTGTAGTTCATCCTAATTCCATGCTAATGACTTGCTAGAATATCTGTTGAGGTGCTTATCATTATTATATGTGGCTAGCTGATCAGATTAATTATCTTTGTCACCATTATCACTTTACCTTTACTTAATGTGACATTTATACCTGTATAAAGAGATTGATAAATACTCTCGGTTATACATGCAATGATGTGTACTTAGTTCCATATTCTCATTCCATTATCAACCATGATACTTAGAAATCCCTTCCCAGTGGTAAAAATATAAATAACGATACCTGGAATACTTCCCGGTTAAAATGCTACATCGGTATTAATCTGTGCGCTTGCAGATCCCTTTTATTATTTATCTTGATGAGCAATTGCATATTTCAATACCGCGTCTCTCGTGTCATGCTGGGGATGACAACTTGGCTTAAGTGGCATGAGGGATAGGTTTGGCATTTTTTGGCGCCGTTATCAGAATTAGAAAACTAAGTCTACTTTTGGTAATGACGTTAAGAATGCCCAACAAGCATTTTTGGTCTGATCAAGCCCTAGAGCCACCACATCAACTAGATCTCTAGTTAGCATAGCTACATAGGATTAGAACTAGAAGGAGTCAATCTTCGATTGGTTCCCGGATCTGTCAAGAGGATTCTTGGTAATTCCTCTATTGTTCTTCAATTGTTCATCATTGTTCTTCAATATTATGAATATGACTTTGTTCTATTTCAATATATTGGTTATGACTTTGTTCTACTTGATTATATTTGCAATTATATTGTTCTTAGTTTATCATAGTTATATGCTTGGCTTAGTTAGATTGGAATTATATACATGCCTAGGATCGTATAGCGTTTATCCATGTGTACAGTGGGTGAATGATAATTATTGTGTAGACGTGGTGTCTATACCGTATTTATCTGCGATTGCACCCTATATGCCGGATTGTGGGGTAGTTCACGATAGTGACAGCTTCGTTGATTCTTATATAGTCCCCCTCTCGTGTATAGGGCAGGCAGAGCAACACTATTACAGGGGAGTAATTGCTATGTTCTTCATCTTCCTTGCTAATATTCACTATGCATGGATATAGTCTTTTCTCACCATGATTGCCAAGTATAATTGCACTAACTATGATATGCTAGACTTTATAGTTAATAATAACTTAGGGAATATCTTTGTAGTTCATCCTAATTCCATGCTAATGACTTGCTAGAATATCTGTTGAGGTGCTTATCATTATTATATGTGGCTAGCTGATCAGATTAATTATCTTTGTCACCATTATCACTTTACCTTTACTTAATGTGACATTTATACCTGTATAAAGAGATTGATAAATACTCTCGGTTATACATGCAATGATGTGTACTCAGTTCCATATTCTCATTCCATTATCAACCATGATACTTAGAAATCCCTTCCCAGTGGTAAAAATATAAATAACGATACCTGGAATACTTCTCGGTTAAAATGCTACATCGGTATTAATCTGTGCGCTTGCAGATCCCTTTTATTATTTATCTTGATGAGCAAATGCATATTTCAATACCGCGTCTCTCATGTCATGCTGGGGATGACAACTTGGCTTAAGTGGCATGAGGGATAGGTTTGGCATTTTTGGCGCCGTTATCAGAATTAGAAAACTAAGTCTACTTTTGGTAGTGACGTTAAGAATGCCCAACAAGCATTTTTGGTGCCGTTGCCGGGGATGACAACCTAGTATTTAAGTGGTGTTAGTAAGTGTCAACAAGCATTTCTGGCGCCGTTGCCGGTGATGCATGAATAGAAGACATCTTCCAGACAACTTTGTTGACGATCCCGAAGCCTTATTCAGAAGAACAAGAGCCAAGCTCAAGAAGACATCGTCAACACTTCAGCACAAAGCTTCATCCAAATCCGAAGACCGCCGAAGTTTCATCCGGAATTTGTCGACTGAATTCGAAGCCATGGCGAACAAGTCGATCCGCGAGTTCTCAGCTCCCACTACGGACAACATCCGCACTGGACCTGCTAGGCAGATCGACCGCAACTTCGAGCTCAAGCCTGAGCTCATCAACATGGTGCAAGCTAACCAGTTCTGTGGGAAGCCACATGAAGACGCTAGTGCTCATCTTCAACACTTCCTGGAGATCTGCAGCACTTTCACCATGGCTGAAGTCCCCAGAGATGCCATACTACTTCGCCTTTTCCCATTCTCACTGTTGGGGAGAGCGAAGCAGTGGTTCTACGCTACAAAGGAGAAGAACACTACGTGGGCACTCTGCTCCACGAACTTTCTGGCCAAATTCTTTTCCATGGGCAAGACCAATGCTCTCCGTGGGAAGATTACAAGTTTTCAGCAACAACATGATGAATCCGTTCCAGAAGCATGGGAGCGCTTCCAAGACTACATCCTAGAATGTCCCCATCATGGAATGGAAAGCTGGCTACTGATGCAGACATTTTATCATGGGCTCATTAACAGTGCCCGTGAAACCATGGATGCTGCAGCTGGAGGAGCATTCCTATCACTCACCATACCTCAAGCCACAGCTCTTGTGGAGAAGATGGCATCCAACCAAGGTTGGAATGAAGAAAGAACTCAGACACGCAAGAAAGGTGGAGGTATGCACCAGCTCAAGGAAGTAGACATGCTGTCTGCCAAGCTAGACCTACTCATGAAGAAGCTCGATGATCGAGCTGGAGAAAAGAAAGAAGTCATGCACGTCTACGACTCCCACATGACTTGTGAGGAGTGTGGAGGTACTGGACACTCGGGCAATCACTGTCCTGAGTTGCTGGAGGACGTGAACTACATCAACAATAACAACAACTACTACAACCGTCCTCAGCAGAATCAAGGTTGGAATCAACAGAGGCCTAACTACTCAGGTAATTACCAAGGTAACAATTCTTTCAATAATAATAATAATTATCCACCTTTGAGAGAGTTAGTGTCCAACCAAGGAAAGCTAATGGATAACCTGTCTAAGAAATTGGCATCTAATGATAAAATACTAGAAAATATAAATAATAGAATGGATAATTTCTCTACTGCCATCAAGAACCAGATTAGCTTTAATAAAATGATTGAATCTCAGTTGAATCAAATAGCTGCTGTTGTTCCTGCTATTAACCCCGGTATACCATCACAACCGGAAGGACTAGAATCTGCAAATCTTGTAGACATGTTTGATGCAGGAGATTACTGGAGTAACCCTATCGTGGAAGTAAGTACTGACCGTCTGCCGGTCAAGAGAGGCGATCCAGGACGCCCCGTCATCCCGATCTCCATCGGCATGCGAGACTTCCCAGAAGCACTCTGTGACTTTGGCTCCAGCGTCAACTTCATGCCCAGGGTACTCTATGAAAAACTCTTTTCACAACCATTATTAGAAACAACCATGTGTTTGCAGCTTGCAGATAGGACACTGAGTTTCTCGAGAGGAATATTGAAGAACATCTGTGTCCGAGTGGGTTCCTCGTACGCTCCAGCAGACTTCGTAGTGATAGAGACCGGTTCTGATGAGAGGGCTCCCGTCATCCTAGGGAGACCATTCCTGAACACCACGGGAGCTGTCATCTATGCTAGTGCTGCCAAGATCAGTTTTTACATCAAGGGGAGGAAGGAAACGTTTTCCTTCAAGAACAAGACCGCACAAATCCCAGAGCAACCCCAATATGAACCAAGGAAGAGGACCAACAGGAGTTACAAGAGCAAGAAGCAAGTATGGACCGAGACAGCTAAGATGGTCACTGCCGTGCACAAAGGTCAAGATCACCAACTCAAGTCACCGTTCTTGCCTAAGAAGGATGACCCAGGTATGCCAAGCATTTATTGCTCCATTAATGGGTCCCACTTCTACAAGACACTTTGCGACACTGGGTCGGGCGTCAACATAATGGCCAAGGTCACCTATGAACTTCTGTTCGGAACCATGCCCTTAAACCCAACATATATTCAGCTCCAGATGGTAGATCAGACATTCCGACAGGTCGAAGGTACAGTAACTGACATCCCTGTCAAGATAGACGATCACTTTATCCATACAGACTTTCAGGTTATTGACATAGGAGAAGATGAATATGATCCACCCATCATCCTTGGAAGACCATTCCTAAGTACTGTCAAAGCAATCATTTACGTTGGAACTGGAGAAGTCCACATGCACTTCCCCTCTGAGAAGGTACGTCTTTACTTTACTGACCCTAACTATGTATTTGAAGAATCCAAGCAGGTCAGGACAAGAAGAAGGCGGCGTAACCACAATCAGAAGCAACAGGTCATCAAGGACGGATGGGCAGATTATGAAGAGGAAGTGGTAAGATCTGAAGACATACCACTCAACCAACACTGTCCTAAGGAGATCGAAGCACCGAGACAAGTATGGAAAGAAAAGACAGTTGCACATGAAGAAGAGGCGCCGCCGGAACCACCGACTACGCCATCCACCAAGTCCCAGGACGACTGAACGAATAAGAGTCCCGTTCGGAGGACTTTAAAACACCGAACGCCTTGCCAAGAGGTAACTTGGTAGTTATCCTTTCCCTTTCAATTATTTACTTTATCTTAAATAGTTTGCTTAGTTAATCATATTCATACTATCTTAAAAAGAAAATAAAAATATTAAAAACCCTAAAGCCCCATGTGAGTATGCGAGTGGCATAAAACCCATAAGTACATTCACTGTGGTGGCATAAAAAATATATATATATAATAAATACATAAATATTTTCTTCTGCTTTATAAAATAAAGAAAAAAAACATAAAAAAATCAAGGAGGCTCAGCATGATAAAGGCTAGATATTTATGCTAACACTTAATCAGTTCCACAAAGCTTTGTTGTCTATTTGAGCTTCACAGAATTCAAGGAGACTAGCAGACGGAGGACATTCTAATCGCTGTCAGGGTGCTGCCGACTTTCAAATACATCTCCGCCATCTGCTAGCTACATCAGAAGAGATTATGTCAAGATCCAGCTTGGGGGAGAGCACCTCCATTATCTTGCTAAGTATTTCTATCTTTATCTTTATATTTGTATATACTTCTACCCTATAAAAATAAAAATATACATAACTATGAAAAAAAACCAAATAAAGATTTTGTGCTTATATATATACCTATATCTTTTGCTTAGTGTGTTTTAATAAATAAATAAAGTGGCTATGCTAAACTGAATCTAAATAATAAAACTCTAGCATGGATATGATGAATAGTTGCTTTGCCTAATTTTCAAATTTGAAGTTTTCTCTCTAAGTTTAGACATAACTGTTATCATTTAAAGCTTGCTCTAAACCTGAACTTGTGGGAAGAGAACTTGATCTAAAGTCTAAGTTGCTAACGGATATGATATGGGAAGATTGAGCTGCTGTTTATCTATTCCTAGAGCTGCTAGAATTCTGGAGAATTTTATCTTTGAAAATCTTAAAATGCTACATGATGAGTTCCTGTATGATGAGAGTTTAAGTTCCTACCACAGCCATACATACATGCTTGCTAGACTTTAAGCCATACCTTTACTTTTTACTGCTTATGAGCATTGAGTATAGTCAAGCTGTGTAGACCCTTAGGAGCTTGTCATGCAGTTAAAATCAAGATTCACTTGCACGATCACTCATACATGCTGCTTCTACTCCGGAAGTACGCATCCACATATATCCACTCATTCTCATCTCCAGATCCACATAAAATTATTCTGCTCCTAATCCGGGAGAGAATAGCCAAAAATATTTTCCCATTCTTGTTATCCCCTGTGAAATAAATGCTCAAGCTATTTTGGTTACTACCACTTGCTATATTGTTCTAAGGAGATGAGTGCTCTATACGAGGAAATAAAAAGGGGCAAGTGCCCGGAACCTCGAAAAGAAAAAGATACGAGGAAATAAAAAGGAGCAAGTGCTCGGAACCTCGATGAAAAAAAAAGAAAAAGTGTGAGAAGAGAGGTAAAAATGGACAAGTGTCCGACAGTAGAATTAGGGGTACAAGATACCCACCTGAGAGGAAAAAAAGAAAATATAGAGCACCTCATTCTCCTCAAGAGCTTTAAAAGCAAGAAAGGTACGTATCCCCTCAAAAAGAGCAAAAGTAGAATTAGACTTTCATCATTGTTATCATCACTACCACCATACACCATTTATTCGCCACACATGCACATCTTGATTTGACTTATTGGCTTGTTTCTCTGGATCCATGGTTTGACTATGCAATAAATGTCTTGTAAGTATGTATACTCTATCTCCCACCGATGAGCTCCAGATATCAAAAGCCTTATTAGAATAGGATGAGAGAGAAAGCAATGTCACTCTGCCTTATACCACAAATACTACATACTTTGCTTTGAGAGAAGGTAGACATCATTACTGCCTTGGTGAGGATCCAGAAATACCACAAAAGAGAGACCTGAGAGAGTCATACAAGGAATCTCTGAGTTTTATTTGAAAATCTGCAATAAAAACTCCAAGAGCTATAGCTAATCAAGAATAAGAGACATGGCGCTTGACTAGACTGTTCTATCTTTTAACCGCTCAAGACAAAGGTGACGGTTGCAAGCCCCATGGTGAAAGGTATAATGAGTAAGTTTTAAGTCTTGACAGTTTACTTTAACTCAGAGATGAGACTCTATTTGAAAGCATGTGTACCGTCAAAATTCAAAGGCATTTCAGCAACTACTGAGTCTCTCCTTGCTCAGGGACAAGCAAGAGGTAAGCTTGGGGGAGTTTGTTGACGGTCCTTAAGTATCAATTATAACTATCAAATAAATAGAGAAAAGGATCCAAATGAAACCAACACCTAGACTTAGGGTTTTATTTGACAGAATTCCACGAGTTTTGCTGTTTATCTATTTCTGCAGGGGGTTATCAGGAAATACGGAAGAAAGGCCCACATGTCGGATTAATGACGGGATATTAACCGAACACGTAATTATCTTACATCTAGAAGAGTCCAGAAGCCACGAGAACGAACGGGAGGCGTAACAGAGCCGGACGCAGGGCGCCCGCCCTGGTCCTTAGGGCGCCCGCCCTGGCCCCGGAGCCAATCAGGCTCCGCCTCGAGGATTATGCTCCACCGACCTAGAGGATCAAGGAAAACCGTCCGTTCAATGTCGGTTTGATCCGACGGCCCAGATTCATCCGAAAGGGCTATATAAGCAAGGCCCCTGCCCCTGGAGGAGAGGCCCTCGTCTCATACTTCAAACCCTAATTCAGGAGGAGAGCCTCTGATCAAGCCCTAGAGCCACCACATCAACTAGATCTCTAGTTAGCACAGCTACATAGGATTAGAACTAGAAGGAGTCAATCTTCGATTGGTTCCTGGATCTGTCAAGAGGATTCTTGGTAATTCCTCTCTTGTTCTTCAATTGTTCATCATTGTTCTTCAATATTATGAATATGACTTTGTTCTATTTCAATATATTGGTTATGACTTTGCTCTACTTGATTATATTTGCAATTATATTGTTCTTAGTTTATCATAGTTATATGCTTGGCTTAGTTAGATTGGAATTATATACATGCCTAGGATCGTATAGCGTTTATCCATGTGTACAGTGGGTGAATGATAACTATTGTGTAGACGTGGGGTCTATACCGTATTTATCTGCGATTGCACCCTATATGCCGGATTGTGGGGTAGTTCGCGATAGTGACAGCTTCGTTGATTCTTATATAGTCCTCCTCTCGTGTATAGGGCAGGCAGAGCAACACTATTACAGGGGAGTGATTGCTATGTTCTTCATCTTTCTTGCTAATATTCACTATGCATGGATATAGTCTTTTCTCACTATGATTGCCAAGTATAATTGCACTAACTATGATATGCTAGACTTTATAGTTAATAATAACTTAGGGAATATCTTTATAGTTCATCCTAATTCCATGCTAATGACTTGCTAGAATATCTGTTGAGGTGCTTATCATTATTATATGTGGCTAGCTGATCAGATTAATTATCTTTGTCACTATTATCACTTTACCTTTACTTAATGTGACATTTATACCTGTATAAAGAGATTTATACCATTATCATTTTTACCTTTACTTAATGTGACATTTATCAATCTCTTTATACAGGTATAAATGTCACATTAAGTAAAGGTAAAGTGATAATGGTGACAAAGATAATTAATCTGATCAGCTAGCCACATATAATAATGATAAGCACCTCAATAGATATTCTAGCAAGTCATTAGCATGGAATTAGGATGAACTACAAAGATATTCCCTAAGTTATTATTAACTATAAAGTCTAGCATATCATAGTTAGTGCAATTATACTTGGCAATCATGGTGAGAAAAGACTATATCCATGCATAGTGAATATTAGCAAGGAAGATGAAGAACATAGCAATCACTCCCCTGTAATAGTGTTGCTCTGCCTGCCCTATACACAAGAGGGGGACTATATAAGAATCAACGAAGCTGTCACTATCGCGAACTACCCCATAATCCGGCATATAGGGTGCAATCGCAGATAAATACGCTATAGACACCACGTCTACACAATAGTTATCATTCACCCACTGTACACATGGATAAACGCTATACGATCCTAGGCATGTATATAATTCCAATCTAACTAAGCCAAGCATATAACTATGATAAACTAAGAACAATATAATTGCAAATATAATCAAGTAGAACAAAGTCATAACCAATATATTGAAATAGAACAAAGTCATATTCATAATATTGAAGAACAATGATGAACAATTAAAGAACAAGAGAGGAAGTACCAAGAATCCTCTTGACAGATCCGGGAACCAATCGAAGATTGACTCCTTCTAGTTCTAATCCTATGTAGCTATGCTAACTAGAGATCTAGTTGATGTGGTGGCTCTAGGGCTTGATCAGAGGCTCTCCTCCTGAATTAGGGTTTGAAGTATGAGACGAGGGCCTCTCCTCCAGGGGCAGGGGCCTTGCTTATATAGCCCTTTCGGATGAATCTGGGCCGTCGGATCAAACCGACA
Organism: Saccharum hybrid cultivar R570; assembly: GCA_038087645.1. Classification (NCBI taxonomy): domain Eukaryota; kingdom Viridiplantae; phylum Streptophyta; class Magnoliopsida; order Poales; family Poaceae; genus Saccharum; species Saccharum hybrid cultivar. The sequence goes on along the minus strand of JAQSUU010000056.1, from coordinate 9,105,968 downwards.
TTGAACGGACGATTTTCCTTGATCCTCTAGGTCGGTGGAGCATAATCCTCGAGGCGGAGCCTGATTGGCTCCGGGGCCAGGGCGGGCGTCCTAAGGACCAGGGCGGGCGCCCAGTGTCCGGCTCCGTTACGCCTCCCGTTCGTTCTCGTGGCTTCTGGACTCTTCTAGATGTAAGATAATTACGTGTTCGGTTAATATCACGTCATTAATCCGACATGTGGGCCTTTCTTCCGTATTTCCTGATAACCCCCTGCAGAAATAGATAAACAGCAAAACTCGTGGAATTCTGTCAAATAAAACCCTAAGTCTAGCTGTTGGTTTCATTTGGATCCTTTTCTCTATTTATTTGATACTTATAATTGATACTTAAGTACTGTCAACAAACTCCCCCAAGCTTACCTCTTGCTCGTCCCTGAGCAAGGAGAGACTCAGTAGTTGCTGAAATGCCTTTGAATTTTGACGGTACACATGCTTTCAAATAGAGTCTCATCTCTGAGTTAAAGTAAACTGTCAAGACTTAAAACTTACTCATTATACCTTTCACCATGGGGCTTGCAACCGTCACCTTTGTCTTGAGCGGTTAAAAGATAGAACAGTCTAGTCAAGCGCCATGTCTCTTATTCTTGATCAGCTATAGCTCTGGAGTTTTTTGCAGATTTTCAAATAAAACTCAGAGATTCCTTGTATGACTCTCTCAGGTCTCTCTTTTGTGGTATTTCTGGATCCACACCAAGGCAGTAATGATGTCTACCTTCTCTCAAAGCAAAGTATGTAGTATTTGTGGTATAAGGCAGAGTGACATTGCCTTCTCTCTCATCCTATTCTAATAAGGCTTTTGATATCTGGAGCTCATCGGTGGGAGATAAAGTATACATACTTACAAGACATTTATTGCATAGTCAAACCATGGATCCAGAGAAACAAGCCAATAAGTCAAATCAAGATGTGCATGTGTGGCGAATAAATGGTGTATGGTGGTAGTGATGATAACAATGATGAAAGTCTAATTCTACTTTTGCTCTTTTTGAGGGGATACGTACCTTTCTTGCTTTTAAAGCTCTTGAGGAGAATGAGGTGCTCTATATTTTCTTTTTTTTCCTCTCAGGTGGGTATCTTGTACCCCTAATTCTACTATCGGACACTTGTCCATTTTTACCTCTCTTCTCACACTTTTTCTTTTTTTTCATCGAGGTTCCGAGCACTTGCTCCTTTTTATTTCCTCGTATAGAGCACTCATCTCCTTAGAACAATATAGCAAGTGGTAGTAACCAAAATAGCTTGAGCATTTATTTCACAGGGGATAACAAGAATGGGAAAATATTTTTGGCTATTCTCTCCCGGATTAGGAGTAGAATAATTTTATGTGGATCTGGAGAAGAGAATGAGTGGATATATGTGGATGCGTACTTCCGGAGTAGAAGCAGCATGTATGAGTGATCGTGCAAGTGAATCTTGATTTTAACCGCATGACAAGCTCCTAAGGGTCTACACAGCTTGACTACACTCAATGCTCATAAGCAGTAAAAAGTAAAGGTATGGCTTAAAGTCTAGCAAGCATATATGTATGGCTGTGGTAGGAACTTAAACTCTCATCATACAGGAACTCATCATGTAGCATTTTAAGATTTTCAAAGATAAAATTCTCCAGAATTCTAGCATCTCTAGGAATAGATAAACAGCAGCTCAACCTTCCCATATCATATCCGTTAACATCTTAGACTTTAGATCAAGTTCTCTTCCCACAAGTTCAGGTTTAGAGCAAGCTTTAAATGATAACAGTTATGTCTAAACTTAGAGAGAGGACTTCAAATTTGAAAGTTAGGCAAAGCAACTATTCATCATATCCATGCTAGAGTTTTATTATTATCTAGATTCAGTTTAGCATAGCCACTTTATTTATTTATTAAAACACACTAAGCAAAAGATATAGGTATATATATAAGCACAAAATCTTTATTTGGTTTTTTTTCATAGTTATGTATATTTTGATTTTTATAGGGTAGAAGTATATATAAATATAAAGATAAAGATAGAAATACTTAGCAAGATAATGGGGGTGCTCTCCCCTAAGCTGGATCTTGACATAATCTCTTCTGATGTAGCTAGCAGATGGCGGAGATGTATTTGAAAGTCGGCAGCACCCTGACAGCGATTAGAATGTCCTCTGTCTGCTAGTCTCCTTGAATTCTGTGAAGCTCAAATAGACAACAAAGCTTTGTCGAACTGATTAAGTGTTAGCATAAATATCTAGCCTTTATCATGCTGAGCCTCCTTGATTTTTTTATGTTGTTTTTTTTCTTTTATAAAGCAGAAGAAAATATTTATGTATTTATTATATATATATATATATATTTTTATGCCACCACAGTGAATGTACTTATGGGTTTTATGCCACTCGCATACTCACATGGGGCTTTAGGGTTTTTAACATTTTTATTTTCTTTTTAAGATAGTATGAATATGATTAACTAAGCAAACTATTTAAGATAAAGTAAATAATTAAAAGGAAAGGATAACTACCAAGTTACCTCTTGGCAAGGCGTTCGGTGTTTTTAAGTCATCCGAACGGGACTCTTATTCGTTCAGTCGTCCTGGAACTTGGTGGATGGCGTAGTCGGTGGTTCCGGCAGCGCCTCTTCTTCATGTGCAACTGTCTTTTCTTTCCATACTTGTCTCGGTGCTTCGGTCTCCTTAGGACAGTGTTGGTTGAGTGGTATGTCTTCAGATCTTACCACTTCTCCTTCATAATCTGCCCATCCGTCCTTGATGACCTGTTGCTTCTGATTGTGGTTACCCCGCCTTCTTCTTGTCCTGACCTGCTTAAATACATAGTTAGGGTCAGTAAAGTAAAGACGTACCTTCTCAGAGGGGAAGTGCATGTGGACTTCTCCAGTTCTAATGTAGATGATTGCTTTGACAGTACTAAGAAATGGTCTTCCAAGGATGATGGGTGGATCATATTCATCTTCTCCCATGTCAATAACCTGAAAGTCTGTATGGACAAAGTGATCGTCTATCTTGACAGGGACGTCAGTTACTGTACCTTCGACCTGTCGGAATGTCTGATCTGCCATCTGGAGCTGAATATATGTTGGGTTTAAGGGCATGGTTCCGAACAGAAGTTCATAGGTGACCTTGGCCATTATGTTGACGCCCGACCCAGTGTCGCAAAGTGTCTTGTAGAAGTGGGACCCATTAATGGAGCAATAAATGCTTGGCATACCTGGGTCGTCCTTCTTAGGCAAGAACGGTGACTTGAGTTGGCGATCTTGACCTTTGTGCACGGCAGTGACCATCTTAGCTGTCTCGGTCCATACTTGCTTCTTGCTCTTGTTCCTCCTGTTGGTCCTCTTTCTTGGTTCATATTGGGGTTGCTCTGGGATTTGTGCGGTCCTGTTCTTGAAGGAAAACGTTTCCTTCCTCCCCTTGATGTAGAAACTGATCTTGGCAGCACTAGCATAGATGACAGCTCCCGCGGTGTTCAGGAATGGTCTCCCTAGGATGATGGGAGTCCTCTCATCAGAACCGGTCTCTATCACTACGAAGTCTGCTGGAGCGTACAAGGAACCCACTCGGACACAGATGTTCTTCAATATTCCTCTCGGGAAACTCAGTGTCCTATCTGTAAGCTGTAAACACATGGTTGTTTCTAATAATGGTTGTGAAAAGAGTTTTTCATAGAGTACCCTGGGCATGATGTTGACGCTGGAGCCAAAGTCACAGAGTGCTTCTGGGAAGTCTCGCATGCCGATGGAGATCGGGATGACGGGGCGTCTTGGATCGCCTCTCTTGACCGGCAGACGGTCAGTACTTACTTCCACGATAGGGTTACTCCAGTAATCTCCTGCATCAAACATGTCTACAAGATTTGCAGATTCTAGTCCTTCCGGTTGTGATGGTATACCGGGGTTAGTAGCAGGAACAGCAGCAGCTATTTGATTCAACTAAGATTCAATCATTTTATTAAAGCTAATCTGGTTCTTGATGGTAGTAGAGAAATTATCCATTCTATTATTTATATTTTCTAGTATTTTATCATTAGATGCCAATTTCTTAGACAGGTTATCCATTAGCTTTCCTTGGTTGGACACTAACTCTCTCAAAGGTGGATAATTATTATTATTATTGAAAGAATTGTTACCTTGGTAATTACCTGAGTAGTTAGGCCTCTGTTGATTCCAACCTTGATTCTGCTGAGGACGGTTGTAGTAGTTGTTGTTATTGTTGATGTAGTTCACGTCCTCCAGCAACTCAGGACAGTGATTGCCCGAGTGTCCAGTACCTCCACACTCCTCACAAGTCATGTGGGAGTCGTAGACGTGCATGACTTCTTCCTTTTCTCCAGCTCGATCATCGAGCTTCTTCATGAGTAGGTCTAGCTTGGCAGACAGCATGTCTACTTCCTTGAGCTGGTGCATACCTCCACCTTTCTTGCGTGTCTGAGTTCTTTCTTCATTCCAACCTTGGTTGGATGCCATCTTCTCCACAAGAGCTGTGGCTTGAGGTATGGTGAGTGATAGGAATGCTCCTCCAGCTGCAGCATCCATGGTTTCACGGGCACTGTTAATGAGCCCATGATAAAATGTCTGCATCAGTAGCCAGCTTTCCATTCCATGATGGGGACATTCTAGGATGTAGTCTTGGAAGCGCTCCCATGCTTCTGGAACGGATTCATCATGTTGTTGCTGAAAACTTGTAATCTTCCCACGGAGAGCATTGGTCTTGCCCATGGAAAAGAATTTGGCCAGAAAGTTCGTGGAGCAGAGTGCCCACGTAGTGTTCTTCTCCTTTGTAGCGTAGAACCACTGCTTCGCTCTCCCCAACAGTGAGAATGGGAAAAGGCGAAGTAGTATGGCATCTCTGGGGACTTCAGCCATGGTGAAAGTGCTGCAGATCTCCAGGAAGTGTTGAAGATGAGCACTAGCGTCTTCATGTGGCTTCCCACAGAACTGGTTAGCTTGCACCATGTTGATGAGCCCAGGCTTGAGCTCGAAGTTGCGGTCGATCTGCCTAGCAGGTCCAGTGCGGATGTTGTCCGTAGTGGGAGCTGAGAACTCGCGGATCGACTTGTTCGCCATGGCTTCGAATTCAGTCGACAAATTCCGGATGAAACTTCGGCGATCTTCGGATTTGGATGAAGCTTTGTGCTGAAGTGTTGACGATGTCTTCTTGAGCTTGGCTCTTGTTCTTCTGAATAAGGCTTCGGGATCGTCAACAAAGTTGTCTGGAAGATGTCTTCTATTCATGCATCACCCTACAATAAATAATCAAAATGGAAAATACAGGGGTAAAACTGTATAAGAGAATTGATAAGCTCGATCAGATTAGTGATGCAAATGATGACTCAAAGTTCCATATTCATTCCTACTTAGTAATCAACCTTCCCCGGCAACGGCGCCAAAAATGCTTGTTGGGCATTCTTAACGTCACTACCAAAAGTAGACTTAGTTTTCTAATTCTGATAACGGCGCCAAAAATGCCAAACCTATCCCTCATGCCACTTAAGCCAAGTTGTCATCCCCAGCATGACACGAGAGACGCGGTATTGAAATATGCAATTGCTCATCAAGATAAATAATAAAAGGGATCTGCAAGCGCACAGATTAATACCGATGTAGCATTTTAACCAGGAAGTATTCCAGGTATCGTTATTTATATTTTTACCACTGGGAAGGGATTTCTAAGTATCATGGTTGATAATGGAATGAGAATATGGAACTGAGTACACATCATTGCATGTATAACCGAGAGTATTTATCAATCTCTTTATACAGGTATAAATGTCACATTAAGTAAAGGTAAAGTGATACTGGTGACAAAGATAATTAATCTGATCAGCTAGCCACATATAATAATGATAAGCACCTCAACAGATATTCTAGCAAGTCATTAGCATGGAATTAGGATGAACTACAAAGATATTCCCTAAGTTATTATTAACTATAAAGTCTAGCATATCATAGTTAGTGCAATTATACTTGGCAATCATGGTGAGAAAAGACTATATCCATGCATAGTGAATATTAGCAAGGAAGATGAAGAACATAGCAATCACTCCCCTGTAATAGTGTTGCTCTGCCTGCCCTATACACGAGAGGGGGACTATATAAGAATCAACGAAGCTGTCACTATCGCGAACTACCCCACAATCCGGCATATAGGGTGCAATCGCAGATAAATACGGTATATACACCACGTCTACACAATAGTTATCATTCACCCACTGTACACATGGATAAACGCTATACGATCCTAGGCATGTATATAATTCCAATCTAACTAAGCCAAGCATATAGCTATGATAAACTAAGAACAATATAATTGCAAATATAATCAAGTAGAGCAAAGTCATAACCAATATATTGAAATAGAACAAAGTCATATTCATAATATTGAAGAACAATGATGAACAATTGAAGAACAAGAGAGGAATTACCAAGAATCCTCTTGACAGATCCGGGAACCAATCGAAGATTGACTCCTTCTAGTTCTAATCCTATGTAGCTATGCTAACTAGAGATCTAGTTGATGTGGTGGCTCTAGGGCTTGATCAGAGGCTCTCCTCCTGAATTAGGGTTTGAAGTATGAGACGAGGGTCTCTCCTCCAGGGGCAGGGGCCTTGCTTATATAGCCCTTTCAGATGAATCTGGGCCGTCGGATCAAACCGACATTGAACGGACGGTTTTCCTTGATCCTCTAGGTCGGTGGAGCATAATCCTCGAGGCGGAGCCTGATTGGCTCCGGGGCCAGGGCGGGCGCCCTAAGGACCAGGGCGGGCGCCCTGTGTCCGGCTCCGTTACGCCTCCCGTTCGTTCTCGTGGCTTCTGGACTCTTCTAGATGTAAGATAATTACGTGTTCGGTTAATATCCCGTCATTAATCTGACATGTGGGCCTTTCTTCCGTATTTCCTGATAACCCCCTGCAGAAATAGATAAACAGCAAAACTCGTGGAATTCTGTCAAATAAAACCCTAAGTCTAGGTGTTGGTTTCATTTGGATCCTTTTCTCTATTTATTTGATAGTTATAATTGATACTTAAGGACCGTCAACACTCACGTATGCACTACACATAGATAAATGATGCATGCTTTAGCATGATGGAATGCATGACATAATGCATGGAATGCATTGGTGAAAACATAACAAGATAAACTAACTTGAGTACAACTTTCCTTCACGATATAATTGCGAACAATTATCATAAAGCATTTTTAGTTATTCTCTATAAGACATAAATCAGAAGCTTAATCAAGGAGTAAAGCATGTCATATAACACAAGAGTCAGCCAAAATAAAGCTAAGGGCACATCAACTTGACTTAAACACTCGTGCACTAATTTGGTTAATCAAGCATCATACAAGTTATCATGCTAAGATAATAAATCATATCACACTTAACATACAAGTTATTGGGTCACATTAAACATAATTACCAACTAAGGTTATACAATGAAAAGCATGTACAAGCCACATCTAGTGAGTTGCATAACTTATCTTAGATCACCTTGCATTACCTTGACATAAGCAAGCTCAAGTAACAACTCAAGATTCATGCAGAGTCAGGATAGCAGCACATACACACTTCATTCAAGCATAACAGGAGATCTAGACATCCAGCAAAGGTGATCCTAGACTTTATGGAAAGCTTAAGAAATTGCCAACAACTTTCTTTTTTATCATCAATAGGTGATTCAACAGCAATCAAGCTCATAAAGTGCAGAGAAGCAACTTTGTCCAGAATTTGACAGAATCTACTATCTCACTTGGGACATCCATAACTAGAGTTCTAGATTATCAAAAATAGTTATTCTTATAATTTTGGAAATCTTATGAAAAGTACTAAAACTTTCTAATTATTGATAAGAGATGATTTACTAGTTAATTAGCTCAAAAAGCAGCATCTACCAGATTAGTCCAAAAAGCAAGTATAAACTAAACAGGGAACTTGTAAAATCTATAACTCTTAACTATCAGGCCTAAAATCATGAAATTCGAGAAAAAGCAAGATATGGAAGTCACCTACAACTTTGGTATTTAGATCATGAATAGAAAACATGATTTACTTCATTGAAACAACCACTTAACAGGAACTGCTCATATAGTCATAACAACCCTCAAGTGAAACCAAGTGTGGCACTTGATCCACTTAAAATATCATGTATGTAAAACTAGTTACATGGATTATGAGCTACCGTTACATGATTACTATCATCAGTCAAAGCTTATCATGAAGTATATAAAACATGTATGGCACACATGAGATACCCAAAGTAAGCTAGGTAAGATTAGAGAAACTAGTATCTATACATGCTTACTAGATATCACCCTAACAAGAGGCATATTAATCATGGATTAGCAAGACTTAACATGCAAATCATACAAAGCTTTATCTTTTTTACCCAAAAGGTTCCATACAAAGGAGCAATCAAGACTACATACACGCTTCCACCTAATGAAGTGCTTCATCACACCAAAAAGCATTTCTACTTTCTATTAACACAAGTTGATCATGAGCATATCAAGAAGGTAATTACTTTAAATAGCAGGTGTGGATGTGTCTCATGGTCTACAATCAACTCCAAAATACACCCAAGTCCTAACTTGATTTATGCTAATCCATTTGATAATTATTAACTAATAATGAAAGCATATAATCAAGGATATAATTAAATGTCATCAAATTAATATCAAACTTTTTGTGAAGGTTGATACTAGCATAAAATAGTTACACAAAAAGTTTCATGATCACTGAATAATTACCTTAGCCTAGAAAAATCATGGAACATGCATTTATTAATTAAAAGAGCTAATTTTTAAACATCCAAAAACTATTGATTTTCATGATTTCATATTTTTCCTACATAGAGAACATCATGAAGAGGCTACACAAAAACTTTCATGATTTTATCACACTCCAAAAAATAGTTATGAAATTCACAAGTTTCTGTCAAAAACAGAAAAAGGAAAAAGAAAAACCCTGTAGCGCACTATTCACCTGAGTCACGGTTTGTGCACTTAGACCCCTGGAAGAGTTTCTATTGTCGTGCGAAGCCCCTGGTCATGATTTGAACAGAGGAGATGCACAGCGAGGCTCGGTTCCGGCCGGTTGATGCTCGTCGCCGGCGAGGAGAGGTGAAGGGGCATCTCCATGCCCGGACGCATCCGCAGGTGCCCATAGCCTGACCGGAGGTGGCCCGTGGTCATCTGGCCATGCGTGCGTGTGGCTCTTGCAGCGGACGTGCCGACGACTGCTGTTGCAGGAGGTGCTCCAGTCATAGTGGTGATTGGAGGAGGGGCGCGGGAGGTGTGGCATGAGCTGGGGAAGGCAAGGGTATGGCCGGCTTGGGCAGAGGTGAATGGGAGAAGCGAGCGCACGGCAGCCCTTGTGTGATGGCCATGGTGGACGGTCGCGGCGGGAATCGAGCGCACGGCTGATTCCGGTGACTAGGACCACTGCAGCTGAGTCAAGGAGGTTCGCAAGAATCAGGTGAAGCTGTGGGTGTGAGCAATTGGGCGAGATGGAGCGGCCGCGATGAATTTCGTCGGCAGCGAACCAGAGAGAGGAAGAAAAAAGAGAGCGGCCGACGTTAGGCTTTTAAAGGTACGGAGGCAAACTCCAACTTCACCAGCGCTAGCACACGACGGCCACGCAGCCAGCAGTGCGCCCACACGCTAGAAACGTCGTGAGGAGGGACAGACCGCGACCGGTGAACGGCCGGCGAGCTGCTGCTTGGTGCTACTATTCATGCCTGAACAGACTTCTCCTATCTTTTCCTCCTGATTTGGTATAGAAACTCGATCAACTCCAAACACAAAAGTTGTTCATCTACACTAGCTCTCCAACTTTGCTTTAAGGCTCATCCTCAAAAGATTGACGGTTTTGAAGATTTAGAATTTTGAAGACAGGCATAATGAAACAAAAAAACTGGAGTTCAGTTAAGGTTTTGTAAAATTGATTTGATTAGCTAACTTTGGGATTTAGTTAGTGATCAACCATTAATTGATACTTAAAACTAATTACACAGTAACAAAGATCAAGTATCACACCAAGCAGTGCAACAAAAGTTTAACAAATTTTACTCATGAAAATTTATTTATTAATTCACCAATGTTTGAACTAACACTGAATTCTAGGGACTTGGGCAGAAATTGCTAAGTGTGAAATTCAGCACCAAATCCAAACTTTGAACTCAAATTTACACATGTTTGATTTAGAAACTTCATCAATTCTTGATTCCATAACATAAAGCACACTTTGAACTATAAAGTTTATATTTACCAAAATTTTATTTGTTTAAGCAAATTCTCACATATAAAATCACAAGGATCCCTATTTACTAATATTGACATCATTTTATGCTGCATATGGAATATCATATATGCAACACATATATGCTATAAATAAAACATGGAATGCATTTATGCCTTAATGTTTAATGGTTATGCATGATGATGAACATGATTAAGTTTTAATTATTACCACAACACTAGAGGTGTTATAGTACCGGTGATGGACTTAAAACCTCCTCACTTGGTGATTGCGTTAAGAAATGACAACAAGCATTTCTGGCGTCATTGTCGGGGAATGGACTTAAAACCTCCTCACTTGGTGATTGCGTTAAGAAATGCCAACAAGCATTTCTGGCGTCATTATCGGGAAGGGCATAGGTTCAAAATGAAACATCTAGCATGGCATAAATAATGATCACATGCATGTAATGGTAGCCATAGTTTATGCAGGCTAACTCTGCTTGTTTTCTTCCTCTTTTTGGTGGAATGAAAACAGGATAGTGTATGAGCGGTTTTGACCTGTCGAACAACTACCTTGATAATCCGAAGGCACTCCTAAGGAAGAACAGGTCTCGCACCTCTTCTTCCTCTGCTACTCCACCGGCAGTCGAACCAATCACTTTCACACCATTCGCTACTATCATCATGGCCAAGTCACTCTACGACTACTCCACCCCCACTATTGCCAATGTGCCCGTTGGGCTCGTTGTCAACACCGAGACCATAAACTTCGAGCTGCACACTGGTCTAATCACGATGGTGCAGACGAACCAATTATGTGGTTTGCCTAGCAAGGATGCAAGTGCTCATCTCTAGCACTTCCTTGAGCTGTGCGACACCATCGTCATAAAAGACGTCGCACCAGCAAGCATCAGGCTCTGCTTGTTTCCCTTCTCCCTTGCGAGGAAGGCGAAGCAGTGGTTTTATCAAAACAAGGAAGCTATCAACACGTGGGACAAGTGTTTCGCAGCGTTCCTCACAAAGTTTTTCCCCATGAGCAAAACCAGTGCTCTGAGGAAAAAATTCAAACTTCTAGCAGACTTCACTCGAGCCCATCCCCGAGGCGTGGGAGAGGCTCTAGGACAATGTCCGGGCCTTTCCCCACCACGGGATGGAAGACTGGCTCATGCTCCAAAACTTCTACGAGGGCCTCATGGCCATGTCGAAGGGGCATGTTGATGCTGCTGCTGGAGGTGCATTCCTCTCCCTCACAATCACCGATGCCATGGCACTGATTGAGAAGATGGTGGCTAATCAGAGCTGGAGGAGGAAAGAAAACAACAAAAGGCATGTGTTCTATGAAGGAGGCGGATATGCTTGCCACAAAAATAGATCTGTTGCTATCAAGGCCAAATGAGAGGACCCACGAGAAAGAAGCAATGAGGGCCACCGTTCAGGCCACAGACTCACAAACAACTTGCGAAGTTTGTGGTGAGAGCGGACATTCGGGGAATGATTGCCCCAAAACCCATGAAGATGCTGCATACATAAACAACGGGTTCCGCCAGCAGCAAGGTAATAACAATAGGTGGAGCAATCAGCCCCACCCACAAGGGAGCAATTCAAACTTTAAGTCAAATTACAATTCAAATCAGCCTTCCTTGAAAGACCTGGTACTAGGCCAGGCAAAAATAAATGAAAACCTGACTAAAAAGCTTAATTATAATGATAAAATGATAGAAAACATAAACTCTAAAATTGATGGTCTATCTTCTTCTGTCACAAATCAATTGAGCCTTAACAGAATAATAGAAACAAAACTAGCTCAAATTGTCGCTTCTATTCCTATTAATAACGAAGGGAAAATCCCAGGGCAACCCAAGAATTCTCGTGAAAAAGTTAATGCAGTGACCACGAGAGAGGGTAAGTCCACTAGTGATCCACCAAACCCTAACAATAAGATAGGAAAGGCATAAGGACAACAGGAGGAAGGACCATCCCCATCAACAAAAACACAAAAAGATCATGAAGAAGTGGAGGAAATGGCACCGGAGGACTTCGTCGACACCACCTACCTGTTGTTCCCCACAAGGAAAAGAAAGCAGGCCGTGGATGAGTAATTTGCTTGTTTTGTTGAGATGATAGAAAAGATACATGTGAGCGTTCCTTTAATGGACGTCTTGCATGTACCTTCATATGCAAAGTACATCAAAGACATCATCAACAACAAACGACCATTGTCGTCCATGGAAATTATCAAGCTGGCGGAAGAGTATAGTGCAGCTATACTCAACCGTCTCCCTAAGAAGGACCTTGGGTGCCCTACAATCACATGCTCCATTGGCACCCAGCAATTTGATCACACCTTGTGCGATCTTGGGGCAAGCGTGAGCATTATGCCCAAGGCCGTCTTTGATAAGTTGAACTTCACGCATCTCATGCCTATGCCAATGATGCTTCAACTAGCATACTCCACGGTTCGCTATCCAACTAGGATTGCCGAAGATATCCCGGTGAATATCCAGGGTTACTTCGTCCGAGTTGATTTCATGATGCTAGACATGGAGACAACAAAAGAGTTGCCCATCATCCTTAGGCAACCTTTCTTAAGCACTGCGGGAGCACAAATTGATGTTGGAGCTGGAGAAATCTGCTTCAACATCAATGGCAAAGAAGAGAAGTTTGATTTTCAACCCTGTCAGGAGCAATGCTCCATGATTCGCATCAAGTACGGGCCGAATTCGCAAGGCATCAAGGAGGTTGAGATACAACCTCAATTGGTGGAAAGCCTCACCAAGAAGAATAAAGAAAACAAAAAGAGGCCAGAGCAGAAAAGGAACAGCCCGAAGAAAAAGGAAGAAATTCCTAAGGTTGTTCCTACACCACTCAAGAAGGAGAAGGTGTGGAAACGAAAAGATCAATCTCCAAAACCCACCACCACACCAACAAAATCCAACAAAATGGTGTGAAAACTAAAGAAGGTGCAACCGTCCGCGCCCACTCCCCCGGGCACAGATATTCCTTCATCAAGCAAGAAATGAAGGGGGAGGAAGTCCTGTTCATTGGACTTTAAAACATGAACCCTCGCCAAAGATAATCGGTAGATATCCTTTTATAATTACTTATAAAACTATAAAAAATCTACATAAACAAATAACGTACCTTGGAGTCTTCACCAAGCAACTGTTGGTATATTTTAACGCACACAGATAAATCCACAAGCGCATGGATACCACTGTAGCTTTCACCCGGAGGTATTCCAAGTATCATATCTATAGGGAAACCTGTGAGGCTAACTATGGTCCAACTTAACCCGGACCAGCTATAAGACTTAAGAAAGTCAGGAGTGTAGAAAAGATCACTAAGGACTTCTAGTTCTAATCTTGGTAAGCTATGCCTTCTATAGTTCTATCTAGGGAGATATCTTATAAGGAATAAATACAGAATTTCTTCCCTACAAGCAACTAAAAGGCCTACTAGTCCTATTAACGGGAGGTGGACTACAGAGGATTCAACGAAGTTGTCACCTTCACGAGCTACCATTGATCTGGAAAACATTGTGCATCCACGAGTAACCCGAGCCTAAGCATCACACTTACACTATGAATTATACCTTAAACTATGGCCGTAGATTAAAGCACTCAAAAGATACTCGTAAACCAGAAGAACAATATAAATACGATGCTTACTTGAATAAGAAGTTGATTACTAGACAAATCTCAGATGTAGGTTAACTTCCGCCAAGGTATAAGCCATAGAGGGAGCATTGATAGGCCAGCACCTCCTCCAAACTCTTCCCTCCTTTCCACTCTCCATTTCTAAAGACTAGATCCTAATGAAGACTAATCTTCTCTTAATAGCTGGCTCTGAGAGGTTGATCCTTTCATGGGACCCCTCTCAATTGATCCTGACTAGAGAATATGAATTAGAGTTTCAGAGATGGCTCCAGGGAAGGGGGCAGAGTCTGTTTATATAACCTTGAGGGTGCAACGTGAGCTCTTAGATCAAACTGACTTGAAGAACGACGTAGATGCAACCCTAGGAGGCGATGGAGCAACATTCTGGAAGCGAGCTGATAGCGGGGCCCACCAAGGGCTGGGTGGCATATGGTGGGGCCGGTCGGCCCCACCTGGCAGCCTATCGGCGTTTATCGTGGTGTGGTGTCTTCTGGTGTCCTCTGAAACCTTCTGGAGTAGTTTTCGTCGCAGTTAAATTTGATTCTATTTCACATTTTGATCCTACTTACCAGTTTTTTGAAATAACTCTGCTGAAAATACAGATTCACCAAAACTAAATTTATTAGTTTAAACCCTAAATCTTTGTTGGTGATCTCATTTGTGCCTCTATACATGTTTCTTTGACGGTTTATAATTGACGTTAGTGATCGTCAACAAGCTCCCCCAAGCTTAACCTTTGCCAGTCCTTGAGCAAAGCTAAACTCAGCAAGAGTGGATTAGAAGTTGCTACAATGTTTTCACACCTCAAAAGTACACATGCGTTTAATTAAAAATTCTTCTCCGGATTAGAATAAACTGATCTGACTTTTAAACTTACCCATATTACCTTTAACCATGGGGCTTCTTAGCCTTCACTTGGGTCTTTGGTAATTAAAAGACAGAACGATTAAGTCAAGCACTATATCTCAAGTTCTTTGTCCAACCATTGTTCTAGAGTTTTTATAAGTTTTTAAAATAAAACTCAGAGATTCCATTGTATGACACTCTCAAGTTTCTCAATATATATAATATTTGTGGATCCTCACCAAGGCAATAAAGATGTTATGCATTTTTCTCTTCCTACTACTAAGGCTTATGTGGAGTTCATAGGTAGGGAGAAAGCTAGAGTATACTTGTAATGCATATATTGTAAAGTCAAACAATAGATCCAAAGAGAGTTAAGTCATATAGTCAAATCAAGATGTGCACGTGTGTGGATATATGGTGGATATATATGGTGGCTAATCTAATTCTACTTTGCTCCTTGAAAGCATCCCTCTTTTGAAACTTGGAAACATCTACTAGAGAGTAGGGGCTATCTTATTCATCTTTTTTCAGGCGGGCATCTAAGTACCTATTATTTTAGATATCTCGGACACTTGCCAATTTTTTCTCAACTCTTTTTTCTCTTTTTTTCATGAATAACTTTTGCATAGCCCAATGTCTCTTTTTTGCAACAAAATTTTAAGAGAGATATTAACAAGAACTTGGAGCATTTATTTGGTAGATAGAAAACCTAGCATGTTTTTATGTTCACCCCCAGTGTAGAAGTAGAATATTTTTGAGTGGATCTAGATGGAAAGTATATTTTTGCACCTACCCCCAGTGTAGGAGTAGTGCATATGTGGGTGGTGTGTACATGTTCTTGATTTTAAGAGCATGACAAACCTCTCATAAGGCATCAACAAAGCTTGACAACACTTAGTGCAATAGCAAGTAGCATATATGTGGAAGTTTTTCTAGCCTAAATAACATGTATGGCTCTGGTGAGAATTCAAGCTTTGTCATACAGGAACTCATCATGTAATATTTTTGTGTTTTTTTAAAAATAAACCTCCAGAACTTAAACGTCACTTGGAACAAGATAAATAGCAGCTCAGACCTTCTCATATCATATCCGTCAATTATCTAGACTTAGATCAAGCATATGCCACCCACGAGTTTCAAGTTCAGAGTAAATCCTTCTATCGAAACAATCGTATCCAAAACTCAGAAAAATTCAAGGCTAAAAACGAGGTACATGAAAGGAATTATGATAGAGCAACTATTCATCATTTCCATTTAAGATATTACTCTGAGTCCTCTTATTTATTCAACTCCTAAGAACAAATTAAGCAAACTAGACATACCTTTTATTTTGTTTTCAAAATTTAAGATCACACCTTACTAATATAAATATAACTAACTAAGATAAATTTTTATTTTGTTTTGTTTGTTATGCATCTTTTTATTTTTTTAATAAATATAACAAACTTAAAAATAGTAAAACCAAACAAGAAAGAAATACTTAGCTAGATACATGGAAGATGCTCCTCCCCCAAGCTGGATGTTGTCGTGGTTGAATGTTGAAAGTTGAGTCATCCTTCTTAGAGCATGTTGCCAACGGATGTCCTTCTTATCCACAGGTGGAGTGAGGACGACCAAATGAACTTGCTCTTGATCAACAAGAACACCAAAACTCGTGGCACGGATTAGGATAAGAGGTTAGCGGTCAGCCACTAGGAGATTAGTTGTTCTTGTTAGTTAAAGATATTTTTTAATCAACCGAGTTCTAGTAGGATGTCTATCTCATATTTTTAGAGTTTTCTAAATTTATAATGCAGGAAAGAAAATACATATGCATGATATGTTTTTATTTTTATGCCACCACGGTGAATATTCCTGCGAGTGTTTACACACCGTAGATTTATTCACATGGGGCTTAGGATTTTATGATGCAATTATAAGACTTTTATTTCCTTTTCTAATGCAATGCTAATGTAGAAAAGTAAATATGCTAAAGTAGAAATAATTCATGCAATGCTAAAAAGTAAATATGGATAACTACCGATATTACTTCTCTGCGAGGGTTCAGATTTTTAAGTCCTCCGGACATGAGTTTTTCTCCAATTGTGTTTATTCCTCGGGTGCATCTGTCGATCTCATAGATGGATACCTTGATGGTTGCACCACTTGTGATGGTGACTCTGATGATGTTGTCACCTTTTCTTTTCATACCTGCTTGCTCTGTGGCTAGACTTAGGCGGAGTAGGTTCATCTTTCACAGGTGTTGGTAATTTAGTGCGGTGATGCTTCTGCTCGTAGTGTCATCCTTGTTCTTTGCTTGTTCAGCCGGTTGAAGTGAAACATTAGTAGTGGAAGTTGACAACATCTTGCTCAGTGTGCACGTTCACGAGTTCAGAACTTTCACTTATAGAATTTTGGGGAATAGACAAACCCCTCCACAGTTTGCTCAAAGTGCGTCCTGCTTGCAAAGACAAGGTAGAGATAAAGTGCATGGGCTCTTAGGATGTTACCTTTGTCATTAGAGCGTGAAGACACCATATGACAAAGGGTAGATGACTCGTGATGGACCTTCCCTTTTTACTTGAAGTTTTTCTTTCTCGGCTAGCCTTGTAGCTTGGGCTGTTCATGAGCTTCTTGTCTCCTAGATTGCACTCCTTCTTTCTTATCCTTTTGTCATGTCATCTTTCTACTCTTTAATCTTTTGACACCATGTTAGACCTTCCACTTCACTCATTTTTATGCCTACAACAGATTAGTGGACAACACATACCCGAAGGAATATATAATTTTGAAACACAGGTTGTTTTTCTAGAATTTTATTGTGTTCCTTCATTGCTAATAAAAAGATGGTGTTGAGATTATTTTAGCATAGATTTTGTTTATCATGTGAGCATGGATTCGATGAGGTGTTCATAATATAGCTTCCATGCTTATCGATGTCATCTTCCTTTTCAAGCTCCAAGGGTGTTTCTTCACGAATGTCTATAGGCGGCAATATTGTCTCCATCATTCCATGCCTATGACAGTCACGGGACGTTTTATTGTCTAAGATTTCTCATGGATTGATGTCTCTCAGGTTGGTCTACTCCAAAGCTTCTTTTAAACTTGGATGAGTCGTGTTTGTTGAAGAGATTGATTTAAACTCACCATTTGGATCTAAGCCAAGTTTAGGTCGTAATCATAAGGCTTCGTTCTTGTCTATCCATTCTTTAACAATGACATATGTGTTCTTCATATATTCCAGGCAATTCTTAATACATTCCTGCCATTGTCGTTGCTCTTCTCAGTCATCCTTGTGGTATTCATGACTCCTATATTTCGATTGTCTTAGTCGATTCCTAGGGTCGTCATGAGACTTAGGAGAAAGAGCATGAAAGAGATCATCAGGGTCAAGGATGGGTTGAGAGATGGATTTAGATAAGACATCTAATGTGGGCATAGAAGGGGAGAGGATAGAAATGTCATCTAAAAAGTTTGGCTCTCCTTCTATGGCATCACAAGGCATGTTATCCTTGCATTCTTCCTGATGTTCTATATGGAAATAAGGACTCTTTCTAAGAGACCCCTTTGTGAGAGAATTTGAATTATATTCACTCAAAGGTCTCTTGTGGATTTGAAAGTTTAAACTATTCTCAAAATCAGTAACAAACAGATCATCCTCACAAGAAATTTCAAAAGGTTGACTTTCTTCTTCCCTCGGAGGATTTGGATTCTGGCGTATTGATGGTTTGGGGTTGATAGCTAAATCTTAGGATTGGAATGGTTATGATTTGGCTATCAAAACTTCCTCTTCTTATTCGGAAGATGATTCCTTCTCTTTCTCGGGGAGCTCATAATGAATGCTAGTGCAAGGAGTCTTTTCACAAATCTTATTAAGCATAGACCTTGCTTCACTAGTAGATAAATGAAGGAAAGTTCCTTTAGAGGCTAAATCAAGGGATTTCCTAGAATCCTTGCTAATGCCTATGTAAAAATGTTAAAGGAGTATTGGGTCTAGAATAGCAAGGTCCAGACCTGTGATGATGAGTTCATTAAAATGATCCCACGATGTGCTAAGAGATTCTTCTTCTAATTGTCTAAATTTTAGAACCTCTATCCGAAGGCTAACCACTTTACGGATGGGAAAGAAACGTAAACAAAATTCTAAGCACAACGTTTCCCAATCTTCTTGCATACTCTCTACGGTTAGATTGTACCATTGTTTAGCTATTCCCATCAAAGAGAACGGAAACAACTTCCATCTTAAGGCTTTGTCTAACATGCCAGTGATACGCAAGCATGCACAAATCTATTCAAACTCCTGTAGGTGAGAGTATGGGTTTGCATTGCCTTCTCTCGAGAAGGATTTATCTCGAATCAGTTTTATAAAACACGTGCGCAGCTCATAGCCAGGTGTTAGGATAGGCTCTGAAGATTTTGGTGGCCCAAAGCTCGCGCTCATGCCATATTGACAGATAGGAGTGGAATTCATAATGGAAAAGAGAAGAAAAGAATGAAGGAATAAAAAGATAAAAGAGTATGATACAAGGTTAAGCTAGGTTTGAAGTTAACTCAGCAACCGTGCCCTCAGCAATGGCGTCAGAAAGCTTATTGGTATATTTTAATGCACACAGATAAATCCACAAGTGTACGGATATCGCTATAGCTTTCACCCAGAGGTATTCCAAGTATCTTATCCATAGGGAAACATGTGAGGCTAACTATGGTCCAACTTAACCCGGAGTAGCTACAAGACTTAAGAAAGTCGGGAGTATAGAGGAGATTGCTAAGGTCTTCTAGTTCTAATCTCAGTAAGCTATGCCTTCTACTGTTCTATCTGGGGAGATGTCATATAAGGAACAAATATAGAGTTTCTTCCCTACAAGCAACTAAAAGCCCTGCTAGTACTATTAATGAGAGGTGGACTACAGAGAATTCAATGAAGCTGTCGCCTTCGTGAGCTACCACCCATCCGGAAAATAAAGTACATCCACGAGTAACCTGAGCCTAAGCACCATGCTTACACTATGAATTATACCTTAAACTCTGGCCGTAGATTAAAGCACACAAAAGAGACTCGTTGTTGATGGTGCACAACGTCAACATTTTATATGTGAATAAACAAGAGAAATGGTTCAAGTACCAGAATATACATAGGTCTAGGGTTTAAACTGAAAAATTCCATGAGTTTTGCTAAATCTCTGTTTTTCACGAGATTATTCTAGAAAATGTAGGAAGGGGGACCTAATTGAGAAAAAAAGATGAAACTTGATCGCGATGAAGGATACACTAGAAGACTATAGAAGACACCAGAAGGCACGGGAAGGAACGGGAGGATGAGACGCCGCCAGGTGGGGCCGACCGGCCCTACCCTTGTGCCGCCTGGCCCCCTGTGAGGGGATTTCTCTACTCGCTTCTGGAATATTCCTCCACCGCCTCCTAGGATGCATCTCCACCCTATGTCGAAGTCGGTTTGATCCAAGGGCTTATGTTCAACACCTAGGGCTATATAAGGACCCCTGCACCCCCCTGAAGGATCAAGTCATCAAGCTATTCAGTTGAAGATCAATTCATCCAGAGCCAACCCTAGTTCCTCAGAGTTTCTCTAGATTAGAGCTTAGGCTAGTTAGATTAGGTCTAGAGGAAGATCAAGCAACGCTTGGATTCCCGATGTTGGCAAGCGCATGGTTTGGTATATCTCTTGTGCTTTACTCTATTTCTTTATTTCATTGAGATTATATCATTGCTACTATGTCTTTGTCTACATTAATCTTTATATCACTTATGTCATTGAAAGCAATGTTCATTATTTGCTCTAGTTTTATATTCAGTGTAGCTAGATTATGAAAATCATGTATAAGTTCGTATAGTGCTCACCTACAAGACCAACGGTGAGTGATAGACATTATGTGAGCGTGTGCTTAGATATTTGTTTATCTGCGGATGCCCTTATATGCCGGGACGTGTGGTAGATCACGTAGGTGACAGCTGCATTGAGTTCTTTGCAGTCCATCCCCCGTATATATTGATGTTGGTAGAACCCGGTCTCGAAGGAGAGGACTCTGTTTTTAACTTTTCTAAGTTGATGTTCCTTATGTGGCATAACTTGGCTATGATCACTAGATATAATTGATTAGACTAAACATTTGACATGTTAGTAAGACTACCTATGAATTATCTTTCTAATATTCTAATTGGACTTAACTTATTGCTTAACTAGAGTGCTCTGAGTTACTATTTATTTATCATGATGATTGATCAAGTAATTATCATTTATATATCTTTATTTATTATCTTGTGACTTATCCCTGTTTTGAGTAGAGTATATGATATTGGTTCATTCTCTCATGCATATTCAGAAATTATCAATACTATTGTATGCATAGTCATACCTTCTCAGTGGTAGAATTATAAATCGATAACCTGTTAATACTCTAGGTAAAATACAACAATGGTATAATTATCTGTCTGCTTGCAGAATTCTTTTCATTCTTATTTTTATATTCTTTTTAGTCACATGAAATAATAGATTCCAGTTTAGTGTTATTCTTGTAGTAATGCTAGACAGAACTAACAAACATTTCTAAGTTCCTCACTAGGGATGACAACCTAATTTAATATTAGAGATGAAGGTTAATTGATAGGTGGCTACTGTAACAGTGACAAGTTAATAATTACCATATCATTTCTGGCGCCATCGCTATTAATAGGAGTAATTCTATTTTTAGTAGTGGTGCTAAGAAATGCCAACACTCGCAAACCAGAAGAACAATATAAACACGATGCTTACTTGAATAAGAAGTTGATTACCAGAGAAATCTCAGATGTAGGTTAACTTCTGCCAAGGTATAAGCCATAGAGGGAGCACCGACAGGCTGGCACCTCCTCCAAACTCTTTCCTCTTCACTCTGTATTTCTAAAGACTAGATTCTAATGAGGACTAATCTTCTCTTGATAGCTGGCTCTGAGAGGTTGATCCTTTCATGGGACCCCTCTCAATTGATTCTGACTAGAGAATATGAATTAGGGTTTCAGGAATGGCTCCAGGGAAGAGGGCAGGAGTCTGTTTATATAGCCCTGAGGGTGCAACGTGAGCCATTGAATCAAACCGACTTGAAGAACGGTGTAGATACAACCCTAGGAGGCGGTGGTGGAACATTCTGGAAGCGGGCTGATAGTGGGGCCCATAGGGGGGCAGGAGGCATCATGGTGGGGCCAACCGGCCCCACCTGGCAGCCTCTTGGGGTCCGCCGTGGTGTGGTGTCTTCTGGTGTCCTCTGGAACCTTCTGGAGTAGTTTTCGTCGCAGTTAAGTTTGGTTCTATTTCACGTTTTGATCCTCCTTGCTGTTTTCTGAATTAACCCTGCTGAAAATACAGATTCACCAAAACTCATAGAATTTATTAGTTTAAACCCTAAACCTTTGAAGGTGATCTCATTTGTGCCCTTATACATGTTTCTTTGACGGTTTATAATTGACGTTAGTGATCGTCAACAGCAACCCCGGACCCTAGGTCAAGAGCTAGCTTGGGGTAGGGTCCCCGCAGAGGTACCTTGTATCTTTTATTTTTTGCAATTTATTTTTAGGCATTTATCTACTTATTAGCATCTAAAAAATAAAATATGATAAAATACCAAAAATATTTATTCCACTCTCATATGTGTTTAAGGAATATTTAGTTTCTCCTAAGTTGAAATGATAAATAGTTGCTCTGTCTATAATTCATCTATGCTAGGTTATAATTTAGTATTCCCCAAGATTTAAGTTTTTTGGCTAAAAATATCATATCCTAAAACTTGATAACTTGTGGGTTGCGAATGCATGCTCCTTTTTAAAGTTGTTGCAAGATATGATATAGTACAGATAGAATTTACTATGACTTTGTTCTAAGAGAGTCTTAACATCCGAAGATTTTATTTTTAAAAATGCTAAAATCAAAAGTTCCTCAATGATTATGAATACCTACCAAGCCCATATGACATGATATTCAAATTCAAACCTTAGTCATATGCAACTTGTTTGAGCATTGAGCTTTGTTAAATTGTTGTGACCTAAGTTGAGATTCTTGTCATGCACCCATGATCAAGACACACGTACACCCACAAATAAAACTACCGACTCTTGCACTAAGAATCGTGCACAACATGCACTTTTTCATCCACCAAATAATTACTCTATTTATTTTCTCATGATGTCTCTCTCCAAAATCTCATATGCCAAGAAGAAAGATATGGGATGTGCTAAAAAAAGGAAATAAGATAGCCCATACTTTCCAAAAGGCATTTATCCAAAAGAGAGAGAGTTATGATATAAGGAGTACAAAAATATTTAGAATAGGAATCTTATGAAAAATTTCACACACTTGCACGTCTTGATCAAAATGTATGACTTGCATCTCCTTGCGATTCAGTTTTTGACTTAGCAATATATGTGATGCAAGTATACCCACTTTCATACCTACCCAAAACTCCACTCAAAACTTTAGTGGTAGGTTTTGAAAAGAAGGCAAAATCAAAATGCCTTTGGTGAGGTATCGTACACATTGAGTGATCGAGAGAATCATTTGAGGAACTTACATTTCTTTTGCAAAAATTTATAAAACCTCTGAATAGATGGTTAATCAAAGAACGAGTGATTGGTAATTCTGTTATAACTGTTCTATCTTGCACTGCCCAAGAACTTGGAAAAGCTACAAGCCCCACAAGCATCAAGGTAAAAGGGTGGATAAAATGCCAACTCATTTGAATTGCGATGGAATACTTTGTTATAGACATGGCACTTGTGAATTGTATCGACATTATAGCAACTCCTGATTAACGACCAAGTACTTAGCCATTTGTTCGGGACGAGCAAAGGTTAAGCTTGGAGGATTTGTTGGCGGTCACTATTGCATATTTAGAACCACCAATTATAGTCCAAAAATAGGAGAAATAAACAAACTTTGACACATGCATATACTTTGATCTTGTTCCACTTGTTTTCGGAGAAACATGTTTTGCAGGACACATACCCGAAAACAAGTGAAAATACACAAAATAAAGAAAGAAAGCACAGTGCAGAATTCGTATTCTAGGAATACGCAAACGAGAGGAGGAGAAGCCCAACAATTCTACACAACTGGGCTGAGACACCACCGCAAGGGAGGCCCAGGCCCACCAGAGAACCGACCAGGCAAAGGCGGTTGCGAGGCGGGCCCACTAGGGTGCGGCCGCACCCTCACCGTCACCGCCTCCTCCTGGCCCCACTCTTCAGTGGCAGTTGTATGACAGTGTGTGGAGGCGGTTCCCAGTTGTTTTCCTTTTTACCAGCGCCAAACCATCATACACTCACTATAAAAGAAAGGCTAGGGCTCTCCTCTCAACACACCAACATTTGAGCTACACAACTCCCTCCACTTGTACTCTCTTTTCATAGTTTTAGTAGTAGTTTGAGCAAGGCAAAGAGCTACAAGGAGAGCTTGTCTCCTTGGAAGAAAGAGCTACTCTTGGTATGAATACATTGAGTTCTTCCAAGTTTAAGCTTTCATCTTATTCATATAGTAGTGCATATGAACTAGAGTATAGTTTTATACATGTTATAATCATGATATATGAACTAGTCTATAGTTTGGATGTAGAAACTACTCACTTGTTGCTATTGTTTTCTATTCTCATGGCTATTTTGTATTCTCATGTTTGTCATTAAAACATCTGCACCATCCATTCTCATGCAACAATTTGGTTCAAACAAAGCTGATGGCAGAGAATGGATGGACAGAAGGTTCCATGGCAGCCATGACATTGGTTTTACACTTGGCTGCAGAATCTGTTTGCTGCACTCTTTACCATACTGTTGTATTTGTTTCTATGACTTGGTGTTTGATGTGGGATTTCAACTGGCCTATGATGCAAATTGCACAGAAAACATGAGGTGGCTATACAATACTTGGGTTTTGCTCTTTTTTCTCATGGATGTCATCCAACCCACGCGACACGTTCATTCCCTAGCAACAGCAGCTTCTTACTTTGCTGACGGCAGTGAATGGACGTGCGCAAGGGTTCCATGGTAGTCATGATCTTGGGTTTCCAATTGTTTGTAGCTTCTGTTGCCTGCCTCCTTTGCCTCGTTGGTTCTCTTTATTTGGGTACAGCCACCTATGATTGGGTTCATCTGAATTGTAGCACCAAATTCATATGCTGAGGCCACAATTTTTATTGATCGCTTGTGATGTCAAAATTGTTGTTGAGATCTAGATGATACTGCCTATTAGTGAGGAATTTGAGATCAACGATTTCTTTCTTCACAAACCGTAGATCTTCAAGTTTCGCACTCATGGGCAGCATCAATCCTTACATTTGACTGAGACTAAACCACTTGTTGATTTCAGAAAAAAAAAATGGGCCCTTACTATGTGGTTTTCAAGGGGAAGAATCCTGGGATTTACCTGACTTGGCATGAGTGCAGTGAACAAGTGCTTGGCTTCAAAGAAGTACATTAACTATGATCATGTTGTTAGTCAATGCATCAGTTGGAGCCCTAACAGCACCCCCTAAGCTGTTTGAACCTGATACTTGTGCCAACATCCCTCCTGCTGATGGTAAGAATGGTTCTTGGAAGAATGTGGCCATTGTCAGTCTTTTAATTGTGGTATTTGGACTTTGGTTGAGGTTGTCCATGTCGAACAAATGTAATTGAAGTGCTTTGGCCGATGATGACACAATTAGATGCCTCATTAGCTGGCTCCATGTCTTCTGGTTTTGTGTACTCCATTTCTGAAACTTGTACCTATCTGTTATTTGCTTTCGAAACTAGAGATGGTAGTTGTTGTTCATGGTTGCAATTTTTGTTTTGCTTCTAACTTGGAGCCAGCTGTGATTGGAAAGGATGGATTACTGCTATGTCTAAGGCCTATTAGTACAGTAACAATGTATTTTGAACTTCTGTTATTGTAATGGAACTGCATGTATAATTCATTTGCAATTGTGCTCAATCATGTTATCTACTTCATATTTGGTTTCTCTCTTTGGGCTAGGCCGAGAGTACCCAACACCAAATACCATCTCAAGATGGCAGTTGGGGTTAGTTGGTCCTCAGCCGGGCTGGCAACTGGAAATCAGACACGATCTCCAGTGGGCCTAATCGGATTGGTACACAGAACCAAACAAGAGGGGTTGCACCCTTTGGGCCGGGCCTTGGCTGGCCTGGGACAGGCCTCATGGGCGAACCGGCCACGGCAACGCTTCCAAACACGCCCGAACACAAGACGCCAGCAGTGCTGTGACTCTGGTCCCATCATCTCAATTCATTCACTCCGAGCCTTACGATACGAAGTCGCACGTCTGTTCAGGTCCTCCTCTGCTCGTCACGTTATCTGCAGTGCGCGGGTACACCGTACACGCCCAGTCGCCCCTGGCTGCCGTGTCTCCTGGATGCTCTCCCAGGATTTGTAACTCACGTGACAGGCCAATCTGTTCATCTGCTCCCCGATTAGCTTCGCTTTTCGCCGCGGCTAATCCTTGGGGCAGTTGCAAGTAACCACTCTGTTGCAGGGACATGGTCATGGCAGGTACAGCCGCTGCAAATTATTGTGATGGCGTCATAATCAGGGAAGAAAGAGCATGGATAATCTTTCTTGAGGATTTTTAGCTTATCCTTTGGCTCCCTTTTTTATGTGCCATGCACATGCTGACAGGGGAGAGGTGGTGACATAATAGTAGTACAGTATTTTGGTGCATAGTGCAGCGCTGGCTCCTGTGCATGTCGATTATACATCAATCCGTTTGTCCGTTGCATGTCATGGTGTCGACCGCCGAACCGCGAGACGCATTACTCGCGGCTCCGGTTCATGCCTGCCTACTGTCTACATCTCCTTTGCTTCTCGCCTGCTCGTGGTGTGTTCACTTCTTTCAAAATTCTAAAAATTTTACAAGATTTCCCGTCACATCGAATCTTTGGACGTATGCATGGAGCATTAAATATAGGTAAAAAATAACTAATTACATAGTTTGATTGTAAATCACGAGACGAATCTTTAGAACTTAATTAGTCTATAATTGGACACTAATTATCAAATACAAACGAAAGAATTACTGTGCTTTCAAAAATTTTACACCCTCATCTAAAAACACCCTAAGATGAGTACAGTAACAGCAGGTATATGTTGCAAATGGAGTGTACTCCATTGCTATACTGTGAAGTGAACGGCCATTAGACGGGAAACCCTACCGTTTCTTTCGAAGCGTCGTTCGTTGCTTTGCTCCGATCTGCCCATAGTACATCGGTGATTGGCAATTACAGAGAACATGCGCCAGCTGATGCATGTGCTATTGCTACTCCATCTTGCAACAGCTCCGTGCAGTACGTCGGTCCAAACTGCTTTCTGGTGACAGTAGCAGAGTAGCTGCCTGCTTGGTATGCTAGCGGCAGCACTTGCACGCCATACGGGTCTGGACCTCAGCTCCAGTACACGATCCCCCTTGTCCGACTCCTTGCGCGATTCCTCAATCCTTCGCCCTGGATTTGGATGCATCAGTTCGGTTTGGGTCAGGGCTCGCGTTCAGAAGATCCTCGCGAAAGGAGGAGAAAATCTGTCTGTCATCTGTGTGCACGGTCAGCCAGCCTGAGTTTCTGCAGTGCCTTTCCTTTCTACGGACACCGGCTCCGGACATCGTCACATTTCCGGCTAGCATTCATGTCCAAGTGATGTCACGTCGGCTCTCCTCGTTTGGCTTTTCAGCAAAACGAACCAACTCAACTCTTGCACTGCACAGGTTCATACTCCCGGTGGCCAGGTGCTGGAAAATGCCCAGCGAGGTGTCTGCAAGTCTGAAGCTCATGCTTGACAGTTTCACCCCTTGAGTTCTTTCACCCTGTTCGTTTCGCTGGTTTATTGTGCTGAAAGTACTGTTCGCTGGTTTATTGTGAGAGAAAAACACTGCTGGATAACTGCTGATTCTGCTGATAAGTCCAAACGAACAGGGTGTTTGTAAAGCCCAATCTGCAATCCATGTCTCCTTTTTGCCCCAATTTTTTTTTGTAGGGGATGATCCTAAGACCTTCTAAGGGCACCTCTTAGAACTAAGCTAGCAAACGAGCTCATATTTTACTGTATTATTAAAAAAATAGAGTATATAAGAAGAGCTCTCTAATAATCTAACTTTCAACGTCTTACCGTGAGTCCTACATTTTTTTTCTCAACCACATTTCACCGTGGGCCCCACGCAGTACAGTTGGTCCAACAAGTCAACAGACGGTCAGCAGCCAGTAGTACTAAATAATTGTGCATTAACACCTGCTGACTGGGGACAGAGAAGCCATGACGTCAATGAGTGGCAGCAGTTGCCCCTCTCCCAATCTCATTTCGTTGGTCCAATCTCCCCTCTCCATGATAAAAAAAAATGTAATAATTATTACAAATGAACGAGGTGGAGGAGACTGGAGATGGTTGGATCCAAGAGGAAACTTGCGACGATCGCTGTCCCCAGTTTCCACCATTGTTCAGGGGATCCAAAGACCAATGGACAATGGCCATCATTCACTCAGGCAGGCACTCCCCTCACCACATCAGAATTCAGAACCGGAACTTAAAAGATCTTGACGAGATTGTGACAAATTCTGAGGGCAGCAACTGGCCAAACCCTGAGCGGCGCAGCCCCATTGGGGCAATCATATATGAATCGGTCACATGGATTCGTACCGGCTTCTCATCTCATTACCAGACCGGGCCAGATCTCTGCGAATCAGACATGTACAGCAGCCTTTCAAGAACTCCATCCACGGGGACGGGGGGCATGGCCGCATGGGGGCTGCCAGGCAAGGACGAGCTGCTTATTCGGATGATCGCTGATCGGATCTAGCCTAGCTACAGCACGACAGCACAGGCTCTCTCTTGAATGAATCTACACAGGTGAATAACTCACTTGCCAAAAAATAATCTACAAAAACAGCGGCTTGTTCGTTCCTTGATGGATGGGATGGCGGCGGCGGCGAAGGATGATCATATGCACCGATTTCATGTGGATTATGCATGGATGGATGCCTGAAAGGAAACAATGATCTTGCTACGGCTTGTCGTCGACCTGCTCGCTGCTATCCGTTCGCCGGCGGCCCATCTTGCCGATGGAGGAGGCGATGCTGCCCATGAGTGTGCTGGTGCTGCCCGCGTCGCCGCTGAGGTTCATGGACCGGCGGGACCGCCGGTGCCTGGGCGACTCCAGCCTGCCCCGCTCCTCCTCCTCCTCCTCGTCGCCGGCCCTCGTCCGCGTCGCCACCACCAGCCGAGCGATGCCGCCGCGGCAGAACGGGCAGGTCGGCTGCGGCTGGCACTGCGTCGCCGGGTTGGGCTTGGCGTGGCAGCACAGCGCCAGCGTGCACGCCGAGCACATCTGGTGCCCGCACTCCCGGACCTCGATGCTGCACGCCTGCTCGAAGCAGATGCTGCACACCTCCGCGTCGCTAGCCTGCACGGGCACGCCAGTCATCTAATCAGCTCCGAACAAGATCCGCGTCATGGGGGAACACGAAGATCATGCATGTGTAATCGTACATTGATTGGATAGAGGTGTTTTGAATAATGCGGAGCTCATATGGATTGGCGCACTTGCTCAGACGTGCAATGGGGCCAATCGA
Source organism: Saccharum hybrid cultivar R570 (assembly GCA_038087645.1). Taxonomy (NCBI): domain Eukaryota; kingdom Viridiplantae; phylum Streptophyta; class Magnoliopsida; order Poales; family Poaceae; genus Saccharum; species Saccharum hybrid cultivar. The sequence goes on along the minus strand of JAQSUU010000056.1, from coordinate 9,076,650 downwards.
GCAAGTGGACGCGCGCATTGCTACGCTGCCCGCCGTTTGGCAAACATGTGCAAGGCTTGGCATTACCGATAAGCACGGTGTCAAAATAATGCCAGTAGCAGTAGCCATTACGCTGACAACGGTTGGTTAAGCTTCCTTAATTTACACATCTTTAACCCTTTTCAAGGTGTCATTTGTCTCTCTCGGATCAACAAGGATGCATATTTAGTGCCAGTACGTGTTGGAGCAAGTGACTCTGTTGAAACTCTAAATCGTGCAGTGGAGTGCAGTGCAGGTGACACGTGGGATTTGACTAAGTTCAGTAATCTGTGATCATATCGATCGGCAAAGCAAAAGGAATTTACCTCCTTGAATCATAGGTACCAAGGCAAGACGCCATGATGAATAGCAACAAAAGAGATATTTGTAGCATGCAACTTGCAACGGAAGACTCGGAATTTACCTCGGCTATGGCGGTGTCCTCATCGGGGTGCGATGGCGACGGCAGTGCATTCTTAGTCCCTTTCAGGATCCTCCTCTCCCTCTCTCTATTGGCCTCCATCAGGGCTGCTTCGAGCAGGGACTTGGCGTTGGGTTCCAGCTCGCTGATGAACTTGAGAGCCGACGGCCAGACCAGGGGCTCCGCGGACGACGGGTTCAGCAGCGCCGCGCATGCGACGTGCCCTCGCTTCACGGCGACCTCATACGGAATTCTCCTGCAGAAAATCAACCCGCCGCATCGGTACGACGGAAAATATAACGCATTCAGTAGTCAAACATTTGCCTCGGCATTCCAGGCGGTCGGCGTCATGCCATGGCCGACTCTGGTGTAGAGGTGTTGCGAAAAGAAGAAGAGGAGGAAAGAGATGCTCGCTCACCCGACGGAGTCTCGCTGGAGGCGGTCGGCGCCCCAGGAGAGGAGTTGCCGGACGCAGTCCAGGTTGCCGCCGCGCGCGGCCAAATGCAGCGGCGTGCTCCCGGGGAATCTGCAGGAGCGCGCGCTCGGCTCGAGTCAAATGTATGACACAAAACTTTCCTCAAAAGGAGCGATTTTTTCACATAAAAATACGTTGTTTGACATGATATGAGAGGGGGCAGTGCCGGAATCAGGAGGAATCCTCACCCGAAGGCGCCACTGGAGGCGGACACGATGGCGCCGTTCTCGAGGAGGACGTGGACACAGCGCCGCCAGCCCTGCCTCGCCGCGAGGTGCAGCGGCGTCGCCCCGGTGTCGTCCCGCACGTTCACGAAACGCGCGAACCCCCTGCACCTCCACAGCTGATAACACATTAGCAAGGGGCCCAAATAAAGAGCAGCGGCGAGACGGTGGTGTCTCCGGGGCAACGAAGACCAACCAGGATTCCGAGACCGGCGCGGACTTGGCCGCCGAGAGGATGGTCCGGAGGCAGTCCGCGTGCCCGTAGTACGACGCGTAGTGCAGGCACGTCCGCCCGTGCGAGGAATCGAACATCACGATCTGCACACCCAGATCGGAAACACCAATTTAGTAACCCGACTCCAAGAACTGATGTAACCTGAGCCACAGATACGGTGTCCGAGAGGCTCACATTGGCGCCGGCGTCGAGCAGCCGCCGGACGCAGTCGGTCTTCCCGTGCATCGCCGCGAGCATCAACGCCGTCTGCGGCAAATTGAAGGCCGGAGGTGTCCGTGTCAGTTGGGAGCAACAGGGAAGAGGGGAAGGACATGCGAAGCAGCGGCAGTGCGCAAACCTGCTTGTGGCGGTTAACGACGTCGGGGTGCACGCAAAGATCCAATGCCAGGGAGACCACCTGTAAAGAAACCGGGAGGGGAGTGGGCGGTTGGTGCCGAGACTGGAGAGAGATCGAGAACTAAGCGAGGTGGCGCTGGCGTTTCGGAGTTCGTCGTACCTGGAGGTGGCCGTGCGCGGCGGCGATGTGGAGCGCGGAGAGGCGGTCGAAGAGCGTGGTGCGGGTGAGCAAGGTGGGGCGGGAGCGAAGAGCGGCGGCGAGGCTGGCCGTGTCCCCGGACTGCGCCGCGCCGAAGAAGTCCACCTCGTCGCTTGGGCGGCCGCAGCTAGCGCCGTGCCCCATCACCGCCGGCCCGGCCTCCGGCCTCCGGCGAGCGGGAGAGGGAGGAGGGGCCGGGGAACTGGCTGCTGACGGGACTGTCCTGGGAGGAGAGCAGAGGGGGCGTGGAGAGCTGCTTAAAATATACTGCGTGCACTTTCCTGTAGTTTTTAAAGGCTTTTGCCCCTCTGCCTCCTGATTGAGCAATTTTCTTCTCCATGAAACCCTTGCGAAAAATAAAAATAAAAATCCTTCTCTCGGATAAACTTCTTTTATTTCTTCTCTTCCAAAAAACGGGATATTTTTCGGAAAGTTTTACGAGAGCGTCTGTTGTCACTGTCACGGATACGAAAATATCATCTCCGTTTCTTTTATGAATATATGACAGTATAATAATAAACAACTGTATACGCAGTACGCTCTTACCTGTCGGTGACAAATTGTACAAGTTGGCGTTGTTGCGTTCGGGTACGAAATTGATCGTTCGTCGCCGTATCGTACTCTCGCTTCGACGCCGACGAGTAAGGATAGCGCTGGATATGTATTTATACTTGGGATTGGGGTACGCTCGTAGAGTCGTAGTATATTTTCGTGTTCCATAAGTCATAACTAGTCCGTTTCAAAAAAAAAAAGTCATAACTAGTCCGTTCTTGTTCCTTAATCCATGGTACAGATATGCTTGTCGTCTTTACTGATCCGATACGTAGATGGATCGAGTCGCGAGTCCGTGTGCGCTCTTTCCAAATCCCAGTTGCTCGCTCCACTTTCCCTTGCTGATCCATGGCGCCATGGATTCGACCCGGAGCCCGGATCCGGCGAGCCCTCATGGTCTCATCATCTCAGCTGCGTCATAAAAAAAACTGCCAAGCCAAGCACGAGTGCGCGCGCGTTCCCCTGAGACACATGCGTAGTCACGGCTACAGCACAGACAACTGGTCCACCCTGCACGAGAGTTGCTCGCTCGCGTTCTGTACGCCTGCGGTCGCGGTGACCCGTCGATGACACGGACACGGTCACGGAGGCGTGGTAGATGCAGCGTTGCCGCCGGAGCGAGCGCGCGGTCGCGTCCAGTGAATGGCGTTGCCGAACCGCGCGCGCGGATCTCCGGCGCGCCGCTGCGCGGGCGCTTTCAATCAGACGAAATGAAATGAATCGTGGCGTCGCACGTATGCAACGTTTCACCCCGCGGGACAGCGATCCTTCACCCGCACACGTTTTTTTCTTTTTGCCGTCTCGGCACGCCAACAATGTCCGTTCGGCGAGCGAGCTTTTGGATCGACCGATGGCCGTCGGCGGGCGGTGCGTCTCGTTCTCGTCCTGCCTTTCTTTTGGCACCGAATGATGAGGGCCAGGCGCAGGGTCCGGCCGTCCGGCTCGATCGGTGGTGATGAGTGAGAGTTGCTCCGTTCCGTGCGGCGCAGTACCGGCACGGCGCTGGTAGTGGTGGTATGGGATGTGGTGGCTTTGATGGAACGCGAAACGACTTTTTTTTCTTCCTCTCGTTTGAACCTTCATTCACGTACGGACGGAGTACGTGAGGTGGTCCTCGGCCGGAGCTGTGTTTGTGCTATTCGTGCGTGCTGGGACAGGCATCGTTCCTCCTGTCGTCGTCTGGGCCCAGCGCACGGTGCCGGTACTGTACCTATCAAGATGGGTGGATGCATATGAATTTCGTTCGAGAGAGGCTTTGGTTCTGATTTCTGAATCGTGATGGGGCTTGTACTACTACTGCCGGTTGTGGCCCAACAGGTGGGCGTGCGCTGTGGGATGATTCGGAAGCTGTTGCTAAGTAGAGCAGCTTGTTATTATTGCCTACGTGGCGAGTGGCGACATGTCCACTAGGCAAATAAGCAGCTGATCATTGTAGCAGTTTCAGAAAACACTCTATTTGTTCAAGAAAACAGTTTACTATGCACTTCTGCTGTCTTCAGGTTTCCTGGAGTCGCGGCGACATGCACAGACCAGCAGGGCAGAGTAATTCCCGTTTCCCATGCTAGATCTTCTCAGGCTGTTGCTGTTCGATTGCCGACACGTTCAGTTTCAGCACGGTTCTGACCCCGAAAGATCTCGTGGATTTTGAAACCCTAACCACCGGGCTGCCGTTTTCGTACCTCCACTGCACTGCACCTCACCGAACACATAAACCGGCCAGAGACAAAAGCTGTGTCGGTGGGCGAGTGGACCGTCGACCTGCCGTGAATTTTTGGTGCTCTGGCGCTTGAGCTCTCGGGGTCGTCGGGGCATCGCCAGCACAACCCGCAAACCAATGACGAGTGCCACGGCCGGGGCGAGCACTCACTCGGTCGGGTCGGGTCGGGTCGGGTCGGGCACGGCGCCATGGCGCAGCGCGCGACGTGACGACTGCCGAGCGGCGAGCTCGGGATCGTCTGTCCCCTTCAGCCGCGCAACCACCGCGAGCGCATACGTGTCTCTTGCTTGCTGGCGGCAACAGCAGCAGCGCCGGCGTCGCCTGTAGCTCCGCTGCATGGGACCCGAGACTTCAGCGAAAGAAAAAAACAGAAAGGAATTGATCTTCATTTGAGAGAATGAGATAAAATTTCGACGATTGGCAAAAAAAACTTTGAAAAGCCATAACACTACCATTAAGATGTCCGGAAGACCGGACACCATGCGTCGCTCGCCTAAAAAAAGTAAAATCAACTTCCGCACGTCTTGCTCCGCTCCGCTTCGGTCCCGCACGCGGCGCTCGGCTCCGCTCCCGTATGCGGCGCTCGACTACCAGCCGCCCAACCTCACCAGATGCGGCACGCGGCTGCCCTCTCCTGGTTTCGGCGCACGACTGCCTGCGAGTCACGGCGCCGTGGTTGCCAGCCATGCCAGGCTCGCGCGCGGTCTCCCTACCCCTGTGCGCGCCCGCTGCCTCCCTGCCCTGTTGCACAACCACAGCCGAGCCGCTATCTACAGGCACTGACAGGTCGCTGCCTCTGACAAACTCCACATGCTGACGGGCCTCCATTCTCCCAAGCATGAAAGAGATGTTTGCGCTGAAATTACATGTTGGAAGCATCTGTTTCAAACGTTTCAGATGTATGTTGCAAGTGTTTTATACGAATGTTGCAAAAGTAGATCGTGATGTTGCATATGTGACAATGGTTGTACACGTATGTTACAAGCTCCTGATGTATGTTGCAAGTGTGTTTATTTGTATGTTGCATATGTTTTCATACATATGATGCAAGTGTTTTATCTGGATGTTGCGTATATTTACATGGCTTCGAGTGTTTTTCAGGTGTTTTTGCAAGTGTTTCACACACATGTTTCAAATGTTACATTTGTTTTTAGACGTACGTTGCAATTGTGTGCATCTGGATGTTTTAAAACTAGATCAAGTGTTGCATCTCCATCCTCGCCTTTCTGCTGTCTCGCCTCGGTGCCAGGGTGGGAAGGTGGAGGCGGTTCCCACTGGTGTGGTCGGGCCCCACGTGCTTGCGGGCGGGCACCACAAGCGGGGTGTGGGCGAGCAGGCGCGTGGACGCGGGACGGGGAGCAGCGGCGCGGGCGTCCAGACAGGGAGCTAGTGTCCGGACGTTCGGGCGCTAGCCACACCTAAATTGAAAAGGGATATGTTGGAGCCAGTTTTTGCTTCTCAAACCCCTTTATACAAGAATACAGGAAGATAAGATCTTTTTTCTTAATCTGGTAGAGTAATAAGCATCTTTGACATTGTTTGCATCAGCTTTAGATTCTACAGTATTGGGTATTGTTGTAGACACTGTTGAAGCCAGATGAGCTCTAGATATGTAGTATCTGGTGGATAAAACAGGATAGGATGGGCCGATCCTTTTTATTGTAGTGTCGAGAGTGGAGACAAGATGGACAAAATTCAACCTCTATAGGGACTATTCTAGGAATATATCGTCTAATCAGGAATATCTTGCTCCCTCGAAAACGAGAGGATAAACACGTCCCCTTTCTTCCTCTGACACACCAAGTAGGGGCGAGCAAGGCCGATGCGCCTAGGCGAGCCAGTAGGCAATCCAGCACGCGGGACGAGTTACTGGCAGGCGAGCGGGCGGTAACATGCGGCGGCGTATCTGAGGTATCTGAGCGCTAGGCACAAGGTAATTTGTGTTGGTGGCGCATGGCTACCTACATGGCCAGATGACGAGTGTGCGAGGCGAGCTGTTTGGTCGGACGAGCTCATGGGTGAGATTCTTGGTTTGACAACGAGCGTGTAGGCAAGCTGCAACTATAGGACAGCGAGCTGACTGCGCGAGCATGCTGCGAACGCGCAGGGCTGGTGATGCTTCTAGGAGAGTGATGAGACGACGACGATGATGCAGTCTGTTTGGGAACCAAGAAGAAAGGAGGAGCAGGGACGGTCCCATCCAAAACAAGGTGGAACCAATCCATCCTCCATTGTCTCCAAACTAAACACACGCTAAAATGCTTCTCTAGCTTCAACTTGTAAACGGTTCATCAGCTTCGCCCACAACATTAGAACAGTACTGCTACAATATTTTTATTAGAGAAAAGCTCAAGCTCTTTTGAGGTGTGCCAAAGATGACCTTAGACCCTCTTTGGCAGGGCTCCGGTTCCCTCTAAAGGACCTCCAAGTACAACTCCTCATGTAAGCAACTTCTTTGATGGAGGTGAAGTCGTTTTGTAAAATGTTTGGCAAAATTGTCTTTGGTGGCAGTTTGTAATAATTTGTATTTGATTTATGAGCAAGAGATACCACATTTCTACAGCGCTGACTCATCTATACAAAAAAAACAGCTCCGGGTCATTTGGACTCTTTGCAAGGAGTTGTTTTTCGGATGGTGGTCTTGTAGGGCTCCGGGTCTACATGTTTCTATGCTCTCGCTCACAAGATCTATTCATAGATGAAATTTTATCTCATAGTGCGCAAAATTATGAATTTTAAGTTCTATGCAACGTCGGCGCCAAAAAATTTTCTGCGCATCTTGACTATTGACTTTATGCATCCACTCGACCATCACATGCCATGATTCAAATTTCAAAGTTTGGAGAAGACGAGATCATCTCCATGTTTTACGCTTGCGGTCTCTATTTTTTATGCGTTGTTCCCATGTCAGTTATACACTCTATAGTGGGAAGCATAATGTTGGTGGAGGCAATAACGGTTGTTAAGTAGAATGTCCATATCGCGGAGAGGTTTTTACGCGGTAACAAAGTTAATTTTATTCATCCAACTACTAATTTCTATGCAATATCGGCGTAAAAACTTTTTTATGCATCTTGACAATTGATTCTATGCATCCAATCGACCATCACGTGCCATGATTCAAATTTTAAATTTATGAATTTTTAATTTTTTTCAAAAAATATTCATAATGGATCTTGAATCGTGCACAAAAATATTAGGAGTCCAATGGTGAAAACCGTTTTTTGAATCGGATGCTTCGTTGATGAATTATCGTAAAAAATAGAAGAGATTAGAATGGATGCATGCATACATGCATGTGTCAGCATGTGTCAATCTGCGCCAGATTCTATCAGGTGTAACGTCCTGCTCGCGGAGAGGTTTTTATGCTGTAACAAATTAATCTGAATTCATGCAACCACTGGATTTTATGCGTTGTCGCGATAAAAACCTTTCTGCGCAGCCTGACCTAATATTTTATGCATCCGATCGTTTGGTCCCCAGAGGGTCCCCCACCTGCGCGCGTCAGCTTCGTGGGGGGCTGAGTGGGATGGCCGGCTGAGGCTTCCAATATCTATTAGAAGCCCTGGGCATTTTTCCTACACTCGTGTGTAGTTACTCTCATCTTTAATAAACCATATTGCGTATGTGTACATATTAATTTATCAGTTCGAGTATGTTTATATCCTCAATTTAAGATACTTCAGCTCTTATTACGCGAAATTTTTTCATAAGAGCCCATACTTTTTAATATATTATTAAAATGCCACTATAATATATAAAATAAGTATAACCATATACTTTACGTATACTTGCATCTTTGACATACATACTACCGTAGATGGTCTAGTATGATTGTATACTTTGTCTACATACACTCGTCGAGTCATATATACCCTGAATCTAGAGATATACACATGGGAGTAGCTACACGCGCGTGTAGAAAGGAATTTCCCTATATATATATTAACTAGTATTATTAGATAAATCGTTGAATATATTTTACAATAAATTTATTTGAAAATATAGATACTTTCTTCAAATTCTAGTTAAATGGCGTAAATTCTGATGTTTTTTTTTCAGAATTGCTAAACGACACTCGGTTGTTTCTTTCCCTATCAGCGCTCGATTTTCAGTGAGCTCTCTGTGGCCAGTGGACATAGAAGGGGGTTCGGGGGAGGTAGGTCGGCTAGTTGGAACGGCAGCAGGGCGGTTAGGGCCTCTGGTGGAGGTGGTCGTGCCAGGTCGGGATGGGGCGCCATGGCCAGAGCTCCGCTGCGGAAGCCGAAGGTCAGGGAGAGGAAGACGAAGGTTGCGCTAGAGTTTCGCCAAAGCTTCGCGACCGCGCCGCTGTTGCAGGGTGAGAAGAAAGATGAAAGTGAAGGGGAAAAATGAGTTAAATGCATGGCAAGCCCCTGAACTTGTTTAGCTGTGTCACTTAGGCCCCTAAACTTTGGAAATGCATTTCTGGGCTCCTAATCTTGTTAAATGATACACTGGTGGCCCATATCAGTTCAGCTAGGCCTTTTCTCCGACGTGGCATTGCCACCTTGCATCCGCCGTGGCTGAGGCTCACGTGAGGTGCACGTGTGGGCTGGGCATGACAGGTCAATATGCGTGGAGGCCCTTGAAAATGTAATCTTGTGCATTCCTAGTCCTCTCCTCTCCTCTGTTTTCATCCGTCGACTCTGTCTTGCGAGAGGCGAAGAGGCGGACCCACCGGACTGTCGGAGGTGGCGAAGAACGAAGGCAATCGGCGGCGAGACTGATCGATCTAGTGGAGGAGAAGGCAATAGGGGTACTTGCTACAACCGGGTGCCCAGGAAGATCTCAGGTATCTAGTACGATGGCACCGAAGGTGCGCCAGCCAGGGAAACCACCGCCCGTGTATGGTAAGTGTGTATTCTGTGCTGTAGACTAGAAATTAGTTGTTATGGGTTGCTATTGTTTTGGTTTGTTTGAGATTAGGACTGCAAATGGCTGTGCTTTTTGATTCTAGGGTTTGGGACTGTGATTCTCGTTGTTATTGAAGTTCTTGCGGTTCTTGATTTCCTTGCGTTCTGGGTAATGTAGGTGATGATTCTAATGAGTTCTCAGTAGAGATACACCATGGTGGATTCTTTGTGGGCAAAGGGAAAAGCAAGGTGTATCTAGATGAAAAGGTGCACTGTATTGATCATGTAAAGGTTCAAACTTGATTTGTACTGTGGGTAGAGAAACTTAGCTTCATGCTTCATTACCCAAGGAGTCCAACCCTTAAGGTGTACTGGTTGCTACCTGGGAAAAGTGTAGCAGATGGACTTAGGTTGATTTATTCAGATAAAGACACATTGGTTATGGCATCCTTAGTTCACAGGTTCAAGAACTTTGTCCTTTATTTCGATCATAGTGACTACCTATCAAGTCTCAACTAGGATGATATAGTGGCGAACCCATAGTCTGATCTGCCTAAGGTGATTAGCCTAGTGAAAGCAACATATGACCAACACAACAAGAGTGAGAAATTACCAGAATTCTACTGCAACTTGAATTCACATTTAGATGATGCAAGTAGAACAACATGTGAAGGTAATATTGGTAGCAGTGATCAGCTCAGTGGCAGTGGAGAAGATTCTGACTTTGTTGATTCTGACTATGAATTGGAAGATGATGATGATGATCTCTATGCTGACAATGTGGAAGATGATGTAGTTAGGAAGGGTAAGAGGATTGGCAAGGAAATCCTGAAGGTACCAACTGATGATGATATATCAACTGATGATGATGGACTGCAGGTACGTGACTCAGAAGATGAAGGAGACATCAGGTTAGGTTTCAAGTCATTTAGAGAAGAGGACATGTGCAACCCAATATTCAAAGTGAGCATGATGTTTGAGTCAGCTGAAATGGTTAGGAAGGCCATAATTGAGTACAACCTCAAAAACAGGGTTGAAATAAAGATCCCTTGCAATGACCCTAAAATTTTAAGAGCTCACTGTGATGCAGATTGCCCCTGGTACTTTTTTGCATCTTATGATAGAAGAGGTCAAGATTTGCTGGTGAAGACCTACAATGGTGTTCATACATGCCAGAAGAAATGAAAATTAAAGAGGTGCACATCTAATTGGCTTGCTAAAAAGTATCTTGACTCTTTCAGAGCCGACCAAAAGATGAGCCTTACAAACTTTGCAAGGGTTGTACAGAAGGACTGGAATTTGACACCATCTAGGAGCAGACTTGCTAGAGCCAAGAGATTAGCTATGAAGAAGGTATTGGGTGATGAGGCCGAGCAGTATAATATGCTATGGGACTATGCACAGGAGGTGAGGAGATCCAATCCAGGGAGCACTTTGTATGTAAATCTTGCTAGAAACTTGTTTAGCTCAATGTATGTCTCCTTTGATGCATGCAAGAGGGGATTCCTTGCTGGCTATAGGCCTCTCATTTGTTTAGATGGCTGTCACCTAAAGATAAAGTATGGTGGAATAATGCTAACTACAGTTGGGATAGATCCAAATGACTGTATCTATCCTATTGTCTTTGGAGTTGTCGAGGTAGAGTCTCTTTCAACTTGGACATGGTTCTTGAAAACTCTAAAGGAAGACCTTGGTATTCAGAACACATACCCATGGACTATGATGACTGATAAACAAAAGGTGAAGCATTCTCTAATAATTCTATTCTCATACTTATACCCATGTACTTTGATGTAATGCAAATTAATTTTGGCTGTGACTTGGCTGTGCAGGGGTTAATTCCAGCAGTATCTAAGGTATTCCCTGAATCTGAGCATAGGTTTTGTGTGAGACATCTTTACTCAAAATTTCAGCAGCATTTCAAAGGAGAGAACTTAAAGAACCAGCTATGGCGCTATGCTAGATCAAGTTCTGTAGTGCAATAGAACAGAAATACGGAGAAGATGAAGACCCTCAATCTGAAAGCATATCAATGGTTGGAGAAAATGGCACCAAACACTTGGGTGAGAACTTTTTTTAGCACATACTCCAAATGTGATATCTTACTGAACAACAATTGCGAGGTTTTCAACAAGTACATCCTGGAGGCCAGAGAAATGCCAATGCTTAGTATGTTACAACAAGTGAAGAACCAGTTGATGACAAGGTACTTCAGCAAGCATAAGGAAGTTGGGGAAGTATGGCAGGGTCCTATCTGTCTAAAGATTAGGCAGAAGGTGCGCAAGATAACAGAATGGGCAACCACGTGCTTTCCAATGCCTGCTAGACAAGGTATCTTTCTAGTGCAAGATAGAGATTACCAGCTTGTTGTTGATATAAAGAAGAGGACATGTGACTACAAAAGGTGGGACCTCACCGGTATACCCTGTTCACATGTTGTTTCATGCCTGAGGCAGGAGAGGATATCCACAGAGAGAATGGTGCATGACTGCTACTCTTCAGCAAGGTTTCTAATGGCTATGGTCCAAAGATAATGCCTTGTAGAGACAAATCCTTATGGGAAAAGGTGTATGGACCTAAAGTCCTCCCTCCTGTATATGAGAAAAGAGTTGGAAGGCCACCTAAAAATAGGAGGAAGCAGCCAGCTGAGATTCAAGGTGGTCATAGTGTCAAAATGTCAAGGCATGGTGTCAAAATGCATTGCAGCTACTGCAGAGTAGAGGGCCATAACAGAGGTGGATGTGAGTTGAAAAAAGGTGGAGTTAGCCCCAATTTACAGCCCCATCGCCATACTAGTATACTACACATCTAGTGGAAGAATCTGGCTTTGCTGATGAACAAGTTCAGCATGAAGACAATCATGTAGACTATGTGTATGAAGAACCCCATGAAGACATTATCTGGCATGCAAATGAAGGCAGTCAGCCACTACTGTCACAGCTCACCAACACATTGATTTCCCAGCTAGATGCACAGGTGATGTTATGCTTCTGCCATATGTTCATCCTAGATGTGCTTTCAAACATTGAACACTAATAAACTATTTCCTTGTCATAGTCATCTCAGGCTAGCACACAACAGCAAGTGTTACCTTTGCTAGACTCATCTTTCATCATGTCCAACATACCAACCTCTAGACCAGTACCTCCCACCAGTGCAATCAAGGCAAAAAGACCAAGAGCTATCAACCGCAAGAAGGATGGCGAGGCACAAAAAAAGCTTCGAAGAAGACTAAGAAGCCATCACCTTAGAATGTCATGCAGTGATTTGCTTGACTGGTGTGATGCTTTTGTGGTTTCATTTTGTAAAGGAAAGGAGATATAGCTTTTGTGATTTCATTTTGTGTAGCAAAATGATACCTTTTGCACTTGTCTTTGCTCCAGTGTCATGAAAGGGTACTGTGAAATGTAATATAACCCATCAGGCAAAATGACACTGCAATTTCACTAAAGTGCAGTGAGTGCTTGCCAACAACACTGTTGCTACAGCTTAAGTTCAGTGAAAATTACTGCAGTTAATGACTGCTTTCTAATGCTATCTGTGTTCATCTATTTCTGTGTGTGTTTTCTACTGCTAGAAACAATCAGGTCTTATTCAGCATACTCATTCATTCACTTGATCGGCATGCACATACCACATTGCAATCGCATATAACAGGACCATTGCTCATTCATTCATGTCAAAACACCATATTGAGAATTCCATTCACTTGTTCAGGATTACAAACAACACAGGTAAGGCTGGATAACGAGCCGAGCTGGCTCGGCTCGGCTCGTTATGAGCTCGAGCTGGCTCGTTAGGCTCGCGAGCCAGATATAAAAAATACACAAAATATAATATTTGTATTTATCTAAAGCTTAAAAATATTAATAATATAAAAATAATATATTCAATAACCTTAAATCGAATAAAATATTCATATAAGCTAACATATCATCTATTTGTGAAGTGCAAGACATGAAGTAATACAAAAACTAATATAAGTTATGATGACTTTTTCCCTAAAACTACGGCTCGTTTGGCTCGCGAGCGGCTCACGAGCCAGCTCGAGTTGGCTCGTTATAGCTAACGAGCTAAAATCCTGGCTCGGCTCGGCTCGTTATCATAATGAGACGAGCCGAGCTGAGCCGAGCCAGCCACGAGCCGAGCGAGCTAACGAGCTTCGAGTTTTTCGTCCAGCAACACAGACAACAGAACAAGCAGAATACGGACACACACAAGTAGTATTGCTTTGAGCAGGCTAACAACTTTGAGCAACATGGCATCTAGTACGGCCACATCGTTGTCCGAACGCCGGTCTGGGTAGCCAACCACGACAGGCCCATCTCCAACCTGGCGGCGTCGCGACTCACCGTCGCAGCCCACGGCGATCTCGTCCTGCTCGACTGCCCATTGGGCACGCCCGTCTGGTCCACCAACGCCACCACCGGCGCCAACAGGAACGCCGCCAACCAGGCCGGCGCTCCAGCTCGACCCAGACGACGCTCCACCCAAATTCGAGGCAGAAGCACTAGATTCAGGCGGCATGCGAACGACATGCGGAGAGACCGAGAGAGGGGATCGATTGGGATAGAAGTGAGCAGGACTGGGAATGCACAAAATTACATTTTCAGGGGCCTCCGCGCATATTGACCTGCCATGCCCAGCCCACACATGCACCTCACGTGAGCTCCAGCCACAGTGCATGCAAGGTGGCAATGCCACGTCGGAGAAAAGATCCAGCTGAATCGGTATGGGCCACCAGTGTATCATTTAACAAGATTAGAGGTCTAGAAATGCATTTCTAAAATTCAGAGGGCTAAGTAACACAGCTAAACAAGTTCAGGACCTTAGCATGCATTTAACTCGGAAAAAATTGAGTGCGGAACGCTCGTTTGCTGGGTAGACTTTTTTTTTTAACGGAGGACTCCGTAACCACCTGCAGCAGTTATTACTTTTGCACTCGCGCATGCGCAGCTTCAGCCAGCCGGGCACGGGCAGGCAGGCGCATCTTGCAACGTGCACGCCATTCCGATCCGCCACAAATAGACATCCTGTTCAGCAGAATCAGCAGCCATCCAGCAGTGTTTTTCTCTCACAACAAACCAGCAAACAGTACTTTCAGCTACAATAAACCAGCGAAACGAACAGGGTGAGAGTATCTACCCAGCTAAAAAACATAAATTAAAATCTTTTACATCTAAAATAAATTGCCGCATTCAAATTTATTTTCCCCCGAAGCAGCAGCTTGCGAGTTGCGAGGACGACCATTCCGCTTCTACTGCTAGTCTGTTACCGCTTACTTCCGCGCACTGCACACGTTCGACGAAATGCCGCCGCGAGCCCTCTTCCTCGTCAACTGAGATTCGCCTCGCATCTCCTCCGATTCCTTCCCCTACTTCGGTCCCCATCAGCGGACCCAGACGAGATCGACGAGTCTCGCCGGAGCCCGGTTCCTAGGCGTCCCGGCGGCCGACTGGATCTCCTGGCTCGGGCTGCCTTGATGGTCCCTGGGGTCGGCCCGGGGAGGAGTTCGAGGCGATGAGCAGGCTTGCGTCGGGGCTCCAGCGCCTGCGGAGGTCGTCGTCGCCGTGGGAGGTGCTGTGGTCCGCGCTCGCGTCATGCGGCCTAGTGCTTTTCTCGCAGCTCGCGGTGGCGATGGTTCCCCGCCTCTTCCCTTCCCTCTCTCTCCTCGCCATGCTCCCCATCGCGGGTCGGTGCTCTCTGGTTGCTCGCTTCCTTTTTTGGTTTCCTGCCCCTGACTGCGGGCGTCTCAACTTTATTTTTAAGCGCCAGAGCAATTCTGATCTTCCTTTGATTGCGTGTTGCATAGGGCTGGTGTTCCTCGCGGCTATCGTGCTCGGCCGCCTGTGGAGGAGGTTCATCGGTGTGGCGGCGTCGGCGCCGCTCTTCGTGCTCTTCAACGTCCTCCTATTGTGGGGCGTTTACGTCTTCGTAATCCGGAGAGGTGAGCTCTTGGAGCAATGCGTGCAGTGTATTGGTAGGATGCCCATTGTGATTTTGGACGCTATCGATTGCTGTGGATATATGCTATTTTTGTCTTGCTGCATTGACTTGAGTAAAGCTGACAAAGTTTCCTGGTTTAGGTGAGTTGTTGGGCTTGCTTTGTTCGCTTGGGTCCCATATAACTGAATCTTTTAGTTCATACAAAGCAAAGAGAATTAAGATGCTGGTGTTCGATTTCGACATTATAATGTACATATCTGTAAAAATTATTAAAATTAGGTGGAAGCTTTTTAGCTCTATGTCTTAGCTTAGCATTCAGCCATACCTGTTTCCCAGATTTAAAATCTGACCTTGACTGAAATAGCTGAAGTGAAAGGATTAAGTCTGCCAGTTGCTTCTTCTGGTTAGGTACTGTAAATTGGGTTCAGCCATTAAGAGATGATTTTATGCTCCATCCCATGAGAGTTGCACAGACTTCAAAGCATATACTAAGGGAAGATTTCAATTATGAATCCCTGTAGTACTTCAATATTAAGTCACTCCTTGTGACCAAATTTGTGCTCACTACAGAACCCTGTACTGCTCAAGACTGAGCTGGCTCTGGTTAAGGGACCAAGTGTGGACACAGCATGCTCTAGTCAATTTGTGCTCACTTTTAGAGTCCTAATTCTTGATGAATCAAAATGCTTGAAGAGATCAAGCATGGCAGCATTACTCTTGGTTTGTCTGTGCTCACCTAGTTCATCGTGAATTGCAGTGCTATTAGCCAGATACATACCACTGTCGAATGATATGTTAGTGCTACCTCCAGTCCGATTTATGTGGTGTTTAGTAAGTATACTTAGGAAAAAGTAATACTATATTGTTAATGATCATATAAGCCCTTTTAGTGATGAATCAATTGATTTTGTTCTCATGTGCCATCTTAGTACTTTGATTCAGGTTTACTATTATAACTTCATGTATTTTTAGGATGCCATCCTTTTTGGACCTGATGTAGCATATCATTGGATACTGAGGATGAGGCACTGTAAATTGGTCTAGCCGCATATTGGATTTATTTTTCTCAAACTCGCAGGAAATTTGAAAGAATGTGCATACAGTAGATTTTGTGCTAGTAACCCATCAAGTATTCATTAATTTGTTGTGTTTTATACTGCTGTTTGGGAGCAGGGAGAAAAGAGCACTGTATATATGTCTACTTCTGTTGTCATGGATCTGTAATCTGTCAAATATTTTGCAGAAACTTCTTCTCTGCTGGACATGCTAATAAATGCAGAGTGTGCACTGCTTCTGTGGGGACTCTACAGGTTACTTCTTCAGGAATAATTATTTTTCAATGAAGTTTGCAAATCTAAGCTAGGCCTAGTGAATTTAAAACAGTGCAATGTGATTCTAAGATTGACAATTGGTGGCCTTTGATACCACCACCTTTAGGATGCAGGGCTTAATTTCTACCTTTTTTATTGCAGGATTTTATCTGGTGATCCTGGTATTGTTGCTTGTGATGCTTCATATTTGGAAGAAGCTGGCTGCAAGGATTTTGTGGAAGCTATATACTCGAGTGAGGTGTTGCGAAGTCTAGTTTTAAATGAAGCTGTTCTAAGTTACTAACTTGAAGTAAATAGTTCTTGAACACCCTTTTTTACTTTTGATGTAGAAACTCCCAATGCTCTCAAGGGTCAGGCAGTGTACCTGGTGCAAAGCAAACATTAGGGGCTATGACCATCATTGCCCTGCATTTGGTACTTGCATAGGTATTATAATATTCCATTTTTTTCAAGTGATAGTGTTTTGCCCTATTGTGGCATGACAGTTGTAGGCATGCATTCTAATCTCCTGTTCATATTCTGCAGGACAGAAAAATCATCGTCTATTTATGGCCCTTTTGACAGGATTTGTTGTTGCTGAATCAACATATACGATGTGCTCAACAAAATGTATGCTATTTGTCTTCTTGCTATCTGAAATGAGTGTTGGGTTTTATCCTAATAGCAGATGTGGCTGTTTCTTATCTCTCTAAATTAAGTGCCCAGCAACTATTTATTTATTTTTTCTATTCAAATTTTATTGTGTTAGGTAACCAATTAATTTCACCTACATTTCTGTGTCATGCAGATATTACTAGATGCATCAGTTCAGGAACTATAAGATCGGAGGTATCTATGCCCATATCTTATTCTTTGTGCATGAATTGTAAGGCAATTTTGTTTGGAAAATTTAGGTCTGTGCCATTGTCTCAGCTAGTATTTTGATTCTTGCCAGTTTTTTTTTGAACCGTTGACTTGGATCAAATAATTAGAAAAACAGTGGCAATAATGGAAACAGTAATTAACCTGATGGCATACGCACCTACATTTTCCATTTTGTTTTCAAGAATTTCTTGCAGTTTACTGTTTTTGAAGGTGCTCAGCTTCCCCCCACCCCCATATTTCTCGAACATGCAGGAGAACCTGACCTTAGCAAATAAGCTACTTGTTAAGTAAATGTGTTCAACCATACACATTATTTTTTCTCTTCTAGGACTGTTTCCTTGGATGATTTAGCATAGTAGCTATTCATTCCTTTTCTCAAACACGGCAAATTTTTTACTGCATACGCATAGTGAGTGCATTTGTATGTCTTTAGTACTTTCAATGATAGTATATTCAAATCAGGTCAACCATGGTATATTCAAAAGCAATTATATTAAGCTATGTTTTGGGACTTTTGAGTCGGTTTTCCATGTTTCTGAGAAACCATACAGCCTTTCCTTTTGTTTTATTTGTCCATCAAACTGTACCCTTGATTCCTGATATGTATAAGAATGACCGCAAGATGCTTACTTAGTGTACTCATTTACTTTGCAGAATCCTGTATCTCTAAACATGGTAATCAGTACAATGCTCTTCTCTATCCTCCAGGTCCTCTGGCAGGTTTGTTCCTAACCCCTGTGATGTAATGACAGATCTTTCTTGTGCTTTTATTCGTGCTTCCATAAATTTTTTGTCCTTAATAGACTATCTGCTTTTGAGGTAGATTGTCAGGGTTGGTGCTTCATCTCTTGGAGACCTTCAGAAAATTTATGTATTATGAGTTTTGACTTGCCTCATGCCTATGCTCCCATTGGTCATCCTTATTAAACTATTAAAGAAAAATACCACTCAAATTATGCAGCTGGGGATATTTACTGGAGTTTTTTTTTATGGTTTTCCATGCTTAAACTGATAAGTTTTCAGGCTACTGTGATAAAACATTATAACTTTCAGTCTGTGGTTGGCATCAATTCACAACATGTACAAATCTAAATGAGTGTTTTCTTATTCATGTGAATACATACTCAGAGGCTGTGAATTGAAATCATCAGTAAAAAGAGGAAAATGTGTTCACTTAATCATTGTTATATTTGGGAGTATTGGCCAGACATATTGAAGTTGTCAGCTGCCATATATGTGTTGCATGTGTCAGAACTTGAAATGTCTGTCCATCATTTCTTTTAGCATTTGGAGACAAGACAGCACTCCTATCTACATTTGTAATATGCCTATACCAAACACGCTAATTAAAACTGCAGTCTTATGTTGTCCTCCCTCTGACCTCAAAGATAAGTCCATCTGATCTTCTCCCAAATGCACCAAACACGAGTCCATGATAACTCCATTGAACCTTTTTTGCTTCGTTCTTCCTTGTCTATCCCTACTTAAATGCGATTAATCAATGCAATTCACTTACCACCCGTCTTAACTCTAGCAATGATTGATGGGTAATATAGTCACTGTATCCCTCATCTTAATTCCAGTGCCAAATCCCAAATGGATATCTATTTGGGATTGGAGGGAGTATTACATAACCTGGTGATGCCTTGTTTATTTCTAATACATCCTCCACTCTGTTGCCAGATTGTATTCTTGATGTGGCACATATATTGCATCTGCTTCAACATCAAGACAGATGAGTGGGTAATTTCAAATTTCCCATGCTTTGGAGTCTTTCTTCATCAATTGCAGGTCGTCTTCTCGTTAGCTGTTTCTTGTAGCTAAAAGGTGAGATTTTCCAGATTAACTGGAAGAAATATCCTGAATTCCAGATGAAGGAACAACCTCGATCAGGTGCTTTACGTGCACTACACTATATTGTTTTTGGTTTATCTCAGTTACCCTAGTAGTTTATAACATGGCACGCATAAATCCATTCCCTCCCGCAAATGCAGATTCTGAAGTCAAATTTGTGAACCCATATGACAAAGGCATGCTGTGTAACATAAGAGAATTTCTAAAGCCAGAATGATAGCCAATTTTGAGTACGAAGACCTGACCTCTGATGGAACTACAAACATGGGAAATCTGAAGTGCGTCATAACTAGAGCCAACATGTAAGCTTGTTTCCCTTGTTGCTGCCGTAGACTCGTCGTGAGGATCATTGTAGCATTCTTTTATAGTTACTTTCACTTGACCGGGAATTGTAGGCACCTTATAGCTCTAGAGAACTTTTGTCTATATGGAGTTCATATCGTGCTCCTGCGTTCTGTGTGGGAAAGGGTAATCCTTGTAGTTTGAATTAATTTGAAGTGGGGCCGTGCTCTTGTTTATGACCATGCCCTTGATAGTTGGCCTCAATAATGTGTTCAAAAGTTCCACCGTTCACCCAACTATATAGTATTGTGGATACGTCATGCGAATACCCTGGTACCTACAGTGTCGTCGACAAGTTGTTTTGCAAGCTCGCCTACTATCTTGTTGGACACTCATGCTCTTCGACAACGGGCATGGAGTACGGCTGGAGACGTATGGCACGGATGCACGGGTCCGGTGTACCCAATGTACTTGGTAATAGGACATGTTCCGATACAATGACTCACTAGTTAGATGTTGACACTTAAATTGGGCCAAGCAAATTTTAAGAGGTCCATAATTAGCTTGGTCCAATCTAAGAAAAACTTTATAAAGTAACATGATAATAATACCACATTGGTTTTCTAACGGGATTAGATCACCCCTACTCGCTATAAAATAAGGGGTACACATGGCTAATTGAGGTATCCAACAATCTAATCATCTTTTACATCTACAAAATACAACTCTTTATGTCCTCTTCCAATCCTATGTTGCTATTTATCACTTGATTGATCCGACGACCATGTGCCTTAGGCTCGCCGGCCGACCTGAGACAACCCGGCGACGGCCTTGTCTCTATGGGGTCCCTTTTGGGCCAACGGTTCCTTGATCCGACGACCAAGGTTCGTGCCCTAGGCTTGCTGACCGATCTGGGGCAATCCGACGACATACTTGCCCCTATGGGTCTCTCTCGGGCGAGAGCTTCAACGGTTCCTTTGATAGTTTGCTCGAGAACTAGCCGTTCTTCGTCACACAAACATGATCGGTTACCCTTTGCTAGTTTACCTGTAAACTAGTCGTTCTTCGCCACGTGGTGGTTTGTTCGTAAACCTCTCCACATGCAAGTGTGATGTTCACTGCGTTCTTCGGTCCGTGGCGACTCGGGTGATCATAGATAATTTGGACTAATTTTTGGCCTAGCTAGTATCTAGTAACAGCCATGTGTATCCAATCAACACCTAATGTGTTACTTATTTTGGGTATAAATTAAAAGAACCTGAATCATCTTTCCTTATGTAGTTATGTTTATGTTGTGTAAATTGCGTGTGTTGGATGGCCTCTGATTTTTAAAAATAGTGGGGTGTACACGGTAAATCTCAAGACTATTGGAATTAGTTTAATAAGCCAAGCTGATTGAAAGATCAATAGCTTAGTTTAGACTAAATACTCCCTCTATTCCAAATTATAAGACTTTTTGTCTTTCTAGATGCATTGATTGACTAGACATAACATTTCAAATTCTAAGACGTTTTGGTATTTCTAAATACATAAATTTTGCTATGCATCTAGATATGTCAAAACTTCTTATAATTTGAAATGGAGGGAGTAATTTAGACGAAGAGTGTATCGTAACAAAAGAACTGCCAAATACTCAACAACATCACTCACCATTGCCTTTGGCTGAAAATATGCTGAGAATCATTTTGTCCACACCCAACTCATGAGGCTTGGCCTCAAGTACCCTCAAACTTTCTCTGCAGTTCCCGAAACAACTGCCAACACCCGTCAAAGCTCTTGCTGCCAACAACTAACACAGGCATTGGCAAGTACAAGAGAAGAGAAATACATAGGTGTTTCCACATATTCGAAGATAAATTTCAATTGGTTCAGCAAGTATCCTATAAGGTGAAGGATGACACTGACCAAAGTAAGAGGGTTCTTTTTGGCTTTGTATCCTAATTAGCTTCTATTTTGGGCCATGTTGCGGTGCTGCCAACGGGTTGCTCTGGGGGTGCCTCGACTGTTGGGGTTGTTTTATTTTTGAGGCCGCAACTTATCTCAGAATTACCGTAAAACTTTTATCTCTTAATTAAAAGGTATAGCTCCTGCCACTTATGTTACAAAAAGAGAAATATATAGATGGTATAAGTAATTTACTAGAGAGAAGCAATCCTATGAGATGAGTGTCCTGACTCTTGAGAGCTTGGTATTTTCTCACCAACAAAACACTGCAATCCCATATTTGCCTGCCAAGCATAAATCGTTAACTTTTTAGACAACTTGCAGGCAACATTTGTTTTGCCAAAACAAGCTAATCATCGCTCAGGCAGCGATTGGGGCCCCAAGCATCTGCGGATGCTTCTTGCCGCCAGGAAACATTGCTCGGAGGACATCAACCAGCCCCTAAATGCTAAAGGGTTAATTACCTACCTGTTTATTAGGACTAGATGGACATTCGAACAGGGTAAACAACCGTATAAACAAGACAAACTGCCCAATAAATGGATTCGACTGGCCACCAGTCACTCGAAATCGAGAGCCCAAATTACTGCCTGGCCAGCCAAAGTTGTCTGAGCAACAAATCGGACAAACAGACTACAGTCGTAGGGCAGCTTTTCCTAAAACTCGAGCAGTTTCTTGCTTCAGGGCCGTTTAGGTAAACAATATCATCGCCATGTCGAAGTTGTGCTTTGCCTCACTGTTGCCAGGCCATTCGGTTGCCTCCATGCAGGGTTCGTCTTCAGAATTCAGAGCATGCTATGCTAGGGCTTTTCAAGAATAAATGCTGAAAGCCCTTTTTCTCAATCAGACAAAAGGTTTGTGCGTCTTTGTATTAAGATAGAAAAAAAGTTTAATACAACACGCCTGAGCGGCGCCCTAGGGGGTCAGAAGAATTGTACATGGGCTCGGACCGACTAGTGAATCGAAATCTATGGTATTACACTGAGAACTAATCAACCTGAAAAGAGGCGCCGGCTAGGAGGCCTATGCCCGAGCAGCCGAGCGGCGGCGTCGCCGCTTGCGCGCACCCATGTCGCCGTCTGGCGGGAACAACTCACGAAGTGCCTCTATGTGACCGGGGTCATAGCCGTAGATTTCTTTGTATGCCTTTATGGCCGACGTGGACGAAGTCGACACCCCGCTGGTGAGTCCCAGGTGAGTCCTAGGCGCTTCAAGAGAAGATGCTCACGTCTGTCATGGGTCAAATCAACTCCGAGCAGCTCCAGGAGTGGCGTCTGTCTCGCGTTCGTGACTCGCTCAATGAAACTCTTGAGGCGACTGTCGGCGAAGTCCATATGAGGGGATATGGTGTTGTTGACGACGTCTATGGCAGCCACTACCGTCGCGCCTCCTGAGGTGGCAACCCCGACCAGCGCAGGGTCAAGGCACGCCTCGGCATGCACGACGCCGAGCTGCCCCCAGGCGATAGCCTGACCTGTGGTGGCTTCTTCTGAGAGGCGCCCTCCAAAGCAGTCGAGCACGCTCCTACTAGGGGGCTCGCCACAAGCGAGGCGGTGAACTCCTCCAACATTGGGTCGATCCACGCGGGAGGCCTCGAGCACGCCCACAGCTCCAGTGCCAGCGGATCTTGCTCGGAAGAGGGGAAGCAGCGTGTAGCAGCAGCGGCAGTGGCGTTGCCGTCGCAGTCGGCCGGCGTGCCCAATCTGACGTCCCTTGCCGGCTCACTCCGGCCCCGGAGACCCCTGCTCGAGCCGTCGCGGGGCGCATGTGGGGAGGGGGGGCGTTAGGTTGCCGCCACGAGCGGGGTGCCGCGGTTGATCGCCACCCTTCGCCGCCGATATCGCAGCATGCCTGGGCCGCTTGCAGTCCCTGGCGAAGTGGTGGAAGCCGCGATAGCACAGACAATACCGTGGCAACTAGCAAGTTGCTACCTGGTGCGAGTAGGAAAGGCAGTTAAAGTATCTGCCGTGAAGCTCTGCGGGTAGGTTGCTTTGTGTCGCAACAGGTCTCAGCCGAGGCGGCAGCAGGTCGCGCCTCCCACTGAGGGAGGATCTTCTGCCACCCATTGGCGCTGGGGGCAGAGACCCTTCCGCGACAAGTGAGACGCTAGCGGACAGGTATGCAGCCTTCTACTGGCCAAGTAGGTAGGCCACGCACTAGCGTGGGGCACGGTCGGCTGCGCTTCATCCGCCTTCGCCTGGTACCCTGGGGCCAACGTCCGCCCTGCCACGCTGGCTGTTGCGCTTGCTCGATCCCGACGTGCGACTCGACGGCGGCAACGCCACGCGTGCCTCCGGCGATGGTGGCCTCCATCAATGGCGACGTCCGCTGCAGCCCACTCCGAACTGCGTCGAGGTAGGGAGTTGGGGAGATGGCCGGTGACACCTCCGCATCAGAGGCGTCAAAGTCCT
Organism: Saccharum hybrid cultivar R570; assembly: GCA_038087645.1. Classification (NCBI taxonomy): domain Eukaryota; kingdom Viridiplantae; phylum Streptophyta; class Magnoliopsida; order Poales; family Poaceae; genus Saccharum; species Saccharum hybrid cultivar. Next base: position 9,052,967 of record JAQSUU010000056.1, on the reverse strand, counting down.
CCTCCGCCCACCGACGAGCCTTGGAACGTCCCATCATGTTGCCGCCTGGATGGAAGGGCGAGGCGAGGGGGAGAGCGAGGAGCTGGGCACCGAGTTCGCCGTCTCAGGCCCAGCCGTGGTTGACGGTAGCGGGGAGGCCTCTATGGGCACTTCTCGAGTCTCCGATGATGGGGGCCATGGCGCAGCGTACTCCCCAACGCCGCCGGTGGCGGGTTCGGCCACTATTGGGACGGAGGTGGCGTCGCTGGAGTTGCGCCGTGACCGACGGCCGCGGGCCCGGCCGTACGGGGGCTTCCCGTGCTGGATCCGGCCATCCCCACCTTGGATGGCGCCTGCTGCGCACCTGGCGCGCCATCGCCGCCGCCGGCGGCAGCGACCTGGAGGTGAGGCACGCAACGGAGTCGGAGGCTGCGGGTAAGGCGAGATTTGCGGAATTGGAGGCTGCCGGTAGGGGAGGGGAGAGGGGTGGGGAATGGGAGGTGGAGGGGGCGCGCACCGGCGCCGGGGCAGTGACCGGCGGCGGCGGTGGCGCGGAGGGCGCCGGGCGCGCTAGGGTTGGGTGGGGTGCCGGACCTTCCTGCTCATGGCTCGTGTGCGTATGAGGAGAAAGGGAGGGGGAAGGAGATCCAGGTAGGGGAGGGGAGGGAGGCGTGGAGGGGGAGGGGGGCCGGCGCCGATAGCGGCGGCGGGCTGGGCGCCAAAGCGCTAGGGTTGGGGAAGGGCTGGGTCGGGGATCTATGTCATCATGTGTTCGAGAAGATGAACGGTCAATCACTCCGGTCGAAAGCCCTAGTTCTTGCTGTGATATTCCTCGCCACGGCGCACGGACCACCATCAATTCGCATACAAAGAAGAGAATGGCATAGTGCCTTGGGCCCTTGACGAGTTGTGGTACTGTATCATCCAAGCCCGAGTCGACGGCGACGTGCTTGTTATCCTGCCGGGGGTCGCCATCTGGCGAGCGTGCCGTGCCCGGAAAGCGCGCACTCTGCAACGCCCCAATCGGCCGAAACTCCTCTCAGTTTAGTGCTTGCCGCTACGTGATGAATCATTTCCAGGTTTTTTGACCCGTTTATTTGTCACACTCCAAAGGTGTCTAGGTCCAGCAAGCTACACCTGCCTCCCTAACAGATCAAATAGAGAGTCAGTGACGGTCCATAAATTAGGTCATTGTGATTTATTCAATGATTAGCCTGCGAAAGTCGTCAGCAGACTACTGACTCCAGAGCTAGCGAAGAAATTCACTGCAAATATTTTATTTTAATTTTCATCCTGGCTGGAAAGAATAGGGTGGAAGCAGGGGTAAGAGATTCCCGTACCGTAACACATCGTTTTATACACTGATAGATTGAGTTTCCGAGCTTAGCAACACATAAAAACTTATCGTTTTCAACCAATTTCAAAACCTTTTGGACAGTTTTCTTCCTTGTTCATCTCTAAAAAAGTACTCTTCAAGAATAACTATCGCCATCAGTAAACTCATTTAAATACCTATATATATTTATAGCATAAAAATATTAATTTCATAGATTTTTTTGAAAATTTGTTGAAACATATAATTATGTATATTTTATCACACTAAAAAATACAATCACATTTGTCTGGCCCCTTTAATCAAAATCGCTGATTCCGCCTCTGATCGTCATTGTAGTCCAAGAGGTCCACACACCAGACTTCATAGCTTCAAAGAGCAACATACTAAAAAGTAGGGCCTCTCAAGTTTATTTCGGAAAAGTCACAAAAAAAAAATAGTTATAACTTTTACCACCAAACATGATACCCATAATGCCAACAACCAGCAAGCTTTTCCAACAAACATGGCGATCTAGATCTGAGAAACAGAGCATTTCTCGTCACAGCAGGTAGATCACGTATTCATAGATGCGACACGCAGTACCATCAGGAACAACTACATGATGATGCAAGTGACAACATCGGTGTGACAGTCACGCGACAACGCACTGCAACATCGAGTGAAGAAAAGTGATAACATGCAGAAGATTCGCAAAAACAGTGTAAAGATCAATTGAGATTATGTAACCAACTATAGCCACCCTCGGATGCTGCATTTGGTTCCAAACAAAATAAAATTACATTACATATATCAGACCAAAAGGTTTGATCCAGAGACAGGGGAACAACAGCTGATGCTGGACACAACCCCAGGGCTGGGAGTAAGATCACAACACAGAACAAAAATTCACAGCAACTGTAAGGATGAATAAAGAATAGCTAGGCTTCCTCAGTAAGTAGGGTAGTAATACCCAGTGTTCCCGGTGTAAGCCATCGGCATGGGGTTCGTGTTGTATGCCGTGGGCATCCCATAGGGCATGGCCGGATTGGGGGCGAAACCGTTGTTGTTAGCCCGGTCGAGCCTGTTCAGGCTCGATTGCCCTTGCATGCCGTCCCTCTGGTACTGCTGCCACATAATTTGCTCCTGCGTCAAGAGCTGTTGCTTCTTCTCCAAATCCGCCATCTGCACATAGGACGGTGGTGGGACGGCAAGGGACGCTGCAAAGGGGTCACCACCAACAGCCTGCATTGAACCATCCGGTGCAGGCAGAGCAAGCATCTGAGTCTTCTGTCCAGGAGCAGGCAGGGCGACACTGCTGGCACTCCCGGTGCTCACCTGTGAACTGACATGCTGGCGCACAACACCCTGGTCATACATACCATTCAGCAGCAGCGGGTCCATACCACCTGACATTGCTGGCTTCTGCTTGGACAAGTTGCTTGCTGTCTCTACAAGGGCAAGCTCCCAATCAGCCTTCCCAGGTTCAGCTGCAGGATTCTGCCATGCCGAAGTCACCTCGTTGCCACCATTTGATGGGAAAGCCTCCCATGACCCATTGCTTCCACCAGCAGCGGGTGGCCCCTGGAAGAGAGCTAGAGCAAGCCTATTACCTTGCTCATCTGCACTAACAGTATCTTCTCTAAGATCCACCAAGTCACCCTGTGGCTGCGGGGGTGGCTCTGGCTTCACCTCTTCCTCCACCTTCTCAGGTTCAGGCTCCTTATAATCTTCCGGTGCTGGAAGTGCCTTGATGCTGTTCATATCCGGCTCAGGTTCTTCCTTGACAGGCTCAGGCTCAGGCTCCCGTGGTGGGCTCTTGGGCCTCTTTGCCCGGTCCCTCATAAATTCTTCTAGCGTCTCCAGCAACTTATCAGTGACACGCTGCACCTCTGGGTACTCAGATGACCTTGCAACTCCGGTATCTTTACACCATGAATAGAATGCACAGAGCTCATCAATCTGCTTTGCAGCACTAGCATATGACTCAAAAGCCTTCACGCACTCGGCATACTCCATGTCAAAGAACCTGTCCAGCAGCACCGCCAGCACCTCGCAGATATCGGCGTAGAGCTGGAAGCTCTCTCTCACAATCTGATACAGCGCAACCAGCACCATCCTGCTCTGCTTTGCACCACCAGTGGGGCGGCAAGCAAGGAACCTGTCAAGCAGCTGCTGTAGATGGTGCATACGAGCAAGGACCCGCTCTGGCTTCATATCCCTCACTGGAGTCGGCGGCCTCTTGTCATCATTGTTCCCGCCATTCCTCTCACGGTAATCATCATATCCGCCATACCCAGGGGGCGACGAGTAGGAGGGAGAGCGGCGGCCATAGGGATCAGGTGAACCCCAGCGGTCACGGTCCCGTGGTGATGGACCATTATGGCTGCTGCTGCTGCCATTATTTGACCCCTGCTTGCGCTCATGGAGTAAGAACTCGAGGCGCTGGTCAAGGTAGAGCGCGTAGGTGCGCACAAAGGCAGAGTGATCCCAGGATCCAGAGTGTGCCTCGTCCCGAAAATCGGAGAGGTTGAGCAGGCGGGTGCCCCGCCGCGTGGCATGGAGGAGCTCGCGGTGGAAGGACGGGTCGCCATCGGCCAGGAGGCGGTGCACGAGCATGAGCGACTTGAGCGCGACCACGTAGTCGCGGGTGCGGGAGAGCCTCCGGGAGCACCCCGCCACGGCAGCAGCGACGTGGGCGCGGGATCCGGACGTGAGGTGGAGGATCTCGCGGATGTGGCGCTCCTCGGCCGGCTCGTCGTCATGGCTGGTGGCCTTGACGATGAGCACGTCGAGCTCGGGCGCGATGTTGCTGGTGACCTTGGCGAGGCTGATGCTGGTCTGGTCCTTCACCGCGCCCAGGGCCTTCCGGATCGTGCTCGACGACATCTTCGCAGCCCACCTGCCCTGCCGCTGCTGCCGCCGCCTCTTATGTACCGGCCAACGACCACCAACCGGAGCTGAAGCTTGGATTCAGATCTGAACACAAAAAGGAACCATATGATGAGTTTATGGAAATTAGAAACTTTTTTCAGCGACGTTCGCTCTCGGTAACAGTATCTAATCAGATAGGCGCTTTGGCACGCGCAGATCCCTGCAATTTCGCAGGTTCTATGGAAAGGAATCAAAGAATCAACGGAGTTCGAGAGATCCGCGGAGCCGGGAGGCCGGATTTCACTCCATTTGGTGAATCTACCAAATATAGGGTGGCTATAGTAGATATACTAGCCGAAGCTTATCGGCTACTAGAGCAGGTCTAGCCGCGAAGCTATAGCAACCAAACAACCGAACTGTACCCCTCTGCTCGCGGAAGCATACCGGATCTACTGGGTACGGTTCAAACAATCGACGATTTACCTCAGGAGCAGCAGCAGATCTGCGCGGGGCGACAAGACCTGGGTGTCGGGCGGTGGTCGGTCGGTGGCGAGCGCGCGGAGACCGCAGCTCGGCTCAGATCCGGGACCCTCCCGTCTCTTCCCCGCTCCCGCCCTCGCTCTCTCTCTCTCTCTCTCCGCCGGCGGAAGAGTTGACCTCGCTCGGCTGCTGTGGAAGCGGAGGTGGAGGAAGCGGTCCACGGCGACGACGGGAGGAGGCGGGGCAGGCGGGGAGGCTCGTAGCGACTCGGGCAAAGAGAGGAGGAGCCGAGGAGGGAGGGATAGAATAGAAAGGAAAGGAAATGGTGCGCGGTGGTGGGGCGCTTTTGTGCGTGTTTGGTGCTTTGCTGTTTTCGAGATTTTTATTACGTTTGTTTCCGCGCTCGGGTTTCGGGTGGGTGCCGCCGACTGCCGGCGCGCCGGGGCCTAAGGTAAGCCGGGCGTTCGGGGTACCAGATTTTTTCGGGACGGATAATTTAGGTAATTCAAAATTTGGATAATAAAAATTGCTACTTGATTTTTTTAAAAAAAACACTACCCGATAATTAGGGTTCGGGTTTGGATATTACCCGATATACTCAAATTTACTGAAAACAACAAACTACACTAAATTTTAGTAGCAATCTATACATAATTTCAACAGCAATTTATATAGAATTTCAACAGCAATTTGTATAGAATAATATATTATAATTACTCGTTCAAATAGAGAGAATTATATTCTAATAAAGTGACAAGTGAAAGTATTCAACTAACAACATATAATAAATAGAAAGACAAAAATAAATCTTTGGATAGTTCGGGTAGTTTAGGTACCGGGGGATATTATCCGAATTACCTAAACTAATTTCGGGTAATTAAAATCGCTATCCGAATTTGGAATCGGTACCTCGGGTTCGGGTAATTTGGGTCCGGGTTCAGATAATTCGGGTATGGATAATAGATATCGGGTATTTGCAGCTCCAGCTCTCTGTTGCCTTGGATAATTCGTTGACTTGGGCCGCGGCTGTGTGGCTGGGTTTGCAGCTCCAGCTCTCTGTTGCGCCAAAGATCCGAGCTGCATTTACTGCCACGCTAGATTAGTCCGCCACGGTCGCTTTCGTTGCGTAAGGCTACGCGGAGATCAGTGGTCATTGAAAATAGGCCTGTTTACATTTGTTCCCTTTGGAAGAAGGGATCTTGAAGATAACCCTGTATAGATTTGTTCCCTTAATTACAATGATGCACAATTTTTTTTACGCATTCGACAAAAAAACATAGAGTTCGAGCACGTGAAAAATAGAAAGGAGAAGAAATACATGAGGTAATCTTATCCCAGTGCAATGCCTACAAAGAGAAGTTATTATATAATGAAGAAAAAAAACATGCCTAGAAAATTTCAAGGTATGTATTTCATCTTTCTTTTATGTTCACTTATCTTTTCTTCTTCTTTTTTGAACCTTGATTAAGTTGTTATCTCTTATGGAGCCCAAAAGGAGAAAAACGGAGGTGTATTGTGGCAGAACCGCCTAATCTAATACCCTCCAAGCGTACTTGCCTTCTATTAGACACTAAGTACCCAAGAGAGAGCACTAAACTCTGCGATTTTATCGAGCACACCTGAGAGAGAACTCGAAAATCCACATTTTACCTCAGGATCATAAATGAGAAATAAAACTTTCAACATCTTTGTCATTTCTTACCTCACTTTTAGTACAACATCAGAGTAATTCATTATTTGATTAAAACAGCGGAATATAAAATGTTATCAGAGTTTCAGCGAAATGAAAATCATTTAATGCCAAGTTAAACATTATCATAAAGGACATTTATATGCATGAAATGATAATAGGTTATAAGTCTTTCTTTTCAAAAACATTCTTGGTGAAAGTTTTAAATAAACTCTATGTCCGCACGTAAAGGAAATCCTCGTTGAGCCCACCAGGAGGTTTCCATACACAAGTGTCAGCTCCAGTTGTTCCTGTCACCTGCAACAGGGTAGAACAAACCCTGAGTACTTAATTATACTCCGCAAGACTTACCTGTTAGAAGGAAAGAAAAAACTCCAATGATATGCAAGGCTATCTGGCTCGTGGGTTATTGCAACTACAGGAAGTATTACTAAAGATGCATCCTTACATTCAGTTTTATTAGCAGTCATCATTAGTGCATTAACCAACCATTCTATGTAAGCACCTATGCTATTTTCAAACATGTGGTAAGCAATCATAACCATTTTATCGTTCTTCCATGTTCCAGTTATTACTACGGTGCTAGACAGTAGCCAAGTCATACCGTCACGCAGAAACGGCGATTCACGAATCAATGTGCCCAGCTGGGTATCCCGAAAAACACACGCCTCATCTGTACCCCGGACACAGACAAGACCAACCCGCTCTACTCCTATCAAAGGGTCCAGGTCCCCGTCCAAACTGGGACTCCAAGCCCCCAATACTGTAAGCCCGGCCTCAGTGCGGTGCTTAGACCTCCACCTATTTTCCACCCCTAACAGTTGGTCCAGAAAGAGCCGAAACCCATGACAAGAGAGCAACAAGCCTTCCCGTTCCCATAAGCAAGTACTCCCTCCGTATCGGATTTAGAAGTCGTTTAGGACAGCGACACAGTCTCCAAAACATAACTTTGACCTCTTGTTTTTATAAAAAATATTTATAGAAAAGTAATATATGTATACTTTTATGAAAGTATTTTTGAAGACAAATCTATTTATATAATTTTTACATTTGCAAACTCAACAACTTAAAATATATTGATGATTTATATTCCCAATGTTTGACTCAAACCTTGTCCAAAACGACTTCTAAATCCGATACGGAGGGAGTATGTGCTGGGATAATAAGTCTGTGACTTGACTAGTGTCCATTGCAACGAATGGTCCTCAATCGACACAGGCAGGACAAATACAACCAGAGCCCTCGCTCGGTCGCCCAACCAAATCCAAGATCCTGTCCCGCCCGGTCTCTAATTATAATTCGTATATATATTCCATGTGTTAGTAATATGATAATAGTACAATAATATATTTTCTATCTCTCGCGAGTGACAAGCAATCACTCAACTTCTACTGGAGTCCTGTAGTATAACAATCTACACGATCCTGACATACTAGTAAAACTCATGAGATAAGGATATATATATATGCAGGTGGGTTTCATTTGAGTCATTAAACTTAATGCACAAGCATAAAAATAAAGTGTAGAATAATAGGGGTTATGCACCGGGGCTTGCCTAGGTACGATTGAACCAAAAGTTAGCATTCCATCGAGGTGACACGATCATCAAGGCACCATCTTTTCTGCTACATCCGGATGACTCTATGATCCATCATCGCTCCTATTATGATATTCCTAGATGTAACGTAGAGACGTAAATAGATAACGATATTTGCAACTAGGTGAACACGATACGCTTCGCAAGCTAATGAGATAACTCTAACGTATTAGGCTACGTACCCACATTGTCGAATAAGACATTATTTTACCAATAAGTAATTTAGTTATAGGAGCCCAAAGTGTCGCTTTATTCATTTTATTGATTTAATAGATATTTAAACTAGGGCTCATTAACTATCCTAGCAAACTAATTATTTTGGTGCTACAAACATTATAGAGAATAGATAATAATATTAGGAGTTTACTGTAAAATTTTCAGAGTTGGCACTTTTACCATTTTCTTACAAAAATTCTCACTAGTTTATACTTAGCGATATTAAGCATTTTAAAAATAATTAGCGAACTCCTAAAAATATTATTCAACTATGTGGATAAAATACACTAACAAATAGATCCTGATTTTATGAATCTAACAAAATTGGTTTCACAATTTTTTGTTAGTTACACAAATTTATATTGAATTTGTAAATTTACTTCGGAAACTGAATTAGAAATGCATTTAGAAATTGAAAAGGGCCAGCGGCAGCCATTTCGGCCTAGCAATCCGCAACGGCTCGCGCGGGAGACCGCGCGCAGTGGGCTGGCCCAACCAGCGGCCCGTGGTGGGAAGCCCCGCACGTTCCTGCGCTTTTGCAGAAGAATCCCCGGACTATGCTGTTATTCGACGGCGCCCTTGCTTACTATTGCACCAGAGGCGTATCTTTCATTCAGCACCCCTAACAACTCCACCTTCACACTGTGCCGGTCCCCGATGCTCCCGTGCTCGCCGGCGCCACACCGGCTGGCATTGCGCGGCGACGCCGACCCACTGAAAGCCAACACGACGTGCCCATCGGGTCGACGAGCATCACAGAGCAAGCGCGAAGCCCTGAGCGGCGACCAGAAGCTAGACAGTGACTCCCAATGCGTTGTCCACGCAGGTGGCCAACCACAGCGGCGGCGCGCCCGTTCCGGTGATTCTACGGGCTAGCGATGCATTAGGGGTCGCGGGGGAGCGGGAGGGTCTTACCACAACGCTAGTTGCGCGGTTGGTTGGGGCGGGGAAGGCCCGGGGGATCCTGGCCACGCGCGCACGGTGAAGGGGCGGCGGCACACCGAGCTGGCAAGGCGGCGTCACCCCGTCACCGGAGGAGCCCCTCACCAAACCAGCGTGCGCATGGTAAAGGCGAGGTCAAGGTGAGATTGAAGGAGACATCAGTTGAAACGCTACCAGGGTACCTTGGCTTACCCTCAATCTATTGGCCGCGGCGACGCCCATGGCCAGCGGCAAGGAGAACGCTAAATTGGCGGCCGGTGGTGCTCGTCAGCGCCAAGGTGGGGGTCAGACGGCAAGCTAGCTTCCTTGCCTAGCAACCGAAGCACTGAATCAAGTTGGAGTACTACGGTTATCGCGTATTTCAAGGGCGAAGCAGCGCGGCTCCTTCGGTGGCAACGGGCAAACGGGGCAGCGACCCTGCGAGGCTCGGCCAAGGCCCTATGTTGGCTCACGCACAGAGCCATCAAGCTTGCAGCGGGGATAAATACCGTGAGCTCGGCGTCTAGCGTTTTGGACGGGCAGCCTTGACTTGGCGGGAACGTGCCATGGGGGTACCAAGATGGGACGACACGTCCATGGCGTAACGTGTGTGGCGGGAGAGGAACAACGACAAAGGCATCAATGCGAAGGGACAGCGGAGGCAGGCAGAGACGCGGTGGCTAGGTGGGATACACGGCTGAGAAGCAATGCGCGTCGACTAGACGACGCCCGCCACAGCATCGGATGGCCCGCGCGCGTCCCGGACGACAGCGCACCTATGACGATAATGTAGTGGCAGCCCAGCCCCGCGGGAACGACCGCGGGCCACCCCAGCCAGACGCGCGGCCGGCAGCTAGCCAGACCGGCCACGACACGATCATGAGAAGGAACGGCCAGGCAGCAGCATCGAGCGCGGTGACCGCGCTCACGGAGCCCAAACAACCGAACGTTGAACTTGCACGAATTTTGAAGCGAGCTAACAACGCGAACCCAGCTCGGTTGAGGTTCAACCAGCTTCACAATCCTAAGGTGCGCATCAGCAGATTTCAGCAAAGCAACCGTCGAGGCCAAAGAGTGACTAGAGAGGGAGAGAGAAGGATGCCGAGGTGAGCTTGTCACTGGAACACGAGTTTACGAGCAGAGCACCGATGACAAGGTTCCAGTGCGTTTTGATCGAAGTTTGGGCAATTTTTAAGAGTTCCAGTTGACATCCGACCCAACTATGACCTACACCATGCTCAAGTGCTCACCTTGATGTAACCAATTATGAAAAATCATGATGTTAGTGCTTAAGAATTTTCGTTGAAATTTAAATGCCAACATAGCCCTGTCTATTATCACTTCCGACTTAAAAAGAATTCAAAGTCTCAGTTAGAACTAACATTCCTTAGCACTTTTGTCTTAACTTTTGAAAGATCTAAACCTTGTTAGTTTCAACTAACAAACATATCATGACATAGCCCATACTTCATACTAACTTATAGAAACAAAATTTGTAGGCATTGTTTAATGGTTTTGCACAAATTAATTCTCCAAAAATGGTATTTTTTAATTATAAACTACATTGCACTTTTGGTTATCAAAATTGTTTTTCACGACAACAATTAAAACAACTTATTCTATTTTTCTTATTAGGATCACATTAGCATATTTCCACCTAAAATAAACTAAATTACCACACTCATATAGTTTCTCCTAACTACAGAAGTGAATCATATAAGATTCGGGTATCATTTCATGCATGATTAAAATTTTAAAACCCGAGACTTGTTTTGTTAATTTCTTTTAGGCCTTAATCATGTGCTAAGTAATCTAGTAACTCCAGGGATGTTACATGTATGAAGCCCGATTCCCTTTAGGTTTTTAATATTTCAAGATCTAATTTTAAAGGTACCCTGAAAGTAAATATTTTGATATGCTGCTCTACACGGAGTTAATAGTTAAATCTAAGCGAGTGCAACGTGGCTCAATCATTGTGCTCACCACACCTTCACGGAACACAGCACATTAACTTGGATCTGCTTTGTGTAACAATGTTGGCATGTACGCTATCCTCGTGTTAGATTACCACGTGACAAATGACGTTATGTGTCGCTTACAAGGGGGACAGGAGTGGTCATTTTACGTGATTTTGTTGAAAATCAACCGCGTCGTGTCACAAAACCGATGGTCCTTTCTCTTCAGCGAGCGTCGATTTGCACGCTGGAAAAAACGGTGTTGTAAAAGAAAATGCTAGCCTCGATGACTCTAGTTAATTACCTCGATGATCAATCGACAAATTATTGTTCTCATCACTTGCTATGATACAGCTGGCCACACCTAGTAAATGACTGAGAGAGGAGATTAATTCTACTCCTCCCATAAAATAATGTAATTGTTATTCTTTTAAAGGGCCAGACGATTTAAAGTTTAACAACAAAGTTATATAAAAATACTAATATTCATGGTACAAGATAAGTACTATTAAATTAATTATAAAATCTATTTCCTAGTAAACTTAGTTAAAAATATAAATGTTAATATTATTTATTATAAACTTAGCCAAAGTTAAGTTAGTTTGATTTGTATATAAATCCTATAGTTGTATTCTTGAGGAAGTACTTTTTGTTTGCTAGCAGGCTATACATGATTCGTGCATGTCGCTACCACACAAGACCAAGGGACGTTGGTATAGCATCGACTTCCGTCAAAACAATTCTAACAAAGGGCTTATCTGATAGAGCAGTTATTTTTTTAACTGTGACTTCTGTGGTTCGAAAAACTAGATGAACCAACTTCTCCTGACTAGTATAATGCCCGTATTAACGCCACGGTTTCATTCTAGGGGTACACTTAAAAAGAACCAAATAATAATAATTTTTGATAGTTTAAGTCACACTCAATTATATATAACCGTGTATATTATCTGGAAAAGTCATGTCTCGTATATTATAACTAATTTGTTTGTTGAAGTAGATTTTGGACTTCTTCAGGGATATTATCTCTACATTCATTTGCGCTACTCTTCAAGATGTCCACTATGAATTCCGTCCTCAGTGAACGTGACCTCTGTGAATGACAGATGATGAGTTAACTTATTTATTTGGTACATATACTACATAATTTACATAGAAATTATATATGCTTACCGTGTCAATAAACGGAATTTATCTTCTACCGTTCCATGACTTTAGGTAGTTGTACACAAGGAATCCATTCAATTTCCTATGGAAGAAGGGAGCAAGTGTTTGTTAGTTGTAAATAAATCAAATGACAATTTGATAAGAAAGATAAAAAATAAAATATGTGTTGGGAGAATTAATTTCGTCCAAAAACTCAAGCCCAAACTTTGGAGTGTGAAAAATATAAAAGCATCCTAATAAAATTCACTTGCAGGGAAAAGTATGATGAAGGATGTATTTCGACTTCGTTGGCAAGAATTTAACTTTGCCTATCGACTTCGTCGTCAAGAATTCAACTTCACCTATTGACTTCGTCGGTAAGAAATCAACTTCACCTATTGACTTCGTCGGCAAGAAATCAACTTCGCTGGACAGAGAAGTAGACGAAGACCAAGAAATAATCTGAAGAGAACAAATTCATTGAAGAAAAGAAGATTGAACGTGAAAAAGAAGACTGAATCAGGGAAAAATGACTACTTTGCCCTTACGTAGATGAATAGTTGTAAATATTTTAGTCAGGGGTAAAATAGTCATTTTATATAAAATACGAAGACTAGGGCCCTATAAATACTCCCTTTGACATGTATGGTACGATCATGAAATGAATACAACTTTGCACACAACTTTGTCTTGTCTGAAATATTTTTGATGATTGTGTGAATTGTATCATCTGACTTGAACTTTTCACCCAACATCTGGCGCTCACCGTTTGTGTGTGCATTTAAAGATCCTCGCGGCCACAAGAAATCAAATGGCAAGACCAAAGAAGAAGACCGTCAACAGAGAAGCCGAAGACGAACCACCACTTGGCGAAGACCGAGGTCTTACAAAAGATGTTTCTCAAGGTGCAAACTCTTCAAAAACGGGCGAAGCTAAAGAACAAAGACTCAAAGAACTTGAAGAACAAGTTTTAAGAAGACAAAAAGAACTTGAAGAATGTCGCGCAAGAGCACGAGAAAAGACACTCAAATAAAGAATAGAAGAAGCCGAAGCTACCCTTTGCAATTTGAACGAGCAACTGCAAAATATAAATCATGAAGTTATAAATCAAGAAGAATCGCATCCGGCAACAAGAATCTCTCAAGAGAGAAACAACCAAAAAATCATTCATATCAATTGATACAAGCTCCCCACTGTCAACAAATTTGCAGTTAGCTCAATGGCCTATAGGCTATAAATTCAACATGATACCAACATTTGATGGTGAATCAGACCCAAGGCAGTTCTTAATGAGTTTTGAAGCCGCAGTAATTGCTGGCGGTGGGGACGAAACTACACTTGCAAAGTCACTTGTCATGGCAGTCAAAGGTCTAGCACAACACTGGTATTCATCCCTAAAAGCAAAATCCAAACATTCATGGGAACAACTAAAGACAAATCTGCTTGTTGACTTCCAAGGATTTCAACTTACAAATCTTACAGACATGGATTTATTCAACTGTAAGCAATAGCCCAAAGAACCTTTAAGTCAATATTACAAGAGATTCATTCAAATCAAATCTCAAATCACAAATATCCTAGACGAAGTTGTCATAATTGCAGCAATCAAGGGACTTCAGGCAGGACAATGTGCAACACACCTTACTCGAGAAAAGCCAACTTCGCTTGCTCAGCTTTACGAGGAAATACAAAAATACTGCAAATCCGATGAAGATTATAGAAAAAGAATCGAGGAAGAAAACAACTTAAGAAATCAAAACAAAAGCAATAATTTTTATCCCCCAAAGCAAAACAACTATGAGCGGAGACACTTCAGCCAAGTCAATCAAGTTGAAAACAACAATTCAACCACTGAAAGCAATTTTCCACCTCAAAATCAATACAACAGTCAGTACAACGAAAGGAAATTCAAAAGAGGTGGCTTCAACGCAAGAGGAAGAGGAGGACAAGGAAGAGGAAGAACACCCCTATGACCAGAAGACATGTACTGCATCATTCACGGCAAATGGGCTAGACACACATCAAAAATATGTCCAAAAGTAAAGAGAAGCATCGAAGAAACACAAGAAGAGAACAAAATGTCAAATCAACCAAAAGCTGTCAACCATATGATTCAAGGCCAACAAAACTCCTATTATCCAATTCAATTTGGACACTCTCAAGCAATGATTCCTGGCCCATCATCATCATATAACTATGGACCAGTAGCAATTTATGATCCAAACCAATGGAGGAAAAATCAACAACAAACAAATTTTCAACAATTACAGCCTGAATCCTCTATTGCTAACGCCACAGTTTCATTCTAGGGGTGCACTTAAAAAGAACTAACTTCTCCTGACTAGTATAATGCCCGTGCTAACGCCACAGTTTCATTCTACGGGTGCACTTAAAAAGAACCAAATAATGATATTTTTCGATAGTTTAAGTCACACTCAATTATATATAATCGTGTATATTATCTGGAAAAGTCATGTCTCATATATTACAGCTAATTTGTTTGTTGAAGTAGATTTTGGACTTCTCTAGGGATATTATCTCTACATTCATTTGCGCTACTCTTCAAGATGTCCACTATGAATTTCGTCTTCAGTGAACGTGATGTAACACCCGAGGTGTTTGCCACCAGTTAAGCAGTGGGTTTGAGCTCAAACATGGTAGATTAAGTAGTGATGAAGATGTCAAGGTCAAACCTATGGAAGCGAGCCCCAACCTAAACTTGGATGTTGCACCATTGCTCTACATATAGTCCATTTTCAAGATATATGCTTGGGTGGTGTTATTGCGATATCTTCATGTGTCTCACCTTATTACCTATCTATATTGGTCACTAGAAAAGTTTCATGACGTTTGGAATCAAAAAGTCACATGAAATGATAAGTTATATCCTTGTTGGAATGACTTTACTAAGTGCTGGAATTTGCATTATTAAGTGGATGGAAATATAGGTCATCGACCAAACCTTGCAACCTTGCCCAAAAGACTCTAGATGGACTCTACAACAAAAGTCGTGAAAGGTTCATGTTGAGCAAATTCCCAGAAAATGCTCCAATGGATCAAAACAGACAATTCAAGCTTTATCGCGATACTACTTTGGTTAGAGTAGAAATGTAGGTTCTATACCAGTTATGATGTTAGACCTTAAATGAAAGTTGTAGTTCATATTATGGAGAAGAAACTTTGTTTAATGATCAAGAGCTAGTTTGGTCTCTAACCTAGTCAAATAGAGGCTCAAAGATTGGATTAGCTGCTGTTTTTCAGCCTTGGAAAATATTCTAAGTCATGGAAGATTTGGACTGACATTGACAGGTGGGCACATTGCGTTATCAAAATTTTGTTAAACAACTGGAGTTGGACTCTTTATAAAAGTTGGAGTGTTTAGAGTGGAGAAGAGCTCAGAGAAGTTTGAATGGATTTGGAGCTCATTTGGACCTTCAAAATTAATTCCCAAAACTGCTAGTTTCATCATACTCATGGACTTGGACCGGCAAGGACAAGACGGTTGGCACATCGCGTTCTCGTGTTTTTGCTAAGCAACTCTAGTTGACCCAAATACAAAAGTTGGAGTAGATAATGTGGAGGAGAGTATGCAAAAGGACGACACCAGTTTGACTTAGTTTTGACCATCAAGTTTGAGTTTCCGTGATCGCTGCTAGTGTGTTGACAATGCTGTTTTGGAAGGTAATTAGCTGCTAATCTGTTCCCCTAATGGATGAACATTCTTTATGAAAGTTGGAGGGTATCATGTGGGCTTCAAACTTCGTTTTTGGTCCGAGGTCTAATTCGGCCCAGAGCAAGCCCGAATCAGCGCCCCACCTTGCCCATGTCGCTGCATGCCACGTGCTCGATGGAATGTCGACGCATCCTCCATGCGCCGGCCGCGCCCCCGCCATTGCTGCCGCGTGTCCCACCCACTCTGCTGGTCGCTGCTACTTGTTTATGGACGCTGAGCTGCCCCAGACGCTCCTTACTCACTCCCCTAGCTCTCCTTCCCGCTCGCTGCTCGCCATGGCAGTGCCGAGCACCATGGCTGCCGAGCGGAGCAAAGCTCCTTACTGTGCCGCTGCTTCTTCCATCACCGGCCATCCTCGCGGCCCTTCAGTGCTCCTCACCGTGCCTCCACGCTGCCTTCACCGGCTACCTTGCCCTGCTGCGTCACGGCCGCCTACAGCCCGGGTCGCCAGAGCAGCCACCGCTGTATGCCACTGCCTCCGTGGCCGGCTGGCCACGGGCCACCACCGGGCCAACCAAGGCCACCAGCAGGTGCGCGGGCGCCCCCTGATGCTCCCCCGCCATTCCCCCTTCGCCGTCGTGCCTCCTCCGGCCGCCACCGAACGTTTCCCCAGCGAGCTCCTCTGTTCATTCGCGTCAAGGACCTCGCGCGACAATTCGACTAAAGGGAGGGGTCTTTCTGCACTGCCATAGACTCAAATGAATAGTGCCAAAAAGACCTTTTTGTGGTAGTTTTTGCTAATTTTTGAAAAGGCATAGTAAATCATAGAAAATTCATAAAATAGAAAATGAGGACTTTTTGGAATCCTTGTAAAATTCTCTATGCACTAGATTTATAATATGGCATGTTTTAGTTTAAAGTTTTCTCTGTAAAAATAGATTTGTGCAGCTAGGTTTTTTATGCTAGTTGTATTTGTCATTTTCATAACTGTAGATATAGGGCTCCAAATGAAGTGAAATTTTTATGACATGCTACTTATGTGATGTTTAATGTGTGGTAAAAATTTCATGAATTTTGGTTGCCATATGAGTGAGTTATTAGTGTATATTGCTCTCACATGAATTCTTACAATAGCAAATTATCTTTTTCATAGAGGTTGATATATATGTACAAATGGCTTGAAATTTGTACAGTATACTATTGGATGTATGTAAGAGCTACTGTAATTTTTATAGATTTTATTATGGACTTTTGGTATATGTTTATTATTTCACCTTGCTATCTAAATAAATTAAGAAATGCATTAAAAGAATTTATTTAGTAATGAGCACTATGATTTTTTGTGATCATTTAACATGCACTTTATGATGGTTACATTGGTTGTGGCCAAATGTATGTTTGGAATGTAAGTTAATATTTATTCTTGCAATTGATGCTTTTCTAGACAATTTCTGGGACTTTGGTAATTGCACCATGAAAATGATGTTTGCTGAGAAATATGCTTATAACAAAGTTGTAGATGACTCATTAATATAGCTTGTGTCAAATTTTGGTGGCATTTGGCCTTGTAGTTTGTGAGTTATGACTGCTCTAAGTTGGGTTCCAGAAATAGTTGTTCTCTGGAATCTCTGGATCAGATTCTGTAATTATGCATGTTTGACTTGGTTAACTTGAGAATCATGCTAAGATAATTAAAGATGAATTATAGAAAATTTCATAAGCTTTCCAGAATGTCTTGTTGCATGGCTATTGGATTTGTATAACTCCATTTATGATCCAAACATGTAGCTGTTGTTTGCAGTCTAGAAATAGACAGATGATAGTTGTGGTTGTTTACTTCATGTGTTGCTAAGTGTGGCTTACGCCCTTGATGATGGTCAAGTTAAGATACTTGTGATCTTGTTAAACTTGTGTTATGCTTGACGTGTTTGCCCTCTTTAATTGGTTGTGTAATGTTAGTTAAATAACTTTTGGTGTCTATGTCTTAATCGTGTGTTTACTTGAATGATTATGTGACGCATCTTGTGTTACCATTCATCATATTCATACACATGCATCTTGCATCTCATTTAGGTTCGCTAGATGCACCACGTGAAGGACGAGATGTGGGAGCCAAACCTGAAGACGGTGTTTGGTGGACCTATCCTGAAGTTGAAAGGATTAAGCAAGTGCCAGGATGGGAGATGCTCGCCAAGTGTCATCTATCAAACACTAACCTAAGTGTTCACTCTCAGGCAAGCCCCGAAGCATTCTAAGCCTCCTATTTTATAAAGCAATTGAGTATATATATGTTATATATGTATTGTTGCATTAAGTTATAGGAGTTGATTGAAAACACTTGCTGCATATATATCCTTTCCTTGTCCCGTAAATATGCCTGGAATCCTATTTTGGTTCAGGATCGAAAATATTGCTTAGCCCTGTTTAGACCGGTAGCGATCGGTGATTTTCGGTCACCTGCAATTATAGGTGGTTACTGGAATACTTTAGCTATGGAATGGATGATATCCTGAAAATAACCAAGTGTCGATGGATAATTGGAGACCGGGCGGAATAAGTATTGGGCAACCAGACAGGGTTCTAGGGTGCTTGTAGTTTCCGTCTGTGTCGATTAAGGACCGACCGTTATTGGGCCTCGGGTCATGTTAAACGCATGCCTCACATTTAGCTAGCCGAATAATGTACCTTTCGACCACGAAGCTGGGAGATTATTCGGGCCGAGTGGATTGCCCGCAGCGCACTGTACCAGAGCAGGTGTGGTATGACACAGGGGCGCGATGATAAGGCCAAAGAGCAGTCGGGCGGCCCCCGGGTACATGTGGTTCCCGGCAAACTCGAGACTTTACCTGAATAGTTGACTCGGTGACCAATATCTCACTTTAACGGGTGAGTGAGGTTTGTGTGAGGAATAAATTACTAGCTAGTTAATAATCGATTCGAATCGCCATCGTTCACTGGATAGTGAACACTTGACTCGAGTTATGGCATCGTAGTAATGATGATGGAACACGGATGGTTATGTGGATGATGTTGGAAATGCTAAACCTGAGATGGTAACCTTTGATGTTAATGGTTAATCAAGTGATTGTTTTAGCATAGGTGCTTACCTAGATTAATAGGTGATAATAAAGATGATGTAAAAGTTCTTAAAATGATGTATTCATGATGACTTATGCTTTTCGCAAATGAGTCAAGCTAGCCTACTGAAAGAAAGCCTTGCATACTCCTTGGTGTCATATTATTTATGGTTTATGACGGGTAAGTCTAGCTGAGTACCTTCTCATATTCATGGTTTATTCCCACTTGTTGCAGGTTGTGATGTATCATGGCTACTGCAAGAATTGGTTGGCTCCTGCTGTGGTGGCGGAGTGTGATCATGGGCATGATCCTTCTGAGCTATCTTGTCTCTCATGCTTTTGTTGGAAATTGACCTTGGTACTGGCATGTATTTGAATTAAGGTGATATTAGTTTTAAACTACTTTGCTTCCGCTACTTTTGAACTTGAGTTGTAATAACTCTACCGAACTCCGATATATGTTGAATTACTTATGAAATGGATGTAACATATGACCTGTTATGTTAGATCACTACGATCTTGGCTTGTATGTTGGTTGGTTTGAAATCCCTCGTGATTTTATTGGACTACCAGAGTTATAGGAGCTTAAGTACGGGAATTTAATTGCTCTGGCAATTGTTTTTGTACTTTTGTTCTTATAATTTGGACGGTTCCGTGACACGTGACCTCTGTGAATGACAAATAATGAGTTAACTTATTTATTTGGTACATATACTACAAAATTTACATAGAAATTATATATGCTTACCGTGTCAATAAACGGCAAATATCTTCTGCTGTTCCATGACTTTAGGTAGTTGTACACAAGGAATCCATTCAATTTCCTATGGAAGAAGGGAGCAAGTGTTTGTTAGTTGTAAATAAATCAAATGACAATTTGATAAGAAGATAAAAAATAAAATAAGTTTTTACTAGTCCAGACTTTTTAGAATCCCTTTTTTTAATTCACAACGCCAAACAAAAATATTCTCGTTCCATGCAGGATTTGCCAATTTCATAGATTGAAATGATTTAAAATAATATTTAATGCAGTTGTATATGACGAGCTTGGATCATCACTCATGTGCCATAGATTTGGAGAATGCGGATCCATAATGTACGAAAATTGGTTATTTTTGTTTATTATGAATAAAGTATAGTTCCTATCTCTCTAATATGGCAATAGAACCTGAAACAAAGACCAAGGCTATGAGTGCTAAACAGAAATGTAAGTTTTTAAAGGAGTTTATAGAACAATATCTTACAGTGGTGCAATTTTGAATTTTATAGTCCATATCAGGCCAGCATTCAAACAATCTTGTTAGTTCTTTATAGTCTATTTTGTCGCAACACCGTGGATCTCTCCCAAACTGAGTTATGGACTGTTGATTTTTCAAAATTTATTAGAAACTGATGATTATTACAATTGTATATACACATGAAGGGAATAATTATATCAACTTACAGCAAACTTGAGGTCCATGAAGTGGTATTTGTCTTTCTTCAACAGCATGGATTTGTTGTAGGCAGCCACCAGAACAGCCATGTTGAAGCAATCATGATCCATCTTTGTGTTCTCTATAAAATATTTCTAATTTTTTTGACATTTAAAGAAATGGGATATGGTTGTGTGCTTTGGACCCATGTTGCACTAAAATAAAAAAACAAGGACAAGGAACAAATTATTTATTTTAGTTATTATAGTGAAAAATCCTTATATTAGAACAAAACAATTTTTGTAGAATGACTTACTCTAAAGATTCAGCATCGGTGAAATACAGGATGTGATTGCGAATTGCAGTCAAAAGCTCTTGCTTGGTATATGTATTTGTACTTTACCTTTTCTACAACAAAACCCCGGTGTCTCATACTGAAACCTCATCGCACCACAATAATTGCAGTCAGGGACTTTGCTCAATATATGTCTTTGTGGCAGGTTCTGGTAGATGGATTCATATGGATCATCATCTGTCACATTATTTGCAGTTGGGCCCTCTGGAAGTACACGATATGACTCGTAACCATGATCTGTGTGTGAGACATAGTAGAGATCATATTAATTTATTACATAAATATGCTTTATGCAAAGACATTTATTTAAGCTGGATTTGTAACATGATTTATAAATGTTGTCGTAGTACCTTGCGCATGTCGCATGATGACTCCATCATCATCATCGTTTAAGTTTTCGTTTTGTAATCCATGGCCGCCTTCCATGGCATCTTCATCATCGTCCCAATCATCGTGTGTTGGTTCGAATAGTTCACGATCGAATTCATCTTTATTGTTTGGGACATCTACATGGCTGTGGCGCCGCTTAGGTAAATGAACTTCTGCAAATATTTTTAAATAAGTACAATAGCATATATCCAAATGCCTTTTTTATATAAAAAATAGCATGAGGCTGTTGAGATGACCGTGCGTGGGCCTCTAGGTCGTAGCACGTATTTATCATTTCTGTGTAACCAATATGTGGGATCTCCTAACTCGTCATTTTCCAATATAGTTGATAATCCAGTTCCAAAACTCGCACCTTGACAGATGGACAACGGTTCATTATATATATATATATATATATATATATATAATGAGGTGGCCGAAATGCTCAAGCTGAGGATATTACTCACCTGCGGGTGAGGATGCCGGCACTACTTGAGAGACAACTGATGTAGTGCTAATATTTTGCAATGCTGCCTTCTTCCATGCTCGGTATTCCCGTTGGTACCCACGTTGTCTCCTATTAATCTCTTCCCTATGTTCGTCGGTCATCTCAGCTCTTCGTTTCCGCTGTTGCGTACTCGCATTGGTTCTAACATTGTCTGCAGGTCTCGTTTCTAGGTGCAGACATGTATTATCATTTTTGTTAGAGATTTAAAATAAATTTACACAATAATGAACCCATTGTTACTTGGGTGATGTTTGTCGTGTGCATCTAGTGGGATATTTTCCTTGTCCAATATAATTGGCGTGTTTTGGTCCATATTGGTGTAATTAGTACCTGCACATATTTTTCATCAGTTGTTAAATGGTTGGCAAGGTGAAGTGTCAAAGAGATTAAGTACCTGTGGTTGATGATGTGGCACTGTTGCAGTCAAAGCACAAGAAATGCTACTATTTTGGGACGCAGCCTTCTTTTGTGCTCGGTAATCACGCTGGTATTTATGTTGTTTTCTCTTAATCTCTTCCCTTTATTCGTCGGTCATCTCAGCTCGACGATTGCATTGTTGCATGTTTCTTTGCTCCCTCTTCCGCGAGGACTCATCTAAAGTGGGAGTTTGGACATATTATATAAGAAATCACGTGACACCCCAAGAGTGTTTTTACATATTTATTGTTGAAACCATACCTGCGATGTTGGTGATGTCGCTTAGCGCAGCGGGTGTATCTCCCAGTGTAGACATTTCAAAGTTCACACGGTTAGTCTCTAGAGCCGGTCCGCAAGATTACGCAAGCGTTCCCTCACTGCAATATTCTCAGAAAGTGTTAGGGAGCAGCACCCACGGGGTTCAGTTCAAGTTCAGAGAATGGTAGATTGCAGTTTTACAGACCTGCTTATGTAGGCTTGCAAGAGTGCCCTGACCCAATGTTACGTCAATAGGAGATAGATTCAGAGCTAGTTACGAAACCCTGGTCTGTCATTATTCAATTGTCAAATCATTGAGATCAGAGTAGTTTGTGCGCAGCACAGATCAAAGAAGACACTGTTGCTAATCGCAGGGCCAGCTGCGACTGCAGCCAAGCATATGGCCATTGTTGTCATCACGCGCACCTGTCCTCCCTGCGGCTCGAGATAAAAATCAAAATTTGGTCCCACTTAATATTTCACACTCCCTTTTCTCAAAGTAGCATGGAACCAGTATATAGGAACATATATGCAAGCTGCAGACAATCTCACAAGCAGCCGGCCAGTAGCAGTTCGGTACCATCAGCAGCCATCAACAAAGCATAGTAGCATGCAGACAGGCAGCAGGAACCGGCAACCAATAGGCAGGCAGGAGGGCAGCAGGAATACACACAGAGGCAGCAGCCGGCCATGGCGCAGCACAGAGATGAAGGCCAAGACATCGCCGACGCGGTACAGACCATGGAGTTGGAGCTCGTCATCGAGATGACGAAGTGCAGGCGCAGGCGCGGACGAAGCTCGGCTACGGCCAGAGACGGCCAAGGCAGTTCTAGCGGCGGCGGCCATGGAAAACCTAGCGGCAGCAGCCATGGGAAACCAAGCATGGGCGGCGGCTGGCACGAAGCCATATAGCGGCGGCGGCAGCGCAGCAAGCACACGACCAGATCGAGATGGCGCAGGAAGATGACGGCAAACCAGATCGACGATGCAATAGATTATTCGTGCTTTCCACACGATGAACTAATCAACTAACGAACTAAAATCCATTGATTGCGGCGGGAGGGAGGGAGTGAAGGGAAGAGCATAGCACCCACCGTAACTGGCGTGGACGCAGGTCGCTGATCCTTTTTTTCCCGTGATCATTTTTCTTCCGTCATGATTGTGTGTCAAACCCTGACTGGCCCCAGTGGATGCGTGGGGGAGCACGGGGTGGGGGCTGAGTTTGAAGCCTTGCATCAAACTCTCATCGGTGGCCATCAGATCTAATCTGGGTGTTTTGTTAACCATTGATTTTAATAGAGACAATTTTCTGTGTGTAATTTCCTGGGTGCACAATGGTTGGAGCTCTCAGTGGGGGACGTTTTATTGGGTGGACCAAGTATAATTGAACTTTTCCATTATAGTAGAGATTGTTGAAAAGATTGAAATATCTATAATATTCTTTTTTATTTTTTCTACTTAATTTTTTCTTGTATTTCTATAGTTTTCCTCCCCTTTTCTCTCTCCCTCTCTCTCTTTCTTTCTCTTCACCTTATCCTGTCCTCGCCCTCATCTTCATGCACTTCTACACCTACAACCTCCTCGAGCTCTATGCCTCCTCTCTTGATGCCTGCTCCACTCGTATAAATGGCCATGCAGCCCGTGGCCCGTTGGCACAGCCCGAAGCACAGTATTTTGGCCCGACACGAGCACGGCACGGCCCGGTGTTGTGCGGGCCCGGGCCGGCATGGCCCAATGCACAGGGCCGTGCTTGGGCCACATCCTAGGCACGTGGGCGGGCATGGCATGGCCCATAAAATCGTCTAGGCCCGATAAAGGCCTGCAAGTATATATATAAAGTACTTCTATGTTAACCCGAATTCCAATTTCCCACGTCCAGCCGCCACACCGCAGCCACGACTCACGTGACCGCAACCCTCATAGACTCCGCTCATGATGCCCCGTCCCCTTCCCCTCGCAGCTCACGGACTCCCCCTCCCTTCCCTCGCGTCGAGCGCCGCCCCTCCCCTTCCTGAGGAGCGCCGTCGCCGTCAAGAGGCTCGCTTCTCCTCGTCTCCTCGAGTCATCGCGTCTTGCTGCTCGCCCACTCCTCATCTCCTTGCGCGAAGAGGAGCCCAGCAGCCGCATCCGCATTTTCCCTGAGCCGACGCTGTCGCCGTTCGTCTTCCTCCGTGGTGGCTCGTGTCGATGCCTCCTCTTCCTCGTTCCTTGCCCCACTGTCGCGCCGGAGCGCTACGCAGATGTGGCCTCCTCCCTCGATGCCGGCGTGGCCAAGCTCTGCAAGCAGCGACTATGAGGACCTCAGGCTGGCCTGACACGTTGGATTGGCTGTGCTTCTCGGGCTGGCATGGCCCAGAAAACGGCCCACGGTGTTGTGCCTGGGACGAAGGCTAGGCCCGTGGCCTGGAGAGGCACGACCCGGGAGGCCCGACGTGTCGTGCCGGCCCGACTCCCTACGGGCCGTGCCATGCCGGGCCCGCGCCGGGCCAGACCGGGCCGGCCCGTTGGCCATTTATCCACTCGCAGCATCTCCTCGTCTACCATGCCAATGTCCCAGGCTCCTTCCTCACCGTCTGTTGCTTCCTCTACTCCGCCAACTGAGATTCTTCTCCGCCTTCGCCGCCCATGCCATCCCACAGGAGCTCGCCACGAACGAGCAGTCAGGAGCATCCGTGTCCACCTGTGCACGCCTCGCTAGAGAGCCATTGGAAACAGATTTTTTTTTCAACTCCGCTGTCCACCCACCCTGCAATAGGGTGTTTTTTTTCATGGCTTCGTGTGTGGAGTTGAATAGAATAGAGTCGTTTGGTAGCGGAGATGGTAGAGTGGCTCCAGAAGAGAGAAGTTCCACCAAACAGCCCCAATTGAAACATCATCGTTTCTGTTGTGGTGGTCGATCAAATGACATTTTAAGAATTCTGGTTTCAAAAAATTCACTATCGTCTTCATGCTTACCGTAAGGTAGCTTTTGAAGCGCATCACGAAGTCCCAACTTGCAAGTTGAAACCACGACTATAGGACGGCTGGGCGCCAGGGCCAGCTGCCCACCGCGGTGTGTCCTTGCTGTACCTAGCCTGCAATGGCGGACTCTCACGCGGCAATAGTACCGTACGTGCATATCCGGCATCTGAAGGGCCACAGCCAGCTGGGGGCCGAGGCTGCATTGAACGCCTCATCTAGGCCGCCTTCTGCCCTTCTGCTTCCGTGTGCACCGGCTACCACGACACGACCGCACGATCCACGTGCTCCCGCGAAGCATGCACATCATGAGCTATTCATTCGCATCGTCGCCGACGTAGCTACTGTTTTAGTCTCAGTGATGCTCTCAAGACGTCAGGAAGGTAGCGCCTCGCTCCACTCACTACCACATGCGTTGCTTGCCTTAAAAAAACCAAATCCTCGTGGAAGCTCGTCTCCCCCATTCCATGCTCGTGTGTCGTGGATTTACTGCGCTGTGCGGCTGTCCGACCGTGCCAATCCGCCGCACTTCCGCCTCTATCCCGCGCCGCCACCTGCCATCCCCCACGGCACCTCCGTCTCCTGTGGAGAGGAGGAATCTTCCGTGTGAGGTACGCTGCCAGCCGTCCCACCGACTGTAGTTGCCGCTAGACCCGGTCGTCGACCTCACCCTCCACCTCCAAGCTCCATGCGCGTGCTCGGCGAGTGCAGCGATGCCTTCGTCCCCTGCCGTGTCGCCATGCTCCTTCCTTCGCCGCACCTAGGCCAAGCGGGCAAGAGAGGGGGGCGTCGTTGGCCAGGCTAGGACAGGCACAGGCGCAACTGGCCGTTGCAAGGCCATGCCACCATCCTCGACTGCCTGGGCAGAACTAGCCGTCCCCTGCTCTGTGCTGCATGGTACGGAAGAAGGGTGAAAACACATATTGCAAGTATCTGTTTCAAGTTTTTCAAATGTTTCAGAGGTATGATGTAAGTGTTTCATATGGATGTTGCAAAAGTAGTTCAGGATGTTACGCATGTTGCAATGGTTGTACATGTATGTTGCAAGCTCATGTGTTCTCAATGTTTCATCTATTTTTTCCGACGTACGTTGCAAGTGTGTTTATCTGGATGTTTCATATGTTTTCACACATAATATGTAAGTGTTTTATCTGAATGTTGCGTATGTTTAAAATGGTTTCAAGTGTTTTTCATGTGTTTTTGCAAGTGTTTCACACGCATGTTCAAATATTTCATTTGTTTTCAGCTGTATGTTGCAATTATTGTATCTGAATATTTCAAAACTAGATCGAGTGTTGCATCTCCCTCCTTGCCTTTCTGTGGTCTCGCCTCGGTGTCGGGTTCTGGAAGACAGAGATATTCCCCATTGTGTGTAGGTGGGTCCCATGTGCTCGCTGGTGGACGTACCAGGCGGGACGTAGATGGGCAGGCACAGAACATGAGACGGGGACGCACGGACGTCGAGATAGAGGGCTAGCGTGCGGACGCTGGCCACGTCCTCTCAGTCTAGCTTCCTCCACGAAGAGCCTGTGTCAATAATGCCAGACTTGTCCCGATTGTTCGTAACAGCTTTCTTAGCCCCTCACTCCATTCCGTTCTCCTATAAAGGGCTGCAACTTTGCGTATGGACGGATAAAAGACGCTTGGAGAAAAGGCAAGGCGAGGCGAGGCATCGTGTTCTTCTTGATAGGCCATCGAGGCTAGTGCGTGGCCAGGGACCAAATGGAGTGGAGTGGAGGGGTCCCTGGCTCTGAATCATGCATGGAACGGCATCTCTTAGCCAGCAAGCAAAATGTCCATGTTGGTGAACTCAAAGTTGTTTTGTTATTAGGCGAGAAAGACACCTCAGGTGGCTTCACAAAGTAGTCAGCTATATATTCTTAAAAAAACTTTCATTTTTTTCTGTACAAGTGCGTATTGACTTATGGAAATCTTGTACGTGTTGATACTTCGCGTATTTGACATGTTTGGTACTCCTCCACCCAAAAAACTTAAATTCTAGATATTTTTATTACTTCATCCGTTCTAAATTACAAGACGTTTTGATTTTTTATACATAGGTTTTACTGTGTATCTACTATGAGATGTTTTACAATACTTGTGGAGAATTTCGACGGCTCACAACGACCGATCCGATGGCCAGAAAGGCCAAAGGCGATGAGAGGCGATGGGAGGGAGGCAGAGGCGATTGCTATGTCTATGACCGGTGGGCCATATGTGCTAAATCGCTTCCCATCGCCTCCAAAACTAAGGGGGGAGGCGGGGTTTTTGTAGTTTTTTTTCTAATCAAGAGTATTAAGGTAACTTTATAAATACAAAATTTCATGTTTTGAGTACAATAATTAAGGCTATTACTATTGTTATTAGATGAATAAAAAACAGCGACCGATCGTCGCATGGAGCCGCCGCCGCCACCTTCTAGGTTTCACTAGCCGCTACTGCACGGAGCCGCTGCCACCCAAGTTCGTCCGCGTGCCTGATGCTACTCCTTCGGCGGCGTGCCGGGCAGCCCTGACCTGCGCCCTGTGCTCGCTGTCCTTATCGGTCGCGTTCATGGTTCAGTTCACCTTTTTCGCGGACGGACGAAAGTCCCCGGCTCGCCGGGCTCGCGGAAGCAGGCCACGAGGTCGTGGGCGGGCGGCCGCGCGCGGGCTCCGGGCCGGTGGCGGCTAGGGTTCCGGCGGCGGTCACACGCATCTGGAGGAGCCGCGCCATGCCTGGACGCCGCCGGGGCGCGTATCTGGAGGAGTTGCGTGGTGGTGGCGGCGGGGCGGCCGGGGCGCGGTGGTGGCGGCGGGGCGGCCGGGCGCGGTGGTGGCGGCGCTGTGGTGGGGCGGCATAGCTCGGGCCCAATCCCACTCCGATCCTATGCGATTTGGGAAGAATCTAATCCCAACCCAATCCTTAGTGGCTTCATTCAATTCAATCCGATCCTATCCAACTTGTGCATGCACTCACACATACATAATCCTGTTTAAGCCCTAGGGCCGATCCTAAACTAGGATCCAAGGGCCTTAACAATTGGAGCAGACCAGTATGCTCGCATACATTTGGACCAGGATCCAAGGGCCGATACTGTCAGTATGCTCGTATACATTTGGAGCAGACTTTCAATTGTGTATTAATCCATGATCAAACAACCATTGCTAACAAACAAATTGCAAGACAGTTAAGATAAAATAATCCTTAAAGTAATAGTCATCAATCTTCACAGGAACATTCGTGAAGCAAGAAACAAGTAAATAGCCCTGGTATAATACAATGATAACGCATGAAAGCACCAGTACAAAAAAAGCTAAAGCAAATAAATTAGGCCTTCTAATGGAGGATCCATTTCTTTGAACTGGAAGTTCTCTACAGCAGAGCGGATTCTTCAACGGTGTTGCAAGTACAAGAAATTTTTTTATGCAATGACTAAAATGTCTTTTTTTAATAAAATCAATAATTTGTGGAAGCGATGAGAAACGATGAGAAGCGATTACAAGTACTGTAAAAGGACTCATCTACTATATAGACAACGTATGTCTAGATATATAACAAATTATATATACCAAACCTAAAACCAGACCTAACAACGTATGTCTCCTCGGCTGCTATATATTTTTCTGTGGCTGTGCTGCTGCGATTGTGCTGCCGGCTTTGAGATTTGTGCTGCTCTCTTGGAATCCTATGCAAGCAGGGGCAGCAACAAGTGCAGACACAACGCTGTATAGCACAACCGATCAGGCTAATAGTAAAACGTACCCGAAGCACCATGGGAAAAAGGAAACCAATGTATCTACCGATGGGTGCAAGAAAACTTGTTAGGCTCAGGTTAAGTTTGGAAAAAAAACCCGAATGTATCTATCGGTCGGATCTCTTGCCGGCTTTGAACGTCGGAGAGATGGCATCACACTAAGACGATTCCTGCATGAAGAGCGAGCCAAGCGTGCGAATTGACGGGGTGATATAGATGGTGAGCGGCGTCTGCCCGCTTATTCTAGCGACCGAGAACAATGGAATAGATGACTCGTAGAATTCTATATTGGAATACTGTTGGAATGTATTTTCTCTTCCAAAAATCTAAATCGGACATTATGCGAGAATTGTGACTCTCTTGAAGTTGCTATAATTGATATTGGCTTATTGTTGTAATGGCAAAACCTAGTAACAAATTATCCATAACATTATCCTTGACTGTGAATTGTGACCGGAGATTCAGAGAGCAGCATTTATCCTTAGAGCATGTGGCCCTCACCTAAAGAAAGTAGCATTATCTAAGTTCAGAGATTTATAACAGTGCAAGAGTATGTATGTAAGCTCCATGCGACACATACAAAACACAGGAATGGAGATATGACCGAAGCACTTATATGATCTGACAGTGACATATGAATTATTTGCGTTTGGAGTTCCATTATTTCCATATAAGATAAGAAATTCATTAATAACCTTGGTGGAGCGGACGACTACAACGCCATTTGTTCCACGACAGTTATCACAAACGCTTATACTAGTATACTACTAGTAAAAAAGTGGCAGAACTTGTTCGCGAGTCAATTGGTCTGCCCTCTAAGGTCCAACTCACCTCAAGTTAAAAACTGTCACTTTCCACCATCGAGTGGAAAATGCTTTATTATACGCTATAAAGAAAGCGATCCTCAATTATAGATCGACTACTGCTTGGCCTAAACCGTCGTCTGCAATAATGTCGAAATCTGTTCCAAGGAAGCTTTTGCATTGCTTACTCAGAATGTTTGGCTGCATATATACAGTCAGACAAGGTATTAGCTTAATGGAAGTTGCACGTAGCCGACGTATGCATGCGCACGAACAGCCAGTGAGGGCAACCCCAACCTATCTCTCAAATTTTGGCCCTCTATCTCCTGAAATGAGAGTCTCTTATCCATATTCAAGCTCATACTTCTCAGCACACTCTAACCGAGCTCCTAAAACTTTCCTACTTTACAGTATATTATCATGTGCCCTGCTTATTGGCCCCACTTGTCAGCTTTGTAAGAAGAGAGGGAGGAGGATGAGAAGCTCCTACATCTAGGGGTTTAGGAGAGAGAAATGAAAGTTCCTCCTCCACCGGGGCTTGAATTAGGACTCGGTTAGAGAGTTTTTTCACGAGTCTAAGCTCTCATAATGAGATGAGAGATCAGTAGGAGTTTGGTTGGAGTTGCTCGCTATGGCTGCCATCATTTTTAAGGCCGTGATAAAGAAATGGAGGGGAAGAGAAGGCCGGGCGTGGTAGTTGGCTGGATCCAACTAGTATTACACGGATCAATGGATAGACGACGCGTAGATGGAGACGATGACGACAGTGACAACACGGAGGCAATACAAACCAATGGTGAGTTGTGCTGGCGCTGCACTGGTTAAGCCCATCATCAGCTGAATATACTAGAAAATATCCAGTGATTAACAGTATTAAATGCATCCACGTCGTGGCGACGGCAACCTACAACCAGGTGTGCCATGTGAGTCGCATACGTCAGCTAACCACTTTTCCTCCATTGTTTTCGAATTGGGTTAAAGAATTGCCTCCGGTCAGGTGGCTTTCGGCTAACACTTCTAGTAGTTTAGTATAAATAAGACCCAGTAAACAGGGATTTTGAAAATCAGGATTCTAGACAGTGATAATCGAGTTTGTTTGAATCCTCAGATTATATCGTTGCATAGTATAAGCAAAGTGTCTAAAATACCTTCACATACTGCATGCAATCAAAGGTTGAAGTAGTGAGTGGGCTATGAAAATCTTGGAGAGTCAAAGCATCTCAAGTTTGATCAAAATTATAGAAATAATTACAAAGATTTATGACATCAAGTAGATATACTATGAAAATATAATTAACGAAGAACCTAATGATACTTAGTTAGTATCATAAATGTTATTATCTTATCATATAAGTTTGGTTAAACTTAAATTGTTTTGACTCTCCAAGATTCTTAGAATGACTTATCACCCTATTCGCTTATGTTGATATTTGACTTATGCTGATGCTTATGCTGAAATGTTGTGAGAAAAAAACACTGTTCTATGTCTAAAAAGTAGCTCAAGCAAACAGTATAATTTCGGATGGAGGGAGTACCTGCTACAAAGAAGGTAAGAACCGACCGAAGATTCTTGCTTTAGTTGCTGTCCTACACGAGCAACCCTTTGCTTTGGCTCGGATGCAACCGACCAAATAGACAATTGGGCACGAGCAGTGTCCATCGATGTGACCTCGCCCTACGACGTTTTACATAATTGGCTACTGCTAACTCCGTACCAAATTATAAGATGTTTTGACTTTTCTAGATACATTATTTTCAGTATATATCTAAAAATAGTGTCATGAATTTAGAAAAGTCAAAACGTCTTATAATTTGGAACGGAAGGAGTTCTACGTTATGCAAAGAATATAAATTTACCTCTACCTTTAATCAAATCAAATTTATATAAAGTTGTAATCAAATTTATAGAAAGGAGTATAAGTATTTATAACACAAAATAAGTATATTATGAAATTATATTACAAGAAGAATTTAATAACACTTCTTTGGTCCCATAAATAATTATTGATATTTTTATATAAACATTAGGACGGAGGAAGTAGTTCGGTAGTTGCGAGCATGCATAATGCGTGGTGATTGCTATTGCTTTGTTAATGACCACTCATCTCACTGTCTCAGGCTAGAGCGTGTTGGAAAGGGTGGGCAGACTTTGTGCTAGCTGTTAGTGCTACGCTACCGTGGTTACTTGTTAAAGCTTTAAGCTTACTGAATTGCGAATTAGGTTAGATCGTGGCAGTTGTGCACTACTCGCGTGGCGACATATATTATATAACGGAGCAGGAGTAAAATGGAAAAGTTCATGGACAAACTAAGAACATGAAGTAACAACTAGTTGGCTAAAGTTTAGTCTACGAGGATCTAAACAAGCGAACTAGTGAGTGGGCTAACAACAGGCTCCAACTAGTTATTAGCCCACTAGTTGAAAGGTCCTAATATGGCTAGCGGGGATGAATAGCCTATTAAAAATCTACAAGATCACTAGAGCAATTTGATTAGTATGATAAACGGCGTAACACAATTTTACTCTAGCTCTACAAGAGTTGCAAGTCACCTATCCCACCAATTCTAGTTGCTATAATCTCTAAGTCAATCAATGGCTAAATCAATATGAGCTCTCAAAAGCTAGCTACACTAGAGAGCTCAACTAGGTGAGAAACTACACTAGCAAAGATAAGACAAGCTCTCAAAACTAATTACACTAAATAGCTTGTTATAACTAGTTTACGGGAATGTAAATAAGAGGAATGTAATCTTTATACCGCAGCGTCGAGGAATGAACCAATCACAATAAGATGAATACTATTCACGGGGAGAAATCCAATGAATCAATCACAATGGAGACACATGATTTTTCTCCCGAGGTTCACGTGCTCGCTGGCACGCTAGTCCCCGTTGTATCGACCAACACTTGGTGGTTCGACGGTTAAGAGGTGTATCATGAACCTTGTCCACACATCGGACACCGCAAGAACTGACTCATAAGTAAGGTAGCTCAATGATACGCGCAATCCACTAGAGATGCATTTGGCGCTCCGCCGGGAAAGGCACAAGAACCCCTCACAATCACCGGGAGGTGGCCAAGAACAATCACCAACTCTTGCCACAATTTCTCCGCTGCTCCAAGCCGTCTAGGTGACGGCAACCACTAAGAGAAACAAGAAATCCGCAGCCACAACGATCCCCAAGTGCCATTAGATGCAAACTCACAAGCAAATGCACTTAGAATCACTCAATCTCACTTTGGATTAGCAACCAAGCAAGGAAGATGAGTGAGAGAGAGTATGCTCAGCTTAAAAGGATGTCAAGATGATCAAAAAGTCAAGAGGGGTCCCCAAGAGCCAGCCACCAACTATTTATAAGCGTCTCCAAAGAATAGAGCCGTTAGACTCAACATTGTGCCTCCTGCAGGGCGACCGGACGCACCGGTCGGGTTGACCGGATGCAGCCTCAACGTCTGGTCGCTGCGCGCCAAGCTCACATATGAGCGCCACGTGTCCTCGTTCAAATACTGTGTGTTGATCTTCAACGGTTGCGAAGTTAGTCAGTGCGTAGTCAAAGCCGTGACCGGACGCGCCTAAAGAAATGATTGGACGTGGCCAACCCAGGGTCCGGTCGAGTCCAGTAAGGGTATTTTGCATGGAAATAGTGACACACGTGACCGGACACCGCCTCCTGCGCGCAACCAGTCAACACTGACCAGACGCTGACGTTAGCGTCCAGTCATAGCGTGACCAGCGTCCGGTCAGTGTTTTTCAGCGAAAAACACTTCCGCGACTTCGCCACCTTCTCAACCCTTGCTCAAATGTGCTAACCACCAAATGTATCACTTTGTGCACGTGTGTTAGCATATTTTCACAAATATTTTCAAGGGTTATGTTACCTCACACTAGGTCCTAATGCATATGCTCATGTGAATTCATCTAGTGGCACTTGATAACCGTTTTAACCGTAAAATTCCCCTCTTCATAGTACGGCTATCGATCCTAAGTCACTCACACCCTATATGGTGTCTTGAGTGCAAAACAAAAATAGCCCTATCACATATACCTTTGCCTTGAGTCCATTTTTGTTTTTCTCTTTCTTCTTTTCTAAGTTGAGCCATTGATCATCTTGTGGTCAACACCATCATCACCATGATCCTTCTCTAGGCTCTACCACTTGGCATGAGACTTATCATTTCATCTCTACACACTTGGTATAATGATTAGTTCCTAGATTTCATCAATTATCCAAAATCAAACTGGAGTTTTCACTAGTCCATCAAACCCAGCTATCAGGAACTAATTTTTCAACCGATGGG
The DNA here is from genome assembly GCA_038087645.1 of Saccharum hybrid cultivar R570. Taxonomy (NCBI): domain Eukaryota; kingdom Viridiplantae; phylum Streptophyta; class Magnoliopsida; order Poales; family Poaceae; genus Saccharum; species Saccharum hybrid cultivar. The sequence goes on along the minus strand of JAQSUU010000056.1, from coordinate 9,018,928 downwards.
AAAAGAGACACCGCTTACCACTTCTTAACCGCATTCGCTCACTCTTCTTCCCCATCTGCTCGGTTACGACGCACATCGGCTCGCTTTCCGTCTTTTGCCACGTCCGTGCTTCCTCGGCGCTGCCACCACCGTGCTTCCCTTCCGCCTCAGCCGCGCCCGTGGGCGGCCTGCCTCCACCTCGACGCCAGCGGCGAGCAGCCTGCACCGGCCCCAAGCGTGACAGCGTCCTCCACCTCCTGGATCAGCCTGTCTCCGCGGCTCCGGCATGGCCCAACGCTCTGCTCCTGCTCCCGGTCCAGCATGGCCCTCCACTCCCACTCCAACGTGGCTGGGCACTCCTACTCCGGCGTGGCTCTGACGCGGCCCGGCGCTCGGCGCGCTCCTGCTCCCGCTCCGGCGCACCCCAATGGCGTGGCTTCGGTGTGGCTCGGCGCGGCCCAGCGCTCCGCTCCCGCCCCGGCGCTACCCGCCTCTATGGAGAGAGAAGTCGAGATGCAGCGGATGTGCTAACTCGTGAGGGAGGGTGAGGGAGAGATAAAGCTAGGGGTATTCTAGTACATGGCGTCTGGATGAGACTGGGAGAGGGATAAAGAAAGGGATATCCCACTCTTTCAAAGGGTAATATTGTATCCTAGCTATCCATTCTTTACGTCTCATTTAATCCTAGTCGTTCATTCATTCCTTTTCCCTATCCCACTCTATGTATCCCTGTATTCAAACGCCACCGAAGTTGTTAGCTAGTGGATCCAAACAGGGCTGAACTAATCACTTTTCAACTAATTACTAGTCAGCTAAACACTAGTCCTAGCTAATCACCGGTCCTAGTTCATCCAAACAGGCTCTAACCGGTTTAATGCGAGCCTAGCTCAGTTGGTTAGATTCCTTATGGTGGAACCTACCCATCTGGGTTCAAGTCCTCAACTTGAAGATAATAACATTGTGTTTTTAGTGGTAAGCGACGTTCCCGTCGACAGCAAGGCGTCTGTGGCAATCTCGAGATGTACCGGCATAGGCTTTTGAAGGTGCTCGTAGGGGTAGAATTTGTGTACGTGTGTTCAAAGGGTGAGTATGCGTACGTGTTAAACGTCTGCGTCTGTACTTATGTAATTTGAAAAAAAAACTAACTATTTTAATTTTTTGTTCACTTCTCCCTTATAAGTGTGAAATTAAGCCAGGGAGATTACCATTCTTGCTCCTGTTTTGAAGACTAATTATGATTTTTATCTTTGTTTTTAACTTTATGGTTTTACCCTCGTTTGTTAAATCCAAAGCCACCATTCGCATCTATTCTAGATTATGTTAGTTGGAGGTCAAATAAATTATTTAAAGAAAAAAATTTCAATAAACTTAAAAGACAATGCCAAACAGTAACACCTTATCCTAACCCACCCAACTCCTGCAGATGGTTAGTTAAGTATGTGAACTTGTTAAAATTTGCTTGGGTTTGAAATATTTGCAATTTTTTTTGTAAAAGTTCTTTCAAAATATTGTCCAAATATGTCAAAAGAGTTTAAATCACAAATTACTCAAAAACCTAGAAGCAAATTCACACGGAAAAACTAGTGTTTTTTAGCTGAACTAGCACGATTAACTTTTTTTTAGAATTAGCACAGTTAACTTCTCTAAGCTGAACATGGGCAAACTCTCCCTTTGTTTTGAAAGGTAGGGGAAAATTCACAGCGTTAAATAAGCGTAGAATTTTAATTAAACTTCACAATAGAAGTGCCATAAAACTACATTGAGCACGAAAGTGTACACATGATAGCTCCTACCTCAACAAACCACACTAAAGTAACCAAACCAGGGTGCTTAATTAGTCCAAAGAAAAGAATATCAGAGTACGGAGCATATACACGTGTAACATTTTCCGTGTGCGAGTTCTCTCAATTATGAAACTATCAGCGCATCAGACACCACGTAGGGGTTTAGGCTCTGTTCATCCGGTTTATAATCCGTCTTTTTCAGCTTGTTTTTTCAGCTGGAACAGTATTTTTCTCTCACAACAAATCAACCAACAGTGTTTTTCAGCCGGCTTATCAGCACAGCCGAATGGGGCCTTAGTCAGCATCATCATCCACACTGGAATGAATTATATGCCTTGACAACAGATTAAATGAAACATCACGTATATAGTAGTGTATTCCTTTTTGTTGGCTCCCTTTAATTATGCAGTGGATTAGATCAGACAATAGATTAAATGAAACATCACATATATAGTGTAGTGTATTCCTTTTTGTTGGCTACTTGGCTCCCTTCAATTATGGAGTGGATTAGATCAGATTTAAAAGTCTGATTAGACACATCCTTAACGGTTAAGCCCTGTTCGTTTCGCTGAAATTTGGCTGCTGATGGATGCTGATTTGTTGTGAGAAAAACATTGTTCCTTTGCTGAAAAGTAAAGCTGAAGTAGTGCTAAAAAACAAGACGAAACACTTAAAAGGACTTCAATAATTCAGCGTGTATATAAATTTCACCAAATTTCAAACCGTTATAGCTGGAGTGGAGTCATTCACACACAGCTAGCTCCACCACCACCACCTTGTCAAGAAGTAATTTCTGGCGATTATCTTTTATGTGTCGGGCCTCCTTTTCTTTTTCTCCTCTATTATTTTCCTTAAGGAAAAGGACACATTCTTTTTACAAAATATGTTGTGGCATATTTTGATTAAGTATTAGTTTTCCATATTTTATTAGCAAGACACTGAGTTAATGTAGAAATGTCCGTTTTATTCGGTTTATAGAAGACTGGTTTAAAAGAGAAACACCAAATTAGCATAGGAAAATTTGGAACCAAAACCTAAATAACTTGTGTACTTCAAGTAATGTCTTTGATTCCACCAAAAGGGGTAAAGAGTTTTTAGAAGAAGGATTATTAGTTTTTATTGCAGTCTTTGCATGAATTTTGCATTTGACTATTCATTATTACAAGTTGTAAGGACACCCTCAACAGCAGAGTTAATTTGCTAGCTCATCATATGAGCTTAAAAAAAAATAAAAATAGAATAAGCTAACATGATAGTATAAACAAAGTATGTGAGGATAGACACATGAATCATTCTCTTTTCTTCTTAGTCAATAAAATATTCTACGCGCTAGTTGTTTTAATACTGTTGGAGCTGCATTAACGAAAGCAATGGCCCCTATATATTGCAGCAGTCTCACTCTGATTTTTTTTAAGTGATGTTGAGTTGATAGTGAAGGTGCGCAATTGACTTTTGAGCAACTATTCACCTTCATGCAATTCACTTTATATGTCAAGATAGCGAGCCACAATTATTTAGAGTCTGTTTGGAATCAAGGGCTAATTGCTAGCTAGCTTAAAAATTAGCTCTAGTACATCTAAACGGGAGGGCTAATAGAACTAGTTGTTAACCAAGTAGCTAGCCAATTATAACAAATTTAGGCTAATTTTTAGCTCATCTAATAACTAGTCATGTGTATCAAACATGTCCTTATTTGTGTTTGACCATATTGGAACTCAGAACCTCTAGCACAGATAACACATTGAGTCGTATTGACAGACAAGTTTAATAAAAAAAGCTTAACATCTTAAGGAAGATGGACAATTCGTTTTATATTTCAATACGTGACACAGTGCGCGCAGCACTTAGGCAAACAAATTCATGTCCATTTCAACTAGCCATCCATTTCATTTTAACAACGGGCCGCGCCACAAAAAAAAAACACGGACCAATGCAATAGGATGAGTTATACAAACCTTATTAGTAGTTATAGACTACGGTGCTTAAGGCTTAGGACGTGTTTGGTTTTCCTCTACTAAAGTTTAGCTACTAAAATTAATGACTAAACTTTAGTCACTCATGGTTGGTTCTAATGACTAAAAGTGACTAAAGGCTGTTAAACAGTTCAACAAAAACCAAACTACCCCTAATGAATACCCAAAATCAGGGTGGGGCCAGCAATAATGAGGGGCAGCCCTTGTCCATGAGGCACTTTCGCTCACTTTTGGCTACTCTTATATAACTAATATGACTAAACTACTTTAGTCTCTTTTTAATCAGTTTGTTTGGTACATTAGCTAAAGTGAGCAGAGGGAACTAAACAGAGCACACCACATTCCAAGGCAGTTTGCACGTCACGAGATATACTATACAGTAGCATTACGTGGCCGTGAACCCGTGACGGTTAATAATTTCTTGCTATTATTCAGGCAATCACTGTGGTCTCCACGGCGGCGGACCGGAGGACGGCCTCGACGTGATCACCGGCGGCCTCCCAGAGCTCCGGCAGCGCCTCTTGATGTTGTGGATACTCTCCAGCACCACGTCCGCCCCTGGCACCAGCGCCGAGCTCCCCACCTGCAAAGGTTCCAGTTCCATGGCGGCTCTCAGCATCCGCGCAGTGTATTGCAGAACGCACACGGCACACGCACGCACCGAGGAGAAACTGAGAAAAGCTTACGATGACTGTGTGGAAACCGGCGGCCTTCCCGGCGGCGATGTGTTGCGCGCGCTGTCGTTAAAGAACACCTTCGAGGGATCGGAGTGGTGGGTTCAGTCTCAGTGGAGAACGGACATGTACATGCGAGAGCAAGAGCAAGCACTGTGGTTTTGTTCGACGACGAGCTTGGCGATCTCGATGACGGCTTCCATGGACTCCAGCGAGGGCTTGCACAGGATCCCGCTGCCATCCTTCTTGTCGGTTGGCGGGTTGAGGGTCTCGAAGCGGATGATCCCTTCGAAGCAGTCCTCGAGCCCGAGCTTCTCCAGGACCGTTGCCGCATGGGCCTTGTCAGAGTTGGTGAAAAATCTGCAGACGGGGCAGGGGCAGCAGTTTCAGACATGAGCATAGACGCAGGCACGCAGCATATTCAGGCACAATTTGCCCTTGCTCATGGAAATTAACAAAGAGGAATTAATTGGGATCAGAATGGGGAAAAGGGGCTCACGATCTTCCTCTGCGGCAGGGAAAGCAGCAGCTGCCTGAGCCGGGTCAGGCTTCACCTTCTCGTACGGCAGCGTTCCGTGCACGCAGGCGTGGAAGTCGTCGTAGTCGAAATCGTACCCCAAAACCTAGCACGTAACGTGATGATCCAAATCAGGAAACATAAACGACATGTGTCAAAGATTATGAAACAGAAGCTTTGAATTGAATCAAGGGCAGGCATATATACCTTGAGGCCGGCCATTGTAGTCCCATACTCCCTGTACAGATCGAGGCACATCTTGGGGACCTGGCTCTCCTCGATCCGCAGCTTGTTCAGCATGTACTCTGCAATTTGGTCAGTCGTTATACTGCAATAGCAGATAGCACTGAGATTGCGGAGCTCGGATACTAGATTTGCATACCCTGTATGTTCTTGCGGCATGCTAGGTTGATGCCAAGGCTCAGCGGGTACAGAGTGTCATCCATGTCTGCGCGTGCAAGGTCAATTCATATTTGTTCATTTCAGAAGAATTATAGCAAGCAGTCGAACTTGGCTCCGGCAGCGTACTGTTCCATCTTCGCCGTCAGTGTCCTGCACTACGCCAGTACCCAACTCAAGCACCCTAGATGCCAAACGGAAGCACAACCACAATGTCCCGCAGCTCCAGAGGTTGATGGCGCCTGCATTCCACATAGCAGGCTGCCGTATTTATACACCAAAAAAGGGCCGCGGCTGGCTTCGTTTGTTGGAGGATGACAGGCACGCACGCACACGGCACAGGCATACGCATGACAGCGACGTCAGTCAGTGGGGGGTGTTTCAGTCGGTGATGTGGGTTTCTGAATTAGGTTTTACTATGGTACTCCAAAATAACCGTGAATTGTTTAGCAACCAATCAACCAATCGAAGGAAGCATCATAATAGTAAAAGGATCCACGTAATATATAAAGAAAAAAAATATTTGCAATCCAAATAACTCTGTCGGATAGCAACGCAGGATACAATATAAGTAGTTCCTTTCGACAAAGCGGATAGAAAGGAAGGATGGGAAAAATAATGTATCTCAATCAGAATGTAATCTGAGGTTGATTTAGGTGGTTTGGACTTTGGAGGAGATTCCCCACCCCCACCCCCCTTTTTCTAGGTTGTTTGTTTATTTAATTAATTTGTAAAATCTAAAAACTCAATGGCTCAGATTAGTGTAAGCTATCTCCTATCCTAATAGCTAATCAGAGTGCCATAGCATTGCCCTTCTGAATTCTAAGGGATTCCAGCTTAAACTACTCCAGGGCAGGGATTCTGCTTTACTCATCATACTCCATGAGAAAGCCTCCAAGTGCTCTCTGACGCGACGCCCAGCTCATGGACTGGAGCTGGCCTATGACGCCTGCTTTTGGCGCCGGATGCAAACGCAATGCAATTATGCAAGCGCAACCGACCTGGTGTGGATGATTTTTGGCTATGGTTTTTGCTGGTACAGGGGGCAGGAGCGGTCGGCAGGATTCGTGGCGATTGTGTGTGATGCTGGGATCACTCGGCATGGCCTGTGCTGTGCTGTGCTGGAAAGGAATCAGATCAGACGATGATGGGGTTGCCTTTGGCTTTCAGAGTAGGTAATAAAGCGCGTGTCCTCTGAATGGCATTTCTTAGGACGGGCCGCGGACGGTGTCAGTGTCGTTCGCTTTGGACATTGGACATGGCGTGGCGACCTGTCCAAGATAGCTTTCGTAGGCGTAGGAGACGAGGGGCTCTCTGTGTCTCCTGCGTCTCCGTTGCCTTTTTCATCGTGTCTCTCACTCAGGCGGCGACGACGAGGTTCACGTCTCAGGTCAGGCGGCGAGGCGACGCGTCCTGCTTGTCACCGCATCCGCACGAGGTCAGGTCAGGGTCATGGCCAGCGCCCAGCGCCGTCGCTTGTCGCCTTTATTAAAAAGATGCCCGGTTACTGTGAGGGGCATCTGATTTCTACCTCTCGGCCGTCAATTACCTTGTGTCCCTAACACGTGAGAGGTGAGGTGAGACCACTTGAGCCGTTCAAAGTGCATCGCTGCTGCTGCTGCATTGGCGCGCAAGGAGCTTTGGCTTCGTTTGTCGTAAAAGTAGCAGCCAGAAGCCCAGAAACGTGAAACATCGTCTCATTCAGTGTTTTGAAAACCTGATTCCCAAACGAGAAACGTGAAGGAACTAAACTGAAAGTCTAGGATGCTCTCAATAGCGCATATACATCTTTTTCACCATACATTTAGACTCTAGATTTTATGCCATGCTTTATTTGTGTAAATATCATATAGACACATGATATCACAGATCTACAGAACAAGATCATACTAGTTTCCTCAAATGCATTGCCAAAATAGAACATGTTCCCCGTTCCGATTACGTTGCTGAAAGAACAATACAAATAAATATTATCCCCTTCGTACGTACCACGGTTTTTACAAGTGACACCAATGTTCTAGGAATCTGGCCGCTAAGGATAAAGCATAGACCCCCACAATAAAAATTTGAAGAGAAAGGTGCCTAAATTACAAGCTCTATATATGCGATCTCTCATTCGGGGAAAATTTAGCTGGTTTATGCTTGCGCAGGTGTTACACCGGTCCGGTATGTTTGGGTTCTGACCGCTGCTAGGGCAGGGAAGCAAGGTCACTCCAACTCCCTGTATTGAACATTTATGATATCAAATAAGTGACATTTTATTTGTCATGAAATACATTTTTATAATATAATATCTATTTGATGTCATAAATATTAACACTCTTCTATATATACTGGATCAAAAATTTAAATAGTCAAGAATCGCATCATTTTCAGAACGGAGGTTAGTACTTGACACAAGCTGCTTCAACCTTAAGCTGTCACAACCTTAAGTTTGTCAACCCTATTCGAAGACACTTGAATGCCGGCAACAACTGAAACCCCAAGGCAGACATCGTAACTACAGTTTATTCAAACCAAAACGGTGTGTCGCGAGAACAATATTTAGTTCCATCACTTAAATGTTCAACATCTGCATTTGGCAGAGCAAGGATGCACACGTATCACTGAATTACAAAATCGCATCGAACGCGTCAGAATGTTAATGTGATCAGTTTTGAAGAAATGTACAGGCTATTGCATTTTCAGTGCACTGGGGGGCTTGAGCATGCCGTGTCGGTATCTGGCCCTGTTGTAGCCTGCGGAAGCAGGTGGGCTGATTGCTGCTAACAGCGAATGTGCCTGGCAGGTCGGCTGATTGCTACTCACAGTGAATGGCAGAGCAGGTTCAGTTCTTCGGTTTCTTTGGGACTGGAGGAGGTAAGCTTCCAGGCTTGGCACTTCGTTTGATGCCCAGGAAATGCTCGACCTGACGAAAAACCAGTCAACATCAGATCTCTGAATATATATAGCATTGTCCATCATTAAACAAGAATATTACAGAATACAACAGGGGATATCACAGGCCAACCTTTTTGTCCCCAAGCATGGGTGTTAGGCTCCCAGGTTGCTCTGTCTCCAAGGTAGCATAGCTACCAGCATCACTTGTTTGACTAAAATAAACACAGATAAACTAGATTAGTCATCTCATCAGGAAAAAATTTGAGAAGTTATTACATAATAATACATACATAAGATGGTTATCAACTTCGATTGGAAGGGGATGATTAACAGTGTCTCTATTGACAACACTCAAGCTCCCATATGAGCCATTGGATGAAAAAACAGATGGCTCATATTCTTATTTATATTGGGATCCCTCGTGTTCTATTTCTAAATTCATGAAGTTCCACAAATAACCATTCATGTGTCCATTTAGTTCCTCCAAAGTCTAAACTAAAGGCAATAATCCTTATCAAGTGGGTTTCCACTTGATACTTTTCCAAAGCTTAAAAGGCCAACATAAATAACTAGATAACAATTTTATATTAACTGATCAAGATTAATAAACAAAAGGAAATATTAGCAAAAGAAACAACTGTGTACCATAATGCAATACTACAATCAAGGGAGTAACATTTGTAAATATTTCGTTAAGGAATTCCAGGATATCAGAACAATTCGGCAAGCTTAGTAGGCTAGTGGCATCAATGAAAACTAAAATACAAAAGTGGAGGTTATAAGCATGTTGTGAGCATACCCTGTTTTTGCGTTGCCACTTAAAATGAGGTATGGTGTTTGGTTGCGGGATTGAGCCTCTCTCATCTTTTCCGCAGCCAATAATGGTGTGTCAGAAGATTTCATATGCTTGGTTTTCAGCTCATCCTCGTATCTCTTCTGGCGTTTTTCTTGTTTCATTTTACCTGGCCCCTTGCCATGAAACTTGTGCGAAAGATGACGGAATGCCTCCTTAGGTGTCATCTGAGGGGGAGAAAACACACATTGTTCAGGACAAACATTGTCATTTTTTCACATCCAATCTCCCAGACGTAAAATAAATTGCAAGAATAGCACCAAAAGAGAAATGATTATCATGTTGATGAAAAGAAGATAGTACTAACAATCTATATAAAGTTAGTTCTTGCCAAATTCATTAAAAATGCAAAATGCAATTCAGTAATTAATTTCTGTTGTGTCTATGCATCATGGAGACCCGGGTGGGAGTGGGCAGGACAGGACGTGGCTGAGTAATTACCACTCTACCAAATTCATCTATTCTTTCAATGCGAATGTCTTTAGGTCCATCCTCCACACCTATAAGCTTGCTCTTTTTCTTGTCTGTAGTTCTGCCTCCCCAATCTGTTCCCTCATTGAGGCTTCCTCGCTCCTTAAGAATCTTCAAAGCACCAGCTAAACCCTTGCCTACTGCAACTTCATGTATAACCTCATCTGGTTTGACTCCATCCTCTTCAACCTTGGCTGGTATTTCTGTCAGAGCTTCCTCTTCCATCTCTGCCAACCCATTAGCGTCATCTTTTGCAAGATTACCTGAAGGCATGGCATCATCATCTTCATCCATAAACACATCATCTTCTGGCTTGCGTGTTCCTGGTAAAAGATAACAGCAGTAGTCAATACTTAAGAGCTCATTATCACTAGGACTTATAAACTCTATCACAAATCTTCAAAAATTTATATGGAAAAACCTTCAAAGAGGTTACCTTGATTCAATTGTAGTCCCCACACGAACTCTTCCATCTCTGTGATAACAACCTTATTCTGTTCTGAATCTCCTTCTGCGGCTTCTGTATCCTCTTGGCTCTTGGTTGCAGTAGCCAGTTCAACTATGGACTGAGGACCAGAAGCAGCAGCCTCTTCCTGCTTCCTTAGGGCCAACTTTCTTGCTTGCTCCAGATATTTCTGTAGATCTTCATAATCATCACCGAAAACAAGTTCTTCTTCTTCAGCTGGTTTAGTAGGTGCGGTTTTCTCCTCGCGCAATGCTCTTGATGCCTCTTCAGCCTTTGCAATGGCAGTTTGATATGCACTATTTCTCTTTTCAGCATCAGCCGCTTGCTCTTCCTCCCTAGCGGACTGTCTCTTTCCATCGTTCCTGGACCCACGATCAGCGGCCCCCAATCCAGAAGCAATTGCTTCTGCCTCAAGTGCATCCAGATCCAGCTTCTCCTTCTTCCTCAGGGATTTCTTTTTCTTTGGTTTTTTATATTTAAGCATTTCATCAGGGGTAAAATAGTCTGTTGCCGTCTTTGTGGTGGAAGTAAGGTCTTCTGTCTTTTTCTGAATATAATTACCTTCAATCCTTTTCCGGAGCTGGCAAAAAAATGTCTATCAGTTCATGCAGTCCACCAGCAGAGTGTATTTGTATTATCCCAAGAAACAAGGGAGATGCCGCTAGTGACATATTATGGTTTATAGGGCAAAATATAAATCACCTCTTCTAGCTTCTTTTCTGCTTCACCGGTGAAACGTCCACCTTCATCAAGTGTCACACCCTGATAAGTTAAAAGACAATACAATTACAGAAAATCCTGGAAATGCAAGCAAATGAAGCTAAACAGAATGTTTACCTCATCTTCCATTTGGTCATCATAATGCGACAGCATCGACTTCTTTGACAATGAATCATCGCTGAACCTACAAACAACCAATAAAATGAAGATTAGCGGACAAATCTATGAGACAATAGCAACAACCAACGACCATGTGTGAACTTACTTGTCATCATAAGTTCCTTTCTTCTTTGAAGCCTTATAAGCTTCATCTCTTTGTTTCTGCTCACCAATCTCAATGTTCTCAAGCATATCAGCATCTACAAATTATTTTCTTTTAGAGAAAATGGCCAGGCTGAGAAAAGATGAGGGGGAGAGAGAGAGAGAGAGAAACCTTTACCTTCATTGATATCCCATTGGCAAGAATACTCTGATCTTTGAGAGTCATGACAACTGCACCACCTTCCAAAACCTTATCAAGGCCATGAAGAACCTTAACACCAGATAAGTGGTCTGTTTTTCCCAAAACAAAAAACAAAGGCACTTGTAACCATGATTGCAATTCACAGTATATTAAAAACAAACAATTGTATCACCCCCAAAAAATGTAGCAGTTAGCCAATTGTTAACAGTTCCAAGAAAAAAATCTTTGTGACAAAAGATTTGTATATCACTACCTCCAACTTGTGTGTCTTCCTCTTCATCATCATCGTCATCACCATTTTCTGCCAAGATATTATCCTGACATCAAAACAGATTAAGGTTAGTGAAGGACACATAACTTATGACAATCCAAAAACAATTGGCAATAATAACCTGTTCCTCCAATGCTCGTGCAAGACGTAATGCTTTCTCCTTTTCAGCTTGCCTTTTTTCATCAAGTTTACGACTCTTTCCCACCCATGACAGTATCTCAGAAGCCCCATCATTACCATCCAGTATTCCTCCTTCCTTTTTGTCCTTCAATCTTTCCTCCTTTGCCCTACAGGAAACAGCCTGATTTAGAAAATATTTACATGTTTCATTGCTTAATAGCAAGATTTGACAGCAAGAGGAAACATTATAACTCTAGCTTGATCATGATTTACAAGCTCTATTGCTTAATAAGTGATGGATGAAGATGGAAAAGGGAAGCAGAACCAAATCATGACATACTTAGTTGTACTTTGTTGAACAGAAACAGAGATTATTAGTTGATTCAGGAATGATATACAGACCGCTAACAGATACACCATCCGTATTTAAATATATGACATTTATGACAAGCTAATTAGTTCTAAAAATGGAGGGAGTACAATATATGACAATCATGGATTACACTGAATGGCCATGGTTCATTAGCAGATAGACCACTACCAAAGGTTTCTGTTGCCTAAAGTCTTAAGCCCTATAAGATGTTCCTAAACTTGCATGTTATTTATGCTTTACGATAAAGATTGCCAATGTTCTTCAGTGTAAAGGTTTCTCTGTTCATATTTTCAACATCAGTAAGACAGTATTTTCCAAGTTGTTTTAACCTGGGAACCTTAGGAAATCTTCAAAGTTGTACAGGTTTATAACAACATAAGACTGGTTTCAACCAAAATGCACTTCATATGCGCACTAAATGTGCTGGAGACAGCCATCAGCCACAACTTTGCCTCACTAATGCATATGAACGCAACAAGTAAAATAAATCATACAAAAATTAGACGTATTTGCAATGTTGGTTGGTTATGCGTAAATGCTGTCTTGAGTTAACCTATGTATCAGCAGAGAAGGTGACGCAGTTAAACGTGGCAGGAAGACGATGCCCGTGAGAATATTATTAATTCCATTGAGTTGCTCTATCACCTATATATATCATTCTGAACTGAGGCAAATGACGACATACAGTTGCTCAACACACTATCAAACATATGAAGAAGGAAAGACCAAGGAATTACCTTGCAATGCGCTCTCTGAGCTCATCTGCTGCGGGCTGCCCAGCATCCCCTGAGGCATCAACTCTCTGCTTCTGATGCCCCTTGTCACCCTTGGATGAACCTGCATCATCTTCTCCACGACCCTTCCCCCTTGACTTCTCGTGATCCCTATCCTCCCTCTCTGCCCTATCCTTGTCCTTGTCTCTGTTGCGGCTTCTCTCCTTATCCCTGTCCCTCCGCTCCCTTTCCTTATCGCGCTCTGCTTCCTTATCCCGGTCTTTGCCACGGTCCTTGTCACGCTGCCGATCTGGTTCCTGCTCCCGATCCTTGCCCCGGTCCCGGTCCCGGTCACGGTCACGCTCTGACTCCTTATCCCGGGCCCTGTACTTGCTATCCTTATCCCTATCTCTCTCCCTCTCCCTGTCCCTGTCCCTGTCCCTATCCCTATCCCTATGCTTACCATCATCCTTCTCCCTTCTCCTGTCGTCCTTCTCTTTCTCCCTGTCCCTTCTTCCACTACCGTTGTAGTCCTCCTCCCTCCTATGCCTCTCCCTCCTCTCCTGATCCCGGTGCCGCTCACCGCCGTCCAGCTCCATCTCGTCCACCGCAGGCGCAGACGACATTGGTGACCGAATAACTTTTGCAAAAACAAACGAAATTATTAGGCATAATCAGGGTTCCAAAAAGTAGCACTACGCGCACGCTTCAGCGCACTGAAGCGCTAAGCGGACGGGTAGCGCTTCGCTATGGGGCATAAGCGCTCCCAAAGTGGCGCGACCACCTTGGTGGAGCAACGGCTGCTGGCTCCCGTTGCTCGCCGGCCGCGCGCGGCACGCGGCGCAGCCGCAAGGGCCTGGCGCCGTCGACGGTCCAGCGGAGGCGGAAGGGGAGAGGGAGGTGCGTACACAGGGTCGCCGGCCGGTGTGCGGAGGACGGAGGCGAGGGCGCGAGGCGACTGGCAAGAAGCGAGAGGCAGTTGCAGGCCCAGGATTTTGAAGCTGGGTATTCAAAATGTATATAAGGGGAAAAATTCAAAATGTATATAAGGGTAAAAAAATTCACAATCAAAAGGTTAATATTTGGCATGTGTAGTGGCATAGTGCTGTATAGTCTATATCTATATATAGGAAATATATAACACATAATTCAGTATGATTTCATATATTCAAGAATTTGACCACAAATTGAGCATATAACTCTCTCTTGCTCAACCTCATCTTGTGACTGTTTCTCCACTTTGCAACAAGAGACTAGACTAAGTAATTTGACCACAAATCTATGATACCACTATTTTTTTCATACTTGAGACCTAAAATGAAATCAAGAGACTAGACTAATAAGTAATTTAGGGACAAATTGCTATCCCTAACAATTTGGATAGGAAATTCGAAGCCTGAATCTCAACTTACAGGAACAGCCCTCGCTGCCTCGCTGTTCGGGGTTGCTGCTGACCTGCTGTGTCTGCGTGCTTGCGCTGCTGCTGCAGGCCGGTGCCGCGCAGCCGCGGTGCGTGCTACCGGCTGCTGCCTGTTGCTACCGGCCTGCCCCTGCCTTGGAGACTGAAGTCGCGCGCCGGCCGTGCGCGATGGCTCGGTGCGCCCGTGCCGCCGCCGCTCGTCGGCCACCAAAGCGCCGCCACTCGAAGCTAGGCTAGGGTTCGCCGGACGCCGGTTCAGGGAGGAGAACACGGAGTCGCGTGCGTGACCACGAGTGAGCGTGGGGGAGAGGAGTTGGGAGCAGGCGTTGTTGGGCCTGCGGGTGAGAATATGGGCTGCTGGACGTCTGGGCCTTCGGGTGGGGAGGAAAACGAGTAGTAATATGTTACTTTGGGCTGATTTCATGTATACTAGAAAGCGCGTGAGTAGCGGGCCAAGACAATGTGATGTTAAGTCTTGGACAAGCCCAGCTAACCATAAGAACAGGCCCAACAGCTGCTCGAACAGTGCCGACCAGAAAGAGGATTTATTATTGCTACAGTATATACGACGGACTTGAGGTTATACCGTGCAGCAGCAACAGCAACAGTGTATTCTGTTTCCATCGTCCGAAGATGCCGCACAGCACAGCAAAGGCATACAGGTACAGCCATACAGTGACCGTCGACAGCAACAGCGGCAGCTGCTGCCGAGGCCGCAGCGAAATCGCCGCTCCTGCAGAGTCTTGCTTGTCACGGGCATTGGTCATTTTCATTGGACCAGCCGCGCACAAGTCCGGAACAAAAGCCCGCGTCACTGCATCAGTTCACCCCTGGCGGGCGGCGGCTGCCCCGCGCACGGTGGCCACAGGCCCACAGGACAGTGGACACGGCTGACGATGGCCCGGCGCACAGCGCAGCACAGCCACGAGCCCACGACACTCGTCTGCCTCTGCCCTGCCCGGCGGGTGGCGGCGGCGTCCCACGTCCGCCCCATCATGATTTGATTCGTTCCGAGGCTGGGGCCCGGGGGCTGCGTGGGCCCCGCGCAGGACGCGAGTCCGTCTGCGCCGATGACTCGCGCTTTCCGCGGTCTCCGCCCCCGGTCACATGCGCCCGCTCCACCGTGGGGTCCGCTCCCTGCCGCTGCCGGCTGCCGCCGCGCGCCCGCAATCGCCTCGGCCTGGTCCCGACTCCCGACGGCGCGGCGCGGGGCGGTCCAGGAGCACAACAGTACACAGGCGTCGCGCGCCCAGAAGCTTCCCCTACTACGCTGTTTCCTAGGCCGCGCCCCGCGGCCGATCCGCTCGAGGGGTCCTCTGCTTTTTCTCCACACCGTGGGATCTGGACTGGACGGGCAGGATCGCGCGGACTAGGCTCCCGCGGTGGTGGTTGGCAGGTGGGCCCAGGATCACTCGGGAAACACGTCAGTCCATGTGCGCGCTAGGGACCCACGGTCCGCGGCTGGGAGCGCCGCGACACGCAGCAAATGGGCAGCCAAGTCGGTGGTGATAAGCTGCTGCTTGGGTGCGAGCCGGCTACAGTCGAAACAGGCCATTCCGGGGACTGGGAGGCACCCGGCAAAAGGTTTGCATGATTGCCGCTTGCGACAAAATAAAATAATTTTGACGAATCTTAGGTGCGCCGGCAAGATACGAAACAGGCAAAATGCATCTGTACCTCTGCTGGAGAAAGTGTACTAGCTTATGCTTAGGGATAAATCATAAAACCTAGGCAAAGTACTTATACATACAGCTTAGATTCCATCATTGCTCTTGTGAAATATCCGGAATAAATGCCATTTGATCTAACTATTTATTTTGGTTATTATGTGCATCTACATTTCTAGGCGTCCAAATCAAACAACCCCTTCTTCTCTACTATACCTTTCTGGAAAAGAAAAGGACCATACATCCTAGGTACAATCATTCCACAAACTTTCGCATGGAAATCAGTGACAAGTACCTATCATACACTTCTAATGCTCATCGAATCCAATTTAGAGGGTCTGCATAAATTCCAACCTTAATGACCTACATCATCAGTACAAAAAGCAATAGCTTTTTATGCGTTTTGAGACGAGACAATATCTTACTAACGCCACCAAATGCTACTGACGTCGACGAATCCTCCAGAAAAGCCATGTTTAAAGTTTTCGCTGATGTAATCGCTGGCTTGTTGCCCTCGCTTTGCTTGCCCGTTACACCCAGCGCTAACCCTTCCCTTCACGGCTTTTTACCTGTGCCGGGCCAAACCAAACCAGCGGCATCATCCGCACCAACCAAACTACCCGGGGCTTACCGTTGAGCCGCTCGTATTAAGCCACAAAATCCATTTGTCAAGCCGCCAGGTCGTGACACGGACACCTTCGCTTTTTTGATCGAGTTCTCGTCCATCCAAAAGCCGATTCAGACGGGACGACTACGCTCAGACGTGTGGACCTGTCCGGACGTCCGCGCCATAGTTTTTCGCGTAGCAATCTACGCTCGCGCTCGCACAAAAACAGCACGCCCCCATCGGTGTCTGGGTTTCACATGCCTACGCGGGGGCCGGCATCGCCAGACCGCGTGTGGGGGCCGCTGCTTCCCTTTGGCTTCTCACACGCATTGAAACATGTGTAACGCCCGTCCTCATTTACTTTTGAAACATTTAGATGCAACACTTACAACATATGTCTGAAGACAAATGAAACACTTAAAACATGCTTCTGAAACACTTATAAAAACACATAAAAACACTTGAAAATCATTGCAAACATACGCAGTATCCAGATAAAATATTTACAGGATATGTGTGAAACATATGCAACATCCAAATAAACACTTTTGCAACAATACGTCCAAAAATACAGATGAAACATTTGGAATAGACCAATATATGTGTACGACCATTGCAACATTCTGATGTACATAGCATTCATCTAAAACAATTGCAATATACCTCTGAAACAACCGAAACACTTGAAACATACGCTCGCAACATGCGTTTTCAGCACATTGCAAATGGAGGCTCGCCGACGTGTGGAGTTCACCAGAGGCAGCACGCCATCGCCACCATCGATCAGATGGATTCCACCTACTAAGAGGCTGGCGGGGACCCCTTCACGCCCGCTGGTATTGTTGGCTCGATACGCAACTCTGTGCAGCCCCTGCAGTCGGCGATCTACCACCATCGGATTTCTCGTCGTGCAGTGGATCTGGTGGAAGGAGCAGCGAGGCAGAGTGCGCGCGGGCACCCACCGTGCGTAGCGCGCGGAGGTGGCCACGCTTTAGGCCACGTCGGGAGAGATGGAGAGGAAGAGGACGGAAAGACTGGGTGGAGATGCGGATGGTGTGGAGCCTGCCGCGTCGACCGTGCGGGGGTGGGAGCGGTGGTGTCGGCGGTGGTGGCCACGAGTACATAGCGGAGTGCTTGTGGATGTTTTTTTCCAATGCGGGCAAGCGCGCGTGAGTGGTGCCGCACGATAGACATCTCGTTCGGCTGGCTGATGGCCGGTGGCTGATGCTGATTTGTTGTAAGAGAAAAAATACTGCTGGCTGACTGGTGGCTGGTGGCTGATGCTTAAATAATATGAGAGAAAAGCATTGTTGGCTGGCTGGCAGCCAGCCAGACCGGGGGGTCGTCGGATGCCCTAGTCCCATTCGTCATTTACTGTAACAGAAAACAAAAAAACAATCTATATGCGACACTGCAAGCTACTGTTTTCCTGAACGCAGTTCATGCACCGATGGCGATCCCGCGGTTGAGGTTCTTACTTCCTGGTCCTGGGTCTACCATTCCGGTGCACAAGCCGGAACCAAGCCGAGCCGGCGCGGCGGAGGGAGGCAGCGGCTCGTATATCAGCGACAGGATGACGCTGACCGATGGGACCAGTTGGCTGGCCCGCATGGCAGAGCGAAGCTATACTAGGCGAGGCAGGAGCAGGAGTCTACTCTCGGCCGCCTCTCTCGCCTGCTCCAAATCCCCCTTCCCCACGCTCCGCCACAACCCCCGGTCTCCGGCCACCGTGCTGCGCGCAGGACGAGGCCCGAGCCTGCGCGCTTGGTCTACTGCCATGGACGACGAGGCCAAGTCTGGTCCTCAATCGGACATGAACACCGACGCTGCCGCGGATGCCGAGGCGGCCGCCGCTCCGCTGCCGCCCTCGAGCTCAGAAACGGCGGACAGAGAGGAGGCAAAGGTTGAGGAGGCCGATGAGGAGGGCCAGGTGGTTGAGCGGTTGGTCGAGCTGGTGAGCGAGATCGCGGCCATCTCGGACTTCAGGAACTCGTACCGGCGGCAGTTCTGCAACCTGTCCCGGCGGATCCGGCTCCTCGTGCCCATGCTGGAGGAGGCCAAGGAAGCGCCCGCGCCGCTTCCGGCGGCGTCGGAGGCCGCGCTACGGCGGCTCAGGGACGCGCTCCACGCCGCCCGGGAGCTGCTCCGGCTCGGCAGCAGCGGCAGCAAGATCTTCCTGGTGAGATTTCTCGCTTAAGGCCTGTGTGGCTTTGTCGTCTTGCTTATGCTCGGCCGCTTAATTTTCTTCTGTTTATACTGATTTTCGTGATAAATTATGATTTCGCTGTGGTGGTAAGAGAATTTGCCTGGCAAATCGGAGGGAATTTAAGTGTGTTAAAACACTACGGAATTTAGCACTTCCGACGGCACACCAAGGAATTTAAGTTTTTGCCTGCCACTCTTTTGGGTTATTACGAAATGTGAATTACTTGGTGAAGGTTTGACTAGGTTTGGTCTTTTGGAATATCTTGCTGTCAAATCAATGCCGAGTCAGGGTATTTGACATTGTTTAATGCCGCTGAACAAGTCTGTCCAATATCTTAGGTGTTACCTTTTTCGTTTATGCATACATTTCAGACTTGGCGAAACCATGTTTTGCCACTTGGATCCGATTATGCACCTTCTAATTATGGTGTAAGCGGCAGTATCGTTGTATTCCAAAGTTGTTTAGTTTGTGCCTTTGCCCGTTGAGGTCTTAATATGCCATAAACATAGTACCTACAAGCTTCATAGCTGCAATTTTTTTCTGTGAAATACGGAGTGAAAACTCACCATGTAATTACTCCTACTATTTTTATTTACTGCTAGGTTGATTACCATACCTGGTTGAACATTAGCATTTGTGCAGTTGCACTTTCTATTCCATTTCTGTGGCGCAGGCGGATAAGAATGGCCGTGATGCTAGTGTAAACTCTTATGAGCAGAAGACATATGCCTAGAGAATGTGGTTGACATGGATCTATAGCATCAAGCTCCACACTGGAACAGATTTTTAACTTAATTCATTGCTTTGCTTATATGGACTAACAGTAGTGGAGTAAGATGAGTCAACCAGAACATAATGGTAGTCATCTGGTCACAGAACTTTCTTCACTGGAAACTTAAGCTAAACATTTGTTGTTGCAAGTGTAAAAGCTGTGCAGAATTTTAAAGCTGCATAGTCACAAAAAAAAGCTGCATGATTCCATTGTAATGTTGTAAGGGAATTGCTCCAATACTCCTCTTTCTAAAAATAGCACACATCTCAAAGCAGTCCATCTAATTAATTTAATACTCTTAATTATTATCCATCTAGTCCCGCATGGGCCTGGTCCTTCAAAGCCTAATTCGTGCCCAGCCCGAATCCAGTGCAGTTGTTAACATCTGCGCGTCCGTCTCCCTTAGTATCTCCGGCGCTCTTCCATCTCGTCGTGAGGGAGTCTGGACTCACAAGTCGCAAGCTCCTACCTCTTCTGTTTTGTGTGAGGATGTACATCTCGCATGAGGAGGTGTGCTAGGGCCATTCGCTGCTGGTTCTTGGCCGTGTGAAGTCTGCTGCCTCTAAATCTCTAATGGCTGCTGCCGTTGTTGGAGGTATGTGAGGGCGACCACCGTGACAGTTGCGTTGATCTTGGACGTCGCCGCAGGCATTGCTGGCAAGGGAGCACCACCATCTCCATCTGAATGCATGGACACCACATCTCCCATTCCCGATGGTGACGAAGAAAAGGCATATAAGATGGACGACAGGAAGAGTCCACGATGATTGCACTCCACGACATGTGCGCTCGAGGGCGGGGCATCGACATCAGGTATACGTATACGTATATTTCTGCCTCCATGAGAAGGGTGACATGCCTCCTCGTGTCGCCGTACATGGACCGGTGGACGGAAGTATGGAACAGCGCGCACCAAACAAAGGCCATATATAGAAGGGAGATATAGATGAGATTGACTTGTGCTGGAGAAGTTGTGGATGGAGCTCCGCTGTCGTGAAGGACTCATCTCGCGAGAAAGCTCCGAAGAAAGCTGATGTAGAGGATTGGGTTTGGGCTGCGAATGATTTGGGTTGGAAGGGCCCAAACAGGCAAATGAACATAATGAAGAAAATGTTAACTTATTTAGTTGGGCTGCTTTGAGATGTGTGCAATTTTCAGAAAGAGGAGTACTGGAGCAGTTCTCATGTTGTAAAAGGTGGTCACATTTAAGCAAGTGGTGATGTCGTTACTTCTGAGGCCTTGTAAGAGGTTTGCATGCTTATTCATAGGAAACATTAGTTCGACATCACTGTAAATTACTCTATTTAGATATACAATTCAATACCATCCAAATATGTCTTTTTTCCTTTATCTTACCAATTTGGTAGTTGTCTCTATCCACATCACTCACCAAGTCGTCACTGCCATGTCTCCATCAAAAAGTGGAAATGCTAGTAGCTCGACTCACTCTGTCTTATTTACCTTGACTACCAAACTCTTTTCCTCCTAACTCGAATTGGCCTCTGGTGCCGTGACCGTGAAGCATGAGGATTGAGGAATCAAGGTGCTGCCCCACTGAACTCCTTTGGAGGATAGGATATGGCCTGGGAATTTAGTTCCATCGCCTCTATCACATGTGATCAAGCTGAGTTACCCTTATCTACTACTGCCTCCACCCTACGCCCTACTTTACATAATGTTTAGATCCTATACGAGCACTAAATGAATCCTATATATTTGCACAAGCTTGTTTGTTGTAGACCAGTATGATTTGGTACTAGATCATATATGACTATATGAGCATCAAATGAAGCCTATCATTAGATCCCTGCATATCCCTTGTGTGGTTAATTTTCTCTTATGTTGTGGTGATCACTTTGGCAGTAAGCACATATTTAAATATTATTTGTGCTAGATACACCAGCTTGACCATTCATACCATAAAGCCTCTGCTATTTGTAGGTTCTTGATAGAGAGAAAATAATGAAGACTTTCCAGGATGTCACTGTAAGACTTGAACAAGCCTTAGCTGGTATCTCGTTTGATGAACTTAATATATCTGATGAAGTAAGAGAGCAGGTAGATTACTATATTCCAGAGTTTCTCTTTACATTCATGCTTTCTATAGTACTACCATTTTGATGTTTTTTCCTTGTTCTGTATACCATAATATCTGCAATGTTATGCAGGTTGAATTGGTGCATACTCAGTTCAAAAGAGCTAAGGAACGATCAGATTTATCTGATGATGATCTTTTTAATGACCTGATGTCTCTCTATAATTCAAGCAGCAGTGCTAGTGTTGACCCAGATATTCTTCGAAGGTTATCTGAGAAGTTGCAGCTTGTCACAATATATGACCTCAATCATGAATCTCTGACCTTGCATGAGATGGCTAGAGGCGGTGATCCAGGTGCAGTTGTTGAAAAGATGTCAATGCTCCTCAAAAGGATTAAGGATTTTGTGCAGACAGAAGACCCTGAGATGGGTGCTCAAGCAAGTACAGCAAACATTTCCCCAAAAGACAACTCAGCACGTCCTGTTATTCCTGATGATTTCCGTTGCCCAATATCACTGGATTTAATGAATGACCCAGTTATTGTCGCCACTGGGCAGGTCATACTTTTGTCCATTATCCAATTAAAATGTTTCCATTCAATATACAGACCTTTTGCATTTCAGCTCACTAGAATTCCTTGCATATGCCTCTGCAGACTTATGAGCGGGGGTACATAGAGATGTGGCTGGAGGCTGGCCATGATACCTGTCCGAAGACACAGCAGAAGCTTGCCAATAAATCCCTGACTCCAAATTATGTCCTACGTAGCCTCATAACTCAATGGTGCGAGGCAAATGGTATTGAACCTCCAAAACGCCCTGCTCAACTTAGGGATGCACCATTGCCATGTAGTGCTGCTGAGCATAGCAATGTTCTTGAGCTTCTTCAGAAACTGTCATCCCAAAATCTTGAAGATCAACGTGGCGCTGCTGGTATGCTTCGTCAGCTTGCCAAGCGCAGTGCTGAAAATCGTGCTTGTATTGGGGATGCTGGTGCTATTCCTATTCTTGTTAGTATGCTATCAACCACTGATGTTATCACCCAGGAACACGTGGTCACTGCTCTCTTGAATCTTTCCATCTATGAAGAGAACAAGGCAAGAATAATCTCTTCTGGAGCTGTTCCTGGAATTGTGCATGTATTAAAGAGGGGCAGCATGGAGGCTCGGGAGAATTCAGCTGCCACATTGTTCAGTCTATCTATTGTAGATGAGAACAAGGTGACTATTGGGTGCTCAGGGGCAATTCCTGCGCTTGTGCAGCTATTGAGTGATGGAAGCCAACGGGGTAAAAAGGATGCAGCAACAGCACTATTTAACTTGTGTATTTACCAGGGCAACAAGAGGAAAGCTGTTAGAGCTGGATTGGTACCTATACTACTAGAATTACTCATGGAGATTGAAAGTGGGATGGTAGATGAGGCCCTTGCAATATTGGCAATCCTCTCAGGCCACCCTGAGGGGAAGACAGCTATTGGCGCTGCTTCTGCAATACCTGTACTTGTTGGAGTTATCAGAAATGGATCTCCAAGGAGCAAGGAAAATGCTGCTGCTGTTATGGTGCATCTCTGCAATGGCGAAGGCGAACAGCAGCAACAGCATCTTGCTGAAGCACAAGAGCAGGGCATCATGTCTTTGCTGGAGGAGCTAGCAGAAAGTGGCACAGACAGAGGAAAAAGGAAAGCTGTGCAGCTGCTCGAACGAATGAATCGGTTCCTAAAGCAGCAGAGTCAAGCCCAAGCCGAAGCAGAGGCCATAGCACATGCTCACGAGCAAGCACAAGCACAAGCGCAGCCTCAGATCCTGGTTCAAGCTCAAGCACACGCAGATATGCAAGCTGAGCGATCACTACTTCCCACTTCATCAGATATTTCTGATAGATGAGGTTTTTGATCAGCAGCATGTTTTGTCTAGTTATTGGCTTGTTTTTTTTAGCTCAGGCTGGCAGGTGGAAGATTGTCTGCAACTGTTATTGTGGAGTTTTCTGCTTTCTGTTGAACACTGCAAATTAGGAGGTCTGGGCAGCGTGATTTAGGTCCATGAGCATGTTGACTAGTGGGCTCTGAGGCAGCTATTAACCTGCATGTGTTGGTAAAATGTACCGGTGATTGAAGGTAGTATCCTCGAGTTTTAGGGGGGGTGTCGTTGAACTTGTACCCGGTGCCCAGTGCAGGACTAATTCTGGTGTCCTAGGTTGAGAACCTTACGTGCCTGACAAAGTTGCAGGGAAGCTTTGTTTCAAAAAAGTGTGTGTTCATCCAGTCCTGACAGTGGAGCATTGGGGGATTTTTTTTGCCCTGGGTTCAATGATCCTGAGTATGTAAAACAAGAAAAACAACTGGTGAGGTGTAAGCTTTAGTCCAGTAACATGTTTTTCTCCCATCTCTTCTGCCTCTTCCATAGCTCCATGCCTCCATATGTACATTGAACTAAAAGAAATCGGCATGTTGGAATCATGAACACTTGTGGCCTGTTGTAGTCTTGTAGATGAGAACAAGGGCAATACCAGCGCTTGTGCAGCTATTGACAGACTGCCAGGTGCCAGCGTAAGGGAATCCAATCCACCTGGGCTGGATGTACCCAGTATGCATCAGTTTGCAGCTTGTCGCCTTGCCTTCAGGTTCAGTTCCAGCCCACTCACTCTTATCCGATTCCGATCCGCTGCCTATCTGGAGTCTGGACGACTCTTGATGCATCTGACCCTGCTGCGTACACGATGTGTAAAAAATATGGCTAGTAGCTCCTCGACAGCACAGGCGCGCAGTCCAGTCCGGCGTCCTCGACCTCACCGGCGCATGCAGCAATCCTGACGAATCGCTCTGCCGCTGCCCCGACGGCCCGACCTGAGGCTGAAATGCGATCCCATTGGCAGACGTCGCCCTCGACGAGCTTGGCCACACTAGTACACTACCTCGTGTCGCTCGGGACAAGCGCAGCTGTCACGGCGGTAGGGCTCAGCGCGGCCGAAAGGGCGGGGGTGCAGGTGCACGCCGATGACCCCGGCCGGCCGGGCCACATGCGCGTGCGCCGTGCCTTTCCTGTCGTCAACGCTTAGTTCAGCCGTTGAGGGCCTGAGGCCTCGGGGGAGAGACCTGGCTAGTTTGACGTGCTAGCTGTAGCTGACTAGTGGGAATGTGGGGATGACGCCCGGCGGTGGACTGCTCGTTTGTCCTTTGTTCGCTCAATCGAGCAATTATGCAGGGTCCGGTCGTGGGTGAGATTATTGTTGAGAGTCAGAACGTGATGTGACCGGGTGAGGTCAAAGTGGTAACAAACTCTGGCATCAACAAATATCAATGATTGGCATAGGAAAAATACTCCTAGTCTCCTATCACAAGCACGCGTTAAGGTTGCAGCTATACTGCGTTAAGGTGTTAAGGTGAATAACAACTTAAATACAACCCATTTTAACTTGTTGCACTTCAAAGGGATTAACTAAAAAAATAAAATCACTATTATAGACGGGAGACCAGAAACAGAAACGGTAGAAACCAACCTGTGTTCATTTTGTGTTCTGACGTAGAAAACCAGAATCGTTTTAGTTTTGATTCCTGCAATTGAGAAACAAATTAAATTGTTTCTTCTATCCAAACACACCTTTTGCGTTCAAGCAGGAACTCCGGTTGCACGCCTGCTCGTTCTCCATTGCTGGATGTTGTAGCTAGCTAACATTTTTTTTTGTCATTACTCCCACCGTTTCAAATTATGTCATTTCTACTGATTTGAACTTATCTAATTTGACCAAATTCATAGAAAAATATATTAGGGAACTACTTTAAGTTATTTTATCTATAATGGTAGAAATCGACAATCACAATAGATTTTGGGTATTCTAGACTACTGTTTTACAATGACAGAGGTGGGTATTTTTTAGAAAACAAAATATGTATGCAAAACTATAACTTCTATTTTTTAGAGTCTACTACCAAATTAATTGTTTGCTATTTCTGTTTATTGTGAATTCTAGTATTCTTCTTTTTTTCTTGCGCATTTTACGGGAATTAATTGGGGATTCTATAATGAGTATTTAGTTAGTTTAAGAAAAATGTTTTGTATACATAATATACTATACTATATTCAGATTCCAAGATGGTTTACACTAAATTGGTTTTATAGCTATAAATGACACATTAAAATAAACAGTGGTAAAGTCTAACCTTGAGACTGTATATACCTAATTAAAATGTCACAAGTCTATTTTCGGTGCACTCTTCATTCCATTTGTTTAATTTTGATTCTCAACTCGGCACAAGCATCATGTGACCACAACGGATTGGAGCAGTGGACCAAACTACGGGAGCTAAAAGTTGACACCCAAAATCAAACGACTCAGCAAAGTCCGGAAGTTCAGAAAATCTCTGGTAGTTCAGCGAAAGTGCTACAGTTGGAATCAGCACAAGCCCCAATCACGATTTTCACAAATCTAGAGCTGATCCCAATATCTGAGGTATTTCCACAACGAGCTCACCGGTTATGAATCCCCATCATCAAATCATCAGCATATGCCTCAGATATGCCAACTCAACATATGCCATCCAACTCCATCAACTTGAATAAATGGCACCAATAGTAAGCAATTTGATGAGCAATCACCATAAATGGCTACAGAAATCTAGAATCTTAAGTAGACACAAGGATCTTGGAAACCCTTTGTGGAAAAAAAACCATGGGCAACGATGAGCGAACAATCCACTATGTAAACGAAGATACATGAGGTGGGAACTAACAAGGTCGTGGAGGCTTCAAATCCCCACGAAATTCGCTCTTATATTAGTGTATTTGGTAGAACAAAGACTCACTCTCAAACCTTAGCTCTCTCTCGCACGCAATCAAAAGAAGGGCCCTCAAATTAAGTTGCATACACATCTAGTGGCCAGAGACAAACTGTGGAAATTCATGAGAGTTTTCCTAAACTTCCGGACCTTGCGTGATGTCAAATTGGAGTTGCAGATATCACAGTATCATCACGTCGTTTTTTAGTTACTACGGCAAGCCTCACCTCTCATGTCGCGTACCATTTTCTGATGGTACTTACTAGATCTTCAGCTCCATCACTTCATGTGTACAAAAGATACTACACACCCTTTGACAGTGCTTGCATTGGCATGCTTGGAGTAAAATAAAAGAATGCTAGGAATCATTGTTGTTAGCCTGTTAAGGTTCGGGAGCCAGGCCTTCATAATTTTTCTCTCCTGCTACCTTCGTCCCGAAAAGAATGTAATTATAGATTGCATGCCACGAAAAATAGCACGTTTGATCAAGATTTTAATGAATAATATTTACAGTTATGCCTTTAAATTAATTTATTATAAAAATAAATTTCATAATTAATCTGATGGTATTTTTTTAGTACCATTCAAACTTAAGGTACTAAAACGTAACACTGTACTAAAATTGTATGTACAGAATGAAGAAGTATAATTCTTTATATTCAGGCTTTGTGACATTGGTCAAGCAGAACGGAATTAGTAGAAGCTAGGCGGCTCAATTGATGTGCTTTATTCGCCGTTCAACATAATATACATAGTATCAGCTGAGGAAAGTCTAGTACCCAATCAGAAAACGCGTATGCATGCGATTGGTGTGCCATGCGGTAGGTTAACACATCGCCTTTTCAGTTTTTGTCTGAACACGCACTGAAATCAATTAGACTGTTAGTAGTAGGTGGCTAGCGCTTGGATGAAAATTTTTGGTGTCATATCGATACTTTATAGGATGTCGAAAGGGTGTTCGGATATTAATAAAAAAACCAATTACATAACTCGTCTGGAAACCGCGAGATGAATTTATTAAGTCTAATTAATCCGTCATTAGCGCATGTTTGCTGTAGCATGTCATTGTCAAATCATGGATTAATTAGGCTTAAAAAATTTGTCTCATAAATTTATCGCAATCTGTGTAATTAGTTATTTTTTCGTTTATATTTAATACTTCATGTATGTATCAAACATCAGATGTGACCGGGTAAAAATTTTTTGGAGATGAACTAAACACCCTTCGGATTCTGGATATCAAGGTATAGGCAGGCACACAAAGTACTACTAGTATATATACTCTCTCTATTCCAAATTATAAGGCAGTCTAAGAATCTTAGAAAATCAAAGCATCTTAAATTTGACCAAAATTATAGAGAAAATTACAAAAATTTATAACATCAAATAAGTATACTATAAAAATATATTTAATAAAAAATCTAATAATACTTAATTAATGTCATAAATATTATTATCTTATTATATAAATTTGATCAAACTTGAGATTATTTGACTCTCCAAGATTTTTGGAATACCTTATAATTTAGGATAGAGGGAGGAGACTAGATATTATCTTCTTTAATTTATCTACCAGGAGTAAGTAGTATCAAACAAATCAACCCATCAAGCTAGGGCCGGGTGCAACAATAATCTTGTCGTCATTATAATTAGAGCATCTCCAACAGGATCCCTACTTGACCCCCTACTTCAGATTTAGGTAGTGAAGGTCAAAAAACCAACTCCAACAGGCCCCCTACTAGACCCTCTACATTTGTTGGCCTCCTACTTTTCCCCCTCCACCCTCTACTTCTGTTGGCCCCCTACTCTCCACCGTGCAAAATCTAGATGAGAGAGATGACAAAAGAGCCCCACGTGTCATTGACTACTCAAACGAATTTGAGTAGTATGGTTTAGGTAGTATTGCTGGAGTTGGAAGTAAAATATGAGTAGTCTCAAAATAGGTGGCTTCCTAAATAGAGAAGTAAGGGGTGTGTTTTAGGTAGTATTGCTGGAGATGCTCTTATATAGTGCCTGAGCAAAAGGCTAGAGCTAGCATATAGCTAGGGTGGTCGCTGTAAAGAGAAAACACGGCGTAAGCTTTCTCCGATTAAGGAGCAACTGTAATAGAGAAGAGTGCGAGTGACATGACACAGATGGCACTACATACAAGTTTAAAAATCAAATTACTATGTATGCACTCTTCAGTCTCTTCCAAATATAACGGCAGGTTAATATTTACAATTGAGTAAATTGCACTGTAGGTACCTAAACTATTAGGTATTTCACAGATAGGTACTCCAACTGAAAAACGTAACTTTTGGGTACTGGAACTATACTTACGTAACTTCTGGGTACTTTAACTAAAAACGTAACGTCTAGGTACTGGAACTATTATTACGTAACTTCTGGATACTGGCGCTTGAGCAGCACTGCGCCCACGTCGACGGCGACGACGCTCGCTCGCTGTGGGACAGGCGGAGCAGAGCTCCCGCTCGCACGCACCGCACATGCCGCCGCAGGCGAGCTGCCGTGGAAAACCACGCCTTGCCTACGGCCACACAGCACCCGCACTAGGGCCCCACCGATGGCTGCCCTCGCCGACATGGACTGCTATGCGCTCTGGGTGTGGAGTCCGGCGACACTGACGGCCACGCTCAGCACCGACCACAATCAGGAGTTGTTCTTTGTCGTGTCCCACGATCAGGAGTTCAAACGGGGCTCGGCAGATTGGCCGTCAGTGCCGTCTGGAGCCGAGCGTGGCCGTCAGTGCCGCCGGACTCCACACCCAGAGCGCGTAGCAGTCCATGTCGGCGAGGGCAACCATCGGTGGGGCCCTAGCGCGGGCGCTGCGCGGCCGTAGGCAAGGCGTGGTTTCCCACGGCAGCTCGCTGTGGCGGCATGCGCGGTGCGTTCGAGCGGGAGCTCTGCTCCGCCTGTCCCATGGCGAGCGAGCGCCGCCGCCGTTGACGTGGGCGTGGTGCTGCTCAAGCGCCAGTACCCAGAAGTTACGTAAATATAGTTCCAGTATCTAGACGTTACGTTTTTAGTTGAAGTACCCAGAAGTTACATAAGTATAGTTTCAGTACCCAGAAGTTACGTTTTTCAGTTGAAGTACCCATCTGTGAAACACCTAATAGTTTAGATACCTACAGTAGAATTTACTCTTTATAATTTAATGTAACAATAGTGATTTCATCGATGAGATGGGGGTCTGTTGCTGACCAAGGCACCTTACGTCCTTACTGTAAGTCAAACTGTATATCTCATTATGCAGAATATAGTTGTTTACATAATACACATCATACATATATTATGCACATAATAATGTTATAATAAAATTACAGCACATCGCATCACATAATACTCAAGCACGATGCAGGCCGTGCATATATAGGCCGTGCCGCAGATGAAAAGATTCCTAGCCCTGGCCTGGCCTCTACTCGGCTACTACTTCTACTACAATCGTTGGCTTGACTACTGGGCATGCCAGTGAAAATTTTCTTTTAACAGAATAATAGTCTGTGTCAGTGATAGACATACACGGCGCGGACCCTTAAAACTATCCGCACTCATAGACCTCTATATTCATCTTCTATACGTCATAGTCAGCAAGATTATCTCCTCTATACTTAATTCTCCCGCAACCATCCATCCTCTATATCATCCTCTATCCACTCTATCCACTGTGGGACTTACTTGTCACTTTATCTAAATATATCCATGTGTGATCTAGTTTTGAAGAATTTATTGAGACGAATTTAATGGTGCAATCAAAATTTAATTTAGATTTTTAGTTTGTGAGCTATAACATTTTTTTCCTTTGTTTAGCTAGTGGGGCCCACCACTATTGAATATAGAGTAAGCACAGTACTACTCTAAATATAGAGTGTCTAAATATAGAGTGAGAGAAAGAATAGAGTATCGTTTTAGAGTACCCAGTGCATACTACTCTAAATATAGAGTGAGAGAAAGAATAGAGTATCGTTTTAGAGTACTCAGTGCAGTAGTTTTTACTCTATATTCATACTCTAAAGCTTTAGAGTATGGTTTTAGAGTACCTGCTGCAGGCAGTCTAAATCGCGGGCGATATGATGCATGTGTGCTGTCGCCATTGACGGGATGGAAAACTGGAAAGCAGTTAGGCGAGGGTATGTAGCTCTTGATCGCTCGTCGTGGATGCATGTGGAGTGCCATACCAGGCAGGACCGACCGCACGCCCCCGGCCAGCGCCCACACTGATTCATGCAGGCAGGCAGGCAGGCATGGGCGCACCAACAAATTCAGGCATGCTGCATAGTACGTACTTCCTCCGTCCCAGAAAACATGTAAATCTCATTTTTTGAGAAGTCAAATATTTTTAATTTTGACTGAATATATATGACAAAGTATTAATGTTCATGATATGTAATAAGTATCATTAGATTAATTATAGAATATATTTTCATAATAAATCTAATTAAAAATATAAATGTAGATAATATCTTCTAGAAACTTAGCCAACCTTAAGATTCTTTTGACTCCTCGTAAAACGAGATTTATATATTTTTTTTAGACGGAGGGAGTACGACGCTCGCTTTCTCGCCGTGCTGCCTTTGTTTCCAAGCTCCTGCTGTCATGTTACTCCGTAGTACTATCATTAATATATTAACAGCTGTTGCATGCAGGTTTGAGCGATTGACTTGGGAACGAAGGGGGCAAAAGAAAAGGCCTTGTTTAAACCTAAATTCACCCCTAAAATTCATTCCTAAATTTTACTATGTAAAAAGAAGATTCTCCATCACATCAAAATATCGGCACATATATGGAGTACTAAATGTAGATAAAATCAAAAACTAATTACACAATTTTATTGTACTTTGCGAGACGAATATTTTAAGCCTAATTAATCAATGTTTGGACAATTATTACCAAATAAAAATAAAATTACTACAGTGTGACAGAACATTTACTATGCAAACTTTGCCTCCAAAGTTTGGAATCTAAACAAGGCCAAAGATAAGCGCAGTGTACGGGAAGTATGGAAAGTGGGTGGTGCAAACCAAGTTGCGCACCCTGACGCCATGCATGATGCGCATAAGGGTCTGTTTAGATGCTAAAAACACCTAAAATTTTTTGCATAGTACCCATCACATCGAATCTTTAAACGCATGTATGGAGCATTAAATGTAGATAAAAAATAACTAATTTGCATAGTTTGTCTGTAAATGTCGAGACAAATCTTTTGAGCCTAGTTAGTCCATGGTTAGATGATTTTTACCAAATAACAACGAAAAGTGCTACATGAACTTTTCCTAAAAAATTTTGGTATCTAAACCCGCCCTAAATTAAATTAAAGGTAAAGAAAGGAGGCAGCGTGCCTGCGTGCATGCAGATCAGCGCGCCTTGACGGTGACCGGCCGGGGGGCCGCCGGCTCTGGTGTGCTGTCGCAACTCGCAAGGATGCAATGGCATCAAGCAAGCAAGCAAGCGAAGGACACACGGACGACGAAGATGATCAGATCAGAGAGCTAGCTGTACAGTAGGCTGCAGGAGGCCGGGACCCAGGAGGGATCAGTTGAGAGAGTACTGCCAGCACAGGTTGACGGTACGGCGGAGTGTCGAGAAGCGAAGGAAGGAGCTGCTGATTGATGGTCGAGTCTCGAGTGTGGAGGCTCGGCCGGCCCAACCGCCGGCCGCATCATGCGACTGAGGACTTTAATTTGATGGTCGAGCTGATTGTTCGGTCGTGGTCTTTCTGGGGTCGTGGCCCGTGGGTGTCTCAAGCACACTGGGGGTTTCCATCGATTCTCAACAAGGGAAACGGCGCCTCCGAACCGATCCTCCTAGTCCCAGTCCCAGACACGGCAGACGACGACGACTCAAAGGAGGGTTTGGGGCCGGGCTGCTTGGATGGAAGCGTAAGAAAAACTTGTTTGGTCGGCAATGCTCCAAGCGTCTTGATCAGAATCTGTTGCCTCAGCAAGTATAATAAGCGACTGCAAGCATGCTAAATGCTAAGGTGGAGAAGAGAGAAAAGAACAGGGTTGTAAGCTTATAGCCGGCTTAAGCACAAGAACCAATAAACTTTGTGAGAGAGACAAGTGAAGTACGTATTAACAGTGAAGAATGAAAATGTTACTACTATATATATATATATATATATATATATATATATATATATATATATATATATATATATATATATATATATATATATATATATATATATATACCGAGAATAAGACTGCAAAAATTCATGCAGCCGGCCGACAGTATTATTAGGCCAGTCTCAATGGGGAGTTTCATTACGTTGTTTCCAAGACTGCCACGTCATTTGAAATGAAATAAAACTTGGATGAAATACCTACTCTCAATGGAGAGTTTCATTTCGTGGTTTCATAAGCATTTAATTCTATGACTCATAGAGAGTTGGTAATCGTGCCAAGAGAGTTTCATCTAGATGAAACTCATTTCTTCTCTCTCATCTTAAAAACACTGCCATGTCATCAAAACTGCATATGTGGCAATCCATTTAATGCAAATGAAACTCATATGAAACTCCCACTGTGACTGGCCTTAGCCTCGCTAGAGGACCGAGGATGGACACCGACTATCGGGAATCGGGATGTCCATGGACCTACTCGTACAGTAGTACTGTACTGTGCGTTATTGCGCGCATCTTTCTAAGATTCAGCGCTGGCCGCTGGCTGCTGCTGCCTTTAAGGATTGACGCTGTCAAGTACGGTTCGCGGCAGACATGCGTCTGCGACCTCTGCCTCTGGCCTCTGCTCTTGGCTCCTGGCAACACGTCGTCGTCGTGTGTTGTGTGCTGCACTGCCTCGATCGCTGCATGCATAACTGGTGTGCCTGTTAACCAATGATCTTCAGGTCCACATCCAACGCCGCCACGTAAATAGTATTGTTTGTGCTAATAGCCCTGTTCGGATCGAATTATAAGTCGGCTGAAAAACACTGTCGGCTGAAAAATACTGTTTTGACTGAAAAAACAAGTTGAACAGTGTTTTGACTGAAAAAACAAGCTGAAAAACACTGTTGACTGATTTTTTGTGAGAGAAAAAAAAACCAGGTGAACAGGGCCCTTGGTTGTATAACAACGTGCGTTTCTAGGGATCGATGAGCACATATACGTACTGCACGTACTGCACCCGCAGGTCGATGGACGGATGATGGAAAACACCGTGCGGGTGCTGTCCGACGTACGTCTCGTTGCTTTCTTCTCTCCCAATGCATGGCGTACATACGATTTGGATTTGCCCAAGGTGAAATACGGAAACCAGCCGGAGAATTTAATTTCCAGGTGCTGTCGATCTACGTGTCGTCTCTGAGTGGCGTCGTCGTTGGTCAACACAGAAAGTTTGATACTGACACGCCACCGACCTGTCATGCGTACGCTAGCTTAGCATGCACGAAACACGCTTTGGGCCTCTCCATAATTGATCCTTGTGTATACGAATTTATGTACAAGGGCAGCTCCCTGCTTATTTTGGGCCACGACTAGGGCCGCCATGGCCCTAGCTGCCCTGATTTGCATGCATTTGGTTTTTCTTTTTCATTTTCAGTTTTCAATCCTTTTGCACTTTGTAGAATTTTGATTCCAGTTACATTTCTAAAATTACAGTGCACAAGATGAGGAGGACCAGATAAAATGTGGGTTTCGGTTTTTGGCCACTAAAATCTTGCCCTAGTATTGGTCAAATCTTGTGTCCCCCACTGAGTACGTAGCTACCACCTGCCGACGGAAATTACCAGTCGTTGCACGTCGTGCTTGGTGAGTTTCCATATATCCAGCAATAATACTTGGTGAATCTATGGACTTGTAAGTTAAAGTTAACGCCGATATTATCACGTCGTCCTTAATCAGAGCTGAAAGCTCGTAAGAGTCCTGTGTAGATCATCATCTGCATGCCTCTGTAGTCTTTCAGTCCTGTGAAGCTGACTAGACACGCATATGGTAGCAGTCACAGCAGCTTGTTTGGCACCGCTACTGCGCTGCAAACCCTTTTTTTTGCTGTACAGTAACACATGGGCATAGTACTAGTACCTAGGAGTAGGGCATTGCCCACGGATATGGAAGACGGGGGCTGCATGCCTCGGTACCAATGAAAATGCTCATACTATCTGCTGCTGTACACTGCTAGGCCGGAGATCGATGGAAGGCAGCTATCCACTGATTCCGTGTGGTGATGGTGATGAATCCCAGCCCCAAGCTAGCAGCAAATAGCAATCGGCCAGCCAGCAACACTATGCTCCCTCTTCAAGTCTTGCTTTCGGCACCTACCTTTACTCAGACGACTCATCACCATCAGCGCCACCCCCCCCCCCCCCCCCCCCCCCCCCCCGGCACATTCTCGGCTAGCTTTGGCCTTGTCTTTTCCTGCTCGCCTTTTGATTGTTAGTGCGTGCATATGTGTCCATGATGTCGTTATATAATCTTCCTGCTTCTCTCTCAGCTCACCACACAGTTGT
Source organism: Saccharum hybrid cultivar R570 (assembly GCA_038087645.1). NCBI lineage: Eukaryota > Viridiplantae > Streptophyta > Magnoliopsida > Poales > Poaceae > Saccharum > Saccharum hybrid cultivar. The sequence continues at coordinate 8,984,345 of JAQSUU010000056.1, read as the reverse complement.
GAAGGACCAGGTAGGCAGCCAAAGCTACCAGAGACGACATGTACCTGGACCATATGGATACCTTTTCTACCATTGGTAGCCGTCTCCTCTGCTGGAATGCTGGATATGGAATTAATATGTAATATAGATCATCTGCTTATTATATATATGACGATGTGCGATGGGTCTCTTGTATCGTAGACACACGCATATGCCAAAACTGAATTGCATGGCCCAAGCTTTTAGTATTTCTCAAGGAATGGCCCATGCTTAGAGAATTGGGAAAAGGTCCTTTTGGTCGTCCACTTGGATTGATGGAAGGTCGGCTCAAAACATCGCATCTTCACTTTTTCAAAAGGACAAAATAAAAGGCAAATTCACCATGCAAAAAGCGTTACTAAACAATAAGTGGTTCGAGCAAGTCTCTCCGATTCTATCGCATAAGTAGGTAATAGAAGTCATAGAGCTTTGGGAGGTCATCTAGGGACACACATCCAGATAGCACGACGGAGGATACCATTCGCTAGGTTGGACGACAGATGGAGAATACACAACAACAAGAGTCTATCGGATTCAGTTTGAAGAGATTTTTAGCAAGATCAAAAATTTGTCCAATATGGCCTACCAAGACTGAACCAAAATGTCGTTTTTTCGCATAGACTCTACTACACAATAAAATCTTGACGGCAAACAACCTGGACAAGCACGGGTGGTGTTGGGGATTCAACTTCGCCACAAAAAACAGCCCCAAACTCTGGAATAGAAAAGACTATAAAACTTTATAACAGTATTTGGTTGCAGGAAATAAGGAAGGCGAAGACGTTTTTCTTCACACCACGAGGAAAAATCTAACTTCGTCAAGAAGTAGAAGATCAAAGAGCAAGATTAAAGCGAAGGTGAAGATTTGACTTCGCAGATAAGAAAATTAACTTCGCTGACCGGCAAAGACAAAAGAAGAACAGAAATCAGAAGACCAAAATTAGAGCGAAGACAAAGTTTGGCTTCGCTATATAAAGATCAACTTCGTCAGCCAGAGACGTCGAAGGAAAATGAAACCAAGGAAGCGAAGGTGGGAGTTCGACTTCGTCTAGCATTTTAAAGAGTTGAAGAATCAACTAAAGTTCGAACAAAGATCAGAAAAACTAGAGACTAGAAATAGAAGAATGAATGCTTAGAAAGAGAAAATTACCACTTCGCCCTCATAATCAAGAAGGGTTGTAAACATTTAAGTTGAGGGCATAATAGTCATTTTGTGTAAAATACGAAGACTGGAGCCCTATAAATACCCCCTGTGACATGTACAGTGCGATCACAAAATGAATATAACTTTGCACACAACTTTGTTTTGTCTAAAATGTTTTTGATGATTGTGTGAATTGTGTCATCCAACCTGAACTTTTCACCCAACAGGTGGCTGAATGATTTGATCTGCGAGCTGTGTGGAGTACAACCTGAAACACCAACACATTTGTGCAAGGACTGCACACAGACTTGGTTATGGATTAAGAGTTGGTTTGGGTTGTCGGACATCAACACAGTTACCGTGGGAGGATCCATTTACTCATAGTGGTGCAGATGGCAACCAAAAATAGATAAAACACTAAGGAGGCGTTTCGACGGCACCATCATATTTATTTCTGGTGGAATATCTTGAAGGAAAGGAACATGAGAATCTTTCAACAAAAAGAGTTACATCCCCAACAAGTAGCCTTTTGTGCAAATATGACATGCAACAATTTCACCTAGCACTACAACCAAATGCTCCTACAGATTAATTTTAATGTTGTCTTCCTAAACTTCTGGTTGTGTTTAGTTGTTGTTTTGTGTTGTTTCTCTTGGGTTTCTTTTGCGGTCATTTTTTCTTTCCTTTTCCGACAAGTTGTTTCTTTCTTAGTTGTTTTCTCATGAGAGAGTTTGAAGTTGCGGACCCCCGGTGGAACCCTAGTTGTGTTTAGCTGTAATTATGCTTTTAGTCTTTTTCTATCTTCTAATAATAGCGTGGCAAAGTTATTGCCACCCTTTCTAAAAAAAGGGTAAGGGACCTATTTTTTTAATCCAAATGGAGGCACCACTACATAAACCTGTGTAGCAGCAGTTCCAAAGGGTTTATACCACTAGTCCATCAAATTGTTCTTTCGCACGGGCTATATGAGACATAAGGCTTAGTTATTGTCTAAAACCTATGACTAATAGAAAATGCAAATTAAAATTATGCACTCTTTTCTCTTTGTTCATTTTCTAACACAACAAGAATAATAGGTACTCCATAGCCTATGTCCAATTGTGACAAACTTATCCATAGTTTTTTTCCCTTTACATGACTCATCTGTGTATTTTTAATATGCATTTAGTTAAAATCTTAGCCTAAACCTTATGACGCCATGTTTTTTATCCTCAAGTTAAGTTGGAACTTTTTTGTTCTTATTTTATATTTTATTAACTCTCATTTTGTACTTTTTAAAAATAAGGATTTTAAGTCATATATTTGTAGTCTCGTGTGAAATCTGCACCTCTTTGCTTAAGATCGGTGGTAGAAGTGATATTCAGGATATAGTAGCGGTGATAATCTCAAGAGGATATTAATGTTTAAATCCAAGCATTCACGTCAAGTTGAGGACTTGAACTCAGGTGGATAGATTCCACCACAAGGAATTCAACCAGAGTTGATTTTTTTCTTCATTCAACTATTTCATGCTAAATTGCTCACATTTAGCATGAACTAGTAAAAAAACATTTTTACTGGCAGTATAATTCTTATTTTCACCGGTGGTCGGTTGAACCTTTAGTGTGAAAGGAATTTCCACTGGTGGTGACAGTACATATAAATTTCCACTAGCGGCTCGGTTAAGTGAACCGCCAGTATAAATTGATTTCTATTGGTCTGTTTGGAGTATATAGCAAATGCAAGAATATAGTCTTATGGTCTATTTGGATGAGTTAGCACTTGTTACTAGTTAGGCTAAAAATTAACTCAAAATAGCTGAGGTTGGCTAGTTAGATAGCTAACAACTAGTTGAAGGTTTAGCCAAAAAATAAGCCCACCTATTAGCTCTCCAGTTTAATCGGATATGCACTAGAATTTTTTTTTAGGAAACAGGAGGGGCCTCAACCCCTATTGAAAATATTATTAAACAAGACAAGAAAAAAGTACAAATAACAGAGCGGTAGCGCGAGAAGTAAAAATAGAGGGAGAAGTAGGGAAAATACTAGAGGGATCAGGGTACAAAGAAAGAGGAAAAAACATAAACTCAATTACAGCAAGTGACCTAGCCATTCCTCAATACCAGGGAAATATTTCTTCTTAGCACGATGGATAACCAAGCCAAAGGTGTTTTCGAAATGTGCCTTGAAATTCCCTGTAGATGCCGCAACTTCATTGAAGATCAGATTATTTCTCACTGTCCACATGCTCTAGCTTAAGATGACAACCCTTATCAAAAAAAGCTTAAGATGACAATAATTTCCATAAAAAAAATGTACGCTCAGCTAGAGTTTGAGGTCCTCCAGAATCTGAAAGGGGTCCAAGCTAGGCTAAGTAGTAAGTAGTAATTAGCTCTTGTATCACACAGGTCTTTAGTCATATGTGTTAGGGTTGTATAACGTCTAACAAGTATATATAATCAAATCTAATCACACTATTGCGCGGCCTATTTTTCTTGTAAATTTAGTTATTCTAACAGTCAGCTATCGAACCTTTTTCTTCGAGAGTAGCTCAGTTTTTTCCCAGGACAGTAAGCAGCTTAGTTGACATGTTAGAGTAGTCAGTCTGTTTTCCATTTTTCTCATGGATCTCTTTGTAAATCACAATGTCTACTTGATCCCCCGCATACGTACCCTTATCCAGCTCAACTTTGGTAGTGGCGCGCGTGGTGCAGTCTTCAGCTATCACTACAGGAAAATGCCTCTTTGCCGACTGCTTGCCCCGGTCGGCAAAGGCATAAACCCAGTCGGCAAAGGCTTTGCCGACCGCAAAGCCACGTGGCAGTCGGCAAAGAGCAGTCGGCAAAGCCCGGGTCGGCAAAGGCGGATTTGCCGACTGCCACGTGGCACACAGTTGGCAAAGCCTTTGCCAACTGCCACGCCAGCAGTCGGCATAGCCACGTGGCGCCGTCAGCCCTGACGGCAGGCTTTGCCGACTGCTGGTTTCTCAGCAGTCGGCAAAGAATTTTTTTTCAAAAATTATTTGCCGACTGGCCTCCAGCTCGGCAGTCGGTAAAGAAAAAAAATATTTTTTTTGAAATGTTCTTTGCCGACTGCTTTCGAGTTGCAGTCGGCAAAGGTTTGACCTCTTTGCCGACTGCCTCCCATTGCAGTCGGCAAAGACTCTGTCCTGGGTTTTTTTGCCCAGCTTTGCCGACTGTAAACAGTCGGCAAAGCTGGATTTTTTTTGCTTTTGTTTTCTATTTTTTATTGAATAATATTAGTATATATCACTAATTTCTGTTGAACAAGCAACCTAAGGCAACCATTAGGTGTTGAGCATTAGCACATTGTGGAAGCAAGAAACAGTGCCGCTAGTCAGAAATAAATAAATAAATTAGAATAGCAGAGATAATATGAGATGAGCAACGCAATATGAAAGCTAGTGCTACATATTAGCATTTAGACTGAGTATGATCTACTGAACATCTCTCACAGTACAACACATGGTTTACTGAGTATTCTCTCACAGCACTAGCTCCACAAGTGCACTAAAATAGATCAGCAGTAGCAAAGAGTTGAATTTCATGATTTATTACATTACAAACCAAGCATCGGGAATCCAGGTTTTCTGCAGTTTACCCCAGAACACACACACGAATGGTTAGGATTTAGGAAACAAAACCACAAAGTTCAGACAGTAAGACAGACCTGACAACAACTAGCGATGCATGGATTGACATATGCTCCTCGCTTGGCACATGTTCTGTAGCGCTGACCTTTCCTTGGCATGGCCACCAGCCTTGTATAGATGCAGACCATTGATTGATAGCCTCTGATATCACCCAACCGCAAGAGATTGCCGATCATTGAGCAAAAGGATAGCCAAAAAGTACAGACACATTCAGAAAATAAAAAAGGTTTGTCCATTTCATAGCAGTTCTGCTACTACATTTAATAACTCAAAATGATATTTTTTTCTTTTGGCTGCCACCTTAGAGTTAAGAGCGGTTCCCTTGCTGCGATAATAGATATGTATTCTCATCTTTCTATTGCCCATCTCAAGAAATGGTTGACAAAGCAACCAGCAGTAGTGTCCCAATGATTACTTTGAGATTTCTAATGACAAAGCACTAAGTTTCTATTCTGAAGCTGTACAGATTTATTGCTTAAAAACATTTTTTAATGGGACATTGACATGGTGGCATGGTAGAATCACTCATACTAGTGAACAGAAAAAAGATAGAAATCACTCATACTATAATAATCTTGCTAGCAGCGCTGAAACCTGTAGTATGCATGATTCATTGAACCCACTGTCTTTCCAGAAAAAGAAGAAGAGAATGTGTACCATTGGGCATTCTGGCAGGTCATCGTCCAATGTCGTCTTGTGAGCCTGCATATATGTAAAAAGAGCTCATTAGGCGTCTTCAGTCTAGCTAGAATCAGAGCATGTAAATTTGGAACCAGTATCTGTTTTGAAACTAACTCCAAGCTTCATTCATATATAGCAGCTAGGTATTATCTACTACTTGATTGTTACAGCTAGGTCTTACCCATATGCAACGTATGGCTCGACCCTGCGACGCATGTTAATAGTAGCCTTGTTGACCTTAAAGAAAACACCAATGAAGATCTAAAAAATTAAATGCTCAGTTTTATGAAGAAAACAAACACAACTAAAAGTTAACTGAATTCGCATCAGGTTTAATTAATAATATGCATAAAGCATGCTTCTATAAATAATGAAACTGGCAGCAGCTTTTTGGATACTACTGTATTTTTTCCTTTATTTGGTCTCCATAGTTCCAAGCATGGTCCAATTATATTGGTCATCATTCCCATGCTGGTAGACAGAAAAGGTATTATAAAACCACAATAACACCCTTAAATGTGTGCCGACAGTCCAAGGAATTAACTAAAATGTAGGCATAAATAGATTCACTTCAACTCAAGCATTTATCAGAATTTAGGAATATATGGCTATTTACTCCAATCGCCTTCCAAAAGAATCTACTTAACAGTGAAAACTACCAGCAACATATCATCTGTCTGTGAACATTGAAAGTATAATGTATAACTAAAATTGACACTTTATTTGCAGAAGAAATATCTACAAGAAACATCACTAATATTAGATTAAGGGTCGTTGTGGGCAAAATCTTACCAACAAATAAACTGCAAATATATTCAATTTCTAAGTTGGCTGGAACTGTGTAAGTGTTGCTTCAGGACTGACAAATTAGGATAATAGTGTGTGAACCTCAAAATACACACTACTCTATAATTTATCCTCTCTCTCTCTATACTCTATTCATTCCAGGGGCAGACCCAATGAAGGACATAAGTTTTTTTTTGGCAAAAAGCATAGTTAGCAGGCAGTATCAGAACAACATGAGATGCATGTATGTATTCTAGAGTATTCTAGCTGCAGTATCAGATCAATTCAAGCCATAAGAAAAACAATTGCAACAAAGCTCACTCACCTACTTGTACATGAAAGCATCTAATCGGGTTTCTAAGCTGACCCAGTAACTGTAGAGTTGTTTTTTTGAGCCTTCTCGTCTAAGAGCTGCTTTAGCCTCATAATTTCATTGTCCCTTCCTGCATGAAACAATAATGGAAATAAGTAAACATTGTGCCACCTAAACCAACTTAGTTGGTACCAAATAAATAAAGAAGACATGGGAGGAACTGTTGTTATTAGAAACTTAAAAGTAAAGGTGATGCCAAAGGATAACTCCATGTCAGAAATCCATTTTCTGCAGCAAACATTTATTATATAAGCTTTTGCTTCACAATTATATATAATTGTTATTGTTCTTCTATTTTCCCCATCCATTTCATTTAAAGAAATTTATACATAATCATTTGTCTCTTCTCCACTTTGCAAACACATATTCACAGGTAGGCACTAGGCAGTAAGTCACAAAATGAAATATATTAGTGTAGGCATTTGAAGTTATGTGCCTGCTGAATTGCACATCCGTGGCTTCTTTAGCCAGAGCTAGCATTATCTACCACACAAGAATCGCAAATACCCAAACCTGGTCTGTAGTGGTGGTAGCTGAGGATGAGATCTGGCTTGCCCCCTGCAGCACCAGATCTTGTGCCTCGGTACCCCCCAACCTAATCCCAGGCACCATGCACTCGAACCAAGATTGAATGCAAGGTCACCAAATCTTGACACAGAAAGACAACACGAGGAAGGAAGAGTGGGGATTCACCTGGATCTCATCCCTGCAAAGCAAGAGAGGTGCTTAGGGTTAGGAGCATCACAAGCGTGGCAGGAACCAGCACCGCAGGAGTGATGGGTTTCAGTACTGTAGGGACTAGGCTTACCCATCGCCATTGTCGCCCGCGTGGGATCCTGCTGCTGTCACCGGCGTCGATAACCCGCCGCAGCCACCGTCGTCGCCCACGCCGGCATCCCAGCGCCGTCGCCACCGTCGCCCACACTGGGATCCAGAAGCCGCCACCACCGCCGGTGTTGACGGTCCTTAAGTATCAATTATAACTATCAAATAAATAGAGAAAAGGATCCAAATGAAACCAACACCTAGACTTAGGGTTTTATCTGACAGAATTCCACGAGTTTTGCTGTTTATCTATTTCTGCAGGGGGTTATCAGGAAATACGGAAGAAAGGCCCACATGTCGGATTAATGACGGGATATTAACCGAACACGTAATTATCTTACATCTAGAAGAGTCCAGAAGCCACGAGAACGAACGGGAGGCGTAACAGAGCCGGGGACAGGGCACCCTCCCTAGTCCCTAGGGCGCCCGCCCTGGCCCTGGAGCCAATCAGGCTCCGCCTCGAGGATTATGCTCCACCGACCTAGAGGATCAAGGAAAATCGTCCGTTCAATATCGGTTTGATCCAACGGCCCAGATTCATCCGAAAGGGCTATATAAGCAAGGCCCCTGCCCCTGGAGGAGAGGCCCTCGTCTCATACTTCAAACCCTAATTCAGGAGGAGAGCCTCTGATCAAGCCCTAGAGCCACCACATCAACTAGATCTCTAGTTAGCATAGCTACATAGGATTAGAACTAGAAGGAGTCAATCTTCGATTGGTTCCCGGATCTGTCAAGAGGATTCTTGGTAATTCCTCTATTGTTCTTCAATTGTTCATCTTTGTTCTTCAATATTATGAATATGACTTTGTTCTATTTCAATATATTGGTTATGACTTTGCTCTACTTGATTATATTTGCAATTATATTGTTCTTAGTTTATCATAGTTATATGCTTGGCTTAGTTAGATTGGAATTATATACATGCTTAGGATCGTATAGCGTTTATCCATGTGTACAGTGGGTGAATGATAATTATTGTGTAGACGTGGTGTCTATACCGTATTTATCTGCGATTGCACCCTATATGCCGGATTGTGGGGTAGTTTGCGATAGTGACAGCTTCGTTGATTCTTATATAGTCCCCCTCTCGTGTATAGGGCAGGCAGAGCAACACTATTACAGGGGAGTGATTGCTATGTTCTTCATCTTCCTTGCTAATATTCACTATGTATGGATATAGTCTTTTCTCACCATGATTGCCAAGTATAATTGCACTAACTATGATATGCTAGACTTTATAGTTAATAATAACTTAGGGAATATCTTTGTAGTTCATCCTAATTCCATGCTAATGACTTGCTAGAATATCTGTTGAGGTGCTTATCATTATTATATGTGGCTAGCTGATCAGATTAATTATCTTTGTCACCATTATCATTTTACCTTTACTTAATGTGACATTTATACCTGTATAAAGAGATTGATAAATACTCTCGGTTATACATGCAATGATGTGTACTCAGTTCCATATTCTCATTCCATTATCAACCATGATACTTAGAAATCCCTTCCCAGTGGTAAAAATATAAATAACGATACCTGGAATACTTCCCGGTTAAAATGCTACATCGGTATTAATCTGTGCGCTTGCAGATCCCTTTTATTATTTATCTTGATGAGCAAATGCATATTTCAATACCGCGTCTCTCATGTCATGCTGGGGATGACAACTTGGCTTAAGTGGCATGAGGGATAGGTTTGGCATTTTTGGCGCCGTTATCAGAATTAGAAAACTAAGTCTACTTTTGGTAGTGACGTTAAGAATGCCCAACAAGCATTTTTGGCGCCGTTGCCGGGGACGGTTGATTACTAAGTAGGAATGAATACGGAACTTTGAGTCATCATTTGCATCACTAATCTAATCGAGCTTATCAATTCTCTTATACAGTTTTACCCCTGTATTTTCCATTTTGATTATTTATTGCAGGGTGATGCATGAATAGAAGACATCTTTCAGACAACTTTGTTGACGATCCCGAAGCCTTATTCAGAAGAACAAGAGCCAAGCTCAAGAAGACATCGTCAACACTTCAGCACAAAGCTTCATCCAAATCCGAAGACCGCCGAAGTTTCATCCGGAATTTGTCGACTGAATTCGAAGCCATGGCGAACAAGTCGATCCGCGAGTTCTCAGCTCTCACTACGGACAACATCCGCACTGGACCTGCTGGGGAGATCGACCGCAACTTCGAGCTCAAGCCTGGGCTCATCAACATGGTGCAAGCTAACCAGTTCTGTGGGAAGCCACACGAAGATGCTAGTGCTCATCTTCAACACTTCCTGGAGATCTGCAGCACTTTCACCATGGTTGAAGTCCCCAGAGACGCCATACTACTTCGCCTTTTCCCATTCTCACTGTTGGGGAGAGCGAAGCAGTGGTTCTACGCTATAAAGGAGAAGAACACTACGTGGGAAGATTACAAGTTTTCAGCAACAACATGATGAATCCGTTCCAGAAGCATGGGAGCGTTTCCAAGACTACATCCTAGAATGTCCCCATCATGGAATGGAAAGCTGGCTACTGATGCAGACATTTTATCATGGGCTCATTAACAGTGCCCGTGAAACCATGGATGCTGCAGCTGGAGGAGCATTCCTATCACTCACCATACCTCAAGCCACAGCTCTTGTGGAGAAGATGGCATCCAACCAAGGTTGGAATGAAGAAAGAACTCAGACACGCAAGAAAGGTGGAGGTATGCACCAGCTCAAGGAGGTAGACATGCTGTCTGCCAAGCTAGACCTACTCATGAAGAAGCTCGATGATCGAGCTGGAGAAAAGAAAGAAGTCATGCACGTCTACGACTCCCACATGACTTGTGAGGAGTGTGGAGGTACTGGACACTCGGGTAATCACTGTCCTGAGTTGCTGGAGGACGTGAACTACATCAACAATAACAACAACAACAACTACAACCGTCCTCAGAAGAATCAAGATTGGAATCAACAGAGGCCTAACTACTCAGATAATTACCAAGGTAACAATTCTTTCAAAAATAATAATAATTATCCACCTTTGAGAGAGTTAGTATCCAACCAAGGAAAGCTAATGGATAACCTGTCTAAGAAATTGGCATCTAATGATAAAATACTAGAAAATATAAATAATAGAATGGATAATTTCTCTACTGCCATCAAGAACCAGATTAGCTTTAATAAAATGATTGAATCTCAGTTGAGTCAAATAGCTGCTGCTGTTCCTGCTACTAACTCCGGTATACCATCACAACCGGAAGGACTAGAATCTACAAATCTTGTAGACATGTTTGATGCAGGAGATTACTGGAGTAACCCTATCGTGGAAGTAAGTACTGACCGTCTGCCGGTCAAGAGAGGCGATCCAGGACGCCCCGTCATCCCGATCTCCATCGGCATGCGAGACTTCCCAGAAGCACTCTGTGACTTTGGCTCCAGCGTCAACATCATGCCCAGGGTACTCTATGAAAAACTCTTTTCACAACCATTATTAGAAACAACCATGTGTTTGCAGCTTGCAGATAGGACACTGAGTTTCCCGAGAGGAATATTGAAGAACATCTGTGTCCGAGTGGGTTCCTCGTACGCTCCAGCAGACTTCGTAGTGATAGAGACCGGTTCTGATGAGAGGGCTCCCGTCATCCTAGGGAGACCATTCCTGAACACCGCGGGAGCTGTCATCTATGCTAGTGTTGCCAAGATCAGTTTCTACATCAAGGGGAGGAAGGAAACGTTTTCCTTCAAGAACAAGACCGCATAAATCCCAGAGCAACCCCAATATGAACCAAGGAAGAGGACCAACAGGAGGAACAAGAGCAAGAAGCAAGTGTGGACCGAGACAGCTAAGATGGTCACTGCCGTACACAAAGGTCAAGATCGCCAACTTAAGTCACCGTTCTTGCCTAAGAAGGACGACCCAGGTATGCCAAGCATTTATTGCTCCATTAATGGGTCCCACTTCTACAAGACACTTTGCGACACTGGGTCGGGCATCAACATAATGGCCAAGGTCACCTATGAACTTCTATTCGAAACCATGCCCTTAAACCCAACATATATTCAGCTCCAGATGACAGATCAGACATTCCGACAGGTCGAAGGTACAGTAACTGACGTCCCTGTCAAGATAGACGATCACTTTGTCCATACAGACTTTCAGGTTATTGACATGGGAGAAGATGAATACGATCCACCCATCATCCTTGGAAGACCATTCCTTAGTACTGTCAAAGCAATCATCTACATTGGAACTGGAGAAGTCCACATGCACTTCCCCTCTGAGAAGGTACGCCTTTACTTTACTGACCCTAACTATGTATTTGAAGAATCCAAGCAGGTCAGGACAAGAAGAAGGCGACGTAACCACAATCAGAAGCAATAGGTCATCAAGGACGGATGGGCAGATTATGAAGGAGAAGTGGTAAGATCTGAAGACATACCACTCAACCAACACTGTCCTGAGGAGACCAAAGCACCGAGACAGGTATGGAAAGAAAAGACAGTTGTACATGAAGAGGAGGCGCCGCCGGAACCACCGACTACGCCATCCACCAAGTCCCAGGACGACTGAACGAATAAGAGTCCCGTTCGGAGGACTTAAAAACACCGAACGCCTTGCCAAGAGGTAACTTGGTAGTTATCCTTTCCTTTTTAATTATTTACTTTATCTTAAATAGTTTGCTTAGTTAATCATATTCATACTATCTTAAAAAGAAAATAAAAATGTTAAAAACCCTAAAGCCCCATGTGAGTATGCGAGTGGCATAAAACCCATAAGTACATTCACTGTGGTGGCATAAAATATATATATATATATAATAAATACATAAATATTTTCTTCTGCTTTATAAAAGAAAAAAAACAACATAAAAAAAATCAAGGAGGCTCAGCATGATAAAGGCTAGATATTTATGCTAACACTTAATCAGTTCCACAAAGCTTTGTTGTCTATTTGAGCTTCACAGAATTCAAGGAGACTAGCAGACAGAGGACATTCTAATCGCTGTCAGGGTGCTGCCGACTTTCAAATACACCTCCGCCATCTGCTAGCTACATCAGAAGAGATTATGTCAAGATCCAGCTTGGGGGAGAGCACCCCCATTATCTTGCTAAGTATTTCTATCTTTATCTTTATATTTATATATACTTCTACCCTATAAAAATAAAAATATACATAACTATGAAAAAACCAAATAAAGATTTTGTGCTTATATATATATACCTATATCTTTTGCTTAGTGTGTTTTAATAAATAAATAAAGTGGCTATGCTAAACTGAATCTAGATAATAATAAAACTCTAGCATGGATATGATGAATAGTTGCTTTGCCTAACTTTCAAATTTGAAGTCCTCTCTCTAAGTTTAGACATAACTGTTATCATTTAAAGCTTGCTCTAAACCTGAACTTGTGGGAAGAGAACTTGATCTAAAGTCTAAGTTGTTAACGGATATGATATGGGAAGGTTGAGCTGCTGTTTATCTATTCCTAGAGATGCTAGAATTCTAGAGAATTTTATCTTTGAAAATCTTAAAATGCTACATGATGAGTTCCTGTATGATGAGAGTTTAAGTTCCTACCACAGCCATACATACATGCTTGCTAGACTTTAAGCCATACCTTTACTTTTTACTGCTTATGAGCATTGAGTGTAGTCAAGCTGTGTAGACCCTTAGGAGCTTGTCATGCGGTTAAAATCAAGATTCACTTACACGATCACTCATACATGCTGCTTCTACTCCGGAAGTACGCATCCACATATATCCACTCATTCTCATCTCCAGATCCACATAAAATTATTCTACTCCTAATCCGGGAGAGAATAGCCAAAAATATTTTCCCATTCTTGTTATCCCCTGTGAAATAAATGCTCAAGCTATTTTGGTTACTACCACTTGCTATATTGTTCTAAGGAGATGAGTGCTCTATACGAGGAAATAAAAAGGGGCAAGTGCCCGGAACCTCGAAAAGAAAAAGATACGAGGAAATAAAAAGGAGCAAGTGCTCGGAACCTCGATGAAAAAAAAAGAAAAAGTGTGAGAAGAGAGGTAAAAATGGACAAGTGTCCGATAGTAGAATTAGGGGTACAAGATACCCACCTGAGAGGAAAAAAAAGAAAATATAGAGCACCTCATTCTCCTCAAGAGCTTTAGAAAGCAAGAAAGGTATGTATCCCCTCAAAAGAGCAAAAGTAGAATTAGACTTTCATCATTGTTTTCATCACTACCACCATACACCATTTATTCGCCACACATGCACATCTTGATTTGACTTATTGGCTTGTTTCTCTGGATCCATGGTTTGACTATGCAATAAATGTCTTGTAAGTATGTATACTTTATCTCCCACCTATGAGCTCCAGATATCAAAAGCCTTATTAGAATAGGATGAGAGAGAAGGCAATGTCACTCTGCCTTATACCACAAATACTACATACTTTGCTTTGAGAGAAGGCAGACATCATTACTGCCTTGGTGAGGATCCAAAAATACCACAAAAGAGAGACCTGAGAGAGTCATACAAGGAATCTCTGAGTTTTATTTGAAAATCTGCAAAAAACTCCAAGAGCTATAGCTGATCAAGAATAAGAGACATGGTGCTTGACTAGACTGTTCTATCTTTTAACCGCTCAAGACAAAGGTGACGGTTGCAAGCCCCATGGTGAAAGGTATAATGAGTAAGTTCTAAGTCTTGACAGTTTACTTTAACTCAGAGATGAGACTCTATTTGAAACCATGTGTACCGTCAAAATTCAAGGCATTTCAGCAACTTCTCATCCATCGCTGAGTCTATCCTTGCTCAGGGACGAGCAAGAGGTAAGCTTGGGGGAGTTTGTTGACGATCCTTAAGTATCAATTATAACTATCAAATAAATAGAGAAAAGGATCCAAATAAAACCAACACCTAGACTTAGGGTTTTATCTGACAGAATTCCACGAGTTTTGCTGTTTATCTATTTCTGCAGGGGGTTATCAGGAAATATGGAAGAAAGGCCCACATGTCGGATTAATGACGGGATATTAACCGAACACGTAATTATCTTACATCTAAAAGAGTCCAGAAGCCACGAGAACAAACGGAAGGCGTAACAAACGGAAGGCGTAACAGAGCCGGGGACAGGGCGCCCGCCCTAGTCCCTAGGGCGCCCGCCCTGGCCCTGGAGCCAATCAGGCTCCGCCTCGAGGATTATGCTCCACCGACCTATTGGATCAAGGAAAATCGTCCATTCAATTTCGGTTTGATCCAACGGCCCAGATTCATCCGAAAGGGCTATATAAGCAAGGCCCCTGCCCCTGGAGGAGAGGCCCTCGTCTCATACTTTAAATCCTAATTTAGGAGGAGAGCCTCTGATCAAGCCCTAGAGCCACCACATCAACTAGATCTCTAGTTAGCATAGCTACATAGGATTAGAACTAGAAGGAGTCAATCTTCGATTGGTTCCCGGATCTGTCAAGAGGATTCTTGGTAATTCCTCTATTGTTCTTCAATTGTTCATCTTTGTTCTTTAATATTATGAATATGACTTTGTTCTATTTCAATATATTGGTTATGACTTTGCTCTACTTGATTATATTTGCAATTATATTGTTCTTAGTTTATCATAGTTATATGCTTGGCTTAGTTAGATTGGAATTATATACATGCTTAGGATCGTATAGCGTTTATCCATGTGTACAGTGGGTGAATGATAATTATTGTGTAGACGTGGTGTCTATACCGTATTTATCTGCGATTGCACCCTATATGCCGGATTGTGGGGTAGTTCGCGATAGTGACAGCTTCGTTGATTCTTATATAGTCCCCCTCTCGTGTATAGGGCAGGCAGAGCAACACTATTACAGGGGAGTGATTGCTATGTTCTTCATCTTCCTTGCTAATATTCACTATGTATGGATATAGTCTTTTCTCACCATGATTGCCAAGTATAATTGCACTAACTATGATATGCTAGACTTTATAGTTAATAATAACTTAGGGAATATCTTTGTAGTTCATCCTAATTCCATGCTAATGACTTGCTAGAATATCTGTTGAGGTGCTTATCATTATTATATGTGGCTAGCTGATCAGATTAATTATCTTTGTCACCATTATTATTTTACCTTTACTTAATGTGACATTTATACCTGTATAAAGAGATTGATAAATACTCTCGGTTATACATGCAATGATGTGTACTCAGTTCCATATTCTCATTCCATTATCAACCATGATACTTAGAAATCCCTTCCTAGTGGTAAAAATATAAATAACGATACCTGGAATACTTCCCGGTTAAAATGCTACATCGGTATTAATCTGTGCGCTTGCAGATCCCTTTTATTATTTATCTTGATGAGCAAATGCATATTTCAATACCGCGTCTCTCATGTCATGCTGGGGATGACAACTTGGCTTAAGTGGCATGAGGGATAGGTTTGGCATTTTTGGCGCCGTTATCAGAATTAGAAAACTAAGTCTACTTTTGGTAGTGACGTTAAGAATGCCCAACAGCCGGCGCCACGCCAGATTCCACCGTCGCCACGCCGGAATCCTGCCGTCCTAAGCCCTCTGCCGCCGCTTGTGGATTTGAGAAGAGAAAGGAAGCGATAGGAGAGAGGAAGATAGAGAGACAGGAGGGGAGCGGCGGCGGTGGGCTGCCAGGCCGGCGGCGGCGAGGATGGCTATTCCGGCGAGCTCGCGGCGGTGATGGAGAAGAGCCGCCCCCAAGGTCTCGAGAGCAGCGCTGAGTGGTGAGTCCGTGTGTCGGCTGTTGGGTGGATGGGTACGGTGCTGGAGAGAAGGCTTGTATTTTTTAGATCTAGATTCATAATGGATGCATGAAAGCTCTCTCCCATCGTCATTGCTCTCTCTTTTCCACGATTTTGATATAAATCATCATTTTTTGTGATTCTCTTCTTTATTCGCGCAAGCCTCGTGGACAGGTCGAAATGGATGTACCAGATCAACAGAGTGAGTGATCCGCGGTACCTCACTGAAGTAAGGAAGTTCATTGCCGCTACGAAAACTCACTATCAGAGACTGAAGCAGACGATGACCTTATGCCCGTGTTCTCATTGCAAGAACATGAAAGCCTACGAAGACGGCACGGTGCAATCTCATTTAATTAGGTTTGGTTTTGTGAAGCATTACACGGTTTGGACTCTTCACGGTGAAAGAGTTGATGTCAGCGGCGGTGCATCGTCTGGAGTGAGCTCGTCGTCCACGACGACAGCGTTACCGGTGAATCAAGATCTTGTGGGAGCTCCCATCCCACCTTCAACAGCAGCTACACCAGCCGAAAATGACAATAGTGCTCGTGACTACATCACGGTGGAGGATATACTCTAGGACATGCCAGACGGTGCCGATGGTGGTGGGGATGCTCAGGAGTTTACTGTGAAGGAACCTGAGGATGTGCAGCTGGTTGAGGATTTAGTCAACGACATCGACGAAGATGACGTTGTGTTTGGTAGCCCAAAGTGGTTGGAGAATTTTAGAGAGATGAAGCAAGCGGCAGTTGATCCTCTCTATAAGGACGATAGCAGTTGTCCGAAGGAGTGCACGGCGCTCTGTTTTAACCTCTAGCTGTTGATGTTGAAGGCCCAGCACGGTTGGTGAGACACTAGCTTCAACGAGCTGTTGAGTATCCTTGGTACCATGTACCCAACACCTAACAATGTGCCTGCAATACCTATCGAGCGAAGAAGCTAATCCGGCTAGTGGCGATGAAACTTAGAAAGTTCGATGCCCGCCCTAACCACCGCATCTTGTATCGGGGCAAGGAGTATGAGAATTTGATGAGCTGTTTGCACTGCGGCTTTAGTCAGTACAAGGGGAATGCTGGTTGTCGCATGGATGTAATAAATCATTTAATTTTTTTTTCAAAAATTGTGACACATGTGGAGATGTCCAGGTTTTAGCCACCCGACGTCGCCACTTGCTCGAAACTTTCTCAAATTTTTACCACAGCCTCCGCATGCGATGACAAGACACGTCGTCAAGTTTCGTCATTTTCGGACTCTGTTTCGATTTTATAAAATTTAAAAACACTTTTCACGCGCGTGGCTCGGCGTGTTCCGACACCAACACGGTCGAAATTTCACGCGAGGCCCCGCACACGGCCTCAACATGCTCCAAACATCACGAATATCATTTTCTGAATGGCCGGATTCCATTATTTCATGTACCTGCAGCTCAAATTTGGAGGTGCCGGGAAAAAATCAAAGAAACAGAAAAAATCTACGGAATATAGCAAAATAAATCAAAATAATCCCAAACTTGGAATATATCATGTACTTACTGTATCAAGGCAACACAAAAAACTGGGATCAAAAATAAAAAAAATAAAAATTCTTTGCCGACTGCCAGGGAGGATGGCAGTTGGCAAAGCCTGCACCTTTGCCGACTGCTGACGGAGTGGCAGTCGGCAAAGGTGACGGTGTGGATGGCGTCAACCATGGTCTGCCTTTGCCGACTGCAATTCTTTGCCAACTGCCTAGCAGTCGGCAAAGCCAGGCAGTCGGCAAATCCTGCTTTGCCGACTGCAGGAAATTCCAGTTGGCAAAGAAAATTGCAGTCGGCAAAGAGCCAGTTTCCTGTAGTGTATGAGTCCTGCATGCTAACAGCTAGCAGTGTTCACTGATGCAGCAGCAACGCAACATTTATATTTGACCTTTAATCATGATCATACTGGGTTACATTGAACTTTTCTGACACTGTACCGCGGGCGCAGATCATCATAACACTAAACAAAACTGCATGGGGGGCGCCGGTGTGGCCAGAGCCATATATAAATTAGATGGAAACGGGGAAGAGAAAATGGACATCGTGTATGCATGATACATAAACATGCATGCAGGGATCCTACGTACAGATCTTAACTAAACAGCTCGGTATCATAAAGATTAATTAAAATATCATCTCTTTTACTCCCTTTGATCCTAAATTCCAGAAGAAGAAGATAATAAAAATAAGGTATTCTCCAATATGATAATTTTGCAGTGTTATCCTGAACGCTAAACAGTAAACAGTCATTCGCCTTTTGTTTAGAGTTTAGTCTGTTTATACGGTGTTTAAATGGAGTTAAACGGTCTAAACTGTTTTACACAATATCACCAAAATGTGCATATTTATTGATGTAAAAGCAATTATTCTAGCATTTATACATATTTATGCAATTAAAAATCAATTATTTTAGTATGTATATATATTTATGCATGTAAAAAGAATCAAATATACATATTTATACATGTAAGAAATCAAGCATACATATTTATAAATATAATAAACTTAAGTATACAAATCTATGCATGTAAAACTTAACTTTAGTTACCCGGTGTTCGCCTGAATAGCCGTTCTAGCCCATTTAAAATTGTTTACCTCCGTTCCGTTTAGGATGCTTAGACCGTTTACTCCCATTTTTTTACTATTTAAACAGTCAACCGTTTAATTTCCGAGTACCCCCTAAACAAAACAGTTTGTCACCATTTACCGTTTAGCAGCCGTTTAGACGAACACCACAATTTTGTGCACTGCAAGTCGAATGCGTTCAGTTGTGCACTCATGCAATTGGGCTCACTAGGGGAGGGGGGTCGACCCCCCATGGCATCGCCCGACGGCCACCTGAGCGACTGAGCCCAATGCCTCTCAACTTTGGTCCACTACGAAGAAACACAACAAGGATCACATCCCACCGTGGGAATCAAGCCGTTGGAAAATAAATGGCTTGGATGAAGTGTCACATGAATCCATGTGCCCACAAGGCAATCATATTGTCACACTGTTTGAACTCTGAACTAGATTGGAACTTGGAAGGCCCAAATCTCTTATTGTTCAAACACATGTCGCGAGAATGAACTCGCCACACGCTCGCTACTATACGCCAGTGCATATACTATTTTTATCTGTGATTTACTCCGAGTTAGTGTTAGCATGCACCAACGTGGAGTTTGGGACTCATTTTATGTTGTCAATGCAATATATATGTTTTCTAAATACTGATCATCATAGTCAAACTAAAAATTCAGACTAACGACAATTTTAAGCAGGCTTATTGAAGTCAACAATTCATGAGGTTAGACATAGTAGGTGGTAATAACTAGGGATATAGAGTACTATATTTTTCTACTTTACACTTTCTTTGTTGTAAAAACAATGCAATTTTAGTATTTAAAATTTGACACACAACGCTAAGGTACGTACACGCACGGCACAATCGCATTTTGCTTGCATGCATGATGGAGATCGATCGCATTTGCTTGCATGCATGGTCCATGGTTTGTTGCGTGCCAGCTATTTGTGCATGCATAGCGCGCGTGCGCGTGCAAACTTTTTTTTTTTCGGCGATGCTTTGAAAGCGAAATATCTTCACCGTTTGCCGCACGCGTGTCCCCTTTGTGAGAGCATCAGACGATAGCGCAGTGTGGCCATGCATCAGTTCTTGCTATACCCTATACGCGCCATGCACAAAAGCGAGCACGCATGAAGAACAGGCGATAGGTAAATTATTAATTAATTGAACGTTAATTGGTGGTAGGAAGTGTGTAACATATGTTTTCTAGGGTTCGAACCTACAACCCCCTTGAGTGAGCCTTTTTAACCATTCCACAACACAACTATAGTTAATAATAAAATGAGAAGAGGACCACTCCCTTTAAATAATTGGTGCATACTATTTTCAACGGTGGTTTTAATTTCTTGAGCAACTGCCTATATTTCATTCATCGGTGGTTGACTTAAGTGTTCGTCTCTAAAATAATTCATTAAAATTATCTTTTTAAAATAGATTTGAAAAGTTCTAATGAATATTTGAGCCACTAAAGTTTCCAAATAAAGAGTTACAGATCTTATTGAGTTATGTAATATTATATAAATTTAGACTTCATTAGACTTCATATGGAAAATTTATCAATTTTATATATACGTCATTTTGAATCAGATTTTTTTACTGCGGTCATCTTAAGACAACCGTCTCTAGAAACGGGGCTATTTGTACTAGGGTTAACATAGCCTACTGGTAGTGAAAATATCTAATTTTACTGGTGATAGGTCAAGTCAACCGTCAGTAAAAATAGAATCATTTCTAGTGGCAGTACTGTTATATAGACCTTTGCTAGAAATGATTTTACGCTAGTCATTCTTGGGCATGAGCCCCCAAATGGCACTACACTAGTTTCTACTTTTGTGTACCACCTGTAAAAAAAATAATGGGTAGTGCTAGTGAAAGTCATTTTTATTTTAGTGATTTAAAACCCAAAATAATAGACATTTCCGTTTTTTATGAAGATATTAAATAATTAAGCATTTTTGTACCTTCGGACCACCATCCCTTTGTCCTCAACTTTGTGTCCTAAGATTGAGTGCATAACAAGTTAACCCTAACTTTGATTTAGTTCAGGCAGATTCTGCGCTAAAGGTCCTTGGCGTAAGTCTTTACATAGCGAGAGGGCTCGTGCCGAGGCCAGCACTTGCAAGGGAGGCCAAGTGAAGGTGTGCAAAGGTGATTTGGATGTCCTCGATTTACCCAAATACCTTTGTTAGGAGACCTATTGACCAGTCGTTGCTGCAGTCGAGTCCGGCGTGGTAGGGAATGGTTGAGTCCAGGGATGTCAAGGACTAGAATGCCCCTGAATCTGCTTGGAATATGTCTTAAGGGATATGAGAATTATGTAATATGCAAAGTGGCATCTGTATCTGAAAGGTCCTTGTCTGGTTTTGGTAATTGAGTGACGACCTAGATGGACTAATTGTGTTAAATGTGAGATACACAGGTGATTAGTCCACATGTACATGTGTGTGAGCAATACATGCCATGACGGTGAAGATGGCTTGAACTTGTTGCAAGGCTCGCACATGTGATGAAGGAGCTCATTGCATATGAGACATGACATTGAGTCATGTGATCAAGGTAGAGAAGATCAAGACATGACTTGGCTCGACGGACCGGTTGCAAGTGTGAAGGGCAAGTTGAGATGACTTGGCGCCGATGGACTGAAGAAACAGTGAAGAGCAAGTGAAATCAAGATCGATGAACCAATATGATCTCATGATGATATGGAGTGGATCATATCATCATTGATCATGCTGGTACATGTGTTGCATCGACATTGGAGGAGATGGAGTGGAATGCGCAAGGCAAAGGTATAACCTAGGGCATTTCATTTCACCGGTCATAGGTGTGTAGAGAAGTTTATGACCGGGCTTAGGATAGATGGCCGTACTATTAAGAGGGGCAAACTTGTTTGTATATCGGTCATCTAGTGCCACTCGAGTGATCTAACTTTGCATCGTTACTAGGATCGAGTAGCATGGCAAATTGAGTGGCTAACTCCTTAAAAATGATTGTGAAAATGCTAACACACATACTCATGGTGGTATACACTTGGCGGTGTTGGCATATTTGCTAAGGAGAAGTTGTTGGAGTTGAAGTGGATCAACTCGGCGAAGAAACGGAGACGAAAAGAGGTCACTGAAAGTGACCGGACGCTAGCCTCGGAGGGACCTGTGCATCCGGTCATATGTCCTAGAGAGGGTGCGGTCTCCGTCGAGTGACCAGATGCTAGACTTAGAGGTGAATTGACGCGCTGGAGTCGTGTCTGGTCATCAATGTTGTATGTTGACGTGGTGGCATGAGGAGCGGCTGTGACGCATGGCAGCAGGAGAGTGACCGGCCGCTGGCCTACGTCCGGTCGCAAAACAAAAGCTCAAGGAGCTCTCTGGAATCAACCGGATGCTGGCTCGTGGTGAGTCAGGTCGCTTCGTCGGCGCGTCAGGTCGCGGACTTGGCTGAGCATGGGCGTGTGCGATTAGACACGGCGTGTGGTGCGTCCGGTCAGTCTTGGGTGCCTCAGGTCATCACTTGACCGTTGGCGCGCAGAGCTAGCCGTTGGAAATTGACGCTCGGTGTTTGAAGGTGTGGACGCGTGGCGCGCATCTAGCGACCGGACGCTGGCTTGGTGCGTCCGGTCGTGTGGACCAGCGCGTCCGGTTGCCACGAGCTGTGCCCAGTGAAGGGGTAACAACTCTTTTGAGCTATCGGGTTATAAATAGAAGTGTTGGCCAGCCTTTGACTGGTAGCTGAGCACCCTTGAGCCTTGGTGGTGGCTTGTGTAGTTGTGCTTGGGAGCCCTCTAACTCACTCTTGCTTGATAGTGTTCATCCGGTTGAGTGAGTGAGCGATTCTAGTGCGATTGCATCGTGAGGTTGCATCGAGTGGCACTAGGTGAGCGAGTTGTAAGCCAGTGGTGCTTGTTACTCTTGGAGGTTGCCACCTCCTAGACAGCTTGGTGGCGAGTTCTCCGTCGTGAAGCACACAAGAAGAGTGCGGTGCTCCGGAGAAGGATTTGTGAGGGGTATCGTGCTCACCCCGCGGGAGTCGCGAAGAGCAACATTAGTAGAGCATGTCATTGAGCTATCCTCACTTGTGGGTAAGTTCTTGCGGTACCCGACATGCGAGCTTGGCGGGTGATGCTAATTAGCTACCGAACCACCAAGTGAGCGGTCGACACAACGAGGACTAGCGTATTGGCAAATACGTGAACCTCGGGAGAAAAATCATCGTGTCAACATTGTTCTTCCTGTTGGTTTGCAATCCCTGAACACAAGCCTTGTATTTACATTTCATATATTGTGCTTGTGTAGTTGCTCTTGTAACTAATTGTGCTTGTGTAGCTTGCTAGTTACCCTCTTGCTTGTGTAGGAGTAGGATCGAAGTAGCTCCCTTGCGTGGCTAATTTGGTTTTAGCAACCTTGTTAGTCACATTGCTTAGTTTGTATAGCTAAATAATTTACGCTCTCTAATTTGACTTGTATAGCCTTGTTATTGAGCATTGCTAGTGAGCTTAGGCTTTATGCACTTTGCATCCCTAGATTGTGTAGGTGCTCCCCAATTTGCTTGAAGTACTAGTTGCATAGTTTTATGTGACCTTACAAGCTAGAATTGGATAGGTGAGCACTAGCTAGCCCGACACCTTTGTTGCCTCTTTAGGATCTTCTTAAGGTGCTTGTGAACAAGAGGGGTATAGTCTTGGCTAGACCGATAATTTTAATTCCGCACTTACCTCGGTTAGCCGACGCGATTAATTTTAAAAAGGACTATTCACCCCCCTCTAGTCCGCCATCTCGACCCTACAGTATCCTCTATAAGTATGGCATCTGGAACACAAATTGTTTCCTTGCCATTTACATTCCATTGATATGGGTTGCTACCGAAGGACCTTTGTTCCTCAAGCGAAGGTTTCGGGCATAGTTTTCCTGACATAATGTATGGCAGGCCCTAAGGGATTGGATCATAGACATTGGTGCCCTTTCATCTTGAGGTTGATTGCAGTACTTATAAGACATTGGTCCCCTCTCGTCTTTATCTATCTGGCTCTTTTAGGTCGCCCTTAGACTATGAATAGGGTTATATTGACATGGCCTGTGATATGATAAAATGTGCACCCTTTGAGCACAGGAGCCAAAAACTATATATCGACCACCTACTTGGAGGATGTGTTTACATAGGGTGACCTACTTCCACTCCCTAGTCACTTCGGTATACAAGCTTTCACACCAATGACCATGGATGGTGCTTTCATTGTTTAGTGGATTGACGGTCGCAAGCTCGTAACCAAATCGCTTAGGAAGGGACTTGGCATTGTTGTTGTATTGGTCGTTTGGAGCTTCTGGAAGGAGCAGAACAACTGAGACTTCCATTACACCACACTACAGCCAATTGCCCTCTCACAAAGTATCATGGAGGAGGCGCCAACTTGGGCTCATGCTGCCTTCAAGAAGCTTGTGTCGCTCTTCTGGCGCGATGGATCCCTTAGTCCCCACCTTTCATTTTCCATTTTTTGTTCTTTTTCTGGTCGGCCCATTCATCCTATCTTTTCAGTTATTTTTTTGGTTATAGTTGCTTTCTAGTTTTTAAGCTTTGGACCAGGCAAAATGACACACCATAGCCATTGTACAATAATATATTTATATCAATAGTAATAGCTACTTCATTCTTTTGGAATTATAGGCACCGACGACCATAGAATTTTGGAGTTGGGTATTCAAAATATGAAGTAAATGAATGGTTAAAGTATAATTTGTAAAATTGTGCTATATCAAATTGTTCCTTACAAGCTAGACTTGAGGGGGTACTTAGTATGTATAGTACCAAATATTGGCATATCAATAAATGTTTTGGCCTATTTAGCCTAATATTTTTTTTGTTAACTAGTGTGCAATGCCTTACATTAGCCCTGTCAAAACTCAAATCCAATTGATTCATAGCTGGTGGCTTGGTCAATCAAAGTATAGACCTACTCCTGCTCATTGTTTTGTCCTCCTTGGTTCCGCATTGTCGTGTCAACCTCTAGACACCAACCTTAGTAGGTGTGACGGTACCCTATCCCTATCCGCTTTCCTAGCTGTGGACCACCCCAGGTGTTGGCCGTAGGTGCACAGTGCAACTGCTGGTTGGTCATCCTAGGCCAAGCCAAGTGAAGAGCGGACACCGTCTATATCCTCAAAGGCTAAATTAGTGGTGACCATCTGTCGTTCACCTCATCGTAGTTCTATTGGCCCGCTATTGCTTTCTTGGACCTAGAGTTTGGATTTTGGAACATTTTTTGGAAGAGAGAAGAGGTGAAACACCAAGTGGACGAGAGTCATCCATCGAGCGGACCGGAGTCACACGCTGAGCGACAGAGTTGGAGAAAAAGGTGCCTACTTGGGCTCATGCTCTGCCTTCAAGAACCTTGGGTCGCTTTTCTGGCACGGTGGATCCCTTAGTCCCCACCTTTCATTTTTTATTTTTTGTTCTTTTTTGGTCGGGCCATTCGTCCCATCTTATCGGTTATTTCTTAACATTTCAAAAAAAATGTATTTTCATTCTGAGATACCAAAAATGGTCCTTCGTATACCTTCTAAGTTATAATCAGTGATATCTCTTGGTTCATCTCAAACAACAACGGCAAAAGAGTAAGGAAACTTAGTGTCTTATTTGTTGCAAAGATTTTAAGCTTTGGATCAGGCAAAATGACACACAACAACCATTGTACAACAATATATGTATATCAATAATAATAGCTACTTCTTCTTTTTGAATTATAGGCAACAAGGACCTTAGAATTTTGGAGTTGGGTATTCAAAATATGAAGTAAATGAATGGTTAATGTATAATTTGAAAAATTGTGATATATAAAATTGTGCCTTATAAACTAGACTAGAGGGAGTATTTAGTATGTATAGTACCACATATTGGCATATCATTAAATGTTTGGGCCTATTTAGCCTAATATTTTGTTTGTTCAACTAGTGTGCAATGCCTTATATTAGCCCTGTCAAAACTCAAATCCAATTGATTCATAGTTGGTGGCTTGGTGCTGCGCAGTCGATCAAAGTATAGACCTACTCTGTTTTGGCCACCTTGGCGCCGCATTGTCGCGTAAACCTCTAGCCACCAAGCTTAGTAGGTGTGACGGTACCCCTATCCCTATCCGCTTTCCTAGTTGTGGGCCACCCCAGGCGCTGGCCGTAGGTGCACGGTGCAACTGCTAGTTGGTCGTTCTACACCAAGCCAAACGAAGAGCGGATATCGTCTATAGCCTCAAAGGCTGAAGTAGTGGTGACCATCTGTCATTCGCCTCATCGTAGTGCTATTGGCCCACTATCGCTTTCTCGGACCTAGAGTTTGGATTTTGGAAGAGAGAGAGGTGAAACACTGAGTGGATGAGAGTCAGGGATGACCGAGCGGACCGGAGTTGCATGTTGAGCGACAAGGAGTTGGAGAACATTGGGTCATTGTGCCTTGTTGGGCCGATGGGAATGGAAGGGAGAGTACTATTGTTTTTAGCTTAATTCATGAGTCCCTTGTTATTTTAACTCTATTCTTGTTTCTTCTACTACGCATGCATGTATACACTATATGTATAATTTTTGTTTTGGCAAAAACAATGGGTGTTCTCTTGAATACCCTTGAATGAAGATAGGCCCGCCCATGATTGTAGGTCACTTTAAATTTGTTCAACTCGAATTTCTCTAAATTTACTCAAGTTTATTTATAGAAATACACTAACATTTATAACATCAAAATAAGTTTATTAAATTCATCACGTAATATGTCTTAGTATGCATTTATTTGATATTTAGATGAGTAGATGCTTATATATTTATTTAGAAACTTTTGTCAAAATTAAATAAATTTTATTTATGACGAGACTATAGAGGAACTATAATTTAGAACGGATGGAGTACACACAGAGATCGGACTCATGCATATGCATCAGAAGTGAAGCACAACGAAGTCCTAGCATCAGGCTTTTAGATGAGTAGATGCTCATATATTTATTTAGAAACTTTTGTCAAAATTAAATAAATTTTATTTATGACGAGACTATAGAGGAACTATAATTTAGAACGGATGGAGTACACACAGAGATCGGACTCATGCATATGCATCAGAAGTGAAGCACAACGAAGTCCTAGCATCAGGCGCAGCTTAGCCAGCTAGACATATAGCACAACATGTGGGTAGCGAAAGATGGACGGAAATATGTGCAGTGAAGGCGATGAAAGGAGACAAGGACACATGCGCCGGAGGTATTGTAGTTGTTTGCACAGGCCGATCGATCGATCTACTCACAGACATGAATGAATGAGATCGACGAAACATGGTGTGCAGGTTGGTCAAAAGGCGCTTGTTCTTCTTTCTCAAAGCTACCCAGCTTTGAGAAATGTCACCTGCTATACTGCTACTCTGCTGCTGGGATCTAGGGGCAATAATCTAGCCACACATGTACACGCCAGACGCCACTGAGCTTTCACCGGGATTACTATGTGCTCCAAAGAGAAGACAGGGCTTCGGCCTTCAGGTGAGCTCTGAGTATCCCTATCCATTGATCATACGTTTATTTAATTGATGTCGCAGATGGTTAACATGAAGACGGTAAGAACTCAGAAGTTGTGCACCCAATCAAAATAGGTAGCCCCGTGCTGATTGCACGCACTGGACAGTCCGGTGTATTGCACCTGACGGTCCGGTGTAGCCACCCGAGTTCAAGTTGGATCCCATTTCTATTTTTTGTTTGTCAGTTTTTTTTTTATGTATTCAGACTCTACCTCGGAATGGACTTGGTCACAGCCGATTGAGGACATCCGATCCAATCAATATATATATATATATATATATATATATATATATATATACACACACGCGCTATTCTACACCCTAGGTGTAGAATAGTATTCTACACCAAGTTATTATACTGAACAAAAATTCAGTACTGTTTAGTACTCGTGTTTCAGTATTGTTCAGTATTTTCGAGGTGTTGGGTGTAGTACTGACTGATACTGAACGTGGTTCAGTAGTACTCGGTATTTTTTCAGTTCAATTTTGACTTGTGGTGTAGAATAATATTCTACACCTAGGGTGTAGAATAGCGCTGCCGTGTATATATATATATATATATATATATATATATATATATATATATATATATATATATATATATATATATATATATATTAGTAACTCCTTACTATTTGATTTACTATAACATTATGGTAAATATCCCCGTGTGTTATAGTAATTCAACTATCGTAAATATATACTGACATTGTCGTAAATTAGTATATATAAAATTATCGTAATTGGAGGTGGCTACAAAATAACTTATTTTGTAGCTAGCTATAGAGTATACTCTCCCTATATATATATATATATATATATATATATATATATATATATATATATATATATATATATATATATTTGTCTTTTCTACCTTTTATTTCTCTTTTTGTCCTAATCACATCCAAACTCTAGAATCTAGATGTTCTTCTTTTGCCATTCCTTCCCGAACCCGTATTAAAAAGTCTTCTGGAAAAATCAAAGCACTGGACAGTCTAGTTGCAACGACTAGACGATCCAGTGCGCAAATCCGCACGTTCTAGCACCGTGGTGGAATCTCCGGGGTGTGTATTTTTAGTTTTTTACCAACACCAGATTATTCAGTGTATTGTTGTCGCTGAGGGCTTGCCGATCGGCGATCCGCACGTTCTAGCGTTGTGGTGGTGGCCACCTTTTGCGCCAACAGGAGGCATCCTGAAGTAGATATACCGGATTCTTGAGCTAAAGCAATAATTTTGTTTATTTGGGTGAACTATGTGCATGCGACAAGTGATGGATTCTCATTCGATTACTTGGAAACTTGCACAGAACGAAGAGAGTAAGCACAAATCATGTAGAAAACACTGTTAATTTGTTACCATGCAATTAATTTGTTAATTTGCTTAAGTATGCCTCGCTATGTATGTAGTTCAATTTTCAAATAACTTCAATAAGAAAAGCGAATCATTCCCAATCATAACGCAATCATGCTACGGTGCTAGATAGTGACCGCCTGACCCGACCACAGGTTATTACATCATGGCCCTGTTTAGTTCCTAGAAAATTTTGCAAAATTTTTCAAATTCCCCGTCACGTCGAATCTTTGGACACATGCACGAAGCATTAAATATAGATAAAAAATAAAACTAATTACACAGTTTAGACGAAATGGACGAGACGAATCTTTTAAGCCTAATTAGACTATAATTGGACAATATTTGTCAAATAATAATGAAAAGCGCTGCAGTACCATTTTACCAAAAATTTCGGATCTAAACCGGCCGCATGTTGTACACTGACAATAATACTGCCAAACCTGATAACAAAAAGCTTGCATGCACACATGCACCGGCTTTGCGTACATGTTTCAGTGAACTGATTTTGATAGCGGAATGATTTGAAAAATAGACGTTAGATGCCTGCTTCATTAATTAGACGAGGCCATGAACAACACCCACCCCCCACCCCCCCCACCCCCCACCCCACCCCACGCGGGTTGTCAAGATTAGTATACGATGCCTGCAGGGTAATACTTTTTTTGTGCAGCCAGTGTGGTGAGAGTGTACCTAGCACAAGACATTACATTTCAAGGTATCTGTTCGTTTCGCTGAGATTTGGCTTATGTTGATTTGCTGTGAGAGGAAAACATTGTTTGTAAGCTGAAAAGTAGTGCTGAAGTAGTGCTCAGAGCAGAGCGAACATTCTTCTCACATGAAGCCAGAGACTGAGTAGACTTACAATGTTCGGATGAGATGATGATCTCTCTAGGAAATTTTAGGATTTACTAAATTCCAGGATTTGATAAAAAATAACAATATGAAAACTATTTTTCTCCTATTTATGTAAAGCTCTTGTTCTTTTTTTAATGTATATGTCAAACAGTAGGGAGCAACTAACCCGTCTTATTTTTTTTTACTAAAATATGAAAACACCACTCATTTGAATGGTTGATTAGTCTACCTGTGTTCCCTCAAATACAATTTGTGCTCATATAATTGATCAACCAATGCAACTAGGTACGCATATAGCATATAAAGGGTATGAAGAGATGGCGCTTTTAGAAAATTCTGGAGACCAAACCCAAAGTGAATGGTCAAAAGCATTGCAAAAGAAATTTCCCACACAAGAGTTCTTTCTACAAAAAAGGTTCTTAACTAATTTTTTCCATGTATACTTTTCCACATCCTCTAGTGGTTCTCTAATTAAAGTCAATCAGATGCCACTTTACCGTCGAGGTCAGTTTATGTGTATCTGATCTATTAATTAAAAATGTTTAATTGTGAAAGATTTGTTTACGGCAAGTTTGGTTAATTAGTTGTGTCATTTTCATATATAAAAACTACATACATATCTTACAAATCAGCTTTCATTAGAATATAATACGGTTTAGGCTCCATGATAGGTATATTGCAGGGGGTACCATTGTTTTTCCTTTACTAGAGGAAGTAGTTATGTGCAGGTGACTGGTGAGGAGAGTGTTCTTTGAGCCAAAAAGTATAGAAACATATAATCGCCTTTGCACCAATGATTCAGAGACCTAGTGTTATAGCACCCTAATTAATTATCTAGATCATACTATCATTTGTGCTCTCAAAACCATCAGCTAGCTAGCATAGAAATTAAATTAATACTATTAAAATGTTTGTTACCCACATGACATGTTTTCACTCATATTGGGAATAAGGTCAGGTAATTAAAATACCATGTACAACATATTTCTACTTCAAACACTCTTTTTTATTGGGTTAAAAAGGTTAGCTTAAAACTATGTAGTTGCGGTTATCACTGTTTGGCCAAAAAAAATGATGAAACTAATATTTATATGAATATCACAGCACCACAACCATACAACTTACAAATCAAAATGTAGCATGCGTGCCATGTAAATGCCGTAATAACTTGTAACGAATATGCCTTGAGTGATACTCCCATTGCAATAATATCATATATGCATAAGATTTTGTCATACAAAATAGTAGTAGAGTAGTCCGAGACTAGGATAATTTATCGATGAAGTATTGTACTCTCTCTGCTCCAAGTTGTAAGTCATTTTAGATTTTCTAGATAGCAAAATCTATATAACTAGAAAAAGCTTTGGAATGGAGAGAGTCCTCTCAGGAGGGAGTACTCTCTTCTGATCAATACCAAGTGCATGTGATCAAGATCAGGTCCTATATTTCATATGTACGTGCTTGCAGCTTTGCACTTTTATTGTACGTTGGCTTTAATCAAATGCCCTGAATACAGGATAGAATATATAGAAGCAAAAACATATATATGGAAGTAATAACTTGGCAACAATCCATACATACATTCATTTCATGCAAACTCCACTCCACATAAGTAGGAGTAGTGACGAAACAACTAATCAGTGTCTCCATGTCAAATATACCTTATCAGATAGTATACCCCGTGCACCAATTTTGATTAATTAATCCCTGTGAACAATAGTGTGAAAAGTAGAAAAGTGGCGCTATGGACACAATGCAGCTGGACGAACACCTTTAAGTTCAAAACCAAATGGCAGAAAAAGGGTTAACCAAAGAGCAACTTTACTTTAAACTCCTACCTGTGACCATCATGAGCTAGCAGTGCTTCTACAGTTGCTGATGAAGAATAGCAGACTGGCGGATTGACCATCTCCTGTTCCTCCATCGTCGTCCTAGCTATAGCTAGCATTTGCTCAAACTCAACCATATGCATCTCGAAAATATCTTCTTGATAGGACATTGGCCCAGCTGGAGTATTACCAAGTCTACAACGAGCCACCGCCATTGCCACCACTGGTGGACGAAGAATGGAACCCAGGAATAATGTTCATCGGCGGCCAACTTGAGCCGCCACTGCCAGTGCCACCTCCGTCGCTGCCGCTGCCACCAGCAGCATTCCCATCCCAGACACGGTGTGCGCCTGATCCGTGGCGTAGAGCCGCCGTGTACTGCCTCTGTAAGCTCATGTCTTGTCCTTTACTGTCCTCCATCTTCTTTGGCGACCCTTCCTGCCTTGCCGTGGTAGCACTGGTCGTCGTGGGCTGCCCTAAAGTGAACGCCGCCGCAGCTGAGCCGCTGCCTCCTCGGTTAGCTTCCAAACCCAGTTGGTACATCGGCGGTTGTGGAAGGTCCAGTATTCCCCCAGTCATGAACGGGAACTGCCGCTGCTGCTGCACTCTCCACTGCTCCAGAGATGCACCGATGGTGGTGCCGCCGCCGCTTGCCACCGGAAACTGATCCACCGTGTCCAGGTGCTGCATGCCGAGCAGCGGCAGTCCGGCGGAGAAGGCTAGCCCTAGGTTTGGCCCCGGCGGGTGCATCGAGCCCAAGAACGGAAAGTGGTGAGAGAAAGAGCTGAGACCCGGAGTGATGATTGCACCGGTAGCGCCCGGAGTAGTGGACGGCGTAGCTGATGGACCACCGAGCAGCCTACCCGAGGAGGATGTCTTCGAGGAGGAGGAAGACCCGGCGGCCGCGGCGGAGGACTTGGACGAACGCTTGTTGCGGCGGCAGCCTCCGCCGACGGGGACGTTGCGGAGGGATCCGCCGCGCGTCCAGTAGCGGCGGCACGTCTTGCAGAAGTGGCGGGGCTGGGAGAGGGAGTAGTTGTTGTAGTAGCAGAACTTGGTGTTGGTGGACTCGCAGCGCGGGCACTTGAGCGCCGGCTCCGGCTGCGGCATCCGCGCCAGCCGCGCGCGCTCCGCCATCGAGTTGGGTCTCGCGTGCGCAGCCACGGCGGCACTGGCCGCCGATGAGCTTCTGGGCAAGCCACTGGGCTCCGGAGCCGCGGCTGTGGCAGCCGCCGGACCCACGGGCAGCAGCGGTACATCGGCTCCCCCGCTCGCCCTCGGCTGCTGACCTTGCTGCTGCTACACATATATGCACACAAGCATGTTAGATGTTACATATCCAAAAAAAAAAGAGAGAAGGAAAAGGAATGAATATTCATTGAGATGAGAATATCTTTGTGCCAAAGTCCTTTAATTTGCCATGAAGAAGAACAAGTGTATGGACGGACCAAGATTCAAGGCTAGGTATGTAGATGGCCTTGTTAAACATAGAGGGAGATGAAGCAGAGAGAAGCTCACGCAGTACCTGGTTATTCCAATTAGGTGGATGTGGATCTAGGTAGACCGGCACTGAAGGTGAAGGGAACACCATGGAGGCCCTGCTGAGATATACTTCTCTCTCTCTTTCTCTTTTCACTCTTCTAGCTAGGCAGCTTTCCGGCTGCTTTGAATTCTGATCTTTTCTTTATAATTTGCACTTTCTTTGCTGCGGATTTGTGTTTGGAAAGAAAAGGAAGCATGCGAAGAAGAAAGAGGTGGAGAGACCTCTGGCAAGCTCGGAGGTGGTGGAGAATCACATCCCACCAAGTCGATGGGGAGAGTAGGCAGCAATGAGAGAGAGGGAGAGGATGAAGGAGGACTGGAGGAGAGAGAAAGGAGAAAGCTGGGAAAGAGAAAGGAAGGGCAAAAGCTTGAATTTATCCGCTCCTTTTATGAGTATATGTTGTCTTTTGTATTTCTAGTATTTACTTTCTTGTGTGGGGTCTACTTCAGAATGAAGAGAGAAAGAGAGATGTGGGGGAGAGAGCTTAAAAGTTCCTTAATTGCTAAGGCTGACCTGATTTAGCAGGATGCTAAGCAGAAGAACCAGAAGCAATGCCAAACGATACTATTTTATAGAGAATCACTTTACAACGTTAGGAGTTGATGTGCATTAATTATGTAGCTGTGAAGGGATTCAAATGAGTAAAAATAATACGGCTGAAATAAATACGTAAAGTTCTTTTTACCCTCAAAAAGTTATATAAACACTCCCATGTACATCATCGTTGGATGCATATAGAGCATGTAAAATAAGCATCCTATCCTCATCCAGTTCCTACATAGAATCACTTCCTTCATGCATTTTTTTTTTCTGAAAAAAACACTTTTAGCCACGTAACCACTTCTCCGGAGAATAAAAAGCAGGCTCAGAGGAGCTTTACTTCAAATAGTTCTAACTTGACATATATGACTCCCTCTATTAATTTGAAAACATGACTTATTGCGTTTCTTTGCGACAAGCCTTTGGCCAACAATTACTCTATTAATATATAGTTTTTTGACACAAGATTAATGTTAGTTTAGATTCGTATTAAAAAATACTTATTTATGGTTGTATTTTGTATTCCATAAATAAAATACTAATGGATTAATTATCAGTTAAAGCCTTTTCGGTGTTGTTTTACCTCCAACTAGTAATCAATGTATAATATGCAGTAGATAGAGGGATAGCATAGGACACATTGCCATGTCTAGTGTATGAGTGGAGTTTTATTGCTTATGGGTTGTATGTTCGGGTCAGTTTGTAAGTAGGGGGATGCAACTATTGCCTATTGGGTATTTCTATGGATCTACGGACCCCCCTACTCTTCATCATATCTATATATGCCTGGGGTCATCCGTTGCAAGTAGGGGCTGGACGAGGAAGAAAGAGATGAAGAAGACTAAATGGGTACTTTTGTCTAGATTTGTGGTCATGAGAAACATATAAAGTGGCAGCTTTCAGGCATCAGTAGAATTATAATGGCATATACTTCATATATAGTAGAAAAATTGTAAGACATTTCTCAGATCCGCAAAAATATATTGACAACATTCTAATTAACCGATTAAAAAAAGAATGAAAGGATGGTAAGCTTATCAGCTAGAATCAGCCAGCCATTCAGCAGTGTTTTTCTCTCACAACAAATTAGCATGAGCATCAGCAGCAGCCGCAGAAACTATTAACCGAATAGGGCCTGCATATACAGTACCAGAGACCAATGCGAGTAATGCTGAAATGTCTAGCTAATCATACGTGTACTGATAAGAATCCTTCTTTTTTCCCTATGGCCGGAATGACGGCATGTCGTTTTCTTTATGATAAAGCACGGAATATCATTCAACTTCAGTCGCGGTCAACACTTACAGGACGGAGAGAGGCCTAGCGATCGATGTTTTCTGCGCAAAGTGCGTTTTCAGAATTATCTGAAGATCCACATATCAATCAAAGGGAAACAACATCCACACCACTCGCCAGTTTGGCTGTTTCCACCACAAATCACAAGCAAGCAGAGCTTCATAAACAACGGCTGGTCACAGTGGTACATATAGAGGATAAAAAGGCGTTTGTCCCTAGCCGTTTGTCTTGTCCTAGTTATAACCAGACTAATCGAGCCAATCATCGTCATCAAACGCATTATGTCAAAATAATGCTAAGGTGCCTAGCTCGCGTCCACCTTGTGCTTGCACGTCGTGGTGTTTCAGGATATAGATGGAGCACAAGCCAGCCTAGGAGTTCAGCTCTCCTCAGCTGTTGGCGCACCAGCCACGTGATCACTGATATATAGATGATCGACCGGCCACCTGGACGCGACGGCGGTCACACGGGCGGAGGCGGCGCGGAACTCGATGGAAGACGGGACGAAACCTGACCGGCCGGACGACGTTGCTGCGGCGCCTAGCGCTGCATGCGGCCGGGCCGGGGGTGGTGCCGTGCTGTCTGCCTTCAATCCTCGTGTGGTCACCGTGGCCGTATGCCCAGCCGGTACTGGGACTGGCTACATAGCCTTTCACGTAGTACATGCTTGAGCTTGATGCTTGGTACAATGCATGTTGTCTTGATGCAATGTCAGAGACGATAATGGTGCGAGCTCTGTCGCGCGCGTTGTGTCTGAGTGACAGCAGATGACACGCCGTAGCCCGTAGGTGAGGGATCAGGGGAGCCACGCCCACGCAGGTGCTGTTGTGCTGGTCGGGAACCCGGGAATCACGGCGAAGTAGGCCTGGCCGGCCGGACGTCCGGGAGCTTGCGCAGGGCCAACGGCCTGCTGCACGGTGTACCTGGCTGCTGGCCCTAGCCTTGCCTGTCACTGCATTTGTTACAATCATTTAATTTGTGACCCTACTATATCGTCGATCCTGTGCAGCGTGGGCACGCACGCAGCACTGGTTTGGAATTGGAATCTACAGTATAGCCTTCGACTTCTCCATAGATAAGAGCTGTGTGCGCTGTGACTCTTTGAGTGAGGTATGTATGTGAACCTGCAGCCATGGCTCCATCTATGCCTGAAGAACTACTACTCATTATGAAAAGAAGAACGGCTACTCAGGCTGTGTTTAGTTCCACGAAAAGGTGTAAAAAAAGTATTGTAGCACGTTTTGGCTTTATTTGATAAATAGTGTCCAACCGTTGACTAATTAGGTTCAAAACGTTCGTCTCGCAAAGTACAACCAAGCTGTACAATTAGTTTTTGATTTCATCTACATTTAGTACTTCATGCATGTATCGCAAGTTTGATGTGACGGGGAATCTTTTTTTACACAGTACTTTTTTTTTAAGGAAATAAACACAACCTCATTATGAAAACCCTAGAATAATAGATAATAGATATCTTCAACGAGGAATGAATTCCCGGTCTCTTAGCCATCCGGTCACGGAGCAGGCACTGTTCACACGACTTCGGTCACTGTTCATGTGGGCTCCAGTCACTATTTATGTGGGTCCCACCTACACTATTCACTTTTTTTTTTGTTTTTGCTCAGTTTTTTTTAACTTCTCTTTAAGCTGGCGTAACGTAGTGCGCCCCTGCGCTAGTACTGCTCATTACTGAATGTTTTTTAAGGAATTCGGCCGTGCATGTCTAACAACCCACTAGCGGTGTGCATGCTGTGAACAGGAGACATCGTAGCATGGTGGGAGTGTGATCCAGCTAAAGTAGGCCCCTTCCGTGCATTACTTATTAATTAATTAATCTCCATGAGATCCCCGCACTGATTTCCGAGAGCTTTCCCTGGACCCTAGTACTACGTATCTGCAGGCAAAGCTTAAAGTCGACGGAGCTAAAGTCGCAGGGAATATCCTGGATGGGGCTCATTTACTGTTGCCACACAGGTGAATATAACACAAGATTTGTGGGTGCGATCAGGATGCGTGGGGCAGATTATGCCGGAGGTATGGTAGGGTTAGTTCGAGCGGGGTATCGCAGCTTGCAGGCTAGCTACGTGGGTCCGTTTGATTGGGTGACTAAACCCAAACTAGGCTCTAGATAGCCACCTTCGGTCTGTTTAGTTGCCTGTTTAGAGCCCGATGCTAAGCTTCGGGAAGCCAACCACCACCCCTTAGTCTGGCAAAAAAACGAAATGAGGATCCACTTTTGGGGAGCTAGGCTTGGTCAGCGCTTCATCTCCAATCCCATCACCTCCTGGTCGCACGCGGAAGTTAGAGAAGGCACCCGAGCTTTGCCTGCTCGTCCTCCTAGGCGGACGCCGAGCTCCCCACTCGGTCTCCCTCCCTTCCACCTAGCGCCAGAACACGGTCGCGCGCCGCCATGGCCGCGGAGTAGAGCTCCCCCAGCCGTAGAGTAGGCTCGACTCGCAACCGTCGAGCGCGGGCGACCTCGCCGTAGAGCGGCCTGGATTCTTAGGTGGTCCTCCGGGCCGCCTCCACGGGCGCCCTCACCGAGCGCAACCACACTACTACAAAAATCTTAATGAAGGTGGGCGTTTTTAATTAATGGAGGCTGGCATTGCAACCGCCTCCAATCAAAGGTCACGGTTAATCGTGACTTTACGGAGGCGGCTGCAGTTCCCACCTCGGTTAATCTATTAATGGAGACGGACGTCTTGCAAATGCCTGCCTCGGTTAATGAATTAAAAAACTCAGAGCCCACTGGCGAGCCCAATCCCAGCTCCAGAGCTAGATCCACGCCCACGCTGGCCTTCCTCCATGCTCTCGTCACGGCATCGCCCAGATCTGCCCTTGCTCCAGGGTCCCGCCACTGGATCTGCCTTTGCTCCACTGAATCTGCAAAAAGGAGAGGGAAGAGTGAGGGAGATGAAGAGGGGAAGAGAGGGATGAGTGAGGGAGATGGAGAGAAAGATGGATCTGTACCTTTGTCGGCACCGGATCGAGTCCGTTGCTCACCACCACGACCACCGCGCATGTAACAGAATCGACCAATTATACGAAATTAAGTAAGAAAATCACCGGCCAGAGCAGACGATTTAGCAAACTTAAGCCCGTATAACCCGGTAGTCCATGAAATCACGAAGAATTTCAAACCAACTCACATACCAACCAAGATCGTAATAAGTTTAGTGGTCACCATCACATATTATATAAAAGTTCGCATCACAGATACATCGGAGTTTAAACATAGTTATTACAAACCGAGTTCAAATAGAAAGTAGCGGAAGCAAGTTGTTCAAATCCACACACACTCACACGGAGTTCAAGTACAGTACCAGTTGATGATCAACTCCAACAAAAGCATTAGATGAGACGTAAGGAATGACCATTGCCCATGGTCCTAAGCATCACCCATCATAGGACAAAGGCAGTTGATATAGTAGCCGTAATACATCTGCCCATCTGCAAGAAGTGAGAACAAACCCTGAGTACGAGAAGGTACTCAGCTAGACTTACCCGACATAATCGAAAATAAAGTGACACCAAGGATTATGAAGGGCTTTATAGTGGTGTAGCTGGCTTATTTGCAAAAAGACATTTTTAGCATTTCAAGAACTTTTTTCAAAAAGCATTATGTCAAGTTAATCATTATTAACCTGTCGACTACATTTGCACCTATACTAGAGCAAGCATGTGATTAAGAAAATAATGATAACCAATGATCATTAACAACTTTCATAATGTCATATCCATTATAACTGTCCAAGTGTTCCATCAACATTACTCCGATGAAGTAACTCAAGTCAAGTATTCACTATCCAGTGAACGATGGCGATTCGAATCGATTATTAACCAGTTGGTAATTTATTCCTTACACAAACCTCACTCACCCGCTAAAGTGAGGTATTGGTCACCGAGTCAACTATCTAGGAAAAATCTCGAGTTTGCCAGGAACCACATGTACTCGGGGGCCGACCGACTGCCTTTCGGTCTTATCATCGCGCTGGTACAGTGCGCTGCGGGCAATCTACTCGGCCCGAATAATCTCCTAGCTTTGCGGTCGAAAGGTACGTTATTCGGCCAGCTAAATGTAAGGCATGCATTCAACATGACCCGAGCCCCAACAACGATCGGTCCTTAATCGACACAAATGGAAAGCACTATAGTCCGAAACCCTATAAGTCTCCGTCCGGTCTCAACTTCAAATTAACACTTAGTTATACCATGATGACATAGTTATCTGAGCAGATCCAGGTAACCACCGATAGCTCACAGGTGATAGAAAATCACCCGACTTCTACCGGACTAAGCCAGCTAAGCATTGACTCGACTGCGGATACCAGGGTAACAAGGATATAGTATAACAAAGGTAAACAAGGTATAATGCAGCAACGATTGCAGACAACTCATGAACATAATGCATCAATCAAAGTAAAGCATTAATTAAATAATTGCAAACCAAGGGAGAAAATGCTCTGGGGCTTACCTCTCTCGAAGGAACTCGGACGGTGATCGGGGCACTCCGAAAGCTCCTCAACGTCCTCCTCGTCGGCTTCGGGCACCTCCTGAGGCTGCACCTCGAGCTGCTCCTCGGGCTCCTTGGGTACGACGACTAGACTCTCTGTTTGCGATCCTATATGATGCAGGTGCGTAAGTGCTTATGTAAAAGGTGCATCGGATGAATGCACACAATGAATATGCTTGCATGCAAGGTAGATGAGCATGATTTGCTTTAAGGGTTAGAGTACAGTACAATTCTCATACAAGGTAGTCAACATCATCTAAGAACATGTACTACAAGTACATGCCATCTACTGTATTCTCTTCTACTACTAACATGCTAAGTCAACATATCTCATTGAAATGCTTTAAAGATACACCAAAGCTTCACTAATTCCTTAATCATGCATAAAGCAAGATTTAATTAAACCCTAATTAACACTAGGTTTGAATAGCAACATCTACTTTGGTAGCATAGAAAAACCTTAGAAACTTACCATGGCATTGTACTACCCTAAGTAGACTACCATAAAATTTTCATGGCATGTGGACAGGTGGAATAGCCTACACAAAAATAACAAGCTAGGGCCTAACTATGAGCATGAAAATACTTTGCACTATGAAAAGTATCAAACAATAGATTTAGCATTTTTACTAGGTTCTACATAGTAAATAATCATTGTACAAAAATTATCACATGCATGTTTTATACAAATTTTGCTCTCTAGAAAAAATAACAAAATTCAACCATTAAAGGCACTTGAACTACACATCATAATTTTTATACAGAACATGCATGACATATATTTTTCCTAGAAATTACATTACATAAGAAGATTAACAAAATTAGAACCATATTTTTCTGAGCTTTCTATGATTTATTATGCATTTCTCAAGAAAACAACAATTTCAATGATTAAATAAAACTCCATAGAAAAGTATCACAAAACTGACATGCAATAATTTCCTACTATAGATCTACTTCTAAGGAGCCTATAGAAATTTGTTTCACAATTTTTGGATCCATAAATCTCAAGATATGAATTTTAGAAGCCTTTTATCATTTTTTGGAAATCTATTTTCAAAATCCTTTTAAACCTAACCGACCGGAAATGCTAAGTACACCCCACTTCCTCTACCTGGGTCCACAAAGAGGAGCTGACAGGTGGGTCCTCGGGTCAGTG
The DNA here is from genome assembly GCA_038087645.1 of Saccharum hybrid cultivar R570. Classification (NCBI taxonomy): domain Eukaryota; kingdom Viridiplantae; phylum Streptophyta; class Magnoliopsida; order Poales; family Poaceae; genus Saccharum; species Saccharum hybrid cultivar. The sequence continues at coordinate 8,943,935 of JAQSUU010000056.1, read as the reverse complement.
GGACCCCACTTGTCAGTGAAACAGAGATAGAGGGCGGCGCTGACCGGCTCGCTCTCGCCGACGGCGAACTCACCGGCGGCAACGGCTAGCCCTAGATGATCTACTCGACGAGCCGCATCCAACGGTGCATGAACCCCTAGCTCTACTAGCCTCAATGACCGGTGACCGCGGCAATGCCAGACGGCGGCACGGCCACGGTGGCGCACCGGCCGACTCCGGCCATGACCGGACAAGTCGCGCTGCGGACGAGCTCCGCGGACCTCAGGGGATGCTATCGAGCCTAACGCGAGGGGTAGAGAGGGACGCGAGAGGGCTGGCCACGGTGACGGCCCAACTCCAGCGAGGTCCAACCATGGCGGATGGCAGCGGAAAACGGAATGCAGCCCCACCTTTGGTCTATCAGCTCGGGGAAGGGGTGGACTGGGAGTAGCAGCTTCGAGCAGAGTTGTGGCTATGGTGGAGCGAGTTGTGGTGGCTCATCGGCGGTGAATGAGGGTGCCGGAGCCGAGCGGCGAGGAAGGGGACGAAGAGCTCCGCCTTCGGCCAAGTGTTGCGACTGAGCTGGAAGGGAAGTGGGGTGGAGATGGGGCACGCGGATGGGGCTTAAGGCGCGCGCGTGGGGGCTACCGGGCGCCACCCCGTCGGCGTCGCCGACATGCGGCCGCCACGCGGCGCGGGAAGGGATGACACGCGTGGCATGGGCCCAGGCCGCGGAGGCTAGGCTGGGCCGAAGGAAGGAGCGCGGGCGCGGGGAGGAAAGCGGGGCCGACTTTGGCCAGCGGGCCAGATGGGAGGCGGCGGCCCGTTAGATGAGAAAATTGTTTTCAAATTTTCATTTTCAAATAAATTTCAATTAACAATTTTCAAATCACATTTTGAGCAAGAAAATGACCTTTTCTGGAAATGACCCAAAAATAAAAGTTGCTTAGAATTTAATCCTCTACAACTTTTCTTTAGGGACCAACTAAAAATTCTTCATAGATTTTGAATTGGGATGTAAAAGCTAAATATGGAGGGTTTTTTACCATTTTCAAGAATATTTTTAAAAGCATGTTTTGCCAGAAGTTTGAATACAAACTTTGCTCCAAATTGCATGATAAATATTTCTAAGTGATTTGCATTTATAACCTAACATGTTCCATTGATCTAGCTAGCAAAATCAAGGCAAAATAAAACTAAACAAGTATATGCAACATTAACATTTCAAAGTGACGTTTCACATGTTTCAACTCAAACTTAAACATTACTTCACATGTAATTATGAATGCAAATGATGCATCATGCGTATGATTAGCAATGCTAAATGCATACGTAACACCGGGGTGTTACAGCGCACGCCTCACCGCACGGCCCGCGCGCACCACCGTGCCCATCGCGCCACCCCGCGGCCCTGTGCACGCCACCGCGACCACCGCGCGGCCATGCGGCCCATACCACCATGGCCCCTTGTCACCACGGAGGGAGAGCTGGGAGAGAGTGAGGGAGGGAGGGGTGGTGGGAGAGAGGGAGGGAGCACTAGGAGAGAGGGAGGGAGGGAGTCGTGCGAGAAAGAGAGACCGAAAGGGAGGGAGCAGTGCCTGGAATGAGATAGGACTGGTTAGGGTTTCTGTTCAGCTTATATACTTGACATTGGGTACTGGGCCTGGAAATGGTAGTGGGCTAGGCCAGAATATCGGAGGCGGGCCTTATAAAATAACCACCTCTAAAAATAGATTTCTGAAGGCAGTTGTCTTAAGACGTCCGCCTCTGTAAATGGGTCATTTTTTGAGGAGGTTGTCTTAAAATGACCGCCTCCGTAAATCCATTTGTGGAGGCAGAAATTTTTGACCGCCTCCGTAAATAAAAATGCTCGCCTCAATTAATCCCTTGACATTTTACGAGGTGGTTGAATTTTGTGACCGCCTGAAAGCCCAAGTTTGGTTTTGGTAGTTAATGACACCAAGTTGCTAATGTCATGTGTTAAGTGGTTTAAGTTAGGCATAAGCAACATATGTGATGAAGGTGCATGTGGCATGGAGTGGTGGCCACAAGATCACAAAGAGATGGTGCATGGACATGAAATAATGGTCATGGTGATCAAGCATGAGGAGATGGACATGGAATAAAGTGATCAAGGCAAAGGTATAATCATAGGGTTTGCTTTTGCCGGTCCAAGATAAGTAGTGAAGTGATTGACCAGGTTTAGGATTGATAGCCGACTATCAAGAGGGGCAATCACGGTTATGAAAGTCCTATGTTTGGTGTTGGTAATTAGTGACAATGCCTAAGTACTAATCCTATGCCTAAGTTGTATGTAGCATATGAGGATTAGTACATTCCAAGGTTGGTGGCAAGATGGACATGGTGATCATGATGGCCACACTTGGATTTGGACGCGACCCTACGTGATCAAGGCAAAGGTATATGCTTAAGGGTTGTATTTTAGTAACCAAGACACCTAGTGGGTGTGGTTACATTATAGGATAGATAGCCGTACTATAAAGAGGGGAATGACACGGCTATTGAACTCCTAAGTGCCTCTAGGTGTGCATTTCATGATCATATGCATTTGGATAGAACTAATAACGCCTCGAAAAATGATTGTGAAAATGCTAACACACTCACACTTGACGAGATCACATGGTGGTGTTAGCACATTTGCGATGGCGTTGGAGTTTAAGCGGTAGAGAGGGTTTGGGGTCCTCTCTCCCTCCCGCCAAGCGTGCGAGCGCGAGATTCAGGCGATTTGTTTGTATTGCAAATATATGTTGATGATATCATATTCGGCTCAACCAATCAAGATTATTGTGATGAGTTTGGAAAAATGATGGCAAAGGAATTTGAAATGTCAATGATTGGTGAACTTAGTTTCTTTCTTGGACTTCAAATCAAGCAAATGAAGGAAGGAACATTTGTGAGCCAAACCAAGTACATCAAAGATATGCTCAAGAAGTTTGGCATGGAAGATGCAAAGGGCATTACAACCCCAATGGGCACTAGTGGAAGTTTGGATAGTGACAAGAGTGGCAACATGGTGGATCAAAAGCTATATAGATCAATGATTGGTAGCCTACTCTATGTGACGGCATCAAGGCCCGATGTGATGTTTAGTGTATGTATGTGTGCAAGATTTCAAGCCTCACCAAGAGAAAGTCATTTGAAGGCAACAAAGAGAATATTGAGGTACTTAAAGCATACACAAGATGTTGGATTGTGGTATCCCAAAGGTGCAAGCTTTGAGCTAGTTGGATATTCGGATTCCGACTATGCCGGTGACAAAGTGGAGAGAAAGAGCACTTCCGGGACTTGTCAATTGTTGGGAAGATCACTTGTCTCATGGTCATCCAAGAAGCAAAATAGTATTGCACTATCTACCGCCGAAGCCGAATACATTGCCGCGGGTAGTTGTTGTGCACAAATCTTGTGGATGAAGGCAACATTAAAGGATTTTGGAATCAATTTCAAGAATGTGCCATTGCTATGTGACAATGAAAGTGCCGTGAAGCTAACCAACAATCCGGTTCAACATCAAAGAACAAAGCATATTGATGTTCGTCATCATTTCATTAGAGATCATCAACAAAAGGGTGACATTGCTATTGAGAGTGTGGGCACCGAAGATCAACTAGCCGATCTTTTCACCAAGCCACTTGATGAGAAGAGATTTCACAAGCTAAAGAATGAGTTAAACATAATTGACTTCTCCAACATGAGTTGATGCACCCCATATATGACATGCCTCTCCTTCGAGCCCCAAGGTACAATTGGTTGATATGTCATGCATTCTATGCTAAGGACTTGCTTAGTGCATCTAGTCATAATTTACATGTTCTAGGCTCATACATGAAAATCAAATGACTTTGAAGTTTATATGGTGTCACTATTGTTTCCATGACTTGTATGATCTAGTGGTAGCATATAACTTGTTTGAGTAGCTTGTGATCCTAAGTGTTTAATCTAGATCACTTGTCTAAATATTTGCTTCAACATGGTGCATGATAACCCTTCTAGTGAGGTGTGAAGAAGCTTGCCCTTGGATCAAACCGAAGCATTTTATTTATGCAAGCAATCTAGGTTGAATCACAAACTTGATCCTCACCCCATAATTCAACATGATAATCTATCTAAAGTTAGTCCCTTGTGGTCATTGGTGCCAAAGGGGGAGAAAATATTGTTCACAAAGATAGAACTCAAAGGGGGAGAAGCACAAAGGGGGAGAAAATGTTGTTCACAAAGATAGATTCTAAAAGAGGAGAAATTGATAAAAGAAGGGGATCAACTAAAATTTTGAGCACACAAGTAGGGGGAGCAAGCTCTTAAACATGAATGTTGCATTTCCATGTGCACTTCATATGTATGATGCATAGTTATGCATTTCTTTTTCTCTGATACATTGCTTGTGTGGTGTTTTGCTAGTATACAATTGAATGGTGTATTGAAGTACTAGCATGAATAGGAAGTAGTTAGATTTCTCTTGCTTCATGTTTTTCAAAGTGGTACTAGAGCCTTGCTTATAATGTTGATCTCACAAGGTTTCTAGTTTTGTTTGTGCTTTTCCAAGTGATATCTAACTACACAAGGTGCTAAGATGATGTTTATCGCTACTCCGATGGTATCACGCTTCAAAGGTCTATAATCTAAAACACTTAGCACCTATTGATAGTCAATGCTCCTATATTTTCCTATCTAAACATGTATGCTTCCTAAATCCAAACATATAGCATACATGTAGGGGGAGCCATTGCTATCAATTTGAATTCATGATCACTTGTCCATACTTCTTACACATGGTAATATACTTGGACAATGTGACATGGGTTCAATCAAAATTTTATCATAATATCTTTGTGAAAGGGTTGTCACCAATTACCAACAAGGGGGAGATTGAAAGTCCTATGTTTGGTGTTGGTAATTAGTGACAATGCCTAAGTACTAATCCTATGCCTAAGTTGTATGTAGCATATGAGGATTAGTACATTCCAAGGTTGGTGGCAAGATGGACATGGTGATCATGATGGCCACACTTGGATTTGGACGCGACCCTACGTGATCAAGGCAAAGGTATATGCTTAAGGGTTGTATTTTAGTAACCAAGACACCTAGTGGGTGTGGTTACATTATAGGATACATAGCCGTACTATAAAGAGGGGAATGACGCGGCTATTGAACTCCTAAGTGCCTCTAGGTGTGCATTTCATGATCATATGCATTTGGATAGAACTAATAACGCCTCGAAAAATGATTGTGAAAATGCTAACACACTCACACTTGACGAGATCACATGGTGGTGTTAGCACATTTGCGATGGCGTTGGAGTTTAAGCGGTAGAGAGGGTTTGGGGTCCTCTCTCCCTCCCGCCAAGCGTGCGAGCGCGAGATTCAGGCGATTTGTTTGTATTGCAAATATATGTTGATGATATCATATTCGGCTCAACCAATCAAGATTATTGTGATGAGTTTGGAAAAATGATGGCAAAGGAATTTGAAATGTCAATGATTGGTGAACTTAGTTTCTTTCTTGGACTTCAAATCAAGCAAATGAAGGAAGGAACATTTGTGAGCCAAACCAAGTACATCAAAGATATGCTCAAGAAGTTTGGCATGGAAGATGCAAAGGGCATTACAACCCCAATGGGCACTAGTGGAAGTTTGGATAGTGACAAGAGTGGCAACATGGTGGATCAAAAGCTATATAGATCAATGATTGGTAGCCTACTCTATGTGACGGCATCAAGGCCCGATGTGATGTTTAGTGTATGTATGTGTGCAAGATTTCAAGCCTCACCAAGAGAAAGTCATTTGAAGGCAACAAAGAGAATATTGAGGTACTTAAAGCATACACAAGATGTTGGATTGTGGTATCCCAAAGGTGCAAGCTTTGAGCTAGTTGGATATTCGGATTCCGACTATGCCGGTGACAAAGTGGAGAGAAAGAGCACTTCCGGGACTTGTCAATTGTTGGGAAGATCACTTGTCTCATGGTCATCCAAGAAGCAAAATAGTATTGCACTATCTACCGCCGAAGCCGAATACATTGCCGCGGGTAGTTGTTGTGCACAAATCTTGTGGATGAAGGCAACATTAAAGGATTTTGGAATCAATTTCAAGAATGTGCCATTGCTATGTGACAATGAAAGTGCCGTGAAGCTAACCAACAATCCGGTTCAACATCAAAGAACAAAGCATATTGATGTTCGTCATCATTTCATTAGAGATCATCAACAAAAGGGTGACATTGCTATTGAGAGTGTGGGCACCGAAGATCAACTAGCCGATCTTTTCACCAAGCCACTTGATGAGAAGAGATTTCACAAGCTAAAGAATGAGTTAAACATAATTGACTTCTCCAACATGAGTTGATGCACCCCATATATGACATGCCTCTCCTTCGAGCCCCAAGGTACAATTGGTTGATATGTCATGCATTCTATGCTAAGGACTTGCTTAGTGCATCTAGTCATAATTTACATGTTCTAGGCTCATACATGAAAATCAAATGACTTTGAAGTTTATATGGTGTCACTATTGTTTCCATGACTTGTATGATCTAGTGGTAGCATATAACTTGTTTGAGTAGCTTGTGATCCTAAGTGTTTAATCTAGATCACTTGTCTAAATATTTGCTTCAACATGGTGCATGATAACCCTTCTAGTGAGGTGTGAAGAAGCTTGCCCTTGGATCAAACCGAAGCATTTTATTTATGCAAGCAATCTAGGTTGAATCACAAACTTGATCCTCACCCCATAATTCAACATGATAATCTATCTAAAGTTAGTCCCTTGTGGTCATTGGTGCCAAAGGGGGAGAAAATATTGTTCACAAAGATAGAACTCAAAGGGGGAGAAGCACAAAGGGGGAGAAAATGTTGTTCACAAAGATAGATTCTAAAAGAGGAGAAATTGATAAAAGAAGGGGATCAACTAAAATTTTGAGCACACAAGTAGGGGGAGCAAGCTCTTAAACATGAATGTTGCATTTCCATGTGCACTTCATATGTATGATGCATAGTTATGCATTTCTTTTTCTCCGATACATTGCTTGTGTGGTGTTTTGCTAGTATACAATTGAATGGTGTATTGAAGTACTAGCATGAATAGGAAGTAGTTAGATTTCTCTTGCTTCATGTTTTTCAAAGTGGTACTAGAGCCTTGCTTATAATGTTGATCTCACAAGGTTTCTAGTTTTGTTTGTGCTTTTCCAAGTGATATCTAACTACACAAGGTGCTAAGATGATGTTTATCGCTACTCCGATGGTATCACGCTTCAAAGGTCTATAATCTAAAACACTTAGCACCTATTGATAGTCAATGCTCCTATATTTTCCTATCTAAACATGTATGCTTCCTAAATCCAAACATATAGCATACATGTAGGGGGAGCCATTGCTATCAATTTGAATTCATGATCACTTGTCCATACTTCTTACACATGGTAATATACTTGGACAATGTGACATGGGTTCAATCAAAATTTTATCATAATATCTTTGTGAAAGGGTTGTCACCAATTACCAACAAGGGGGAGATTGAAAGTCCTATGTTTGGTGTTGGTAATTAGTGACAATGCCTAAGTACTAATCCTATGCCTAAGTTGTATGTAGCATATGAGGATTAGTACATTCCAAGGTTGGTGGCAAGATGGACATGGTGATCATGATGGCCACACTTGGATTTGGACGCGACCCTACGTGATCAAGGCAAAGGTATATGCTTAAGGGTTGTATTTTAGTAACCAAGACACCTAGTGGGTGTGGTTACATTATAGGATAGATAGCCGTACTATAAAGAGGGGAATGACGCGGCTATTGAACTCCTAAGTGCCTCTAGGTGTGCATTTCATGATCATATGCATTTGGATAGAACTAATAACGCCTCGAAAAATGATTGTGAAAATGCTAACACACTCACACTTGACGAGATCACATGGTGGTGTTAGCACATTTGCGATGGCGTTGGAGTTTAAGCGGTAGAGAGGGTTTGGGGTCCTCTCTCCCTCCCGCCAAGCGTGCGAGCGCGAGATTCAGGCGATTTGTTTGTATTGCAAATATATGTTGATGATATCATATTCGGCTCAACCAATCAAGATTATTGTGATGAGTTTGGAAAAATGATGGCAAAGGAATTTGAAATGTCAATGATTGGTGAACTTAGTTTCTTTCTTGGACTTCAAATCAAGCAAATGAAGGAAGGAACATTTGTGAGCCAAACCAAGTACATCAAAGATATGCTCAAGAAGTTTGGCATGGAAGATGCAAAGGGCATTACAACCCCAATGGGCACTAGTGGAAGTTTGGATAGTGACAAGAGTGGCAACATGGTGGATCAAAAGCTATATAGATCAATGATTGGTAGCCTACTCTATGTGACGGCATCAAGGCCCGATGTGATGTTTAATGTATGTATGTGTGCAAGATTTCAAGCCTCACCAAGAGAAAGTCATTTGAAGGCAACAAAGAGAATATTGAGGTACTTAAAGCATACACAAGATGTTGGATTGTGGTATCCCAAAGGTGCAAGCTTTGAGCTAGTTGGATATTCGGATTCCGACTATGCCGGTGACAAAGTGGAGAGAAAGAGCACTTCCGGGACTTGTCAATTGTTGGGAAGATCACTTGTCTCATGGTCATCCAAGAAGCAAAATAGTATTGCACTATCTACCGCCGAAGCCGAATACATTGCCGCGGGTAGTTGTTGTGCACAAATCTTGTGGATGAAGGCAACATTAAAGGATTTTGGAATCAATTTCAAGAATGTGCCATTGCTATGTGACAATGAAAGTGCCGTGAAGCTAACCAACAATCCGGTTCAACATCAAAGAACAAAGCATATTGATGTTCGTCATCATTTCATTAGAGATCATCAACAAAAGGGTGACATTGCTATTGAGAGTGTGGGCACCGAAGATCAACTAGCCGATCTTTTCACCAAGCCACTTGATGAGAAGAGATTTCACAAGCTAAAGAATGAGTTAAACATAATTGACTTCTCCAACATGAGTTGATGCACCCCATATATGACATGCCTCTCCTTCGAGCCCCAAGGTACAATTGGTTGATATGTCATGCATTCTATGCTAAGGACTTGCTTAGTGCATCTAGTCATAATTTACATGTTCTAGGCTCATACATGAAAATCAAATGACTTTGAAGTTTATATGGTGTCACTATTGTTTCCATGACTTGTATGATCTAGTGGTAGCATATAACTTGTTTGAGTAGCTTGTGATCCTAAGTGTTTAATCTAGATCACTTGTCTAAATATTTGCTTCAACATGGTGCATGATAACCCTTCTAGTGAGGTGTGAAGAAGCTTGCCCTTGGATCAAACCGAAGCATTTTATTTATGCAAGCAATCTAGGTTGAATCACAAACTTGATCCTCACCCCATAATTCAACATGATAATCTATCTAAAGTTAGTCCCTTGTGGTCATTGGTGCCAAAGGGGGAGAAAATATTGTTCACAAAGATAGAACTCAAAGGGGGAGAAGCACAAAGGGGGAGAAAATGTTGTTCACAAAGATAGATTCTAAAAGAGGAGAAATTGATAAAAGAAGGGGATCAACTAAAATTTTGAGCACACAAGTAGGGGGAGCAAGCTCTTAAACATGAATGTTGCATTTCCATGTGCACTTCATATGTATGATGCATAGTTATGCATTTCTTTTTCTCCGATACATTGCTTGTGTGGTGTTTTGCTAGTATACAATTGAATGGTGTATTGAAGTACTAGCATGAATAGGAAGTAGTTAGATTTCTCTTGCTTCATGTTTTTCAAAGTGGTACTAGAGCCTTGCTTATAATGTTGATCTCACAAGGTTTCTAGTTTTGTTTGTGCTTTTCCAAGTGATATCTAACTACACAAGGTGCTAAGATGATGTTTATCGCTACTCCGATGGTATCACGCTTCAAAGGTCTATAATCTAAAACACTTAGCACCTATTGATAGTCAATGCTCCTATATTTTCCTATCTAAACATGTATGCTTCCTAAATCCAAACATATAGCATACATGTAGGGGGAGCCATTGCTATCAATTTGAATTCATGATCACTTGTCCATACTTCTTACACATGGTAATATACTTGGACAATGTGACATGGGTTCAATCAAAATTTTATCATAATATCTTTGTGAAAGGGTTGTCACCAATTACCAACAAGGGGGAGATTGAAAGTCCTATGTTTGGTGTTGGTAATTAGTGACAATGCCTAAGTACTAATCCTATGCCTAAGTTGTATGTAGCATATGAGGATTAGTACATTCCAAGGTTGGTGGCAAGATGGACATGGTGATCATGATGGCCACACTTGGATTTGGACGCGACCCTACGTGATCAAGGCAAAGGTATATGCTTAAGGGTTGTATTTTAGTAACCAAGACACCTAGTGGGTGTGGTTACATTATAGGATAGATAGCCGTACTATAAAGAGGGGAATGACGCGGCTATTGAACTCCTAAGTGCCTCTAGGTGTGCATTTCATGATCATATGCATTTGGATAGAACTAATAACGCCTCGAAAAATGATTGTGAAAATGCTAACACACTCACACTTGACGAGATCACATGGTGGTGTTAGCACATTTGCGATGGCGTTGGAGTTTAAGCGGTAGAGAGGGTTTGGGGTCCTCTCTCCCTCCCGCCAAGCGTGCGAGCGCGAGATTCAAACGAAATGAAACGCCTATTTTCCACTACGCCGGAAGTCGGAAATCAAACGAAAATCAAACGGAGGCGAACGGAGGTCACAGTGGTGACCGGACGCTGCACCGGACGCTGCACCGGACGCTGCACCGGACGCGGTCACTGTTTGACCGGACGCATCCGGTCAACGTTCAGCGTCTGCGCATTTTTTAGTTGGTTGATCGGACGCGCAGCGCGTCCTGTCACAGGCGACCGGACGCGTCCGGTCGTCCAGGGAGCTTACTGGACTCCGATCGGACACGGGCACTGTGGCGTCCGGTCAGTTCTTCAGCGCGTCCGGTCGCTGGTTCGTTTTGCGCGACTCAGGGTTGACCAGCGCGTCCGGTCAGTCACGGGACCGGCGCGTCCGGTCGTTGCGACCGGCGCGTCCGGTCAGTGCTTCGTGAAACTAGCCGTTACGTGACCGGCGCGTTCGGTCAATTGGACCAGCGCGTCCGGTCAACGCGATTTCAGCTGGATCTCGTTCCTAACGGCTATATTCGAAGGGGTACGTCTATATATACTCGTTGGCCGGCTCAAAGCTCTAACTCTTGGACATTTGACATACTTGTGAGCACTTTGAGCTAAGCAACTCCCCTCCCACTCATCTCTCTTTCTTGTTTGCATATTCGAAGTGAGATTGAGTGATCCAAGTGCATTTGCATTGTGAGATAGCATCTAGTTGGCACTTGGTGGTTGATTTGCTGCGGGATTCTTGTTTCTCTTGGTGGTTGCCGCCACCTAGACGGCTTGGAGCAGCTTGGAGGCGTTGGCAAGAGTTGGTGATTGTTCTTGGCCACCTCCGGTGATTGTGAGGGGTTTGTGCCTACCTCGGCGAAGCGCCAAAGGCAACATTAGTAAATTGCTCGTGTCATTGCAACCTTTTGCCATTTGGTAGGTTCTTGTGGCGCCTTTTGAGAGGCTCGGTGTGAGACCGATTAGCCACCGAACCACGTGGTGAAGAGGGACACAACGGGGACTAGCGTGCCGGCAAGCACGTGAACCTCGGGATAAATCTTCGTGTCATCACTTTCATATTGTGATTGATTGATCCCGGTGTTCGGTTGTCTTTGTATTCATTGTTGATCATATTGGTTGGCTCAATACTTCGCCCCTCGGTGAAACCCTCCTAACTCAACTCCGCATTACTTTCTTAGTTATCTTTGCTAGCTAGTTAGCTTTGCTAGAGTAGCTCTTTTGTGTACCTTGCTAGTTGTAGTTGTAGTTACCTTCTCGGTTTGTCTTGTGCGGTTGAGTGTCATTATACTAGAATTGTGAATTGGACAGGTGGCTTGCAAACACCCCGTAGGCTAAGCAAAACTTGCATCTCGCTATTTGTTGTTTTGATAAACCTGTTTAGCTTGTCTTTGTAGAAAATTTTAAAAGGCTATTCACCCCCCCTCTAGCCATCAAGACCTTTCAGGTTAGCTCGTGAATCAAGTGCTACTAGGTCATCATCTTGAGCATATGCATTAGGATCTAGTAGAGAGCTAACGTAACACCTTGAAAAATGATTGTGAAAATGCTAACACATATGCACATGGTGTTTTACGCATGATGGTGTTGGCACATTTGCGAAGGCGGTGGTGTTTGAGCGGTAGTGAGAGGTTTGGGGTTTTCGGGCGTTTTCGGGGAAATGAAATGCCTATTTTCCATTGCGCCGGAGGTTGAAAAAGTGGTGAAAGCACGGAGCTGTTTCACCACGCTAAAACATGTGCTAAACTGTTACTCATATGAAGAGTAGCTCATAAGGAACAAGGGCGATCAAGCGGAGCGATCAAACGATGAATTTTCGCAGAGATACAGACGACAGACATCGGCCTTGGAGCTGACAGACGCTGACGTCAGTGTCTGTCAAGCAACCCTAAGATAGGCGGCGCTGGTGAGAGCGACAGACGTGGGCGCGGGCACTGTTGCCGCATCTGTCGACAAAGGGTTTGCTCTAGCGCGCGTGGGCTTGCGCGACAGACACTGACCGCATCTGTCGGTGCAGCACTGGACGCGTCTGTCGCTCTGGCGTGTTTACTTGGCTACTGGACCGCGTATGTCGGTCGTGACAGACGCGTCTGACGCGTAGAGCGCGAGCGCGGTGAACTCCAATGGTCGGGACACGTGGCCGCTCGGTGGTGCAACAGACGCGCCTATAGCGTCTGTCGGCTTGGCGACAGAAGCTACTGTGCAGCATCTGTCGCCCCCGAAAATCATCCAGTGAAGTTGATAACGGCTACCTCTTGAGTGAAACGTTATAAATAAGAGGTGGCCGGCACTTAGGGGTTCTCTTGCACATTTGAGATATTGAGGCACACTTTGAGCTAGAGAACACTCCCTCCACTCATCTCCTTGCTTGGTTGCATACTCTAGAGAGATTGAGTGAGATTCAAGTGCATTGCATTGAGAGTTGCATCTAGTGGCACTTGATCTTCGTGTTTGCTGCGGATTACTTGTTACTCTTGGGTGTTTCCCGACACCCTAGACGGCTTGGAGCAGCGGTGGTGTTGAGCTCAACCTTGGAGATTGTTTCGAGCCTCACCAAGTTGATTGTGAGGGGTTCCTGAGCCTTCCCCGCGGGAGTTCACGAATTGGCTACTCTAGTGAAGCACGTGGCTTGGAGGATCCCCATCTTGTGAGTGGATGTGCGGCGCCCGCTGAGGGTTCAACTCTTGATAGTTTTTTAGCTCGTGATCCATCAAGTGGGTGCATCACCACAACAAGGAGTAGCTTGCCGGGAAGCAAGTGAACCTCGGTAAAAAAATCTTGTGTCATCTCTTTGCCGAGGATTTCTCTTGTGATTGCTCATTGTAATTGATTCTTTGAATGCATTGCTTCTCTACATCGTTGGTATAAGAATCAAGTCACTTGCTCTTTACTTTCTTGCACTAGTCCTTGTGTAGTTTGCTTAGTGTAGCCTTTATCACATAGGAGTAAGTAGCTTAGTGACTTAGCCTTGTTGGTGTGTATAGATATCATAGCCTTGCTTCACTAGAATTGTATAGGTGGCTTGCATAGTGTAGTTGAGCTAGTGCTAGAATTAGCTTAGCCATCTTTTATACTGTGAAGTTTGTAGATTTTTAAATAGGCTATTCACCCCCCCTCTAGCCATTTGGACCTTACACCGCCTCAGTTAATAAAAGTGCATTGTCTTGTAAAATCATTTGTGTAGTAGTGACCCCCGACGGCAGGCTCCCGAGCACGAACATCTTCCTTGACTCCTACGATGGCACTCTTCAATGGCAGTGTGTGAATGCGACCCCCGATAGCCTATAGCTCCTAGATCCGGCTGCGGCCTCCCCTGCTTGACCTCTATCGCCAGCACGTCCATCCCCTCCTTCCTCTGGCTAGTGGGCGGTGCTGGATGCGTGGGTGTGGCACATCCCTTCCCTGACCGGCCATATCTCGCGCAGACTCTGCTCCCCTCCTAACCGACGGCGCGGGGCCACTGCGCAAGCTCCCCATCCTTGGCTCTAGCGAGCATGGGTACGGGCAGGTCCGCCTGGCGAGCGCCGCCACGGTCCTTGCCAGGCTGCGTGGAGGTCCTGCTCCTTCACAGGGAGGAAGAAGAGGTGGCTGACGAGCGGGGCCCGACACTTGTTCGATGAAATACCTCAGAGGGGTAATCTTCCCCATTGGGAGAAGAAGTGATCGTATCAAACAAACCAGGCAACCAAACACACCCTGGAGCTAGCCAGGCTAGTATATTATAGACAACCAAACATTCAGGGTTGGTTTGGTGGGAGCAGGCTAATACTACCTAGGCTAGGATTCTAGCCAAGCTAGAATTTGGCCATGAAACCAAACAGGCCCAAGACTATTGTGCCTGCACAGAATAAAGGGATGTCGCCCTCCGCATTTCCACATAGTCAGAAACGGTAGTTCTCGAAACTGACAACTACTGAGTAGTACAGGAATCATTTAACCTTACATGCAATATATAAGAGCTAGAGGATTATTTCAAAACACTTAGACATATATAGACGGGTAATGTGCCGGCAACATTTAATTAAACTATCCTAGTTCTACGGTCTGTCATTTTAACCTTAAGTGTGCCTAAACTTCAGAAACACTAGACATCATATCTAGGGCGGTTTGGTTGGGACCCTAAGCTAGCATCCATCTTAGCCCTAGGCATGCAAAAATCAATGCCTGCAAGTGATGTCTGGGCCAGGCAGCTCCGGTCAGTCCTCAATAAAACAAACCCTAGGGAAGTTTGTTGTTGTTTTTTTATAACTAAGAAAATATTCAATATGCACTTCCCTGACACCCCCACCCCACCCCACCTAATGCCCACAGTTGAAATGGAGCACGCCATCGTCTCGGGTACCTCATAGACATGGATGACGTGCACCACCATGGTCAAGGACAGGAACTGTGAGTTCTCTAGGGGTGATTGGTTGAGTGTATCTAGCATAAACAAACTGTCGGGACACCAGAATAAGTTGTTTGGTTGCTTGGTTCATGAGCTGAGCTTTTGGCTGAGCAGGTGCAACGCGCGTCTAGGACTGGCTTGTGGGAACGTGGATGAGTTCCATTTCTTTTGAGGCAGGCAAGTGTGGTGCGGCACGCACGAAGCCGGTGGAGTGGAAAGCCATTGTGGTATGGACGGCAACTGATTATCTATTAGCAATAGTCAGGCAAGAAAAAAAAATACATGAACCAAACCAATCAGCTTTGTCGTGCATGCAATGAACCTAGCTAGCAACGACCTAGCTCCTAGGTACTAGCTCGCCTTGGTGGATACCACATACCAGAACCAATCACACCCTAAGTTTGTTTGGCAGAACCATACCCTCCCCAAAGGTTTGCTTCTTTCATTGGCTGCTAGTCTAAGGATGGATCCAATGTAAGAGCAACCTCAACGGGAGGATGATGATCGACTCCGATACCGATGTGTTTTACAACCATGCTCTTGAGGACCTAGACCACCCTGTCCTAACCCGCCCCATTACCTAGAGCTTATGGGCTCATTTGGGTTGGGATCTTGTGCAATTCCTCGAGTCTAGGACGTAGTCTATTTGTCAAGGTTGCCCCCTCGCACTCCATTGGCCGAGTTCTCCACCATGTTCCTCCTCTGTTGATGGGAACTATGGAAACATCTCAATGGTGTCATCTTCTGTCCTATGACTTCGAACCTTGGGGACATTGTATGTCTTAGCATGAAGGGCTCATCATTCAGCATTGTGGCACGCCTGGTTAGGGCAATTAATAACATGGAATGTGAGTTTGGAGGTAGCAATTTAGAAATTTTTTGTTTGTTTTGTGGAGGTGGGACTTCTGGTAGAAAGAACAATGGGAGGCTAGAGAGATCCAACTGACACCAATCACTTCCTAGAGGATAGAGGTGGTAATTGAGTGAAAATTGTACTACTAGTGGAAGATGACTGCATCATCATAATGCCCATCATGAGCTATCGTATAATTTTTTACAGAAAAAATCCACACACCAAACCGGGGATATGAATTCCTTGTTCAACTCTCTCTCTTTTATTTCATTCCATTAACCAAATAAAGGATTAAGACTAAAAATCAAATTTCCACCTTAATTTTTTGTATCAACACTTGCCACTAATTTCCATACCCATTCCCATGTAATTGCCAAACACATAATATGTTTTACATGTAATTGACAGTTCTCACCCTTATTGTAATTCTTGTAGCCTCATGGTTGCATGTAACCGGTATCCACACCACCCATTTCTAGCCTAACCAGTCAGTGGTAATCCACTGAAGTGGGAACTCTTATCACTCGATGTTTAATAAAAAATGAAAAACCACTAATTTAATTAGAAATTAGCTATAAAGAATAGATAAAAAATTACACCTTCAAATTTGGGTCATTTTCAGGGCTACCTACTTTATTCGCTTTTTGAACCCAATTACAAAAGAAGAGTGTTTAACCAATTATAAAGTGGGCAATGCCGTATATTAGAGACAACGACCATGGATATCTTTGCCGATTGTAGGTGGTTGTCTTTTAAAGGTATTTTTAAAAAAAAGTTTAGAAAAGGAATTGCTTAGCTTTTGTCATATGGATTTGTCCTTCGTGATAAAAAAAAACTAGGTTTGCTATTTGTTAGCTTTTCACAGCCGAAAGTTGAAACTTGTAGTTTTGTTTGATTGTATAGCTTACACAGAGGATCGAATAAAGACTATTCCTTTCTCATAGAACAAATTTCAAAATCCATTTTTTTGCAAAGACTTCCTGCCTACACTGTATTTTTTTAGATTAAGGGTGTGTTTAGAAGGCAAGTATTAGGTCTAATACCCTTGTAAAATACGGCCCACACTAATTTTCCATATCTAATTCTGAAACACTGCTTGGATAACCGGTATCAAATAAAATAATACGGCTGGTTTTGACAGTAACAGGCGGAAAATAAAGTTCAACCCGAGAGGCATTATGCATCTGACGCTTGACTAGAAAGAAGCTTTGGCAAGCCTTATGCATGTCCTCCTCATCCGAACTATATATTCCTCCTTCCGGCGGGCAAAAGGGAGAGCCTCACTCTGATCTCTTAACACCGGCTAGCGGTCATCAGGAGACGAGCAGAACGGATGCCGAGCTCCTACAATGAATTGGCGCCTCACCTAGCTTATCTCGTTCCTTCCTGCACTGCATGGTGGTCGTCTCTCTCGCTTAGCATCACACCTCGGCACTCCTCCATCTCAGAATTATTTCTTCTACGCTATCTTGTTCTCCCTGGGATGTGTAGTTTGGTGCGAGAATATTTGACCGCAAACCGCGACGATGGAATAGGTTACGGGCTGCGAATCTGATGAAGGGTCCAACGAGCGTCCGCATCACTGCACGCACGGAATAGGCTCTCCTCTATATCGCCGGAAGGCAAAACGGCGAGATGGCACCGCCGTTCCTTTCGCGTGGCAGTGTGGGTGTGGGTGTGGGTGTTGCACCACACACCACCGACGGCTAACCGAAACCGCAGAACTGAAGCGTGTGTGGGACGGCGTCTTGGGGTCGGTTTAGTTGGTGAAAAAATTTGGGTAAGTTTCTATAGCACTTTTCGTTGTTATTTGACAAAATTTATCTAATTATGGACTAACCAGGCTCAAAAGATTCGTTTCAACATTTACAGATAAACTGTGTAATTAGTTATTTTTTTACCTATATTTAATGTTTCATACATGCGTCCAAAGATTCGATGTGACAGTACTGCGCAAACTTTTTTGGGTTGGGTGGCCAACTAAACAGGCCCTTGATGATCAGACGATGTGACAACGGCAATGTGCCCGATCTTTGATGATAAATAAACTAAATCTAGACCTTATCTTTTAGGAAATCTAGACCCCTTTCTATTGGATGACGATGATAAAATGTCACTGGATCTGAGCATTATCCACTAGGCCGTGGCATATGCTTGGGCCTCTTAAATAGGCCTGGATTACACAGATGGCCTTAAATTGGGCCAGCAGTTCCGACCCCTACTGGCCTTCCAAATTTCGAAGAAATTCGGGAATCAGATAGCCTGACGTTAAATCCGGGCAGTCGCTCCATCTGGGCTTCCAAAAGAGAAACGGCGCTGCTTCTACGCCTTAACAGGCCGTGTTGTTAGGCCGACACAACGTGCGGAGGAGGTGGACCACCTGCGCTCAGCTTTTGCTCAAAAAACAACCTGGGCTCAGCTGCTCCGTTGGAACCTACTTGCAGCTTCCTGACTCTTCCCTACAGTACAGAGGGCGACTTTCAGGCAACCAACGTCGCACCGCTGGATTCGCCGGTTCTTCCTTGCCTCCGGTGACCTCTGTATCGCCGGTGTGTTAGGGGAGTTAGGGATCCGGCGGAGGTTATATATATATATCCCCTACTATTAGGCTAGATCTAGAGAGGTTAGGGTTGGTTTATCTCCCGGTGAGGAAATCATTGGGATCAGTTTGTCTTCTTTCGAGATCTTCTAGCGCGGTCCAAGTCGGTGGTGCAGCAAGTTCAGATGCTGGTCGTTGTGTGTGTGTGGTGCATGTCGGTGTCTTCTGCAGAGGGTTCTTCATCGATGAGTTTTTCTCTGTTGTTTTCTTCTGTGTCGGTGTGCGAATCCTCTATGTTCTTTACTGCGCCGGCGACGCCCATGACTTCAACGGCGGCGTCTACTTTGTCTTTCACGATAAGGCTGCTGTCTGGAGGAGGTTTGGTGGATTTATCGGTGATGATGTTGGGACATCCACCGGATTTTTGACCCTCCAAGGTGATTTTGGTGATAGGGATTTCCTTGTGAGGTTAGTTATCCACCATCCTATGTGTATGGGTTGGTGTTCATAGACCGCCCTTGCGGGTTTGCTGTCCGTCGATCAAGATTGGCTGGTGAAGCAATTGCCGTTTGTTCCCAATGACGACGACGAGACGACTTCTGGCCATTTGCCGGTGCGTTCAATGGATCAACAGCACGCCTTTGGTGTGCTACTGATGGGCGTTTTAAAATTTGAAGACTCTTCGTCGATTTAGGAGTCGGCTATGCGCTTCATCCTGGATCTTCTTTACTGCGGGAGGTGCAGGAGAACTGGGCTGCAGCAGACGCTCGGCAACGGCGGAAGTCGCTGGGTACTATACAGAGGACTTTTTTATAATTTTTTGTTTGTTCAGGGGTGCTCAGCTAAGGGGCTGGTTGTAAAAGTTCTTTATTAATAAAATCCAACCTTTTTTTTTAAAAAAAAAAGCTGCTCCGTTGGATGGTAGGGAACGGCACGTCAGGCGATCTGATTTCCCAACAAAACATACAAGAGGGACACATCCCTCCCCACCTAGCTTCGCACCTCTCTCGAGCCGCCGCCTCCTTCGCCGGCGTTGACGATGGGCGACTATGGCCACGGCGGGGGACAGATGCGGGGCAACCCGGACTCCCGCCCCAGGGGCCAGGGCCAGCGCCCTAACGTCCAGCAGCTCAAGCTCGTAGGCCACCGATCCCCTCCTCTCCCCCCACTAAACCCTAACCCTAGCTGCCTGATTCGTTTCTGATCTGAGGTTTGTTTCGCTTCGCTCGCAGATGGGGCAGATCCACCCGACGGGGCTCACTCCCAACCTGCTCAAGCTCTTTGAGCCGCGGCCGCCGCTCGAGTACAAGCCCCCACTGGAGAAGCGCAAATTGCCGGCCTACACCGGTGAGTCGACGGATCTTGGGATTGTCTAGTGGATGTTTTCAAGGGTTTGCTCACTGACTGACTGATGTGGCTACTGATTTGGATGCAGGGATGGCACAGTTTGTGTCGCACTTTGCTGAGAGCAACGATCCACAGTATGCTCCGCCGGTGCCTAAGTGTGAGACCAGGGTATGTTTTTGTCTAATAATTTTAAGGTTTTGATCAATATTGGAGAACTAAAAAAAGTCAGACACATACTTCTTTTTTTTTAGCTAAAATCAAGAACCTCCTATTTTTCTTGCGCAAAATATTTAAGGCTTGCACAAAATATTTAAGGCTACAGTGCAGACATGGCTGTGCCTTGAAACTGAACATAAAATCAATCAAAAGCTCATTAGGTTATAGTGCCAAAAAGATCAAAGTGGCTGCATTAGGGTTGGCACATCCCCAAACCATGCATCCTAGCATATACTTAAGTTTGATATTACAGTTTGCATCAGTTTACCAAAGGTAATCAAAGGAACATGATGCAGCAGAGCAATAGAAATATGCTGATGGCTGGTGGTAGCACAGCTACTTGGGTTGGCTGTTAATACTGATGACAAAATGAGAATTTGAGAGAGACAAGTAAAAAAAATTTATACATGCTGAGTGTCCTAGGTGTGCCTGATATCACGTTTGTACAGTTTGCTCTAATCAGACTTTGTGATTGGGTTTCTGAGGTAGCTGAGTTATGCTGTAGTGCTAGTGCCCAACTGGATGGTGTGTTATGTATTTGTTATAAAGAATTGCATCCTATTGAAAGTAGCTTCCGAAATCTACTTGTAGCACATGATATTTAGGGCATTACCGGTCAACTTTGGTAGTTGCTTCTGCTACAAAAGCATGCATGGTTTGAGTATGTTCCAGATATTTTAATGTTTTGACTTTTGAGATGATAATCATGCATCTAACTGTGTGAAGGCATTGTCAAACTTCTTTCTGCTGAGATCACATGGGCCTAAATCATTCTTCAATTGCACAAATTCTGGCTTAATAATGCATTGGATTATGTCTTTCTCCATTTTGGGGCATATCATAACATTGTTCTACCCTTTTACTATTTTATTTTATCTTGTACCTGATTATTATATATGCTCTGTATACAGGCTGAGAAAAAGGCTAGGATTCGCAATAATAAGCTCGAGCAAGGTGCAGCTAAGGTTGCTGAAGAGCTTGAGAAGTGTAAGTTCTTACTTAAGGCATGGTGTCGCCCCAATTCTTGTAAAATGATGGATGTATTAACATCATTGTTCTGATTTGATTTATGCAGATGACCCACAAAGTGACCCCAATGCTACTGGAGACCCATACAAAACACTCTTTGTTGCTAGACTTGTAAGTAATTTTGCTTGAAATCATTGGCACATTCCTCAGTCCGTACTCATGAAAATTAGATGGCAAGTTATCTTTGTAACACCAAGCTAATTGGCTTTGCCATTGTTGCAGAACTATGAGACATCTGAGCAGAGGATCAAACGGGAGTTTGAAGGTTATGGTCCTATTAAAAGGGTAAGTAATGTGGTGAATTCCTGTGCAGGTGAAGTTATTGCACTTTGGTAAGGTTTTTTTCAGTTCTAAAATGCAAACAATCATTGGCCAAAACTGTGGAAAGGTTGCCTCATTAGTTTATGGCTTCCTTCTAAGCTCCTCGGACAAGTGTTTGCGACACCAAGGGTCCTTATAATCACTCTGTTGCTCCATTTCACATCTGGAATCAAAAGTTGCACTTCATTTTCTTTCTGGTTTCTGAAAACTTCCTTGGAAATGCTTTCAAAGAAACTGGGAACTCTTTCAATTTTCGTAGTCATGGTAAACTTAGCATCAATGTTTTAATTGAACTTTAGTTTTTGGAGCCAACAACTTATTTGCCCTGTTTCATGCACAGGTATTTAGTGTTTGCTCTTGAATGTATTCCGTGACAACTATTTATGGTTTTTGAGCTGTGAATTCGATGATTTCTCTGTACTTCATTTTACTTGAATGCTTAATTATGAAATTGGTTCCAGAATAAAATATTTTCAGTAGTTTTATACAGTTCCAACACAATGATATAAAATGTTAGCTAGTTAAGTGTATTTAAACATCAGACAAGAAAATTTTCATGGGAGGGGTGTGTGGAGTAACTCTTATGTCAGTTTTGTTGTGCTAAACTAAGGAAACATCAATCATCTCTGTGAGCACAGAAGGTCAACAACTCAACAGTCTCTCTTTTTAAGCATTTTTTGTACTATTTGGGGCTTAGGAATACATTTCAAATGAAAAATTATATAGGGTTCAGTCATATGTATGCTCGCTGGTAATTTAGGTAGTCTTTTGCTTTGAATCATTGGAAAGCCATTTTAATATGTGCATGGTTGGTACAACCAATTAATGACAAGGCATCTCTGGGAACACAAATATGCGTAAACAGGTAACTATGGCTGCACCTATCCGTGGCCCAGGTTCTCTATTTCCTAGTACCTTTTTGTTGTCATCGAGAAATTTCATGAGGAGAAGAGCAAATTGCTAGTAATGGTTGAGTTGTTCTCTCATTCCACAAATTTGCATCTACCATATTGGTCAACTTGGGTAAACATGCTTGAAAAATGCTGACAGTGGCACAAATTTGCATAGATCACTTTGTATTTTTCAAAAAGCAGTTTGTAGACAGGGATTTTCTACGTTATGTGGGCTTAATTGGGTAGGTTTGCTGGTGAGTATAGTATTTATAGTTCCTTCAGTTTAGCTATTAAAGCTAGCACTGCTACCAAATTCTGGTTTTGTGGAGCAATCGACAACCTGACACAGCACTAATTGCATCTCTGAACTCCTAGAGTCGAAGATCCGTCGATTTGTCCATAAGGGGTATACATCACTCACTTGGTATTTATCACCTTTCTGTTAACTTTGTTATCATTCTGTTCGTTTGGTAAACGAAGGCTGAACAAATTTCACCGATGGAGGGCAACTTGGTATAGTATTTAGTTCTATCGTACACCCTTTTTGTTTAGTAAAATTCCCTGGTAAGGGGATATCCAATTTATTTCCCAACGTATGCCAATCGGCCAGACAGCGCTTTTCCTCCAACTGTGTTGATCTGTGCTGGATTTCACTCCTCGTGTGGAAGCTCTACATGTGCAAGGTTAGCACGGCTGTTTTAGGCTTTATGCCTGTCTGTCGTGCAGCATAAAATATGCTAAAAATTAAAAGAACAGCAAACACAATTAGAACTAATAATATATCTATTCTTAAGTGGAACTTTCTTATTGAATATTATTTGATTACTATATTTGATCTTTGCAGGTTCGTCTTGTAACTGAGAAAGATACAAGTAAACCTAGAGGATATGCATTCATAGAGTATGTGCACACACGTGACATGAAAAGTAAGGTTCTCTTTTTTTTATTGCAATTTCCTATTTGGTTTATTTTTTGACTCCCCTAATAACTTACATTTTCTCTGCTAACTTGGGTTCTCACCAGATGCTTACAAGCAAGCAGATGGGAGAAAAGTGGACAACAGGAGGGTATTAGTTGATGTTGAGCGTGGTAGAACTGTTCCAAATTGGCGTCCCAGGAGATTGGGTGGTGGGTTGGGATCAAGCAGGATGGGTGGTGCTGATACTGACAAAAAGGATTCCACTAGGTACATCTGTTTTCTCATTTTGACCACCTGTAAAAATAGAAAGAGGCACTGGAGTCAAACTTGTCACTAATGCTTATACTGGTCATATGTGTTTGCTTCGCTTCTACATGTTTGTGTTCCTTTTGAATTTTATATGCTTTGCTGTATGAGGCCTTCTGTACCATCTGATACATTGACACGTCATTGTTGTTGAAAGTTGTGATGACCTTAGTGTATTACTTGTGCTACATTTATGTTGGCATTACGATATCTAGTTGTTAACACTTGTGCATATCTTATTATCAGGGAGCAACAGCATGGTGGGCGCCCTAGATCAGAAGAGCCTAGGAGGGATGATCGTCATGCCGATAGGTAAGCCATGCCGAATTAAAGGGATTGTTGCATTGATGTCATACTTTTGATGCTTTATATTAATTGCTTCTTTCTGTAATTATTTTCGCTCAAAGGGATCGTGAAAAATCTCGTGAAAGGGTACGGGAAAGAGACCGTGAGGAGAGGACCCGTGAACGTTCGCATGACCGGACTCGTGATAGAGATTCACGAGATGAGAAGCATCACCATAGAGACCGTGAGAGGACTCGGGACAGGGAGAGAGGAAAGGACCGTGAAAGAGACCATGGCCGTGACCGTGACCGTGATCGTCGTGACAGGGACAGGGATCGTGGTCGGGACTATGATAGAGAAAGGGATCGTGCTCACTCTCATGATCGCCATCGTGAGAGAGGCAGGGACCGTGGTGAAAGAGATTATGAGCGCACCAGTCATGAACGTGACCGTGGTCACATGCATGAGAGGGATGCAGACTATGGCAATGGTGGGACAAAGCATGACAAAAATCTGTCTAGTTATGGGCAGGATTATAGCTATGGTCAGTATGAGCAACACAAAGGTCATGACACATATGGTTATGGTCAAGATGGACGTGCGCATGAAACTGAACACTCAAACCGGCATGAGCACGAGTATTATCGTGAAGCCAGCTATCAGATGCAGCCAAACAATGCTGAACCAGAAGGCCCCGAGGAAGGCGAGGCATATGAGGAAGGTGACTACCAGTATCACCGGGCTGGTCAACACATGAATGAAGCTTGATTGCAGTGGTGAGATTTGCCTGCAGCTTTATACCGATATACAATGATAATTCCAAAGTTTGTTCTTTGTATGAATTTGTTTCAGCTGCATAGTGCCTGTCAGTTATGTTCTTCCATGTTGGGAAATTCTCAAAAGGAAGCAAAAGCATGCCCAACTGCGTGGATTTTGGAATTTGAAGCCTGTTGCTGCCAATGTCTTGTGGAATAAGATGTTTGTGTAATCTGGTTGTGGAGATCCATATGATTTGCCCTCATCCTTGTACTCTTCTGTTAAAAAGTTTTGTATGACAGATCCTTTAAATTATTTGTTACAATTTTTTGCATAACGTTAGAAATGTTGTTCCATTTAGTCTTCTAACAAAATGGCATATAATGTTTCAATCACTAGGGATTATGCCTGTGCGTTGCTACGGAAAAAATAATATAAGGACAATTTAAATTCAAGAGTGTGTTGTACACTTAAAATAATAAAAAAACAATATTTTGAGTGCAATGTTCACATCATTCTATTGGGTTAGCCTTTGTCCTCTGGGTTGCCCGTTGGGTGTCTACAGGATTGTCTGCACTGAGTCTAGCGTTTGCTGCTGAATTTCATTCAGTGGATTACAAGCTAATTTTGATTTAGCAATCTTCTTTGTATGTGAAGATTTGAATTTCAAGCCGATGGGCCTGTTTAGATGGCGAAATTTTTTAGGTAAATTCCTGTAGCACTTTTCGTTATTATTTGATAAAATTTATTTAATCATGGACTAACTAGACTCAAAAGATTCGTTTCGACATTTACAGATAATTATGCAATTAATTATTTTTTTACCTATATTTAATGCTTCAGGTCCAAAGATTCGATGTGATGGGTAGTGCGTAAACTTTTTTTTTTTTTTGCTCTTTTTGCCATCTAAACAGACCAAAAGCATCATAGTGAATGATCTCATATTCATAGATGTGACATTCATAACTGTTAGATGGCTGTGGATCCATGTAATAGGACCTCTTCAGAACCCCAAAGTTCATCACTTGCTTCCTAGATTCATGCCAACCACGGCTGTTGTAATCTAGCAAGGACCACTGCTCCCGATTTCCACTGTCAAATGCCCTCCTTGGTTTGTCAAAGAAAACCATTCTATCATATATTCACCTTCAAAGATGTAAAGATCGAAAAGTACTGCAATAATAGAGCATGGCTAAGGATTAGTAAAAACGTTCGTCAGTACCATGTATAGGCACAAGTCATGAATGAAAACCTTACCAGGGGCATTCCACGGAAACTTTGCAGTAGCAGCTCCTTCATAGATTGGGACCCCCAACATTTTTCCTTGGATTTTTGCACTGACACAAACAGCAGATTAATGCCTCGTGGACGAATCACAGTTATTTTGCCTGGAGCGCCCTCTTCCTGCACAGCCAAATCAACATGATACATGCTACAATAATCATGCCAACTTTCTGATCCAATAGCAGTCCTGGGACAGTCCCAGAGAGCGCATTTTGGCTTCAGGAATGCAGAAGGTGCAGAAGTCACTGTTGTGAGTAAATCTGTCATGTGCAATAAAATACCCCCAGCACTCTGTCCACATATACTCATGCCAAGGTATGGCTAACTCTTGTGGCAAATTGAACTGTGGATATTCCAGCTGAACAATCCCTTATAGGTTATTGATGACATCTAGATTAGATCCAGAAAGGTCAACTATCAAAGTTAAGTTACCATAATCCAAGTTCATGATTTTTTCCCAAGATGGTTCAATTCCTAATCCCTGGAATGTGTAGCTTTGATGCATCTTCAGAGCTAGCGCTGGCACAAGGAGCAATCGCCAACACGGTGTTATCTCAGTCACCAGATAAACGACTGTCTACCTTCAGCAAAGGTGAGACGGGGCTCGACAGTGGGGCCATCTATAGAATGCTCAAAGCTCGAGGGCAGTCTGATGACGCGAGAGCTACCTTCATCTGGAAAAATTCAGCTCCACCGCGTGTGCAACTTTTCATGTGGCTGCTTATGCAGAAGCGGATCCAATGCCGCACTGTGTTGTTCAAGAAACATGTAGTGGACAGCACAACTTGTGAGATCTGCCGTGAAGCGGAGGAGACACCAGAGCATATCATTTGGGGGTGCAGGCTGGGACATGATCTCTGGCAGCGACTTAATATGCCATCCATGATCTCGGCGAACCTGAACTCGCTTCACACTATCAACCCTCCGGATGGCGTTCCACTACAAGAATTCTCATCCTTCATCGCTCTTGTGTGCTGGCAAATTTGGAAGACGCGAAACGCCACAGTCTTCAGAAATGAGTCCCACTCAGTTGATCAGGTTCTAAACTCATGCAAGGCGGCGGCTGAGCAGTGGCGCCACAGACTATCACGGAAGAAGAAACACATCGCAGATGCCTGGTGCTCCATCTTTGTGATGGCTAGACAAGGACAAGGATAGGCAGTCAAATCGCTAACTCTTTAATACTTCTTGTACCCTGTGATATAGATCACCTACTATGTGATCATGTACAAAATTTGTAAACACCTTGTGAAGCCGTTTGGGGCTAATAAAATTTGACCAGGTGGGGACCGTCTCCCCCTTGACCGTAAAAAAAAAGAATATTTCACCGCAAACCGCAACGATGGAGTAGGTTATGGGCTGCGAATCTGATGAAGGGCCCAACGAGCGTCTGCATCACTGCACGGAATAGGTTCTCCTCCAGATCGCCGGAAAGCAAAGACGGCGAGATGGCACCGCGATTCCTTTTGCGTGGCAGTGTGGGAGTGTGCGTGTTTCACCACACACCACCGACTGCTAACCGACACAGCAGAATCGAAGCGTGTGTGGGACGCGTCTCGATGATTATTGTAGCAGTCTTATAATCCATCTTTTTCAACTTGTTTTTTTAGCCGAAACAATATTTTTCTCTCGCAACAAATCAGTGTGTTTTTCAACCGGCTTATCAGCACAGCCGAACGGCTGTATCTATGCCCCTTTCTATTGGATGATGATGATAAAATGTCACTGGGCCGTGGCGCATGCTTAGGACTCTTGAAACAGGCCTGGCTTACACAGACGGCCTCTTGGGCTTCAAAATTTCGGAGGAATTCGTGGCCTGCTGTGCCAAAAATAAAGCAAGAACGTTCCTCGGTCAAACACTCAAACTCGGCGGCCTCCGAAACGGGATCGAACCCAACACGCCGAAGCAACGCATCAACCGCCAGTCACCCACGACGCGAGAGGGAACGTCTCCATCTCCAGAACCTTCCGGTACACTCTAGAATCCCCCACCCTCACAATTGGCTGCCGGAATTAGCCTCCACGAACGGGTCCAAGTTCCCCACGACGCGCCCGTTCCGACGGCACCACTGTCCAGATCGCATCCGACGGCCGGGACGCGCCGGAACTTTCTAGAACCCCTCCCCGGCCACGCAAACCTTTAAATCCAGCCCCCATCGCCTCCCTCCTCCTCGTCCACCGATTCCTCCGTTCCTCCTCAATTCCTCCACCACGTACGCGCTGACCCGGCGAGTCCAGTAGATATTTTTTTTCCCTTCTCCCTGATACTCTCGACGAGAGCGTCTCTCCATGGCCGGAAAGGGAGACGGGCCGGCGATCGGCATCGACCTGGGCACGACCTACTCGTGCGTCGGGGTGTGGCAGCATGACCGTGTCGAGATCATCGCCAACGACCAGGGCAACCGCACAACGCCTTCGTATGTCGCGTTCACCGACTCCGAGAGGCTCGTCGGCGACGCGGCCAAGAACCAGGTCGCCATGAACCCCATCAACACCGTCTTCGGTAAGTCCAGCAGCATCGATCTTTCTTTTGTCATGTGAACGCTGTTTATCTGTTCGCTTGATCCGTTCATACGCGGGGTGTGGATCTAATACGCTGCGTGGTTTGTTGATCCGTTTGCAGACGCGAAGCGGCTCATCGGACGGCGCTTCTCAGACGCGTCGGTGCAGAGTGACGTCAAGCTGTGGCCTTTCAAGGTGATCCCGGGCTCCGGCGACAAGCCCATGATCGGGGTGCAGTTCAGGGGCGAGGAGAAGCAGTTCTCGGCCGAGGAGATCAGCTCCATGATCCTAAACAAGATGAAGGACACGGCCGAGGCCTACCTCGGCACCACCATCAAGAACGCCGTCGTCACCGTCCCGGCCTACTTCAACGACTCCCAGCGCCAGGCCACCAAGGACGCCGGCGTCATCTCCGGCCTCAACGTCATGCGCATCATCAACGAGCCCACGGCCGCGGCCATCGCCTACGGGCTCGACAAGAAGTCGAGCAGTGACGGCGAGAAGAACGTCCTCATCTTCGACCTCGGCGGCGGTACCTTCGACGTCTCGCTCCTCACCATCGAGGAGGGCATCTTCGAGGTCAAGGCCACTGCTGGCGACACCCACCTGGGAGGCGAGGACTTCGACAACCGGCTCGTGAACCACTTCGTGCAGGAGTTCAAGAGGAAGAACAAGAAGGACATCACCGGCAACCCCAGGGCGCTCCGGCGGCTGAGGACCGCCTGCGAGAGGGCCAAGAGGACGCTCTCGTCCACCGCCCAGACCACCATCGAGATCGATTCGCTCTACGAGGGCATCGACTTCTACACCACCATCACCCGCGCCCGGTTCGAGGAGCTCAACATGGACCTCTTCCGCAAGTGCATGGAGCCCGTGGAGAAGTGCCTCCGCGACGCCAAGATGGACAAGAGCAGCGTGCACGACGTCGTGCTCGTGGGCGGCTCCACCCGCATCCCCCGCGTGCAGCAGCTGCTTCAGGACTTCTTCAACGGCAAGGAGCTGTGCAAGAGCATCAACCCAGACGAGGCTGTCGCGTACGGCGCCGCCGTCCAGGCCGCCATCCTCACCGGCGAGGGCAACGAGAAGGTGCAGGACCTGCTCCTGCTCGACGTCTCGCCGCTCTCGCTCGGCCTGGAGACGGCCGGAGGCGTCATGACGGTGCTCATCCCCAGGAACACCACCATCCCGACCAAGAAGGAGCAGGTCTTCTCCACTTACTCCGACAACCAGCCCGGCGTGCTCATCCAGGTGTACGAGGGTGAGAGGGCCAGGACCAAAGACAACAACCTGCTCGGCAAGTTCGAGCTCTCTGGCATCCCTCCGGCGCCCAGGGGCGTCCCCCAGATCACCGTGTGCTTCGACATGGATGCCAACGGCATCCTCAATGTGTCGGCGGAGGACAAGACCACCGGCCAGAAGAACAAGATCACGATCACCAACGACAAGGGCCGGCTGAGCAAAGAGGAGATCGAGAAGATGGTGCAGGAGGCAGAGAAGTACAAGGCCGAGGACGAGGAGCACAAGAAGAAGGTGGACGCCAAGAACTCGCTCGAGAACTACGCCTACAACATGCGCAACACCATCAGGGACGACAAGATCGCCTCCAAGCTCCCGGAGGCCGACAAGAAGAAGATTGATGACGCCATCGAGGGGGCCATTAATTGGCTCGACAACAACCAGCTCGCCGAGGTCGACGAGTTTGAGGACAAGCTGAAGGAGCTGGAGGGCATCTGCAACCCCATCATCGCGAAGATGTACCAGGGCGCCGCTGGTCCTGACATGGCCGGTGGCATGGATCAGGATGCTCCGCCGGCTGGTGGCAGCGGTGCTGGCCCCAAGATCGAAGAAGTCGACTAAATGAGGAAATTTTGATATATAGTTTTGCTTATTAAATAATTATTACAAACTGGATCCTAGTACTCTTTTCATGCATTTTCTTTTTTGGCCATACACAGGGCCCCTAGTTCATGTTTAAGTTTATTATATACTATTATTATTATACTTGGCTATAAATAGTGATTGATTAGTATAATATACTTTTCATTCCTGCATGTATTGAGGTAATTCGTCTTCGAAATCTATTTTAGATGGCTAGAAACCTTTATTAACCTAATGAATAACTAAGATTTCAGAAAAAAAAAACCCTGAAGCTTAGCAACAGGAGCTTCAGGAGCACTAGGGGAGCAACAAATACTGACTTCACATAGAACACCGTACGGCAATTACAAGATGCGCACACAAGTCAATCATGCAGTCCGTATAAAAATAACTACTTATATAAAATTTGGGTTTGCAATCCAGGGTTTTCACTTTTAACAACTTTTTATATCTATATAAATAAACATCATATGAATACCATCCAATCAGATATTGGTAGCTTGCCGCTCCATGTTCAAACATCATCTACTCTACTAACGAGAAACCATATTTGTCCAATAACATAGCAACCTGAAACCATACTTCAAAGTTCCAACCATAAAAATTGAGTACCGGAATCTGAATATCAGATATAGTTTCTCACTGATTTTCTGGCAAGTAGGCTGTCACCCTAAACCACTATAGCTCTTCACGCTCTGCAAAACCTCAACCAGCATGCAGCAGAAGTCCTCAGCATCCTTGGCTGGTTCCTTGAATGTGAACCTGGCAAGTGGGCTGTCACCCTAAACCACTATAGCTCTTCACGCTCTGCAAAACCTCTTCCTCTAACCCAACCAGCATGCGGCAGAAGTCCTCAGCATCCTTGGCTGGTTCCTTGAACGTGAACCTGAACTCCTTCCAGTGGTATTGTCGAGGGACATCAGTAAGGACGGCTCTTTCAGGCACTTTGGCGAGGACATCAAAACCATGGTGGTCAATGGAAAGCATGACAGCGTTCTTCAAGCAAAGATAGATATGATAGTTAATTGTACTGAACTAATAGAAAGGTCATAATTCAGACGACAAGAAAGAAGCCTCACATATCAGAAACAACAAGAGCATCCTATGCAACATTGCAATTTGTGCAGATACAAGAGAATAACTTACTCTTGCTATCACATTAAAATACTCAAAACAGAAAATCATCAATGCTCTCCTCCTCGAGTCATTTCGGTTGATACCATCCACAAGCTTTGCAGAGAAGGGCACTAGGAAGGAGAATACATATTTAGAAAATTAACATCGTAGTACAAATAGGTGTGGAAACATATAATTGTTGAAAGCAACTGACTAGTAGCATTCTGGAGTTATATATCTAACTTAACATTTGTTCTGCATATAGCTGCCATCAAAAGAATAAAGGTGAAGATGCAGGGCAGCAGGGGTGAAAGAACTTGTAAGAATAAAAAAGACTTACTTAGCAGATCTGCTTTTGGTGGTTCAAAGTTGTCCAATTCAATATTATGGCTGCTCCCATTGGAGTCTATGTAGACACATGAACTGCAAGAATAGCATTGATGAAAATTCAGCTGTGCTGAATTAAGTAATAAGAAAAGATACCTAACATCAGAAAATAAACAAGCCGTGTTACAGACCCTATGTCAAATTTTAAGATGCTGTAAGAGCTCTCCTCACTGAGTAGACTAAGGAGGCCCTCACTCCGTGACCTGCAGGTAGCACCCGCCGAAGACAGTATTGCTGACACTCCATAACTAGCGCCACTAGCAGCTTCATGTTCCTTCAGAATAGCTTTCTTCAGGCTATCAGCAATAATTGGAACCTTAACCACAGTACACAAAGATTAGCGGACATCACCTTACAACCTATAGGAAGCAATGAAGCATGTTTATGCATGCTGGGGACTGGAGAACAAGTTTACCTTTGAGTCTTTCAGGCGCAAAACATCACCAGTCATAGCAACACGAGGCGTCTGTGTTTCAGCAACAAGATTAAGGTGCTTGTACAAGCGATATGAGAAAAAGCAAAGCAACAATTTCGATGCCATCAAGTTGAAATTCATAGAGAAGCACCTTCTTCAGTGACTTCAATAAGCTCGCAACTCGGCCCCGGATCGGACTGCATACTGCAAGAGACCCCCGCTCGTCGATTATAATGTTCTATCCAACACAAGATTCCACACAAGCAACATATTTTAATGAAATTTAACCATAACAGCAACTACAATTGATCGAACATCACAAGTACAAGAACACCAGGAATTAAGAGTTTTACAATGTTGTGCATGTCGTTCTCAGGGACAATCAGGTAGGGCGTGCCCTTCTGGATCATGTAGTGCACCCTTGACGTGTAAATCTCATCCTTGCTGCCCAAGAGCACCCCCAACAGAAACCAATCAAGACAAACGGCTCTTACTGTTCCAGACCTTATGCGCACAAATACACAGATGAAATGATACGATACGAGCCTACGCACCTTCCCTTGGCGTCGGCCTTGACAGTGTTGAGGTGGGCTTCCCAACCGGCGGCCAAGATGTTCTGCGAAACCAGGGGCGAGGGAAGTAAGAGTAAGAACAGCAGTAGCTAACAAGGGAGGAGCGCATCGGGGAGGAGCGGAGCGGTCGCTGAAATTGCTGGCGAGCAGTACCCGGCACTTGTGAGTGACGGAGAGGGCGGCCGATTTGACCTTCGCCGCCGCCATGGCCTCCGCTCCACGCACGCGCACCAACCGGTTTCCGCGGTGGGCGCTCCGCAGGGCAGAGTGGCAGAGAGAACCGCCGATTGGAAGAGGCGGCGCTGCTTCCACAACTGGTGTTTGATTAACCTGTGAAGTGAAACCTCTAGAAGTTGCCGCCGTCTTCGTGGGTTGGAGTTGGACGCGGCAGCTCCGTCTGGGACGACCGGGCGACGGAGAGGGCGGCTGGGAGGCGGAAGGACGAAGGATGCGCACTCTCCTCGCAGACACAGTGGGGCGACGCTCGTGCACCGGACGATGGGCCGATGGGCTGCTAAACCGCTCTGCTGCTTGGACGCCAGGGCCCAGTTGCCTTGTTCGGCCTACGCAGCATCGGGCTCAACAGCCTGCTCCACTCGTCGGCTTCACGCGGTTTCTTCCCCCTCCTAAAAAAACCAGCTACTCCCTCCATATCTGATTTAGAAGTCGTTTAGGACATGATTGTACTTATCAAAAATTTATTAAGTAGAGGATATTTTTCTCTGTCTGCCCCTATTAAATACTTTTTGGGTGCATCATATATAAGAAATCAACAGAGTTCAATTGGCTAGTGCAGTCAGGCAAGTGTCCCGAGGTGCTGAGGTCCTGAGTTCAAAGCTAGCGGGCACTACTTTTTACCGTTTGCGAATTAATGACTCACTACAGACGAAGCGACGAGTGAGGGCAAAACAGTCTAGATTCATGCCCGCGGACGCGGACGACTTCCTTTGCTTCCCTTGCCTGTATTCCCAGAACGACTACTAAACATGATACGGAGGGAGTACATTTCTTTGCCCCATACCGCACGCATACGACCGCCTCGGATGCCTACACCACGACGCTCGCCTTCTCCGGCGCCGGTTTTCGCTCGTGCGAGCAGCACACCCAACCGCATCGTTGCTCTGCGTCCCGCACCGCGCCCTCGTTCACCTCGCTCGTCGCGGCTATGCCGTGCACCGCAGCAGGAAAGGAGGCTTACGTCTGCACCTGTGCTTGCGTTTGGGTGTACGCTGGGTCGTTGCTCTCGACTAGACTTGAGCATTTTGCGGGCCTAGCCAGGTTCGGTCCGGGCCAAAAAAAAGCTCAGTTATTTTGGGCCAAAAAAAGTATTCAGACCAGGCTCGGACAAAAAAAATTCCTAGGCTGTGGGATCTATGCGCAGGCCATATCTAGTAAGGTTTGTGGGTGGGCTAAAACCCGTCGGGCTCGGGCTAGGCCCGCGGGCTGGACCGGGCTCAATTTGCTCAAGTCTACTCTCGACATCCCCTGACCCGAGCTTGCTACGCAGTTCCCCACCAGGTAGTCCATGGTTGCCGACGACGTTGTATTTCAAGTGTTTTATCCGAATGTTTCAGTCTTTTCAAACGTATGTTTCAAGTGTTTTATTTGGATGTCGCATATGTTGCTATGGCTCTATCCGAATGTTTCAAGTGTTTCAGATGTTTCAGACTTACGTTACAAGTGTTTCGTCTAGATGTTGCATAAGTAGATCTGGATGTTGTATATGTTGCTATACCTATACATGCATGTTTCAAGTGTTTCGTCTGTTTTAGACATATGTTGCAAATATTTCATCTGAATGTTTCAAAAGTAGATCTAGTATTACACAGTGCCGGTGGCTGGTGGACTGTGGCTGCTGGGGGCACCATCGTGGATCACCATGCAGACACCCCAGGCTGGCAGACGCCTCCGCGGCGCAAATCCACAGCCCGTGCGGCGTGGGGGCGCAGGTCCTGCGTCCGGACGTGGGCAGCTCAGTTCGGTAGAGCAACTCGTTTACACATGCGCCGCTGGAATCGATCTGAATGAGGCAGTTATGGGACTTATCTACCATAAAATATATATGGAGGAAGGATTCGAGAAAGGTGGGGGTCAAGGTGTATAATGCGAGCTCCACTTTCAGGTAATGAGCTAGCTTAACCCCTAGCGGGGAAAAAGAGGGAAACAGATACTCAATTTAAAGTGAGTAAACGGAATTTCATACTCAATCTCACAGATTCCTATAGAATTCTGTGAAAGCCGTATTCAATGAAAGTCGTATGTATGGCTTGAAGGGAGATCTTTCCTATCTTCGAGATCCACCCTACAATATGGGGCTGGACGGGATGCGGACACAGGGCATAGGGACGAGATGCGTGTGCAGGCGCGCGGGAGCAGCATCCGGACGCAGCCCTTCTGTTTTTTTAACACTCTCCGCTTTGGTACCTTAATTAAAAACGTGTAGATGTACTAGATGCTTTGACCAAAGTTCAAACATTTCTTTTGATCGAGGAAACGGCTGCTTGCTGTATTCGCGAATCCTGATGCAAACTTCAATGGCCATCGTGATCGCAATCGTCGCGCTATATATGTATGTCCCAGGATGCTTCCCACAGTAGCACGCTCGCGTCGGCGCTGCGCTCACACCTCGAGTCTCTCCGACTCCCGGAGGTCGTCTGGGGGCGGTAGTGGCGGCATCTGTTTCTTGCTTCGCATCTGAGAACATGGAGATGGCGGCGCCGATGGGCGACGGGCCAGCGGTCGGCATCGACCTGGGGACGACGTACTCATGCGTGGCCGTGTGGCGGCACGGCCGCGGCGAGGTCATCGCCAACGACCAGGGCAACCTCCTCACGCCGTCCTGCGTCGCGTTCGCCGACGCAGGGAGGTTCGTCGGCGACGCGGCCGTGAACCAGGCCGCTCTGAACCCCGACAACACCATCCACGGTGAGAAACTCTGAACTTTACAGAGTTTGTTTCCATACGTCGCTGCACGCCGCCGAGGTGTTCGTGACTGGTACTATTAGGACCTAGGAAGAAGTGCGAGTACAGAAGTGGCCTGCTTGCTCTTTGTTGCCCGCGGGCGCGGATTATAAACGATGGCTACCCAAGAACGATGGATGATCTGAGTCAGATCATATGACGAGGGCGTTCATCCTATTCCCTGTTACTACCGTTGCCTGTTCATACTCACAAATTTCTGTGTTTTCAATTTTTTTCCCCAAATTAAATGACCCACGCGGATCTTAGTGGAGCACTTTTCTGTCTTCTAGGTGACTGTTTAGTTACCCTAAGCACCGGTATTGAATATTACTGGCCATCCGAACCCTTCAATTTTATAGAGGAAAAACAAAGACTCGTTCAATTGTTGCATGCAAATAGCCAAATGGCGCGAACTGAATAACTGATTATCAAATTCTTGATGCAAAGTTCTATGCACTTGATTGATGGTTGGTTAGTCTCTTATATACAGATGTGAAGCGACTGATCGGCCGCCGATTTAGCGACGAGACCGTACAGGAAGATGTCAAGTTATGGCCTTTTAAAGTCGTCCCTGGTCGCGAGGACCGGCCGATGATTGTGGTGCATTACAAAGGCGAGGAGAAACAGTTCGCTGCCGAGGAGATCTCTGCCATGGTGCTGGCAAAGATGAAGGAGACTGCAGAGGTCTACCTCGAGACGACGATCAAGCAGGCTGTCATCACCGTCCCGGTTTACTTCAACAACTCCCAACGCCAGGCCACCATTGACGCCGGTACCATCGCCGGCCTGGACGTCATGCGCATCATCAACGAGCCCACAGCTGCAGCTATTGCATATGGTCTTGACAAGATGCCAAGCAGAGATGGAAGGAGGACGGTGCTCATCTTTGATCTCGGCGGCGGTACCTTGGACGTTTCCCTCCTCAACATTGATCCGGGCCTCGACATCGACATGGGTATGTTCGAGGTGAAGGCCATCGCTGGTGACACTCACCTTGGTGGCGAAGACTTCGACAATGAAATGGTGAAACACTTCCTGCGCGAGTTCATAAGGAAACACAAGAAGATGGACGTCCGAAGCAACCCAAAGGCGATCCGGCGGCTGAAGACGGCCTGTGACAGGGCCAAGAGGCTGCTGTCATCCACGAGCCAGACCAGCATCGACATTGACTCCTTCCACGACGGCATTGACTTCTACGCGACCATTACGCGCGGCCGTTTCGAGGAGCTCAACAGAGACCTCTTCAACAAGTGCATGGAGGCCGTGGAGAAGTGCCTCCGCGACGCCGCGATGGACAAGAGCAGCATCCACGACGTCGTCCTCGTGGGTGGCTCCACCCGCATCCCCAAGGTGCAGAGCATGCTCCAGGACTTCTTCGACGGGAAGGGGCTCTGCCGGAGCATCAACCCCGACGAGGCCGTTGCTCACGGAGCCGCTATGATGGCTGCTATCCTGAACGACGAGGCTGGCCGTAACAAGATCAGAGATTTGATGCTGGTCGATGTCACGCCGCTGTCGCTCGGGGTGGAGACGAAAGGAGGCGCCATGACGGTTCTGATCCCGAGGAACACCACTGTCCCCGCCAGAAAGGAGCGGCTCTTCTCCACCTGCATCGACAACCAGGACAGCGTGCTCATCAGGGTGTACGAGGGTGAGCAGGCGACTGCCAGGGACAACTACCAGCTCGGAAGGTTCGAGCTCTCCGGCATCGCCCCGGCATCCAGGGCCGCACCCCGGATCATTGTGACCTTTGACATCGACGAGAACGGTGTCCTGAACGTGTCGGCCGAGGACAAGACGACAGGTCAGAAGAACGAGATCACCATTTCCAGCCACAAAGGGCAGCTAAGCAAAGAGGAGATCGAGCGCATGGTTCAGGACGGCGAGAAGTATAAGGCAGATGAGGAGCAGATGAAGGAGGTTGGGGCCAAAGAACAGACTTGAGACTTGAGAGCGAGTTCTGGAAGCAAATGATCCTATTGTCGCTACTACCAGGGTGATTGCTGGAATGACAGCAGCATGGACCAGGGTCTGATTATCCAAGGGCTAGTGCATTTTGTATCAGTTCGGCTTAAAAGTACCTGGGGTTTATGTTATGCAGTCAGTGGATGCACGCTTGGATTTGCGTATGCATGGCCCTAGTCTATATTGTGATGAATGTTTTCTTTGGTCATGGTTTAATTTTATGCTGGGATTGTTATCCTTTTTCTCTTGATTGCCTTTGCCTCTCATCTACCGAGCTAGTTCCCAAGTTGGGGTTAGTTAGTTTGACAGGTCTGTAAACGCAGAGCTGTCTTTGCCGTTGTTGATATATTGCTACACCATCGAAAAGAAAAGGCGAGAAATGCTAATTGCTAAGTACATAGCTGAGTTCAAGATAATCGTGGACTATATGCTGTCCAGAAACAAGCTAAAACCATCCCCTCCTATTTTTATCGGAAGCTAAAATGAAGATAAAATCCTTCCCTCCTGTTTCTTATTGAAATCTAAAATGAAGGATACCGAAGTGCGAAAGTTCATGTGGTCTCTGGGACTATTTTGCTGTTAGCTGAATGCAAAAAGTGAGGGTTTAGCTTTATTTTGGGTACAGGAATGCTTTTTTTTTTGAATTTTAGGGGGGGGGGGGGGGGGGGTTGGAGAGCTTCCCCACCTGATTTCACTCAAAACCGAAAGCATCCATTCAAATGGAGCTTTGTGTAGAGTTACAAGATAAGAGTTACATGCGCCAATCTCTTAAGTTGATTACATCACTATCTAACTTTAATGGTTTACGCCAGATTATAAGATCATCACAGACTTTAGAAAGAATTGTTAAACTCAGTTAGATCTACTAACAGTGAGATCAGTCGAGGCTTAACTAAATCAATAGGAAAAGCTTGTCCTTTATGCAAGATGAAAAAGGGGATAGGGAAATTGTCACCGTCGGTTTTAGGCGCCGAGGTGCTGGAGTCCGCCATGTCGAGCTTGGAGGCGCAGTGGCGGCGGAGAAGGGCTTCCCGTCACTTGTGCGGTCCCTGTGAACGGAGTAGGGTCTAGGGTTTGTAGGTGGGAACAGTGGCGGCGGCGAACGTCGTGTCCCGTGCTCCGGCCTCCCACCTCTATTTATTTACCGCACGTGACAGGGGCCCTCCAACCATAGGTGGGTTGGGCTCCCCCGTTCAAGGAGCGGATCAAGGTCCCTAATGGGCCGTTGGGTCCAATAGGAGGAGAGATCACAACCCTAACATTCTCCCCCTTGATCTCTTCTAATAACTTATCTTAACCTTGTCTTATTCTTAATTTAAATACTTAACTCCGTCTCATTATAAAGAAATGCGTAGAGCGCGTCTCGTCGTCACAGAAACAATTTCTGTTGGACTTGACGGCTACAGTACATCTCTCTAATTTGAGATAAAGTTCTAACTAAAGGGCCCTAAGTGTTCAGGAATCATAGGCTTTCCCTTAACCCCATGCCGGCTAGGTGTTTTCTAAACACGTTGGGTGGTAGGCCTTTTGTGAGCGGATCCGCTAACATATTATCCGTCTTAATATACTCATGGCTTATAACATGATCCTGAACTTTCTCTTTCACAACATAGTACTTGATGTCAATGTGTTTGGCAGCACCACTTGACCTATTATTGTGAGCATATTCAACTGCGGGATTATTATCACAGTATAACTTAAGTGGTCTCTCAATGCTATCTACCACTCTTAATCCGGGCAAAAACTTCTTAAGCCAACTCACCTGCCCCGAGGCCTCATAACATGCTACAAACTCAGCGTACATCGTCGATGACGTGACGAGAGTCTGTTTGGAGCTTTTCCACGATATGGCTCCACCTGCGAGGGTGAATATGTAACCTGACGTGGATTTCCTTTCATCCCCCGCATAATCTGAATCTGAGAACCCCACTATCTCAAGGGAGTCCGTCTTATTATAACTTAGCATGAAGCCTTTAGTACCCTGCAAGTAACGCAAGACTTTCTTAACTAACTTCCAGTGTTCTGCACCTGGATTTTTCTGGTATCTGCCAAGTAACCCGGTAACAAATGCTATGTCAGGGCGAGTACAAATTTGAGCATATTGTAAGCTTCCGACGGCTGAAGCATAAGGTACTGATCTCATTTGCTCGAGCTCGATCTGATTCTTGGGACACTGGTGTTCCCCATACTTATCGCCCTTGACTATGGGTGCAGGTGATGGACTGCACTTGTGCATACTATATTTCTTAAGAATCTTTTCTATGTATGCCTTTTGTGACAGCCCTAATACCCCTCTATTTCTATCACGGTGAATCTCAATCCCCAGAACAAAAGAGGCTTCACCGAGGTCTTTCATATCAAAATGCGAGGACAAGAACTTCTTAGTCTCCATTAGTAGAGTGACATCATTGCTTGCTAGCAAAATATCATCCACATATAGGACCAAGAAGATGAACTTAGAATTCTTAAACTTTACATAAACACAATTGTCCTCTACATTTGCCTTAAACCCAAACTTTCTTATTGTATTATCAAACTTCAAATACCACTGTCTTGAAGCTTGTTTTAGTCCATAAATAGACTTCCTTAGGCGACACCCCATGTTCTCATTTCCTTCCATGACAAAACCTTTCGGTTGTGCCATGTAGACATCTTCCTCAAGATCCCCATTTAGGAATGCCGTCTTAACATCCATCTGATGTAATTCTAAATCAAAATGTGCTACTAACGCCATTATTATTCTAAAAGAATCTTTACATGAGACCGGAGAAAAAGTCTCATTGTAATCAATTCCTTCTCTCTGAGTAAAACCTTTTGCCACGAGTCGCGCCTTACGTCTTTCAACATTCCCTTGGGAGTCATACTTAGTTTTATAAACCCATTTACAACCAACCTTCTTAGCTCCCTTAGGAATTTCCATCAGTTCCCAAACTTTATTGGAATCCATGGACCTTATTTCATCTCTCATGGCTTCTAACCACTTCTCACAGTGTTCGCTTCTCATGGCTTGTTCATATGTAGTGGGATCATCCTCCATATGAAATTCTTCGGTTTCATAAACCTCATAATCATCTGAAATAGCTGATCTTCTAACTCTTTCTGATCTTCTAAGATTCTGATCATTTGGCGCTATTTGGGGTTGTTGTTGTTCTTCCTGATGCTCGACGTGCTGTTCTAATGGATCCTGAAGGACAGGTTCCAGATTTTCATTAGATGTCGGCAACGGAGGACTAACAACCGGTGCTGGCACTGTAGTGTCTAGCACTGTTGGTGCAACAGCTATGGGTAGCACAAAGAATTGTTCCTGAAGCATTGGAGTAGGGGCATAGACCCTTTTCTCCTCTAAATTAATCTCTTATGCTACCTTGCTCCCCCTTATCAAATCATCTTCTAAGAACTCAGCATGTCTGGTTTCCACAAACTTAGTATGCCTGTCAGGGCAGTAAAAGCGGTAACCTTTTGACCTATCTGGGTAGCCAATGAAATGGCAACTAACTGTCTTAGGATCTAATTTTCCTAAATTTGGGTTAAATATCTTAGCCTCAGCAGGACAGCCCCACACCCTTAAATACTTAAGTGAGGGTACTCTGCCGGTCCATAGCTCGTACGGTGTTTTAGGCACCGACTTACTTGGAACACGATTAAGAATGTGAATGGCGGTTTTCAACGCCTCCATCCACAAACTTACTGGTAGGGTGGAGTAGCTAATCATACTTCTTACCATATCCATTAAGGTACGGTTTCTTCTCTCAGCCACTCCATTCTGCTGAGGATCCCCTGGCATGGAATACTGGGCAACTATGCCATTTTCCTGAAGGAACTTTGCAAAAGGTCCCGGAACTTGGCCATACGGGGTATGTCGCCCATAATATTCCCCACCACGGTCTGATCTTACTATTTTGATCTTCTTATTATGCTGATTTTCTACTTCTGCCTTAAATATCTTAAACTTATCTAATGCTTCTGATCTTTCTCTTATTGGATAAATATAACCAAAACGCGAATAATCATCAGTGAAGGTTATGAATGAATCATAACCATCCACACTCTTAACAGGAAATGGTCCACAAATGTCTGTGTGGATTATTTCTAAATTCCCTGCACTTCGTTTGGCATCTTTCTTAACTTTCTTAACATACTTACCCTTAATGCAATCGATGCACTAATCTAATTCTGAGAGTTCTAATGGCGGAAGAATTTCAGCCTTGACTAATCTATCAATTCTCCCCCTCGAAATGTGGCCTAATCTACAATGCCACAGTTTCGAAGAGTCAATCTGAATATTCTTACGCTTTCTATTTACATTCGTAGACGATGGAACTTTTTCATTCTCAACAGATATAGCATTAATATTCTCAGAAACTGATAACAAATAAAGTTTGTCTTGTCGGAAGGCAAGACCAACACACTTATCATTAGAGAGTATCTTACATCTGCCATTTCCAAAATGGCAAGCCAATCCATCATCATCTAATTTAC
Source organism: Saccharum hybrid cultivar R570 (assembly GCA_038087645.1). Lineage (NCBI taxonomy): Eukaryota > Viridiplantae > Streptophyta > Magnoliopsida > Poales > Poaceae > Saccharum > Saccharum hybrid cultivar. Next base: position 8,901,893 of record JAQSUU010000056.1, on the reverse strand, counting down.
TAACACTTATTAAGTTTCGATGCAAAGAAGGAACATAGAGTACATCAGAAAGCCTAAGTACAAAACCATCTAATAATGCCAAAGTCAGATCGCCAGTGGCTTCGACGTCGGCTTGTACTCCATTTGCCACCTTAATTGTTCTTTCGCCTCTTTGCAGGGTTCTCCTCGTATGGAATCCCTGTAAAGAGTTGGCAACATGAATTGTTGCACCTGAGTCAATCCACCAAGTAGATTTGGCATAACTAATATATAAGGATTCATCTACAAATGTAACTAAATCCTCACCATTCCTGTTGAGGTACTTCAAGAAACCAAGGCAATCCTTTTGCATGTGACCTGTTTTCTCACAGAACATGCACTGATCCGGTGCTAGCCAGGGCTTCTTGCGGAGTGGGTTTTGTGGCCTGTTCTGGTCCTGAGCCCCGTTGTTGTTCTGAGAATTCTGATTCTGAGGGTTCTGAGGGGCTTTACCCTGAGAGTTTGGTGCCTGAGCGCTGGAGGAAGAGCTGCCATCCCACTTTGGTTTCCCTTTTGGTCTGGCATTCTTATGGTGAAACTTCTTATTGTTGTTATGCTTCACGAAAAGAGCAGAGTCTCCCCGTGATTCCTTAAGTCTTTCCTCCTCCTGAGTGGCTTGCCCAAGGAGCTTCTCGATGTTCCAGTCCTCAGGTGCCATGTTGTAGTGCACAACAAAGGCTTCAAACTCCTTTGGCAAAGAAGCTATGATCACATGAACGACAAATGGATCTGGAAGAACCATCTTCATTGATGCGAGCTTAGATGCCAAGGTGTTCATCCTCAGTATGTGCTCTCTAACACCACCACCAGTGTATTTCTTATTTATAAACTCTCTAATAAGCACACTGGCTTGAGTCTTAGTTGTTCCATGAAACTGAGTTTTGACTTTTTCCAAATACTCAGTGATGGTGGTGCACTCAGGCAGTGATCCTCTGATGGGCTCAGAAATAGTTGCTTTAGCCAATGTCAGACATTTCTTATTGGAGTTGTCCTATTTTTTCTTTGCAAGATCATAGGACATCCTCACTGATGCATGCTCACGCTTGCGTGTAGCAAACGCTTCATCAGTCTCATTTTGTGCAATGACCGGTTCCTCAGGTTCCTGAGGGCACGGTTCATTGAGAGCTAAGTCGTTGTCCGTCATGACAAGGGCTAATTCATACTGCTCACGCCACGTCTTATAGTTGGTCCCGTTAAGTTTCGGAACCATCTGCACCCAGTTGGTGAGTCCTGAAATTCATATTAAAAAAATGGTGAGTAAACTTAGTAAAAGGGAATAACTGAATTTGAAATTGCATGTATTAATACAACGTTGGTCAGTATTAATATATACAATCCTTTGTACATTAAATCTATATCACCGTTGGGCAAGATTTAGAAATAATGCACATTAACCGATGAACTAAGCAATTATAATATTGATATAATCAACGCTGGTCAGAAAATAACAATATTATAAAATTTTCTAATTTCTTAAATTTGCCCCATAACTAAATCTCTCGTTGGTTCGAATATAATTAAGGAGCAAAATATACTTACTGAGCAGCGGAAAACGTGAATAAACTAAACTAATTCTTAATTCCAGAAACATTTCTAATATTGTCACTAAAAAAAATTACCACATTTGATAAAAATTTAACTAATTTCAAAATCATGAAAATACTCATGGTAAAATTATTTCTGGAAAATAAAAACTGTGCTGATGGGCTAAAACTGGTGGGTGGAGGCTTTTATTCAGGCCCAGTCCGGCCCATTGCTGTTATTTGCGAAAATTCAAAAAGAAAAATCGCACTTGGGCCGCGGCAAACGAACGGCCCAGCCGCGGATGCGGCCCGCGTTCGCGCCGCGCGCGCGCTGCCCCCGCGCCCCAGGCCGCAACGTGGGCCTGGGCCGGGAAAGCAGACGCGGGCCGCGCTCCCCCGCCGGCCCGTCTACTGGTTCGAGCGATCTCGGCCGTCCGCCTTGATCCGACGGCTGGCCGCTGTTCTCGCTGGAATAAAAACGCCGAACCGTGAAAACCCTAGTTCATTCCTTGCCCTTTCTTTCTCTCAGTCAACCGCAGCAGCCGAAACCGCCGGGAGCAACTCGGCGCCGTCGGAGACCATTGGCGCCGCCGTGAGCCCCCTCGCCGGCGGGCGTGCTCGCCCTCGGCTGAGCACGCCGCCGTCGAGCGGCTTCACGGGCGGTGCCTAGCACCCGCGCGCGTCTTATCTAAGCCCGGCGGCGACCGAAGGTTCGCCGGCCGGTTTTCCTACCGCCGGCGGCGGTCTTAGCTCCGGTAAGGTAAGATTTGCAACCTCTTTTGATCCGGTTTCCATTTTCTTATGACTAAGCCGCACGGGTTCAAGGGTTAGGATTAGGGTTTCTAACTGTAAATCGCGTTCTTCTAATTTCTAAGTAGCCCGGGACGATGCTCATGGCATGTCGCTCGGCGGCTAACCCTAGATTAGGGTTTCTTATCAAAAACTTTTCTCGATCTAATCCACTGTTAGGTGGCTCCGGTACCATTGTTAAACTCAGTTAGATCTACTAACAGTGAGATCAGTCGAGGCTTAACTAAATCAATAGGAAAAACTTGTCCTTTATGCAAGATGAAAAAGGGGATAGGGAAACTGTCACCGTCGGTTTTAGGCGCCGAGGTGCTGGAGTCCGCCATGTCGAGCTTGGAGGCGCAGTGGCGGCGGAGAAGGGCTTCCCGTCACTTGTGCGGTCCCTGTGAACGGAGTAGGGTCTGGGGTTTGTAGGTGGGAACAGTGGCGGCGGCGAACGTCGTGTCCCGTGCTCCGGCCTCCCACCTCTATTTATTTACCGCACGTGACAGGGGCCCTCCAACCATAGGTGGGTTGGGCTCCCCCGTTCAAGGAGCGGATCAAGGTCCCTAATGGGCCGTTGGGTCCAATAGGAGGAGAGATCACAACCCTAACAAGAATACGACGACTAGTGGAAGGCTCATTCCGGAAGGTTTCTCTGTTCCTGGCATCCCAAATTCTCCACAGAATTGCGAGCAAGACAAACGGCCACAGGTTTGCATGTTGGCACTCCAAACCTCAGTGTCTGATAGAAGTGCAATGCTGCTCAGACCAATTTTCTCCCAAAGCTCAGCACTGGTTGGGCAGCCGAAGAAGACGTGCAAGCAATCTTCAGTAGCGTTGGAGCAGCGCTGGCAGGATTCATAGTCCAGGATATGCTTGGCAAATAAATTAGTTCTTGCACTCAGCCTGTCTTTAAAGTAGAGCCATGCAAAAATCTTAACTTTGTTAGGCACCCGGGTAGTCCAGATGTGCCGCCCATGAGCGTCCGGCGTGCCAGCCACTTGATCCAGCGCAGCATAAGCACTTTTGGATGTATATGGCTTGCCGGAAAGTGTCAGCAGCCGTTCATCAGGTGCATCTGTAAGCTCCATTCCCTGCAAACATTCATCTATATGAATTGAGGGAGATGGTGATGACTGGTGGAAGTTTCACTTGGTCTAACAATCAAGAATTTCCTACACTTGAAAAGCTTGATAGAGTTCTTATGACCAAAGAGTGGGAAGATTTATTTCCCCTTGCCATGATCAAGAAACTACGTAGGGAGGTGTCTGATCACAGTCCATTAATTCTCCTCACTGATTCTAAGAAGCCCACCAAATCCATTCAGTTTAGATTTGAACTGAGTTGGCTCAAGAACCCTGATTTTTTTTACCCAAGTGGAAAAGATTTGGAGCAAACTCTGTAGAGCCAGTACCACTTTAGACAAAATCCAGCAAAAACTTAAACTAGTAAAACAATATTTTAAGGGCTGGGGTCTAAATCTTCAAGGAGAGCTCAGGAAACTTAAGAAGGAGCTTCAAGAAGAGTTGATCATTCTTGAAAACTTAGAAGAGACAATTGGTCTTACCTCTGACCAATGGCATAGAAAGACTTGGATTATTAGTGAGATTCTAAGACTCCTTGAGCAAGAAGAATTGTACTGGTACAATAGATCCCATGAAACATGGCTGTTGCAGGGTGATTTGAATACCAAGTTTTTTTCACGGAATTGCTAGTGGGAGAAAGAGGAAGAATACCATTTTGAGTCTAGAGCATGGTGATGTAACCGTTGAGGGGGATGAAAACCTGTTGGCCCATGCCACTGATTTCTACACTGAACTTTTTGGACCAGTTCCTGAATCTGATATTCACCTCGATAATAACATTTGGGAGGGTGCTGCTTGTTTATCTAAATCAGATAATGAGCAGCTATGCAAATTATTTTCTGAAGCAGAAATCTGGAATGCATTATCCCAAATGGAAAAGAACAAAGCAGCCAGCCCTGATAAGTATCCCAATTGAATTCTATCAAGCCTGTTGGCACATCATCAAAAAGGATATTGTCCAATTATTCTCTAATTTTCATCAAAGATGGGTGGACATCAGTAGAATAAACTATGATATTATCACTTTACTTCCCAAGATTTCTGATGCATCTAGAATACAACAGTACAGACCCATTTGTCTGTTGAATTGTCTATACAAACTGATCACAAAACCCCTCACTATCAGGATTGAACCTTTTGCTGGAAAGCTGATTCATGTTGCACAATCTGTCTTTATGAGAGGTAGAAATATTATGTCTAGGGTTCTTACTTTACATAAAATTCTGCATGAAACAAAATTAAAAAAGGAGTGTGGTGTGATCTTAAAACTTGACTTTGAAAAGGCATATGATAAAGTTAACTAGTCTTTACTCTTCTGCTGTCTAAAAGAAAGAGGCTTCTGTGATCAATGGTGTAGCTGGATTCAACAAGTAGTGGTTGGTGGTATTGTTAGTGTCAAAGTCAATAACCTGGTTGTCACACCCATTTTTAAGGATAAAAATAGGATGCAACAACCTGTAGTGCACCTAGTAGTGCTACTGGCGTGAGAATATAGTGTTCGCGCGGTGTGAGTCATAGGCTACTGGAGTGCGTTTCCACCGCAGTTTCACACCGACACATCCAGTCGCACGCCCAGCAGATTCAAGGGCGGTACACGGTTGGGCTGCCCTATGATGCTATTCCCTCCGTTCCAAATTATAAATCGATTTGACCTTTTTTTTGTACATCTACTTTGCTACATATCTAAATAAAAAAGTCAAAGCGACTCATAATTTGGAAAAGGAGTAGTAGAATGCAACAACCTGCAGTGCACCCAAATGCGCCAAGGGCAAGCATAGGGGCGTTGCCACACAGGTTTTACGCCCGGTGATTACCCTATATTTTTTTTACCGTCACATTAGCTTTATTTTAAAATCAAATATTTATATCTTTGACCATCTATTTCAAAAAAAATATAGATTCACATTATAAGATATATATATTTTTAGATTCACTATAAGAAAATACTTTCATAACATAAAATTCATATACTATAAAACTATAAGGATTTTTAAAAGTAGATGATCAAAGATAGAAATGTTTGATTTAGAACAAAGCTAATGTGATATGTAGAATAGAATGGAAGGAGTAATTCAAAACACTAATAATTAGGTACCTAGCTAATAGAAATTAGACTTCTTTAGATTATGTTACATGGGCTTAAGATAATGTAGGTTGGACCGATGTTGCAGAGTGGCAAGCATTATTTCCAGTCTGCACAGTTTCAACACGGAAACTATAATTATTTCTATGTTTAGTAATTAATTAGAGTGTCAACTAAGTAAAAATGATGATGTGGTCTTTAAATTAAGGAAAAAAGATGAGTAAATGGTTTATTAGACAAGAAACTATGTTTACACGGGAGATATGAAAAGATGTAATTAAGTAGATGATAGGAGAGAGAAGATACGTGATTGGATAAAAAAATATTTCAAAAAAATATTTATTAAAAATATAGTTTATATGTGTAGTGTCTACATAGCCTAGCAAGTATAGAAACTACTCCCTCCGTCCCTTTTTTTTAACTCTTGTTCTCATTTCCTGAAAAGTTAAACATGCTCAATTTTAACCAAATATATACAAGGAAAAATATTAATATTTATGCTTCATAATTAGTACTATTAGATAGATCGTTGAATTTATTTTCATAATTAAATTCATTTGAAGATAATATTTTCTACAAACTTAGATACCTAGTTTAACTTAAGAAAGTGACCAACATGAATATTATAGTGACATTTAAAACGAGAGGGAAGAACTCAAACTAAACATTCTACCTCCCTCAACTCAAACCACTTAAAAAATAGTCATATAGAGTATTACGACAATGTCACCATGGTTCCATGAAAAACAAAGATAAAGTAGGCTATGGCCAAACACACAAGCCAGAGCCAAAAGTCCAGTGATACGGTGATAGCATTATTTAGCATCCATTGCTGCAATAACTGACACGCTCGAGCCTTGATTTGACCCCGTTGCTCTTTACTTCTCGGCCTTCTGCACCAAGCGCGCTATTTCCTCCTTGCGAAGTCGGCCGCCGTGGTTAACAATGGTGATGCTGTTCTTATGGCCAGTGTCCCTGTCCTCCGCGGACACCTTCATGACGCCGTTTGCATCGATATCGAAGGTGACATCGAAACCAGGTACACCCTGCGGTGCCGGGGGTACATCGGTGAGCCTGAACTTGCCGAGCAGGTTGTTTTCCTCGGTGCTCGCGCTCTCGCCCTCATACACTGGAAATGAAACGCTGGTCTGGTTGTCGTAGAGCGTGGTGAAGCGCCGTACCTTCTTGGTCGGGATGGCTGTGTTCCTCGGGATAACCACGCTCATTGTAAAATTATCTTCAGTTTCAATCCCAAGAGAGAGTGGCGTAACTTCACGCAGAAGCATATCCACTAATCTCCCATCGTCGGTTCGACCACTGAGAACAGAGGCCTGGATGGCAGCACCGTACGCAACAGCTTCATCAGGGTTGATGCTCCGGCAAAGCTCCTTCCCACAGAAGAAATCCCGAAGCATGCTCTGCACCTTGGGGATACGGGTGGAGCCGCCCACCAGGACGACGTCATGGACGCTGCTCTTGTCCATCTTGGCATCGCATAAGCACTTGTCCAGAGCCTTCATGCACTTACTGAAAAGATCCTTGTTGAGTTCCTCGAATCGAGACCGGGTTATGGTGGTGCAGAAGTCAATGCCGTCATGGAGCGAGTCGACCTCAATGGTGGTCTGTGCAGTGGAAGACAACATCCTCTTCGCTCTCTCGCATGCAGTCCTCAGCCGTCGAAGTGCCTTCTGGTTGCTATGGATGTCCATCTTCCCGTGTTTGCGTGTGAACTCCCGGAGAGAGTATTTCACCATCTCGTTGTCGAAATCAGCCCCACCAAGGTGAGTGTCACCGGCGATTGCCACCACCTCAAAGAGACCCTTATGCATGTCGACTCCAGGATCAATGTTGAGGAGGGAGACATCAAAGGTACCGCCACCAAGATCAAAGACGAGCACCGTCCTTCGTGTGTTGCTGACTGGCATCTTCTCAAGACCATATGCAAGGGCAGCGGCGGTTGGCTCATTGATAATGCGCAAGACATTTAGGCCGGCAATGGCACCGGCGTCAATGGTAGCCTGGCGCTGGGAGTTGTTGAAGTAGACAGGCACGGTGATGACAGCGTTCTTGATCTTTTTACCGAGATATACCTCGGCTGTCTCTCTCATCTTGACCAGCACCATGGAGGAGATCTCCTCAGGCATGAACTGCTTCTCCTTGCCTTCATGCTGCACCACGATCATTGGCCGTTCGTCATTACCTGCGACGACTTTGAAAGGCCACAACTTGACATCTTCTTGTACAGATGCGTCGCTGAATCGGCGGCCGATTAGTCGCTTCACTTCTGTGAACATTTAGTCGTGTAGTCAATAGAGTGAAGCATAAATGGCATAGCAGCAGTAGTTTGTACTATGCGTTTGAAAAATATTCTGCAAAGTAATAAAGGTTTGATTTGCTATACAACAGATATTAGGTTTGGTCGTACTAATACACTGTAATTTCACTGTAATTTTCCATCATCTCCAATTCAAAAGAATTAATGCCGGGACCTTATATTAACTTTTTCATGAAATCATGATAACATTATCTCAGTTGTCACGTTTTATCCTTCAATCCTTGGTATATACTTGATCCACTTCATATGCAAGGATTCAGTGAGTTGTTTTGAAAGAAAGGTGTGCACTGCACAATTGCACATCATGAGACGAAACTGAATCTAGTAATAGTGACAGTGATTAATGATTATACAGAAACTAAATAGCCACGCAGGAGAAAGTAAGTCACCACAAAAACGAAGTTAAAAAATGTCAGAAATATAATGTGAGCATGCAGGTAGAGAAATTTAACAGGCATGTTTCATGCAAGGATATGAACGAGCTATTGCGCCTGCTTGTGTTTTGAATAACAAACATTGCAGCTGAGATGACAGATGATAGAGCGGAAAACTTTATATGGTTCCTATTTCCAAACAGTGCAATATTGCATTGCACTCAATCTAGCTCTAAGTAGGCACAGTTGATAGACCTGTGACGCAAATTAATCAGCGAGTGCACACGCGAGACGATTAAAGAAAACAGGTTATATAAGCGAGTGATGAAACAGCTGGTGTGTAGTTCTCACCGAAGATGGTGTTGGTGGGGTTCAAGGCGGCCTGGTTCACCGCCGCCTCGCCGACGAGCCTCTCGGCGTCGGTGAACGCCACGCAGGACGGCGTGAGGCGGTTGCCCTGGTCGTTGGCGATGACCTCGCCGGCCGCGGTCGTGCCGCCACACGGCCACGCAGGAGTAGGTCGTCCCCAGGTCGATGCCGATCGCCGGCCCGTCGACCTTCGAGGCCGCCATCTCAACAGTCAGAGGAAAGCAAAGTAGAAAGTACTCGGAATTTATGGTAGCGCACGGGGTGTGCGTATATGCGGAATTAATGGATGCCGCTTCGATACAGGTGCGTGCTACGGCAACCGTTCTCTCCACGATTTCTTTGGCTGGGCTTTTCCTAAAAGGCCTGTGGCACCCCGCACCCGCGAATCCAAACTATCATCACAGTCTAAAACAAAAAGGAACTACCCGGGATCAGTTATCCCACTGTCGAGTATCGACTAGGGTCCTGTTCATCCGGCTTATAATCCATTTTTTTAAGGTTGTTTTTTTTTCAGCTGGAACAGTATTTTTCTCTCACAGCAAATCAGCCAACAGTGTTTTTCAGCCGGTTTATCAGCACAGCCGAACGGGGGCCTAGGTACAACCCATTATTAGAGCTAAATGGTGCTATTTTTTTCTTTTCCTTTTTTCCCAATACTTTCAACTAATTTATCAGTTATTATAAAAGACAATAATGATAGTTATGAATGTTGTTATGTTTATTCAAACATTAACAATAAACTGTTTAAAAAATTTGCAAGAACAATTGTAACAATTAGGAAGGACAATTCTAACACACAGAATATGCAGGGAGGAAATTGTGGGGCAAGCAAGGAAGAAGGCAGCGCTTTCCAAAGGCTATACTCTCTGTCCCAAAATAGAAATCGTTCTCGTTTATTGAAAAGTCAACTTTTTTAACTTTGACCAATTATATATAAAAGAATATTAATATTTATAGTACATAATTAGTATCATTAGATAATCGTTAAATATACTTTCATAATAAACTTATTTGGAGATATAAATGTTGCACGTATTTTCTATAAATCTAGTTAAAGTCGAGAAAGTTTTACCACACGCATCTGGAGTAGGCAACAATCACGGTAAGGAAGACGAAGGAGCTGCCAAGCCGGGCCTTCCACACATAACTCCCAACAAAGGAATTTAAGGGGGGCGTGATGGATGCAATGCAACCACCATCGTTATAGTAATAATTAAATGTTACAATAGCTAAATAGATTTATTAATTACCTTGCCATTGCCTAATTTTAGAATACAAGACTTGGGGCCTTGGGTTTTCGGATACTAGTTCTCCCTAGAAGTACATCGTCGTTGTTATTGCCGTGGATGATTAGTGCTACTTTCATGCAACTTATATCGTGTTATACACTTATACATACATACATACATACATACACACATACATATATATATATATATATATATATATATATATATATATATATATATATATATATATATATATATATATATATATATGACCGTAGCCTATTAGCAGGAGCTCTTAGTTTATGGAACAAGGTCTAATAGTTGATATTGAAGTAACCTTCTACTACCTCTGTTGGATAATCTACATTTGCAGTACCGATTTTATCTCGGTCGTGGATTAAGCCCTCTCTGCGCAAAGAGCTATCTTCGTGAAAACATGGTACACCACCAAGAGTGATTATTCCATCATTTAAAAAGAGGAAAATGCTCATTACATGGCCCAACAGGTCAACCAACCAAAACTGGAACTGGGCAAAAACTGCAACTCACAAGCTAACAAGCAACAGGAAAACTTACACAGCTCAAAAACATATCCAAATAGGAGGCAGAAAACATAACTGTGATGTGCCTTCATAGGATGAGAAGAAAACAGTATCAATATACTGCTGATATATTACTGTTTGACATAGAATTATTTGCTGACCATTGTCCAGTCTAAGCAAACACATTAATGCCCCATTTCAGAAAATCTACTTTGAAGAAAATAATTGTCTTCCTGAACTTCAATACAAGGCAGTAAAGCTTGATGACGAAATGATCTCAAAATCAATGCACCTAGAGGAACTTGCCACGCCCAAGTCGCTGGAGATGGTAATTGATGGTCTTCGCTGCGTTCTTTGGCCTCCCCTTCTGCAATCATGTCACAAGCAGGCGTTAGGAGCAGAAGAATTGCTGGCTTAACGCTTTGACAAAACAATGAATAAAATGACAAAACAACTAAGGATGCAAAACACAGGTAGTGATGTGGATAATAATAACCTGTGTCTGAGTGCATTGAACCAAAAGATCCTTCTGCCTGATGCACTTGTCATCATTCTGTTTGTTTAAGGCCAGGCAGTTGAGGAAGGCCACCATTTCTGGCATGCAAGGCTTCGCGACAGCACCAAACTTCTTTGGGTTTATGTACAAAGCACCAGCCTTACGACCCATGCTGCTGCTTCACCTTCACCTTCATGGATTTGATCAATCTGCGTGATTAGCTCAACAGCGTGTAATGCGAATAGCCCTAAATCCCAGCTCGCCACCATCATACACTCAAAAGAGCAATAATTCAAGGAGCAACAAATCAATGCGGGAGATGAAATGTTTGAAGAAAACCCCAGGGTAAAAGTAGAATGAATGGTGCTTGGATATATTTGCAATAAATATGTGCTAGGTACGGCATGGACCATATGAACACTGCGCATTATCCAGTTTAATGCATAGTGATTTGAACCGAAGAAAGCAAGCAAAGCATCAGCCAATGTGATTCTCAATACACAGACCATATCCAAGTGGTAGCAACTTTGAACCGTCAGAACAACTGTATACGAATACGAGTACGAAAATGAACAATAGCACGCGACACGCAAGCGTCGCTACGGATAAGTGGGACTAATTTCCTTCGCAGAATGTTATAAAAAAATCCCTCGCAGAAGCATTCGGTCGAACAGGTTGCAGGTGCCAGCAAAGTTGTCCCAGCAGGCGGAAACACCTCAACACCGCAGAAGAGGCAACCGAGCAGCGGTGAAGAGTAACGCCCCGGCACAGAGGTGGAGTCCAGGCTCACGGCAGGCTAAGGTTGACAGGAGGGCCAGATCTACGGAGTAGCAGCCGGAACCCGTGGGTGGGGATTCTTACCGCGGCGAGGCGAAGCACCAATCCGGAAGGCTAAGCCATGACGGAGGAAGGGAGGGGAGGTGAAGCGACCGAGACGCGTACCTGGAGAAGGAGCCTGCGACGGGCAGACGGCCGACAGCGGCGACGGGGGTGCGAGAGCTTGGGAGGCGGCGTTCTTGAGATCGTACGACCAGTTTCTGGAAGGTGGGGTGGACCGTGGATGTCCAAGTTGGGCTCAATTGACTTGAGCTGAGTGGGCCTTATTTTTAAGAGACGGTGTTGCGAGGGAGCGTTCACAGCCCATTGAAGTCATGGAGGAAGGAACATTACAGAAAGGCCCATATTTGCGATATTTACGTGATCTTCACTTTTGGTTCAAAACCTGCTGCAACGCTCAGGAATTTTATTTTACCAATGTTGCCAAAAAAAATTTGATAAACTCCCGCACGAACCGAATCGTTTTACTTCCCAGAGAGGGGATAGGGTAGGGCCAAAACCTCGAACAATCTCTCATATCAGACTGACTTCCAGCGAACTACTGAAGTCTCTGATTATCATCGGTTGTTTCTTCAGCCGTGGAAGTGATGAAACAGCAAGAGTACATGTATCATGTATGATCTCAAATCACTTTTGAGTTGAGCTTTCCAGTTGCAAGTATACAACAACACACCTGTATGTATGCCTACTGCCGCAACAACCAGAAACACTTCATCAAACTTTGGCCTCTGAACACTACCCTCCAAAAAAAAAAAAGGCTACCACGTAAAATGAGTGTTATTTACACTGTTTAGGCCTGAAATTATCAGGTTCCAAAAGTTTCAACAACAACTTCTCTAGCTTGGCCGAGCCTTTGGTCGGCCTGAGAATAAAGGACCTTCCCAAGAAGGTACACGGATCTTTCCCGCCTACTGAGCTACCCAAGCACCATCCACCCGGGGTGAAGCGGTCAGGAGCTCGGCCCAACAACTTGGCGTCAATCATATCCAGGACTGAATTATCATTGGCAAAGGAGTGTGCAAATGGCGCCCCGCTGTTTGCCATTGCATCAAAATGCTCTGTTGTGAGGTTAACAGGGTGCATCCGAGGAGGGTTATCCCAAGCCATGAAACGCAGATCACTGTTGACAGTGGTGTTCTGGTAGTACTCTGAGTTGCAGATCACTGTGTGGAAGTAGCCTTCTGAGGATGAGAGGAAGTTGGTGAAATACATTAGTAGTGTGCGAGGAAGGTTGTCCCATCCCAATAAGCAAAACTCCAGGAATGATCGACTAAGCATCACCCAAGACGAACCTGTACCAAAGGAGTTTTGTAATCGTTAGAAGTAAAATTTACAAGAAAACAGCATTGCCTTAACCACAATAGAAAGGATAAAGACTCAACTAAACTTTGATCAAGAAAATGCTTCTCAACTGTTCTATTAAGGACGAAAAATACCCAACAATATAACCAGGTCGAGTATTCATGATGTCAGTTGCCAAAATTGCAGGTGAAACAATGATTGAGAAGGCAATCAACATCATAAAGATAATCAGGCAGCATTCTGAAAGATCTTAACCAACACATATATCAGCAGTAGGAAATATAAGATATACATGTTTCACCAAAAAACCATCTACCTAAAGGATGCAGTATGCTGTGATGCAACATCTTGTCATGCAAGGTGATTTCATCAAGGATTTTTGTACAGCTTGGCTCCATGCAGTTACTAGTTAATTGCCTTTTAAAAGAGTTTAGAGGTATCTTTTTAATATGTCAGATATAAAAACTACTCCACAAACACCAAATAACTCCACTGTAGCAATTAGACAGACCCAAATTGGTACAACCGATAATTTCATAACCATCTAAGTAAACATCGCCATGACCCATGACAATTGACATCTATGTTGTCTAATAGATGGAACACACAAATTATCACAAGTTTGCTTAAAGAGATTCTTCTGGAGTGCACAAAAGACAACTAGGCAACATTGCTACAGCGAACCGTTCTCTGCTACAGGGCATTGAATTTGACCATTTGATCAGTCAAACAGAGATTCAGTAGTCAGTAAAGATGTCAGACAGTACCTACAAATATTTTGAAAGCTGAGGGCATACTTCTTTTCTCCTTTGTTGTTACAACCTCAGTTTTATTTGGGACCTGCAATGCTGGATCTACAATGATTGGTCGGGCTCTTTGGTGCCTGCACATGCAACCCAAGAATAATAATAAAAAACAAAAAAAGAGGTTAAGAATTAAGAACCACAGAACATTGGGATGATATGCTTACTCTTTCCAACCAATATTGCTTGTGTGCTCAATGAAATTGAGGTCTCTTGGCATGTATGAGAAGATATGAAGGATGTCTGATAAATATAAGGGAAACAACATAAATATTAGTTTCGATAATTGGGAGAAAAAAAAATCAATCAAATCTTAGAGCACTTCAAACAATTGCTGTACTACAAATCAACATATTGGGTGAAGGTTTGTAAGTTTTTCTTTTGAAAAATTATGCATAGATATTGACGGCCTTAAGAATTTTGAGCAAGTCCAGAAGCTTAAACAACTTCCGTTCTGCATCCAGTCCTTCAAACTCACAAAAGTATTGTTAATATTGAGATCCAGCATTTACTGTTCTTGATAATTTGTTGTTGTCGCTTAGGTTACACATCAAGATGGACCCAACTGTGATGGAATCGATTCTCTGGCTGCTGTCATGTTATGAAGTTAAGTTGATTAACTTGGTAGTTGATACAATGCTAAAGCTCAGATGAAAGGTTATAAGGGACAATATTGAGCAAAGAATGGTGTTCCCGGAAGTGTTAAAAAATGACCCCCAAAAAAGCTGAATTTGATGCTACTACAACTGTTTGTTAGAGGCTAGTAGCCCTGTTTGCTTGAACTTATCAGCCCGCCTTATCAACCATGATAAGGTGTTTTTCTCTCACAACAAAACAGCATCGGCCGGCTTATCAGCCAAGAAACCTATTCAGTTTATCTGTCTATTTGTGTCTGTGGCATAACAACTTGCATCGGAATTAGAAAAGCTGACAATCCCATCCATGTATGTAATTTTACTATCTATATCTAGCCTGAACTTGGTTCTCAATAAATCTGAGGAATCATAAGCACTATTCAATACCCCACAATAAACAGACCAGAAGAGGTCATTACAATTCAAAACCTGTCAGGCTGCCACCATAGAGAATCAGCTAGCAGACCCCAGCTGGTGAAACACATGGGGAATTCAGAGAACAAATAAATTTGAAGTGTATAATGCTGTTCGCTATGAAATTGCATGACCCAATAGTTCCTCAAATGAATGGAAGATGGAACCAGTCAGCCCAAAAACACTAAACTCCTTCAGCTGGAATTTGAATAGCAAGCCTTTGGCAAGTACTACTCGACATTATGTAACTATTATCCTTCTTTGGGACAGAGCATATAACAAATTTTATGGTACTCAAATATATCAAATTGCGATCACATGATATGAGAAGAACTTGACACCATAAATTAAATCAAATGGCTCTCCAAAAAAAATAAGGTAACTAAACAGGGCCATTTTTTGGACACGTATAACCAAAAGTCGGTGATATAGCTAGTTTAGCATGATGCTACAATGTCTTGCTGAAACATAATCGCATTCGTAGTTGCAAGTAACAAAACAGTATTGTGGGGCTAGAAGCTATCCATATCGACGAGGGAGTAGAATTTTACCATCTTGGGGCATGAGCGGGTAATCGGAGGCGCTGAGGTTGATGAACCAGCTCCAGCCGTCGAACTCCCGGACCAGCACGGCGGCGGCGTGGAGCGTGGCGGCCAATTCGGTGGGGCCCCTCCGCGAGACGGCGCCCCACTCCCCCGCGGCCGCCACCCGGACGTTGCCGTACCGGCGCGGCGCCTCCTGGCCGCGCACGAAGGCCTCGAGATCCGCGCGCTCGTCCTCCCCCGCCACGCCGACGAGGTAGTAGTTCCACGGGTGGTAGAGCGCCCGCAGCAGCCTCCGGATCCGCGGGCCGTCCCCGGGGCCCGCGCCCGTGATGAGGTACGCCAGCCTCGGCGGCGGCGTGGGCGGCCAACGCTGCTGTTGCGGCGGCTGCTGGGGCAGCCGCGGCGCCGAGGCCGAGGACGACGAGCGCGCCGCGCCGAGCGCCGCGTAGAGGATGGGGAGCGAGACGAGCGGGAGAGCGAGGAGCAGCGCGCGCATCCACCGGAGGCGGTGCGCCGGCGTCAGCTTCCTCATGGGTCGGGTGGACACGCCGCCCCGGGCGAGGGGCCGAGGCTAGAGCTCCCGCGGCATTCGCTCGCTCGCCGGCGCGAGGGCGTACCGCGTACGAAGGGGCCAAGGGGCGGTCGGTTGCTTGCTGGCTCGGTGGCTGGCTGGTGGAGACAGACGGACAGAAGGCGAGATGTAGGTGAGGCCGCAGTCGCGGCGCAGGCCGGGGCAGCGGCGTTTCGTGCAAGGAAACCGGGCGGGTTGTGCGGCGGCGGTACGGTACGGGCGCGCAGCGTATGGCGTGTCGTAATTATTGCCTGCCGGCTGCTGCTGGCTCACTGGAGGGAGTCCTCCAGAGTCCAAACTCCAGACCAAGGGCCAGTTTGGATGCCAAAATTTTTGGCAAAACGCTACCGTAGCGTTTTCGTTATTATTTGGTAATTAATGTTTAATCATAGTCTAATTAGACTTAAAAGATTCGTCTCGTAGATTTCGTCTAAACTGTGTAATTAGTTTTATTTTTTATTTATATTTAATGCTTCATGCATGCGTCTAAAGATTCGATGTGACGGGAAATCTTGAAAATTTTGGCATTTTGGGGTGCAACTAAACAGCCGAGGGTTGGTTTAGTTACAGGGCGTAAAGTTTTAGGAAGTCACGTCAAATATTTTATGGAACGTCGGAAGAAATGTTCGGATACTAATAAAAAAACTAATTACAGAACTCGTCTGTAAACTATGAGACGAATTTATTTAGACTAATTAATCCATCATTAGCACATATTTACTATAGCACGACATTGTTTAATCGTAGACTAATTAGGCTTAAAAATTCATCTCGCAAAATACACGTAATTTGTATAATTAGTTATTTTTTAGTCTACATTTAATACTTCATTCATGTATCTAAACATCTGATGTGATAGGGTATAAAGTTTTGAGAAATGAATTAAACCAGGCCCGAGTCGAGTGTTTCGGACAGAACAGGGAGCAATTAGCAAGGCGAATGGTTAGGTCAGTCTCGACGCGGATTTCATGTCGCTGCTTCCAACACATCCAGATTTTAGAAACAGTGCAGAAGACTTTTATCCCCATGAAACTCACTCTACCCTCATGAAACTCTTATCATCTCTTTTTTCGTTAATACAGTGTCACATCAGCATAATTAATGCCCATGAAACTCTGATGAAACTCCATTGAGACTGGCCTTACGGGATGTTTAGATTGACCTCCTAAACTTTAGTCGCTGTGATATGACCACGTCAACCAACAACATATTACAACCTCCAAGTCAAACTACACCAACACCAGTCCAAGTCTTTGATAGACCAATTACACGTAGTCGAGCCAATAAGCTATAACAAAAGGTGCACACGCTACTTTCTGAAAATCATTTTAATGTTGATGAGAATCATATACTGCCTAAGTCGTGCACGTTGCTATTGCTTAGGTGCATCACGGAGGATGATAAGAAGACACTAAGGGTGAACCAAAGAGGAGGATCACGTTCAAACCAGTCCAGTATGACAGAACCATCAGAAAGAATCAGCTACCATTTTTTATTGCCAAAAGCTATGAAGGCTCATGAGGACTTGTTGGAAAGCTTGTCAAGTCTAGTTTCCAATGCAACAAGTGCCGACCTGTTTGGAGTTTTCTTCTGGGCGTTAGACCTGTTTTAGTGAAGACTGGTCAGCAGTTTATCACCCTGCATGATGATCAAATTCCCATGCAAAACTGTACCATTGTACAATATTTCGTGGTACATGCTGTACATGGTGTGAATGCTTATCAAGTTAGCTTTCCAACGCATCTGGCCGCACATCATTTGGAGGTTCCAAGATGGAGTTATTGTCAAAACACTAAAGACTGCGCAGAAGTCAAACAGCCACGCGGAAACCCAGCAGGAAGCCAGTTCGAAGAGGCCCTTTTACATAGTCCGACTTATCTTTTTTATTTCATGTTTCTACCTATCCAGGAGGGTTGTTCCTTGTATAAATACCCCCTTACTCCATAGCATTTGGAGACAACTTGATATTTGATATACATAAACCCTTTGTTCAGCTGTGTGCTAACAAATATTTAGAGAGTGATCTCTACCCCTTTGCTTTTGTGATTTTCTTACGGGATTACAGAAGCGGCGGCTTCATCCGCTCCCAATTGGTGCTCCTACTCCCTTCAAGGTTCTCCTTGATTGATTGTAGGTTGTGTTGGTTGGTTCCTTGAGAGTGTGGTTGGGCGAATCCTCGATTCAGGTTATCGGTTAAAGACGGTGGTTGGCTTCGAGTTTTATTTGCCAGATTGCACTAGTTATCGCTGCTTGCAGCAAGTTATCTTGGCTTCTCTGGAGCTAGTTATCTGGTGTTCATCCTACGTCGTGAAGATCAGGACATCGTATTGTATCATCTGGTATCAGAGCTTTCGTTACCACGGTAGGATTTTTTTTCCTTAGCTACTTATATATTTTTTTTCGTCCTATCCACCAAAAAAAACCTGAAAAATACATTGCTTTAGCCCTTTATTTCAATCTGTTATTTTAGTGAGTTTTATCAAGTTTCAGTTCATTAGAGTCTTTGTTTTAGTTGCTGATCATTATCCTTTGCGTGTCTTTTGAGCCTCTATATATATCTGAAAATCCCTAAAAAACTGAAAACGCATATCATGTCCTTCGCGTAAACTTTGATCCTATTATAGCTACCGGTTGTGTTTTGTTCTTATCTTAATTGTGCAAGTGTCTTAATCTGGTCTCTGTGTTTAGTTATATAAAAAAAAGTGTGTCAAAAAAAAAGAAAGAAAAGTAAAAAAAGAATAGAGAAAAGCTGAGAAAGAAAGGTTGAAAGATCAGTAGGTTTATGTGCACAAGTGCTAAAAGTTTTCATATCAAGTAGTGCAACCAGTGTGCTATCCTTGTTTGGTGCAAAATTTTGGTTGGGTCTGATCGCAACACTTGCATCCCAATCATACTCCTTGTTTGCATCAAATCTGAAATTTCCTTGCATGTGTGTGTGATCGATTTACATCTCATTCATATTTTGTGATCAGCACTAGGCAGAGAACTTCTAGTTTGGATTGTTACTTAATATTACAATAACTAGAATTCAGATTACATTCCTTGTATTATTCCCCACCAAGCTCCACATAAAAACCATCGTAATCGGTACTCTCTGGTCTTGTATTCGCCTCGCCATCACTTTCAGTTACCACCACACATTTGCTTCTCTATAATCCACAGCAGGGAATTCATAAGAGTTTCGGTTGGTTAGAGAGGTAAGGTTGTGAGATTCCACATATATATTCCTATTCCACAAATATCTATTGCCATATTGAGCTAACATTTCAGAAATATGGGTTCTAATGCTGAGATCGATGATTGTGTCACTGCGGCACAATTTAATGAACTTCAGCAAGCATGGAAGAAAAGCAATATCAATTGACTCGAGATCTTCAATCCCTTATGAATGAGATCAGAGGACGTCGTCCTCCTCAAGAAGGTGGCAGTAACCATGGTGGAGATGAAGAAGATAGTGATGGAAGAAGAAGGGGTCGGAGGAATCGAAGAGCTGCACATAGCAGAGGAAGTGGACGAGGTCGAAGAAAGGATGATGAAGAATCTAAAGATGAGGATGATGATAATCATTCTCAACATAGCTTTGGTCGCCATCGTCATAGGAGAGGCAACCAAGAGGAGAAATTTGGCAAACTGAAATTCACTATGCCAAAATTTGATGGAGGGTCTGATCCTGAAGATTATTTCACATGGGAGTTGAAGGTAGAAAAGATATTTCGCATGCATAATTATTCAGAACAGAAGAAGTTAGCAATGGCATCTCTGGAGTTTGATGGATATGCTCTTATTTGGTGGGAGCAACTTCTCCAAGATCAACAAGAGGAAGGAGAACATCCTATTGCAAGTTGGCAAGAAATGAAGAAAGAAATGAGACTTCGATTTGTGCCCAAGCACTATCGACGTGATCTCTTTAATAAATTACAGAATCTGAAGCAAGAAAGTTTCTCTGTTGAAGAATATTATAAAGAGATGGAGAAGGCTATGATTCAAGCCAATGTGCATGAAGATGAAGAACAAACCATTGCACGTTTTATGGCTGGGTTGCATCGCAACATTCAGTGCATTGTTGAGTTTCAGCCGTACCGTCATCTTATTGACTTGGTACATTAAGCAACCAAAGCTGAACGTCAACTGCAGCAAGATGCTAAGAGCAGCAAGTCCTTGTCATTTGGTACAAGGAATTTTTCTAGAGGAAGTAAATCAGAAACAAAGTTTGCTGCTGCACCATCAATGGGAAAAAGCTCAAATGGAGGCTCACGTTCTAATTTTCAGGGTCCTTTTAGTGGGAAGAACACTACTGCCCCAAAACCAGCGGCATCCACAACTAATTCAGTGGGTTCTACGTCCAAGAGTAGTGGAATTCAGTGCTTCAAGTGTGGAGGCCGTGGGCATATAAGTAGGGAATGCCCAAACAATCGGGTGATCATTGTGAATGATAATGGAGACTTTGATTCAGCTAGTGAAGAGGAAGTTGAGGAAGAATATGATGAGGAAGCCCATGAAAATGAGGACCATACTGGCTGTGAGTTTGAGCAGGGTGCTGCTCTTGTTGTAGCTCAAATCTTGAGTGTCCAAATGAAAGAAAATGAAAATGGGCAGCGACACAATTTATTTCAAACCAGAGCAAAAGTGCAAGATAAAGTAATGAAGGTGATCATTGATGGTGGGAGCTGCCATAATCTTGCTAGTCGTGAGATGGTTGACAAGCTTGGTTTGAAGTTGCTGCGACACCCTCATCCATATCATGTCCAATGGTTGAATGATTCGGGAGATATCAAGATTGCATATAAAGTGAAAGTTCCATTCAAGATTGGGGAATATGTTGACACGGTGGAGTGTGATGTGGCACCCATGTTGGTGTGTCACTTGCTGCTTGGAAGACCATGGCAATATGATCGATATAGCCAACATTGTGGGAGAACAAATCAGATCACTCTTGATCTAAAAGGGAAGAAGTTTGTACTCAAGCCTATGACACCTCAACAAATCATGGCTGAACACTTACAAAAGAAATCTAAAATTGTTCCAGTGAGTAGAGAGGCAGGAGAGTAAAAGAAATTGAGTGCCATCCACAACTCGGTGAGTGAGTGCCACAAGCCAAACTTGAGAGAAAAAAATAAAGGAGAGGGAGAGCATCTAGTTATGCTAGCCACAAAATCTGAAATGAGAGAAGTTAGGAACAACCTAGATCAAGTGCTCTTTGTACTTGTGTACAAGGACGTATTAGTTTCAGCTAACAACATCACCTCTCTTCCTAGTGTTGTGTCTCATCTTTTGCAGGACTATGAAGATGTTTTTCCAAAGGAGACACCAGCTGGACTACCTCCAATTCGTGGAATTGAGCATCAAATTGATCTCATTCCAGGAGCTGCACTCCCTAATCGTCCGCCATACCACACCAATCCGGAAGAAACAAAGAAGATACAAAGGCAAGTGCAAGAACTTCTTGACAAAGGTTTTGTTCGTGAAAGTTTAAGTCCTTGTGCTGTTCCTGTGATTTTAGTACCTAAGAAAGATGGTTCTTGGAGGATGTGTGTTGATTGTAGAGCTATAAATAATATCATTGTTCGCTATCGCCATCCTATTCCACGATTAGATGACATGCTTGATGAATTGAGTGGTTCCACCATATTTACTAAAATTGATTTGAGAAGTGGGTACCATCAAATAAGAATGAAAGCTGGAGATGAATGGAAAACTGCATTTAAAACAAAATTTGGGTTGTATGAATGGTTGGTTATGCCTTTTGGTTTGACTAATGCTCCAAGTACTTTTATGAGATTAATGAACCATGTCCTGAGAGCTTTCATTGGAAAATTTGTGGTTGTCTATTTTGATGACATCTTAATTTATAGCAAGTCTTTTGAAGAACATATGTGTTGGTACCAATAGTACAGGGTTACCCACTTTTAACGACAATAAAAATTAAAACGACTAAGCCACGGCAAAACACAGTCCACTTCAAAACGCGCGTCAGGTCCGCCTCGTACGAGGCCGGCTCGACGGAATGCCTCGACCGCATCCCATCTCCGACTCGTACGAGGCCCCCTCGACGGGAGGCCTCGACCGCGCCCCATCCCGCGCGACAAAACGCCTCGACCGCACTCCGACTCGTGTGAGCCCGGGTCGAGGTGCTCGACCCCCTCTTTACCTACCCCGGGACAAAAGCCTTGGCATTTAATGCAATTACCTGCTACCACCTACCGGTATGGCTGCGAGTATGGTCGACGTGGGAACAATGCCAGTATCAGTCTTCACTGTTTTACCGCCCATTCCGTGATGGGAGGTGAAAACTGTCACTGTACCCACCTTACCGTGCACTGTGCGTCACTAGTTACCCTCGAGGGAGGATACGACAAAGCCCGTACACCGCGATCCCAGGGATTCAGACTTATCCGTTCGCCCTCGACCCAGCCTCGACCAGGCCTCGACGCCCAGCGCGACTCGACAGGGAAGGGAGGACGGCATGGCGCGGCGTTCCGGGTCATTTCAGCGTCTCGTCCTTTACGTCACCATGATGTCCAGGGATGGCCTTCCATTCCTAGGGCACGTCGTAACAGTCACCTTAACAGGGATCGACAAAACATCATCTCAAGGCTCTCCGTCGTCTTGGCCTCCTCTCGCCCTATAAAAGGGCAGGTCGGGGCTCTACAACGGGGGGGACAACGGACGATAAGTCATACACAAGATAGAGATCAACATCTCAAGCAATCATCTTGTATTTCTTTTTCTCCTTTTGAGACATGGGCTCACCACCCTCTCTCGCAAGCTTGTAACCCCTACACAGGCACCTCGGTGCAAGGAAATGCAAATCTCTCCCCCCCCCGCTGGACGTAGGGCCTTCTCTGGCCCGAACCAGGATAAACCCCCGTGTGTTCTCCTTGCATCACCGTCCAGGAAAGGGACACGCAGCATTTACTCGTTAGTTTAGGACCTCCTCGGGTCCGAACACCGACAGTTGGCACGCCAGGTAGGGGATCACTGCGTGCCAATGTCGCTTTCCCGCCTTTTTCCCTAGATGGCTGACCCCGATCGTCCTATCCCGTTGGCCACGGTGATCTGGTTCGGGAGTTTGGAGTTCATGTCGCTTGGCTATGGCTACGATATGGTCCTACTCCCACCCAGGCACCCAACCAATGAGGATTACAAGCTCTCCCGGCTTGGGGGAGCAATCCGCCGGTACCGTCGCTCCAGGCAGGCGCGAGCCGCCCGACGACGACGAGCCCGGCGCAACCACCGTCTTCACCTCACGGAGGGTGATGGGATTCCCCGGTCCGGCACCCCCCAGCCGGACGCCGACCCAGATTTCCTCGTTGAAGGTCTGGGGAGGATAAGCTTGGCTGAGGGTAACATGCCGACGGAAAATCCCGCCGCTCCCCCGTCCGGTGAGACACCGCTGCCCGGAGCACCCGCTCCGGCGTGGACGGCAACATCTCCTTCACCATTCCCATTTGGGCTAGACTCGGCTGCCCGGGTGTACGCTTCTTCCGTGAGCACTTGCATGAGTGCTTATGAGGAACTCCCCGGGCACCATCTACGCTCCACTCTGGACCTCGTTGCGTCCACGCCGGCTTCTGATTATCTGGACTCTACAGAGACACCAGAAATAGAACCCCGTGTGATAGCTTTCCAACATTGCAACCCCAGTAACGATTTGCAACTTTGCCGCCGGCGAGGAGGCAGTTGGTGCCATCTTCGGCGGTGAGCAGGACAAAGGGAAGCAGAAGGCCGACGATCCCGCGAGCTCCACCCGGGGCTCCAAGAGGAACAACCGTAAGAAGAAGAAAGGCCAGCAGGGCAAGCTCGAGGCCCCGGCCGACGAGCTTGTCGCCGCCACCGAGCGCAAGAAGCCTCGAGGCCCCCCCGGTGGGGGCATCTTCGACAAAATGCTCAAAGAGCCGTGTCCCTACCACAAGGGACCCACTAACCATAACCTCGAGGATTGTCACATGCTCCGCAGGTACTTCGAGGGTGCAGGCGGCAAAAACACCGACAAGAAGGAAGACCCCAAGGGTGACGACAAGGATGAGGGATTCCCCGAGATCCACGACTGCTTCATGATCTACGGAGGACCCTCGACCCGCCTCTCGGCTCGCCAACGCAAGCGAGAGCGGCGTGAGGTTTTCTCCGTACAAACGGCGGTTCCTCGTTTCCTCGACTGGTCTGCGGTGGCCATCACTTTCGACCGTGATGATCATCCTGACTACGTCCCAAATCCGGGGGTCTACCCTCTTGTTGTTGATCCCGTCATCGCCAACACGCGCCTCACCAAAGTGCTCATGGACGGCGGGAGCAGCCTCAACATCATCTACTCCCAGACCCTCGACCTTCTGGGGGTCGAGAGAGCACGCCTCCAACCTAGCGTCGGGGGCTTCCACGGAGTCGTGCCAGGGAAACGGGCGGAACCCCTCGGACGGGTCGATCTGCCTGTTTGTTTTGGCACACCGGCCAACTTCAGAAAGGAGACCCTCACCTTCGAAGTGGTCGGGTTCCGTGGAACATACCACACTATCCTCGGGCGCCCGTGCTATGCCAAGTTCATGGCTGTGCCGAACTACACCTATCTCAAGCTCAAAATGCCAGGCCCAAACGGCGTCATCACTGTGGGGCCCTCGTATAAACATGCCTACGAGTGCGACGTCGAGTGCGTCGAGCACGGCGAGACGGTTTTGGAGTCAGCGACCTTGGTTGCGGACCTCGACAGTCTCGCCAACGAGATTCCTGACCCAAAGCGCCACGCCGGCAGCTTCGAGCCCGCGGAAGACGTCAAGCTCGTGCCCCTCGACCCCGTTGATCCCAACGGGAAGGCGCTAAACATCAGCGCCACCCTCGATCTGAAATAGGAAGCCGTGCTCGTCGACTTTCTCCGCGCAAACGTCGACATCTTTGCGTGGAGTCCCTCGGATATGCCGGGCATACCCAGGGAAGTCGCCGAGCACGCCTTGGAGATCCGGGCCGGGTCCAAACCGGTGAAGCAACGCCTGCGCCGCTTCGACAAGGAGAAGCGCAGGGTCATCGGCGAGGAGATCCATAAGCTACTGGAGGCCGGATTCATCAAGGAAGTCCACCATCCTGAGTGGCTAGCTAATCCTATATTAGTTAAGAAAAAGAGTGGGAAGTGGAGGATGTGTGTAGACTACACTAGTTTGAATAAAGCATGTCCGAAAGTGCCCTTCCCTTTGCCACGCATCGATCAAATCGTTGATTCCACCGCAGGATGTGAAACTCTTTCGTTCTTAGACGCCTACTCCGGTTACCATCAGATCAAAATGAAGGAGTCCGACCAGCTCGCGACTTCATTCATTACCCCGTTCGGCATGTATTGCTACGTTACGATGCCCTTCGGTCTCCAGAACGCAGGGGCTACGTACCAGCGATGTATGCAGCACGTTTTCGGGAAACACATCGGGTCGACCGTCGAGGCTTATGTCGACGACATCGTTGTCAAAACTAAACAAGCCGACGATCTGGTAAATGACCTCGATGTTGCGTTCAAATGCCTCCGGGCGAAAAACATCAAACTCAATCCTGAGAAATGCGTCTTTGGCGTCCCTCGAGGTATGCTTTTAGGGTTCATCGTGTCCAAACGCGGCATCGAGGCCAACCCTGAAAAAATCTCTGCAATAACCAAGATGGGCCCCATCCGAGATCTGAAGGGCGTACAGAGGGTCACGGGCTGCTTGGCGGCACTCAGCCGTTTCATTTCGCGCCTCGGCGAAAAAGCGCTCCCTCTGTACCCCCTCGGGTTCGAACACCGACAATATGAATCACATTCGTCAAGTCTTGGATGAGCTCCGAAAGGAGAAATTATTTGCTAATCTTGAGAAGTGCAGTTTTTGCACAGACCATGTTGTGTTCCTTGGCTTTGTTGTTTCAGGGAAAGGAATAGAAGTGGATGAAAGCAAGGTGAAGGCCATCAAGGATTGGCCAACTCCAACGAATGTAAGTCAAGTAAGAAGTTTTCATGGCCTTGCTGGTTTTTATAGAAGGTTTGTGAAAGATTTTAGTATCATCGCTGCTCCTTTGAATGAATTGACAAAGAAAGGTGTTGATTTTAAATGGGGCAACTCACAAGAAAATGCTTTTCAAGAATTAAAGAAACGTTTGACTGAAGCACCGTTACTTGTTCTTCTTGATTTCACTAAAACTTTTGAAGTAGAATGTGATGCTAGTGGGATTGGGATAGGAGGAGTTTTAATGTAGTAAGAAAAACCTGTAGCATATTTTAGTGAAAAATTGGGAGGTGCTCAACTGAATTATTCTGTATATGACAAAGAATTGTATGCTTTGGTGCGTGTGCTTGAGACATGGCAGCATTACTTATGGCCAAAAGAGTTTATTATTTATTCCGATCATGAAGCTTTAAAATACTTGAAAGGACAAGCAAAACTGAATCGTTGCCATGCTAAATGGGTTGAGTTCATCGAAACATTCCCATACATCGTGAAATACAAGAAAGGTAAGGACAATGTGGTTGCTGATGCGTTGTCACGAAAGAGTGTGTTGCTGAACCAACTTGAGGTAAAGGTTTTGGGACTTGAAAGTTTGAAAGACATGTATAAAAATGACCCTGAATTTTCAGAACCATATAGTCATTGTAAAGATGGAAAAGGTTGGGAAAAATATCACATACATGATGGATTTTTGTTTAGAGCTAACAAGCTTTGTGTTCCAAATTCTTCGGTTAGATTGCTTTTGTTGCAGGAGTCACATGGAGGTGGACTAACAAGTCATTTTGGACAAAAGAAAACTCATGAACTGCTGCAAGATCATTTCTATTGGGCCAAGATGCGGAGAGACATCATTAGATTTGTGGAGCGATGCGTCACTTGCCACAAAGCTAAGTCCAAACTGAACCCTCATGGCTTATACACTCCATTACCTACTCCTAATATTTCCTGGGAAGATATAAGTATGGACTTTATTTTGGGATTGCCTAGAACTCAGAGGGGAAAAGATTCTATTTTTTGTGGTTGATAGATTTTCAAAGATGGCTCATTTTATCCCTTGTAACAAGAGCAACGATGCTTCACATGTTGCTAATTTGTTTTTCAGAGAAATTGTGAGGCTGCATGGGATGTCTAGAACCATTGTGTCTGATCGTGATGTCAAGTTTGTGAGCTATTTTTAGAAAACATTATGGGCAAAGCTTGGGACCAAGCTCTTGTTCTCAACCACTTATCACCCTCAAACCGATGGACAAACTGAAGTGGTGAATCGTACATTGTCAATGTTGCTGCGAACCATAGTGAAAAAGAACTTGAAGGATTGGAAGGATTGCTTGCCTCATGTGGAGTTTGCCTATAACAGGGCAGTACACTCTACCACTAATTTGTGTCCTTTTAAAATTGTTTATGGGATCAAACCTATTGCTCCGATAGATTTATTACCACTGCCATTGCAGGAGAGAACCAACATGGAAGCCTCAAAGCGTGACGCATATATAAAGAAGGTACATGAGAAGACCAAAGAAGCAATTGAGTTGAAGGCGACACGCAAGGCTGCAAGTATGAACAAACATCGGAAGAAAGTATTGTTTGAGCCAGGGGACTTGGTGTGGATTCACTTGCGTAAGGATCGCTTTCCTGAGAAGCGCAAATCTAAGTTAATGCCACGAGGGGATGGTCCATTCAGAGTGCTGTCCAAGATCAATGACAATGCATACAAGATAGATCTTCCAGCAAGTTATGGCGTGAGCAACACCTTCAATGTTGCTGATCTATCTCCATTCACAAGTGAAGATATTTCAGAGTCGAGGATGACTCCTTTTCAAGAGGGGGAGGATGATATGACCACGTCAACAACAATATGTTACAACCTCCAAGTCAAGCTACACCAACACCAGTCTAAGTCTTTGATAGACCAATTACACGTAGTCGAGCCAAGAAGCTACAACAAAAGGTGCACGCGCTACTTTCTAAAAATCATTTTAATGTTAATGAGAATCATATACTGCCTAAGTCGTGCACGTTGCTATTGCTTAGGTGCACCACGGAGGATGACAAGAAGACACCAAGGGTGAACCAAAGAGGAGGATCACGTTCGAGCCAGTCCAGTATGACAGAACCATCAGAAAGAATTAGCCACCATTTTTTATTGCCAAAAGCTATGAAGGCCCATGAGGACTTGTTGGAAAGCTTGTCAAGTCTAGTTTCTAATGCAATAAGTGCCGACCTGTTTGGAGTTTTCTTCTGGGCGTCAGACCTGTTTTAGTGAAGACTGGTCAGCAGTTTATCAGCCTGCATGATGATCAAATTCCCATGCAAAATTGTACCATTGTACAATATTTCGTGGTACATGCTGTACATGGTGTGAATGCTTATCAAGTTAGCTTTCCAACGCATCTAGCTGCACATCATTTGAAGGTTCCAAGATGGAGTTATTGCCAAAACACTGAAGACTGCGCAGAAGTCAAACAGCCACGCGGGAACCCAGCAGGAAGCCAGTTCGAAGAGGCCCTTTTACATAGTCCGACTTATCTTTTTTATTTCGTGTTTCTACCTATCCAGGAGGGCTGTTCCTTGTATAAATACCCCTTACTCCATAGCATTTGGAGACAACTTGATATTTGATATACAGAAACCCTTTGTTCAGCTGTGTGCTAACAAATATTCAGAGAGTGATCTCTACCCCTTTGCTCTTGTGATTTCCTTGCGGGATTACAGAAGCGACGGCTTCATCCGCTCCCAATTGGTGCTCCTACTCTCTTTAAGGTTCTCCTTGATTGATTATAGGCTGTGTTGGTTGGTTCCTTGAGAGTGTGGTTGGGCGAATCCTCGATTCAGGTTGCCGGTTAAAGACGGTGGTTGGCTTTGAGTTTTATTTGCCAGGTTACACTAGTTATCACTGCTTGCAGCAAGTTATCTTGGCTTCTCTGGAGCTAGTTATCTGGTGTTCATCCTACGTCGTGAAGATCGGGACATCGTATTGTATCACGCTGTGTCCATCGGATGTTTAGACATATGCATGAAGTATTAAATATAGACTAATTACGAAACTAAATACACAGATTGAGACTATTTTGCGAGACGAATTTTTAAGCCTAATTAGTCTATGATTTGATAATGTGATACTACGGTAAATATGTGCTAATGACGAATTAATTAGGCTTAATAAATTTATCTCGTGGATTACTGATGAATTCTGTAATTTGTTTTTTTATTAGTATCCGAATACCCCATACTACACCTCCATAAAATACCTCCTAAACTTTAGTCAATAGATCCAAACACTCTCTGGCTAAAAACTAATCATGGTGTAGTGATGGGGACTCACAACACTCGTGACAAGCTGTAGATTACAGAGGAGAGAAGTTGGCTTGATTGGTTCGCTTTCAAAATTTTTGAGATGGCAAATTTTGGACGTCAACTAAGCAGGCCTTTAATCTTCCTTTACTGAAAAGATCTACGATGATGCTAGTATGGATGGCTACAAGGGGCGAAGCACGCATCCGGCGTGCAGACCAGCCAAGTTTGATGGCGAAAGAGTCGATGCATACGTGGAATTTCTTGATCGAACAAACTTTTGCGATCAACGACAACAGGTGCCTACCTAGGAGTACTCCTAAACTGGATCTCTGTTTGACTGATCAAATGGTAATATTAATGTCACTGTGCCAGCATTAGCTGCAGTAGACCGCATTGGCTGATTGGCCCGTGATCCACCGTAGACCGTAGTGCAAAGCAGGAGCTGCTCCCTGGTGGCCGGACCTCTGCACAGCACAGATCGTTTGAACGCTCTGGAAGTCTACGGCGTCGGCGTTCGGTCGTTCGGACCTTGGACTTGCATGGAGGCAAGAGCCATGGAGCCATGGATGGTTTGCTTCGGGCGTACTGCCGGCAGTACTGTAGTACGGTGTACGGTGCACGTAAACTTCTTTGCGGTTTACGGAGCAAAGCGTTAACTGCAAGCAAAAGCTCGCCAGGTCAAATGCAGTCTGAGCTCTACTAGTTGCTCCGTACTGGTAACATGACTAAAAATTTCCCGTCTGTGCCCAAATTTCGTGGTGAAAAGCGGCGACCTGACTAATTATCTTTCTACTAGGAGCACACGCTTTTCACCTAACCAACTCACTTATTCAGAGGTCATCTCATCAAAAGAAAAAAGAGAACCTATTCAAATGTGCGGTTTTTTACACCTCTTTTTATGCCTCATATAATAGAGCAGTTTGGTTCCAACAAAAATATTCAGACGGCGGGCATGTGGCGTCACTCCAAGATGCTTGAAGGAGATGACAATGATTTCGTCCATGATGCTACCTCAAATCCTGTACCGGTGCTACCAATACAAAGGTCATTAGCCTTTTTGAATAGTCTGAGCCCACACGCCATTATTTGTGTAGACTTCACTTCACAGCTAATAAAATTTGTTATCTGATGAACTGTCAACTGTGCATGATGACATTATAAATCGTACGTAATATACTAGCATATCCAGCCTTAATGTCAAGCTCTGTTCTTCCCCTCTTGCTGTTAACCTTTTCCGTGTCGTGTACGATCACTGTACGCTGTACCAATTAGAGATCATGCAAAGCAGGGACTGGGGGCGTGCAGGGACAGCAACTTCGTGGAGTTATTTTATCCTGTTGCCATCGGTGCAGTGGGTATAGGGGCAGGAGAACAGTATTTCCCCCGGCGAAGCACTTGCGCCTAGTTTAGATGCACCCAGTTAGAATTTTTTAACTCTCTCCGTCACATCAATCTTTGAATATATGCATGAAGTAGTAAATATAGGTAAAAAAAATAACTAATTATATAGTTTAGTTGAAAATCACGAGATAAATCTTTTGAGTCTAGTTGGTCCACGATTGAACAATATTTATCAAATAAGACGAAAGTGGTACTATTTATCAGGTTCAATTTTTTTTTTATCTAAACAAGGCCTCGGTCTGCCGATACGAACAAATAGAAGAAACTGACGGAGACGCTCTAGTACTTTCACGCATTCACACGACTGCCAAAAAAAAAAAATACAGCAACACAGTTATGCGTTCAGAATTTCGGATACACCATACATGGAATTTTGGAAAGATCAAGGTCATGCATACTGCAGTCCACGAGTGCCGATTCTGATATTGGCCTCGTTTATATACTCAAATTCACCCACAAATTTCACTATGCAAAAAGAAGATTTTCCATCACATCAAAATATCGGCACATATATGGAGTACTAAATATAGATAAAATAAAAAACTAATTGCACAGTTTTGTTGTACTTTACGAGACGAATATTTTAAACTTAATTAATCAATGTTTGGACAATTATTACCAAATAAAAACAAAATTGCTACAGTGTGACGAGACACTTACTATGCAAAATCTGGTTCCAAAATTTGGAATCTAAACAAGGCCATTGTTAACAATGCTTAACTCTAGTAGCGTGGATTGCAGGCTCGTCCAGATAGCTGTTCATCTTGGGCCTTGTTTAGATCCTAAATTTGGGATGCAAATTTTGCATAGTAAATGTCCCGTCACACTGTAGCAATTTTGTTTTTATTTGGTAATAATTGTCCAAATATTGATTAATTAGACTTAAAATATTCGTCTCATAAAGTACAATAAAACTGTGCAATTAGTTTTTGATTTCATCTACATTTAGTACTCCATATATATGCCGACATTTTGATGTGATGGGGAATCTTCTTTTTGCATAGTGGAATTTGGGGTAGAATTTGGGGATCTAAACAAGGCCTTGGGGAAGGGCTATGGCATGCCCAACAGAGTCAACTGGATCATCATCCAAACCGTATATTTGCTGATCCAAGCAAATCTCACAATCTCCACACTAGGAAATGGTGACGAAATCCAAGTTGGCTTTTCTTGCTATTGTTTTGTGGCATGAAAAAGGATATGTTCACTCTCTCGCGTGGGCTGGCCATGGGCCGGAGCCTGCTGAGGGCCACATCACATGAGCCTCCCAAGGCCCAGATCGAGGGGGCCGAATGGATGTCCACGGCTCGCAAAAAGGAGAGAGAGAGAGAATAGATGTCCACGGACGACTTTCCGATCTAGGACTTATAGCAAATCTGCTGCTATGGAGTAAGTACGAAAGTGAAATGAGAACTGTATTTCCTAAGGTGAACTTCACGTAATTTGTATTTTGGACACAACTACACTGCACCTTTTATCATGGTCTCATGGACGGAAGAAAAGTCTACAGACTACAGTGTGTCAAGAGAAAGTTAAAAAGGTAGGAAAAGTTTATAGGTAATAAGGCCACGCCTTTGACTGATTTTTTTTTTGAAACGACGCCTTTGACAGATTAAAAGATAAGAATGAGTGGCTATTATCCTATCTCAGGCCTTGTTTACTTCCAGAGTGTAAAGTTTTAGGATGTCACGTTAGGTGTCTTACGAGGGTGTCGCATAGGGTGTTTGGATATTAATAGAACAACAAATTACAGAATTCGTCAGTAAACCGCGAAACGAGTTTATTAAGCCTAATAATCCGTCATTAGCATATGTGTACTGTAGCACTTTATTGTCAAATCATGAACTAATTAGGTTTAAAAGATTTGTCTCGCAAATTACATGCAATCTAGGTAATTAGTTACTTTTTTAATCTATATTTAATACTCTTTGCATTTGTCCAAACATTCGATACGATAGAATATAAAGTTTTAGGGCAAGGCCTCGCTGCCTTGCTTTCCACAGGCTCTGCTGCGCCTATGCCTACTGGTCTCCCGATGATGATCCATATGTGCATGTGCCCATTGGCCTCGGCTTGGGTCAAACCTGTTAATCGGATGTGCGATACAAATCGTGTTAGATAACGACGCCCACTTCGGAAAAAGCCAGAAAATGACGCCGGTTTGTCGCCAAACAAGCATGATTGGTCACCGCGCATCGAGCCCAATCCAATTTAGGCTCTAGCGTGGCACACACACGTCGCCTCGACTCGACGCGATGTCCCCCTCGTTTCCAGACCTTTAGATCACCAAATTGGTGAGTGCAAAATCACTGTTCGGCACTGTAGCAATTTTGTTTTTATTTGGTAATAATTGTTCAAATATTGATTAATTAGGCTCAAAATATTCGTCTCGTAAAGTACAATAAAATTGTGTAATTAGTTTTTAATTTTATCTACATTTAGTACTTACCGGCATTTTGATGTGATGGGGAATCTTCTTTTTACATAGTGGAATTTGGAGGTGAATTTGGTGATCTAAATAAGGCCCCAGCTTTGAACTCGACGTCCATAATCCTCCGAGCACACACACACAGCCGCTAGCTCCCCGATGCCCGATGCCGATCGACCACAATTCACAAGCCAAGGCAGAGCAAGAGGCTGGGAAGATCTTTCTCTTCCGATCCCTCGAGATTCATGACGCCTCGTGCGCTTTGGCAGCGTCAGGCTTCCTTCGCCTCCAAGAACAAGATCAGTTTGGACGGCGAGCCCCTGATGGCAAGATTCACGAACGCATGAGCCGTGGCCGATGGCTCACGTTCTAGCCATTTCCGCAAATCGCACGCGGTGCTGGTGGGAGGGGTGCTGGACTGCTGGTACCTACCAGCGAGTATATTCTGCACCTCCACAAGCAACGTGATCCAAACCACTTTTACGTTTAAGCCCCTTGCAGCACCAACCAATACGTGACGTACTAGCAAACAGCCTACAAGTGGTGCAAAGCTACTACAGCCCCCGCTAACAGCGTTAATAAGGCGTCGTTAAACTGCCGGCAAGCCCGGGCCGGCCGCCTTCTCACATCACGGTCACGCACCTCACAGCCCAGCTAGGAGATAAGCCCTCCGCCCTGCGCGCTCCGGCGCCGTGGACTTTGGAGAGAGGCGCCTCCCCGGATTGGCGTCCTCCGAGACCTCTCTTATCGCGGCATAAATAATCCGTCGCCGTCGGCCCCGGGCCTCTTTTCTCCGCTGTTCACGCCAGCCAGCGGCCAGCCTACCCACCCAACAGCCGGCCCCGGGCTCGGCTGAACCACATGGAGATCCCCCGGTTTGGCCGAGCAAAACCGCGGCGACACGCCAGGGGACAAGAGAAGTTGCCGCTCGCGCACGCCCACAGCCGACTGCCCACAGGCCACGGGAGTAGACCTGGCCGGTGTGCGACGAGCGGACCAGGGCGCACGCGACCACGCGTACAAGACGGATGGATATCAAGCACGTGCACGCGACGAGTTGATGCTGTTCGCGCGCTCACGCGGTCTGTACTGTGATTAAATAAAAAAAAGAAAAATCCTCACATCTATGGAATCGTGATTCATGAAAGATGATGGGTTAAAAAACATGGTAGATGTAGAGTGTTCCCTTTGCATATATCGTATTTTCAAACTGTTTTTTACGCAAAATTATTTGATGGCTTTAACACCTAACTAGAAGATGAGCATATATCTTTTTTTTTTACCAAATACGGTCCACAAGTTACACGCACGCACACTATACTTCCAGAACACCTATGGAAAACTGAGCATGTATAGATTTTATACGACTTATATATTACAATATATATGACATGTTTGGATTGCGATGTGGTCCCCTCTAGAATTTAGTTGATTCGTCATGGATGCATGCTATGGAGAATAGGGTTGTTCAGTGATTTCTTCGGTAGCCAACACGTCCTGTAAAGTGAGTTTGCGAAGAAGGCCAAAAAAAAAATGGCTACGCAATTAAACCAAACAAATCGGTAGTTTGGAGCTAGGTTCGGATGATTTCGCACAGGTCAGACCGTTGATCCAAACACACTGATAATGTCATCGTTAATACCTCACTATCAACAAACATGTTGCCTATAACTAGCCAAAAACATATTATATCCTTTCTTTTATATGTCGTATTAGCTTTGCCCTAAGTCAAATATTGTACCTTTAATTAGACATAAGATTTATGTTAGATTCACTATGAGAAATACGTTTGTAATATATTATTTATATGTTGTGAAACTATAAAGATTCATTTAAATAGATGGTCGAAGATAATAATATTTAACTTAAGGATAAAACTAATGTGGCATGTAACAAAACGGAAAGAGTACCAGTAGAAAACTGCAACCAGTGGGAGCTAAACATCATGTAGCCTAGTGTTTACAGCTTACAAGAGCAGTAACACCTCGGGTCCTGGGTTCAACACTCAGTGGGAGCGTTTAGTGGCAGGCAACATGCATCAACCAAAGCTCCAAGCCTCTTGGCATGTAACTTGCTAGTCGAGACTATACGAATCGCTCTTGTATAGTTCTCATTGATAAAGTCTTGGCTTCTCCAAAGACGACCAAGATAGAAAAGACTACATTTTTGTGATTTCAGCTTCTATATGAAAATAGCTTTGCCTTCGTTGTTTCTTCTCTTGGTTTAGCTCCACAAGTTGTTTTTTGTGCGTGTACATTTGGTAGGGCTTTTGATTAAGCCTATAGAGAAGCCATAACAGAAGCTCTGCCAAAGAGATCATAATCTACGTGGATTAGATGCAAATAAAGACATACAATGCATGGCATGGTTGGTCTGGATAGTCATGCACGGTGTGAGAAGATGAGTATCCTCTAAAAGTTGAGGGAACTTGACTCATTTACAATTAGACCTACTGGCTAGTGACCTAAGTTCCCCTAACTTAAGTTAGAAGAACCAATTTCGAAAAGGAGAACATACGCGGCGTGTTTCAGACACTCTGAGTTCGGCTCCGCGGCAGGGCTCCACGGCATCTCTGGCAGCGGAGTCACACCAAATAGCAACAACAAGAGTGCTTCTGTGTGGCGCGAGGAGGAACTTGAGTCCTTTTGCGCGTATGGAGGCGAAGCCACGATTTGCAGCTCCCCTCTGACTCCAGCTCCAGCTTCGGCGACAGAGTAGCTCGGGTGGAGCCCGGCCAAATACGCCCACAAATACTGCGGTAATGAGCACAAATGGGAGGGACATGGTTGCAAAAACAAGGACACATGCGGCCATTAAGCATTGAACAAAGGGACACCATCGATGTGCGTACGAGCAGCAACTATTCCGTCCCCTTGGATTGATAAGATACAATTAAATATAACACGGCCTTTGATTATTTATTTTGATATTCTATTGTCAATGATTATAAGCCTGTGATTGTTACTTTATTAGATACACATGTTTCATTTCAAATCTAACTGCATCATGTTTGAATTATAATATTAAAACCGTTGAGTATTGGTTAATATTGTAAACCTTGCTAGAGCTGATGGATGCAATTTCCCTGATGGCAGCAATACTGTTACTGTACTGATCAAATCTGTCATCTGAAAAGGAGGTTTTGTTGGCCAAGGTCAAGGAGAAGAACCCGTCCACAGCACAGTAGCTGCTGGACATCCGTAGGACAGGACACAGCACACAGGCACGGCTTGTACTCCCAGGTCACCCTGGGCAAAATTAACCGAGAACCAAAAACCGAACTGAAATAACCAGAACCAAAACTGAAATAACCGAAACCGAAAAATTCGGTTCCTAATTCGGTTCTGACTTCCTAGGAACCGAAATTTACTAGGTCAATTCGGTTCTGAGCCTCGGTTAACCGAAATAACCGAGATGTGTAAAAAGGCCCATCAGCGAATTCCATCAAGACCCAACTAAGAAACCCTACATATATAAGCCTCCTCATCCTCATTCGACTGGGTCCCCACTCCCCACTCCCTTCTCAATCCCCGAAGCCTCCTCATCCTCCCTCGACTGCGACGACGGCGCCCCCATTCGACTGCGTCCCCACTCCCCACTCCCTTCTTAATCCCCGAAGCCTCCTCATCCTCCCTTGACTGCGACCGACGGCGCCCTCTCCCTCTCCCGCGGTGCGCGGTGGCGGCCGACGACACCCCTCACTTCCTATCCCCACCACCCAGGCGCTTCCTGTCCCAAGTCCGACGCCGCCTCCTCCCCTGTCCCCGCCACTCCCCGGTGTCTGCTCTGGAGGTCGAGACCGAGTCCGAGACGAGGCCGTTCGCTGCCAGCAGGGACCGGATCTGGACGCGCGTGCGCAAGCCCTCCACCGTCGCGCCTGCCTGGAGTTGTCCTCCTCTGCCTCTGCTGCTGGCAAGGACTGAGGAGGACGGATCTGGACGAAGGGGCGACTGACTCCAGTTTTTTTTCTCCATTTTCCCCTTTTCTTCTCTTCTGTTTCGCTGATGTAATGTATGGCTCGGTTTGTTCGGTTCTAACCGAAACCGAACCGAACTAACCGAGACCGAAATTCCTCGGTTCCAAGTTTCCTAGCTAACCGATCGGTTCCCAGTTTCATACTAACCGAATTTCATATAGAACCGAGAAACCAAACAAATCGGTTTCGGTTAACCGAATGCCAGAGCTACTCCAGGTCCCAGCTATCCTTCTATTTCCCGACCAAAGATCCCAGCTATCAAGGGAAAGCCCCAATCTCTATAGTCAAGTCAACCCAACCCATGGCAGTACTGTTTTTCCCGTACTAAGGCTATCCGCACTCATGAACCTCTATATTAATCCTCTATATGTCCTAGTCAGCAAGATTCTCTCCTCTATACTCAATTCTTCCGCACCCATCCATCCTCTATATCATCCTCTATCCACCCTATCCACTGTGGGACCCACTTGTCGCTTTATCTAAATATATCCATGTGTGATCTAGTTTTGAAGGATCTATTGAGACGAATTTAATGGTGCAATCAAAATTTAATTTAGATTTTTGGTTTGTAAGTTATAGCATTTTTTCCTTTGCTTAGTTAGTGGGGCCCGCCACTGCCTACTATAGAATAAGCACGGTACTACTCTAAATATAGAGTAAGAGAAAGGATAGAGTATCGTTTTAGAGTACCCAGTGCAACAAATTTTACTCTATATTCATACTCTAAAGCTTTAGAGTATTCTTTAGAGTATCCCACTGCGGTCAGTCCAATGAAGAGGTTTTTTTTTTGCACTCGTACCACTTAATCCAACTGCAATAATACACACAATCCTGGAGGTCGTCGACGTGATTTCGCAGTAACAAAAGTCATC
Organism: Saccharum hybrid cultivar R570; assembly: GCA_038087645.1. Lineage (NCBI taxonomy): Eukaryota > Viridiplantae > Streptophyta > Magnoliopsida > Poales > Poaceae > Saccharum > Saccharum hybrid cultivar. The sequence continues at coordinate 8,864,022 of JAQSUU010000056.1, read as the reverse complement.
GCTGCGTACCAACCATGCCACGTCTCCTGCATCTGCAGTATTTTATTTTTTATTATAGCAAGTATAATAATTTATAGCAGGATGTAAGCCATTTAAATGCTGAGGTGGAGAAGAGAAGCGGACTGTAAATTTATAGCCGGCTTAGACATAAAAATCGAGAGACATTATAAGAGAGGCAAGTAGGCTATGTATTAATAGTGAAGAACTAAGGCTAGTCTCAGTGGAAATTTCACTAAAGTTTCATTTACATTTAATAGTCTGCCACATATGCATTTTTTTAATGACATGACAACGTTTTAATGAAGAGATAGAAGAATAGGGTTTTATAGGGATGAAACTCTCTTGACACAGTTAACAGAATTAAATGTCTATGAAAGTATAGAATGAAACTTTCCATTGAGAGTGGGTGTTTCATCCAAATTTTATTTCATTCTATATGACATGACAGTCGAAACAACGAAATGAAACTCCTCGCTGAAATTGGTGTAACTAATATATAAAAATGGATTGAGAGAAGGTACTTCCTCTGTCCCAAAAAACATGTAAATCTCGGTTCTCAAGGAGTCAAAAAAATCTTTAAATTTGACCAAGTTTATAGATGATATTATCTACATTTTAATCTCTAATTAGGTTTATTATGAAACTATATTTCATAACTAATCCAATTATACTTATTACACATCATAAGCATCAATATGTTTTTATTTGTATTTAGTCAAAGTTAAGAATCTTTGACTCCTCGGGAAACGAGGATTACATTCTTTTTGGGACGGAGGTAGTATCAAAGATCCTCGCAGCTGACAGGCCAGCTATATTATTAACCTGCATCTTAAATCTAGTAAAGTAGTGCTATATCCCAAGACCTAGGGAAACACCTAAAAAAAAAGGAAAAAATCGGCGAGCAAGAGCAAAGATGGGTGGCAGCGGCACACCGATAAAAAAAAAGCAAGGATGCGCGAGCGAGACTCGAGGGGCGAGCCCATCCACCCACACCGGCCGCACCACCCCCACCCGGCCTCCAACCAACCCAACGCGACGCCACCCGCACCGCACCGCACGCTTTGCAGCAGGCGCGGGCCGTCCCCTTCCGTTCCGCCTCGGCGATGCGTGTTGCTCCAGCCGTCACCGTCAAGTAACAGCCCACCCCGCGTCCAGGCTCCTTCTGGGGGAGGCCGCGGCTCACCGGGCCTGGCTGCGCCCCCACCGGCGCCTCCCCCTTTAACTCTCCCCGCCTCTGTTACCGTCTTCCCCCTTCCCACCTCCCCCACCCGCTGTGCTCATCCATCATCGACTACGACGAGTCCTCGCCCGCCGATTCGACTACGTTTGTTTTTTTTTTCATTTGATTTGATTGCAACGCACCACAGCAGCAGGAGGAGGGATCCTTGGACCGTCGTTCGGCTGGGTGGTGGAGGCGGTTCGTCGATTTGAGAGCTCCGGGTTTCTTGGACCTGCGTAGGTACGTGCTCCTCTTTCGGCCGGACCGGATCTCTGGTTCTGCGGATTCCTGCTTCTTAGATTTGGGTCCTGGATGGGGGTATTGATCCGGTTTTCCGTGTGATTTGAAAGGTAACAACACCACCCCCATTTCCTCTCGGCCGGCGGATGGACGCGAGGGAGGTGTGAAGCCTGGTCGCTAACTGATGCTCGTGGAGCGATTCGGAGGAGAGGAGCGCGCCGTGCGGAGGCGGTGGAGGAGGAAGCGCCGACGATTTGGACAGCGTAGCGGCGACGGAAGGGGAGCAGCAGGCGGACGAGGAGCGAGCCGCCAGGAGGACGACGGCCGCCGCCGCCATGGGCGAGTCGCTGCTCACCGCGCTCTCCATGGACACCGCCACGGCCCACCACCCGCACCAGGGCCCTTCCACCTTCCTCTCCATGGACACCGCCTCCCACGACGACTTCGACCTCTTCCTCCAGCCACAGGGGCCCTTCCGCCGCTGCCTACATGCCGCGGCGGTCGCCCCCCCTGACATCAACCTACCCCTCGCCGCCGACCCGTCTCCGCCCCCTCCGGCGTCGCACGACGTCAACGTTGACATGCTAGATGTCGGCCTCGGCGGCCCGCAGCACTACGACTCGGATTCGCCCGCCGCCGCCGGGCCTGTCTCGGCCCCAGCAGCAGCCGCGACCACCATGGTCGCGGTGTCCCACACCAACAAGGGTTCCGGTTCCAGCGCTGCGCGCAAGTGCGTCAAGAGGAATGATAGCATCTGGGGAGCGTGGTTCTTTTTCACCCACTACTTCAAGCCAGTCATGTCAGCCGACAAGGGTGCCAAGGCGAAGGCTGCCACCACCACCACCACCGGCGGGAACGGTAATAGTGCCACACTGGATGCTTTCCTGGTGCAGCACGACATGGAGAACATGTACATGTGGGTGTTTAAGGAGCGCCCGGAGAATGCCCTGGGGAAGATGCAGCTAAGGAGCTTCATGAACGGGCACTCCCGCCTTGGCGAGCCACAGTTCCCTTTCAGCGCAGACAAAGGGTTTGTGCGCTCGCACCGGATGCAGCGCAAGCACTATCGCGGGCTCTCCAACCCGCAGTGTCTTCACGGGATCGAAATCGTGAGGGCGCCAATCTTGGCAGGTGTACCTGAGGCTGATTTAAAGAGGTGGATGGAACTCACTGGGAGGGATGCCAATTTCTCGGTCCCAACTGAGGCGAGTGATTTTGAGTCTTGGAGGAATTTGCCGAGCACAGACTTTGAGCTCGAGAGGCCAGCAACCGCGGCTCCTGCAAAGAGCAGCTCACATGGGCACCACAAGAAGTTGCTGAATGGTTCTGGTCTTAACCTCTCGACACAACCATCCAATCACAGTTCTGGGGATGGCATGGAGATTGCAACCACCTGTAACAAGCGCAGGAAGGATTCCTCACCGGCTGCAATGGAAGAGGATTGCAGCAATTCGAATTCAGACAAGGCCCAAGACATGGATGTGAGCCACACCTTTGAGCCATCATGGATGAATGACTTCTCAGGTGTGATGCGCCATGCTTCTGGACCAGTAACTGCTGCAAAAACAATATATGAGGATAGCAAGGGTTACTTGATCATTATCAGCCTGCCTTTCGCTGATTTTCAGAAGGTGAAAGTCTCATGGAAGAATACTCTTACAAATGGGATTGTTAAGGTATCATGCACTAGCGTTGGTCGGATGCCATTCCTGAAAAGGCATGATCGGACTTTCAAGTTGGCAGATCATACACCTGAGCATTGCCCGCCAGGAGAGTTTGTCCGGGAAATTCCACTGCCTACTCGGATCCCTGAAGACGCTACTTTGGAAGCATACCGTGATGAAACAGGGACAGGCCTGGAGATTATTGTCCCAAAATTTCGTGTTGGTCCTGAAGAACATGAAGTGCATGTGTCCATGAGGCCACCCTCGTCGTGGTGCCAATGAAACTTGTTCAAGGTGTGTGATGGATGCCCTTGTAGTAGTTACTAGCCCATTCTTGTTAGCACTTGACTGATGTTTTGTTTTCTCCTAACCCTATAGCTCGCGGGGAGACACATATGGTGCGGAGGTTCCCTATTGTTACCATAAGGCTAAGGCTACTGTGCCACAAACGCAGCTCAGTTTTGCTAATTTTGATGGGAAACAGTCCTAATTGATTGAAGCATTCTGGTAGTTGGCCATTGCAGCATTTGGAACATTTTAGGAATATTCTACAGATCACAAGGAACATGTCTGCATTACTTAGTTCTTGGTTTCAATATGTTTGTCTGGGGACACCTAATGTATTATATTTTGTTTTCATTATGTCAAAAGGCTAGTTGTCTGCTCGATGTGCTACAATCCGTGCATCACCTGGCACGAGCAATCTGTTTGTTCTACAGAATGGCAACTGGATGTATAGGGCATTTATAGTCATTTTCCATAGATTGAGGTTTGCTTTGTGGGCATTGTTGGGAAATTCATCTCAAATTGATGAGAAACTAGGAAAAAGGAGAACATGCCGGAATTCCGAACATGCCAGTGTCTTTAGGATTTGTCAAAAGTTTTAATGGGGATTAGTGGTGCTGTAGCATTCTGTCTAGTTTCCAGGAATTTCTGGAAGACAAGTGTAATCTGTTGGAAACTGCATCTTATCTGTCATCAATATAGAAGTGGTCAGTGTCTATCAGCAATTGTGCCTTCCATACTCTTACCATTCAGCACATTTTGTACTTATTATGACTTTATGTGAGCCACGGGTGTTGTTGGGTTCAATCTCATGAGATTATTCAGGTCTACAGGAGTTAGGTTTGCTGTTATGCTTCTCAAGACCTCCAATGGATCTGTTTAGTCCGGCCGCGTCCTATGTTTAACTCAACAACTAGTTTAAGTTTTGGCTTCATGCGATGCCATTGAGACGGCACAGTGAATGCTGGCACAAATGGTTTCTAAAATGCTTCCCTGAAAGTGACAAAATGTTTGGATATTTCACCCCCGGAGGCAGGGCCTAACCGGCCAGGTCGCCACCCTGGCTCGGCTGGCTCCCTCTGCCCGCTTGACGCTTGTGTTGTGTGCTCCGTTCGGTGCCTCCACCTTATCAGGTTATCAGCCACGCAACCAAAGAAGGCATCGTTTTCAAGTCCCGCGCAAGTTGGCGCGTTGTTTTCCTTGCCCCCTCCTGCCAGCTTTATAAATTAGGCCTCGTTTAGATGCTGAAAAAATTTCAACCCGATAAATAGTACCACTTTCGTCTTATTTGACAAATATTGTCTAATCGTGGACCAACTAGACTCAAAAGATTCATCTCGTGATTTCCAACTAAACTGTGTAATTAGTTATTTTTTTACCTACATTTAATACTCCATACAAATGGCTAAAAATTGATGTGATGGAGAGAGAGTGAAAAAACTTGGAATTTTGATGTCATCTAAACAAGGCCTTAGTAGCCTTAGTATGATTGACCGGTCCGTGTCAGGCCCTCGTTTTGTGACGTTATTTTTCCATTGCTTCTGCTGTTGATGCACGTGCTAGTGGGCCTTGTTTAGTTAGCAAAATTTTTAGTAAAATATAACTGTAGCACTTTCGTTGTTATTTGGTAATTAGTGTCTAATCATGGTCTAATTAGGTTTAAAAGATTCATCTCGTTTATTTCGTCTAAACTGTGTAATTAATTTTATTTTTTATCTATATTTAATGCTTCATACATGCGTCTAAAGATTCGATGTGACGGGGAATCTACTGTTCTTTTGCAAAAAAAAATTTGAAACCAAACGGGGCCTTGGACGTACCAGTACCACTACGTACGAGCTGTAGGGTGGCGGCGTCCGTCCTCCGTTTCTCCACCAAGGAAACAGGCAGAGTCGTTTCTTCCGCGCGCTCGTTTCTCCCTCTCTGTGCTGTGCCAAAAACAACGATTAACAACAAAATAACAATATCTAGTTTCCCGGAGGATAACGATGAATTAATAACCATTTGCTAATACAACCTTGGCTGACTCGAGCTGTCGCGCAGGAGGCGGTACACATTTGACAGCGATTGCATGCCAAGTGGCACCTTGGCGCCGTCGCCCGCAACGTATGGTATGGCCCTCTTCTGCAGCATGCACCTCATCGTTATCGTCTCGATAGGCCGGCGAGTTGGCCTGTCCGACACCCAGGGGCCGCTTCTCTCCTCTCCCAGCTGCGACTGCGATCGCGATCGATCTGCCGAAAAAAGAAACAAGCACATCATCAACCTGCAGCGCCGGGGACGGACGGAGCAGGGTTGAGTTGATAAGCCGGGGCCCGGGGGCGCCGAACGTTTCCCCCATCGTGGACGCGGAAAGCTTGGCCCTTGTTTAGTTCTCCAATTAGGTGATGACCAAATCACTGTTCTGCACTGTAGTATTTTTATTTTTATTTAGTAATAATTGTCTAAATATTGATTAATTAGACTTAAAATATTCGTCTCGCAAAGTATAATAAAACTGTGCAATTAGTTTTTGATTTCATCTATATTTAGTACTCCATACATGTGTCAGCATTTTGATGTGATGAGTAATCTTCTTTTTGCATAGTAAAATTTAACTCCCAATTTGAAGAACTAAACAAGGCCTTGCTTATTGGCACTAGTTGTCGCCTGTCACAACGCTGACTTTTTGGCTGCAAGCCTGCCAATCTTTGCCGTCGACTAGGGGTTGTTTAGTTGGTAAAATTTTTGGCAAAATGCAACTATAGCATTTTCGTTGTTATTTAGTAATTAGTGTCCAATCATGGTCTAATTAGGCTTAAAAGATTCGTCTCGTCCATTTCGTCTAAACTGTGTAATTAGTTTTATTTTTTATCTACATTTAATGATTCATACATGCGTCTAAAGATTTGATGTGACAGGAAATGTACTGTTCTTTTGCAAAAAATTTTGTACTGCGTCTAAACTGTGTAAACAAGGCCTTGCTTATTGGCACTAGTTGTCGCCTGTCACAACGCTGACTTTTTGGCTGCAAGCCTGCCAATCTTTGCCGTCGACTAGAAGCAGCAGCTAGCTATTAATCCTGCCATCCATGGGGCTGCAGCTGCGTCCACTTTGCGTTACGAGATGATTGCCCGGTGGCTTTACCTAAAATCTTTTGTCTAAAGTACTCTCTCCGTCCCAAAAAAACATGTAATTCTTATTTTTCGAGAAGTAAAAACAGTTTGAACTTTAACTAAATAAATAAGTATCATTAAATTAGTTATAGAATATATTTTTATAATAAATTTATTTGGAGACATAAATATTAATATTATTTGTTATAAATTTGATCAAACTTGAGTCAATTTAATTCACATGCGTTTTATAATTGCATCTTTTCTTAGACGGATGAAGTACCATTTAATCCGGGCGGTTGTCACTTTCGTCGTCCATGGCGGTCTGGCCTACGCTGTACTCGTACGGTCAAGTGTTTGCGTGCTGATGTATTGTCCTCCCACCTCTGAAGATTAAATATTTGCTGACGCGTCCTGTATATCAACTAGGAGTGGAGTATATATACTAGTGCTCTTTTTGCATGGTATGTATAGGGATATACTTTTTCATTTTTCTAGGAACGAAATGCGTCCTGTTCACTTGGCTTATAAGCCGTATTTTTTTTAGTTAACAAACAATATTTTTCTCTCACAACAAATCAGTGAATTTAACCAAACGAACAGGGCGATGGTCTTTTGCTTCCTTCTCTGTAAGGACGTATACGACGGACAGGGGACGGCCGGATCCGGACGGGGCAACGCCTGAATCATTTCTGTGTTAGTGTAGACAGGGGGTGTTTAGTTCCTCCCTAAAAATTTTTCACCCCGTCACATCGGATGTTTAGACACATACATACATGAAGTATTAAATATAGACGAAAAAACTAATTATACAGATTGTGATAAATTTACGAGACGGATTTTTAAGCCTAATTAATCTATGATTTGACAAGGTTATGCTACAGTACACATATGCTAATGATAGATTAATTAGGCTTAATAAATTCATCTTGCGGTTTTCAGACGAGTTATGTAATTAATTTTTTTATTAATATTCGAACACTCTTTCCAATATCCTATAAAACATCCGATATGGCATCGCAAAATTTTTCACCCAGAACTAAAACGGCGCCACATACGCTTGTCGCCTCCTGCAGATTGATCGCGCCATCTCGGCACCGATAGCTTCCACGTCAAGCGCACTGCGACATGCGACCTGCGACGGTTGCCAACTTGGCACCATCAGCAACAAGGGTCAAAGGCCAGCAGTGACTGCATGCCCATGCTTATATAGTTTTGTTTTGGCAAGCAGCGAACATGTACATACAGATGCATGATTATTGGTTGCACGTTTCTTCTGAAAAGGAATGGGAGCACGGTTTGCATTTCGCCCATCAGCGATTGACTGCGCGTACGATCGATCATCTGGTGCAACCGTGAAGGAGAGACAGGCGGAAGCAACCGAATCTTTGGGTTGAAAGCGAGGAAAAAATAGCAGGTAATAATAAGGACTGTAGTAATAGTAACCTGAGCATTTCTAAGAGACTGGATAAATCATTTTGTAAATGTAAATATGGTTATTATTGGACAAAAAAAAAACATCACCAACAGACTCTGTAGATGGCCCTCCGAATTTGGTAGCCAGCTATCCCTGAAATTCCGGCCTCCATACATGCACAGCCAAAGCCGCTCGCCATCCGGCCCTTTCCCGTGCGTTCCTGCCGCGATTCCTCGTCAAGCCATGCGACCGGCAGCTTGTTGCACTTGCCGGCCTCTGCGTGCCTTGATGGGCACCGTCAAGCTGTGCCGCCGGCTGCATGTCGCAACGGTCGGCCCCCGGCGTGCCTTGATGGCTGGGCGACGGTCGGTCCCCTGCGTGCCTTGATGGCTGGGCTTGGTCAAGCCCCTACCGTCTGTGGCCTGCTGGACGTGCACGATGACGTGGCTGCTGCTCAACCTGAGTTCCTGGCGTCGGCGAGGTCTACGCGATGATCCGAAAAGACACCGTACAACCAGGTTAACACTGGTTTTAGGTAGCCATTCTCCCTAAAACCGCATGAATGTGGACACAACAGTTTGTAACGCTCCCACGAAAGTGACAAGATCTTTGATATTCCACGCCCCGGATGCAGGGGCAGGTCCTAAGACTGAACGCACCGCGGGACGGCAATGGCCACTGAAGGCCACAGGTAGCGTTTGAGCACCTTACACCGCTACACGGTAAACGCGACGCTACAGTAACGTATGCTACAGGAGACCGCCACAGCTCGCGCGTGGTAGAGCAGCCCGCTAAACACTGTAGCAATAAGAGAGAGAGTTGGAGAGAAAGAGAAAGAGAGAGAGAGGGGAATAAAATATGGAATAGTGTGTATAGAGTATGAGATAGAGATAACACGGGTGCAGAAGAAATGGATATAGAGTAGAGAATCTCGATGACTAGGATAAAATATTCCTTTTTAGAGATGAAAATAGAGATCCATAGGTGCGAATAGCCTAACTAGCCAGGTTGACACGCTGACTCCATCTGCCTCATCCTGACACGGTGGCACCTGCATCGCATCGCTCTCGCTCATGCCCTGCGCTGCAATTTGCTCTGTTGCTTTCCCGACTCCCCGGTCAGTCCATGATTGATTGGCCGATCTCACGGCCACGCACAAACAGGTTCAGCGTTGCCGTACTTAGGCCATATTTAGTTTAAAAAAATTTCAAGATTTCCTATCACATCGAATGTTTGACACATGCATGAAGTATTAAATGTAGATAAAAAAATTAATTACACAATTTGATAGAAACCACGAGACAAATCTTTTGAGACTAATTAGTCCATGATTAGACACTAATTGACAAATACAAACGAAAGTGCTACGGTAGTTAAAGCCAAAAATTTTCGCGAACTAAACCCACCCTTATAGCAATAGAACAAAAAACCAGAAAGAGATACATGCTGTGTTTAGTTCCCCATGGAATGCAAAATGTCAACTACTTTGGAATGATGAAATGTAAAATGCTAAAATTTTCATGGGTGTGTTTAGTTCCATCCAAAATGCCAAATTTTTCATAGGGTGGGTGAGAGTTTTTTTGGCTTTTTGGATTTTTTTTTTGGCTTTTTGAGACCAAAATCCAAAATGGAGAATGGATACTTTTTGCCAAAATTTTTATATGGTGTTTAGTTTTATTCTGCAAAATAATGGATCAAAACACAAAAGTTTTTGGGTGAAACGAGGAAGTAAACACACACATAGAAGAAAAATAAATCCTTGCTGCATTTGATACATGCGCTTGGACATAACTGTACTTGGCTGTACGAGTGTGGCGGCTCAACTGCTCAATAGAAGAAGACATCGCTGTTTTCCCATCCAAGAGATTTTGTTTAGGGCTCGTTCGGTAGGCGGAGCTTGAGCCCTGAAATCATTCAGGTTTGCTGAAGCTTATATAAATTACATAACTAATCCAGCTAGATTCTTTCCGGAAGATGATTTTGTCGAGAACCGAACGAGCCCTTAGCGTCGGCAGATCCACATTTTAGTTAGAGTAGCAGCATAATGTAACTACAACTAGGTTTCTGGTGGGGATAATGCGCTTGTTTAATGGTACAAGATCCTGTTGACTCGATGATGGCCCAGGAGCAGCACAGGAGATGGGCCCTGGCCTGATGGCCTCGACAGCGATTGCGAAGTGGCAGCTTGTCCCCGTCCCGCCGCAGCAAGGAACCCCATATCTGCATCTCATCGTTTCGATAAGTGGCCTCTCACCCTCCCAAAGGCCATGGCCATTTGTGAGTTCTTCTGCTCTGTTTATTTAAAAGAACAGGCCCTGTTGCGGCTGGTCCAAGAGTCCATGACAGAGAAGAGAATGGCAACTTGGCATGGGCGAGTTTGATAAGCCAGGTCGCACGGGACTTTTTCACGCCGTGCAGTGGGTGTGGGTGTGGGTTTCGCTTATGATAACGCTACTTTTTCGGACCTGGTCACCTGGCCGCGATCTTTGCTGTGGATAAGCGTCCTGGACTCCTGGTGGGCTTCCTCGTGCTTTGGACTTTGAAAGCCATGGCTGAAGGTAAAGGACCAAGAGAAGCGTGCTTTGGGGTGTGTTTAGCGGGTAAAAAGTGGATGAAAAGTTACTGTAACACTTTTTGTTTTTATTTGATAAATATTATCCAACTATGAAGTAACTAGGCTCAAAAGATTCGTCTCGTAAAAATCAGACAAACTTAGCAATTAGTTATTTTTTTTTGTCTATATTTAATACTTTATGTATGCGTCTAAACATTTGATGTGATAGATGGAAGAGAAAATATTTTGGGTTTGCATGGGAAGTGAACACACCGGTAGTTTGGTGGATTGACTGCTTGCTGTATTGCGTGCCAGAGCGATTTGTGATGGAGAATTCTCCCTGAAGGTTTAAAAAGGATTGCTGGTTTGATCTTTGATGTGGTCACCAATCGCCACTTCGGCACCCTGCTTACACGGCCTACTAGTTTGTGCCTGCAGTTGCTGCACTAGCCTGCCACACGGACACGGATCTATCATCTGCGTCCACTGAGCGTTGTAGCCTTGTAGGAGATTTGTGTAGTGGCTTTACCGAATTTCTTTCGCGTCAAGACACAAGAGTTTCGTTTCAGTCGCTTTCGTCCGTGACCTTTGGCCTGTGTTAGAGAGTACAGCCAGGGATTTGCGTCCTCATGTACAAATCATCTAATGGTATGTTCGCTTTAACTTATCAGCATAACTTATCAACTATGGTACGGTGTTTTTCTCTCCTAACAAATCAGCCAACGGGACTTTTTAGGCTGGCTTTTCAGCGAAACGAACTAGGCGTCGTTAAATTACATCTAAGTAACATATTTTTAAAATATCTGCTGACGTGTTCAGTGGGTAATAAGTAACATATTTTGCATCTAAATTACCACTTCTGATTTGTCTTCAGCGGAGAGGTTTGGGGTTCGATTTTCACGCACCTTCAGCTTGATGCCGTCCTTAACATCTTCCAAGCTACATGCGTTGACTGGTGGCTAGTTTCAAGGAAGCTGATTTCAAAGGAACGCAGGCAAGGCTTCGACAGTCTGGTCCTGCTGACCGGGTGGATATTATGGAAGGAACGGAATGGTAGGATGTTCTGATAGCAAAGATCCACGCGCACACAGATGCTTCACATGATCATTGAGGAGGCGCATGAATGGGTGACGGCGGGGCACACAAAGATTCAGTCACTTTGGCAGGGCTTATGAAAGCGAAGCCTCCATTGTCGAACGTCGCAAAACTGTTCATGTAATACAGTCCTAATGGTTGTAACACTGGGAGAAGTATTCGGTAATTGTTGATTACCGATCCTTCTTGTAAAAGTATTCTCCTTCGTCTTAATGAAACGTGTGTCATAGACATGTTCGTGAAAAAATATGGACTCGTGTCTGCAATATGTTTCCCGCGCCGTTTCGAGCGCCCACACAAGACCCACGCTGCCCCGAACGTCACCAACATCGAGAAGAGGGGGGAGAAAACACCGAGGCGAGGCAGTAGAAGGCGAGAAGGGAGAGGTAACCCCCGATCTACTTTTGAAACATCCAAATGAAACATTTACAACATACGTCTGGAGAAAGATGAAACACTTGAAACATACATCTGAAACACTTGCAAAAAAACATGAAATACTTGAAAAGCCATTACAAAGCATATGCAACATCGAGATAAAACACTTTCAACATATGTGTGAAACATATGCAACATCCAAATAAACACATTTGCAACATATGTCTAAAAAATAGATGAACCATTTGGAACAGACGCTTGCAACATACATGTATAGCCATTGCAACATATGCAACATCCCGATCTATTTTTACAACATCCACGTGAAACACTTGCAACATGCATATGAAACCCCTAAAACACTTGAAACATACGCTTGCAACATGTCAGGTGTGACACTCTAGTGGACGGCGACCACCATGTGTGGCGAGCCTCAAGGCGGTCTCAAAGTACGACATGGCCATGACACCCTTGTCGTCTCTAGCCGCAGGAGAGATGGTGAGGAGGACGCGCGCGATGAGACGGCGGATGTGCGGGAGAGGGCCCTTGTACTAGTACCCGGAGCAAAAGCCATCCGAGGATATGAGCAACAACACGGGCTTCGAGGAGCTTGGAGAGCAGCATGGCAGCGGACGCCGCGGTCATGACGGTGAGGGGCGGGCGGAGCAGGGTGAAGGTTGTGGCGGTGGCGAGGGCCACGGTGAGGAGCAAGAGGTAGGGGCGAATGAGGGCTAGGGTGCGGCCACGGAGGAGGAGAGGAGAGTGGCGATGGACCGTGCCGAGTCGCCGGGGTCCGGACCTCGACTGAGTGGGGCGGAGACGCCATTGGCGGGTGATGCTTCAACTGCAAGACTTAGGGAGAGTGGGAGTGGACGTGATCTAGCAGAAGCAGAACGTGTGTGCGGCTTGCGGCTGGCAGCTTTGCGGAGTGGGAGATTTTTTTGGAGGCAGCATGGGAGTATCAAGTATTTATGAATACGTGGACGACGTGAAGCCATGTAGCGTCCGACGTCTGGACTCTCGAATCACAGCATTACCGTTAAAATAAACTAAAAATACCCCTCACGTTTACATCCAAAGTTCCAAACTAACAATACCTGCTATTATAAAAAAGACACAAATAACAATAAATTACATCTATTTATCTTTTAAAATTAAAATTACCTATTTATCTCACTATTGATATTTAAAATACTCAAAGCATATACATAGTAAACATCCTCTCATGTTCCGTTTTCCCCAAGTTGCAACATGCCCAATTAATCATATCTTGTCAAGAACGATCACCATCTTGCCATTTGCACTTTATCAAATCATCTTGTGGGAAATTACACCTTTACTCAAGCCACAAGCATATCTCAATATTTAGGGGAACAATATGTTTCGACTTTCGACAAATATTCCTAGTTAGCACATTTTGGTACAAAAAAAACTATATGCATGAATTGAATAGAAAATAAATCATGTTGGTTTGGAGACCATCTAAAGGGATCACTTTGGTTACATAAACGCTACTTTATTTGAAGGTTCACAAACGCTACTTTAGCAAACAACTCATTCTATTTGGTCAAATTTTCACATGCTATAGCTCATGTAAATGATACGTACATTAAGTACTGTGAATCTTCATCCAGATTTTTGAATTTAACCCCTGCTGCAAATTCTTTTTGACCTGCTTCTTGTTTTTCCTGGGACGAGCCGATTTTGCTTTTCTTTTTTTAGCAAAGGGAGGAGCCCGCGTTGCTCCTTCTGCTGTGGCCTCTGGGCCGTGGCCGACCAAGAAAACCGGCAGCACCAGCCCAGCAGTAGCGCGCCTCCACCCCTCGTGTCCTTTTTCTTTTGTTCCCCTTCTGCTGCAACTGCAACAACTCGAACCCGAGTTGGTTTCTTGTTTCCGGTGCCTCCGATTCGAGCACACACGAACCAGAACCAGAACCGGAGTCTGATGTTTCATGTTTGCATCACATTCACACGGACCGTGCGCGCGCCGCCGATCAGATCAGAGTCAGACAGCCGGCACCCTGCACCCTGCAGCTTGTTGATGCAGCGCGACACGAACGTGACGATCACCGTGTGGTCTTCGTCCGCGCGCGCGGCAGCTGGATGGAAGCCTCACCGTGTCAGGTGTGGTGTGCCTCACGCATGCACACCCGCACGACACACCGGCATGACTAGGGCTACGCTCCGAATCAAACGTCCGTCCGCGCCAGACGTCCCTTCCCTCTGCTCCCATTCAGTCATTGCAGATTAATAAAAAAAATTCACGCATCACTGTGACTGCGCTCCATGACCGGCTCCGCACGTCTCCCTCTCTATCGCGCCTCCCGCCGGCCTTCCTCTTCACTGCCGCCGCTCCCGCACCGCCGCAGCGTGCTCCTCCATGATTACACTGTCGCGGCGTGCTTGTCGCGTTAGGCCACACCACCCGACGGCTGCCATCACCTTCACCTGTGACCGGGGTCAGCGCAGCCGCTCACCAGGGGCCGCACAGCCGCCTGACAGCTGCCATCATCCTTCTCCACCGTGGCCGCATAGCCGGATCTCGCTGCGTTGTGCTCCACCCAGTTGGCTACCATGTTTTGCTACGCATGTTGCAAACGTATGTTTTTAATTTTTAGATGTTTCAGTTGCAAGTGTTTCAAATGAACGTTGCAAAAGTAGATCGGAATGTTGCAATGGTTGTACATGTATATTGCAAAGGTCTTTTTACCAATGTTTTATCTATGTTTTTCGGACACATGTTGCAAGTGTGTTTATATGGATATTGCATATGTTTCATACATATGTTGCATGTGTTATATCTCGATGTTGCGTATGTTTGCAATGATTTTCAAGTGTTTTCATGTGTTTTTTTCAAGTGTTTCAGAAACATGTTTCAAGTGTTTCATCTGTTTTCAGACGTATGTTGCAACTATTGTATTTGGATGTTTCAACATGTGTTGCATCTCTCCTCGCCTTCCGATGCATCGTCTTAGTGCGTCCTCCTACCGACACCGGCAGGGCATCCATACAACGCTGTGGCTGGGTCCTTCTAAATCAGAGACGCCGCCTCCTTCCTCTCTTGTTGCTAGAGCGGCACGGACCATGTGTGGAGCGCGCGAAACGAAGTGCAGCGCGCGCCCGTCCATCCGGATGTTCGAATGCTAGCCTCCCGTTCTAGGAAGGAGAGGCGGCCTCGCATTCTCATGAAGGCTGAGCAGGAGAGGTTCATAGCCCGTTGCCCGCGGGCTGCGCGTGGAGAGGGAAAAGTAAGCCGGGCTGATTGGTTCTCAAAGTTCATATTCCTGTTCCTCCGGTCATTGGTGGACCACATTCTTACGTTCGAACATTTGGGCCCAAAACATTTCCTGAAAGACTTGTTCTGCTTGCCTCTCCGTGCGCTGATAGAGTGTGTGTGCACATTTGGCAGATAACAGTTGACGTGATGACGACGTCCCTCCCACAGATTCAAAATTCGATATAGATCATTCAACGAGGGCCAGACTCATTCTTCGAGCATGTATGTTCGTTGATGTAATGCCAGGGATTTGTAAAAAGAGAAGGCGTTGCAAGCAATGTGAACAAGTGGACGGAGCACTGTCAGAACTGTAGGGACTCGCGGCGTTTGTATTTTTGAGATCCAAACAAGAGTAATGCAATTTGATTTGGGCAGAGGAAACATAGTGATGTTTGGTTTGCATCAATAGCAAGGCGATTTCATCTTCGTAGCTCGTTTGTGTAGTTGTGTGCGTTGATAAATAATATTGTATTTCCGTGATCTTGACGAATATTAAATTGTCTGATTAGTTTGGTTGACACAGCCTGCAAACCCCGAATAGCTGCGCTTCTGTGTCGAGCCTGATCTGATCATCCCAGATTAAGGGCACGGTTGGTTAGCTCATTGCAGACCCAGGAACAATTACAAGTTTACTTGCTTATACAAATTAAGCTAAACAATAAGTTTACTTGTTTATACAAATTAAGCTAACTGTTTCAGCTGGATGCTTTCCCTGATAACCGGATTTGTGGATTGTGAATTGTCGAGGCACACGCAAGCAAAATCGTTCGCCTATTCGCACTGGATGTTGGCTCGGAAGCATAGGATGATTGAGAATGCCAGAACATGCAAAGTGACAGAAACAAACGGTATATTGATCTATCGACTCCTGAACTCGCAGAGACGGTTACAATAGCATTACGGACGTTCACACAGATTATTTTTCTCTATCTACTAAGCCTAATACATAGGTGTCGCCCTACTGAACCAACTAACAAACACCCGGCAGGTGTTAACCCCAGATTATTACCGCACACAAACAAATTAAGACGCCTTCACGTAGCACACTCTGGACCTGCACGAAGAAGTATCCCATCCAGGTCATCACCTCCTTTCATGACTCGCTTAGTCGACTTCCTCAATCTTGGGCCCGGCACCGCTGCCACCTCCGCTGCCGGCGCCGCCGCTGGGCACGTCCTCGTCCATGCCCGCCGCGCCCGCGCCGCCCTGGTACATCTTCGAGATGATGGGGTTGCAGACGTTCTCCAGCTCCTTCATCTTGTCCTCGAACTCCTCGGCCTCGGCGAGCTGGTTGCCGTCGAGCCACTTGATGGCGTCCTCGACGGTGTCCTCGATCTTCTTCTTGTCCTCGGCGGGCAGCTTCGACGCGATCTTCTCGTCCCGCACCGTGTTGCGCATGTTGTACGCGTAGTTCTCCAGCGCGTTTCGGGCCTCCACCTTGCGCTTCACCTCCTCGTCCTCGGACTTGTACTTCTCCGCCTCCTGCACCATGCGCTCGATCTCCTCCTTGCTCAGCCGGCCCTTGTCGTTGGTGATGGTGATCTTGTTCTTCTTCCCCGTCGTCTTGTCCTCCGCCGACACGTTCAGGATGCCGTTCGCGTCGATGTCGAAGGTCACGTTGATCTGGGGCACGCCCCTCGGCGCCGGCGGGATGCCGGTCAGCTCGAACTTGCCGAGCAGGTTGTTGTCCTTGGTCCTCGTCCGCTCACCCTCGTACACCTGGATGAGCACGCCGGGCTGGTTGTCGGAGTAGGTGGAGAACACCTGCTCCTTCTTGGTAGGGATGGTGGTGTTCCTCGGGATCAGCACGGTCATGACACCGCCTGCGGTCTCCAGCCCGAGCGAGAGCGGCGTGACGTCGAGCAGGAGCAGGTCCTGCACCTTCTGGTTGCCCTCGCCGCTGAGGATGGCGGCCTGGACAGCGGCGCCGTACGCGACGGCCTCGTCGGGGTTGATGCTCTTGCACAGCTCCTTGCCGTTGAAGAAGTCCTGGAGCAGCTGCTGCACCTTGGGGATACGGGTGGAGCCTCCGACGAGCACGACGTCGTGGATCTGCGACTTGTCCATCTTGGCGTCGCGGAGGCACTTCTCCACGGGCTCCATGCACTTCCTGAAGAGGTCCATGTTGAGCTCCTCGAACCTGGCCCGCGTGATAGTCGCGTAGAAGTCGATGCCCTCGTAGAGTGAGTCGATCTCGATGGTGGTCTGGGCGGTGGAGGAGAGCGTCCTCTTCGCCCTCTCACACGCGGTCCGCAGCCGCCGGAGCGCCCTCGGGTTGCCGCTGATGTCCTTCTTGTGCTTCCTCTTGAACTCCTGCACGAAGTGGTTCACCAGGCGGTTGTCGAAGTCCTCGCCTCCCAGGTGGGTGTCACCGGCCGTGGCCTTCACCTCGAAGATGCCCTCCTCGATGGTGAGGATGGACACATCGAAGGTGCCGCCGCCAAGGTCGAAGATGAGCACGTTCTTCTCGCCGGTGCTGGTGGCCTTCTTGTCGAGCCCGTAGGCGATGGCGGCGGCCGTCGGCTCGTTGATGATGCGCATGACGTTGAGGCCGGCGATGACACCGGCGTCCTTGGTGGCCTGGCGCTGCGAGTCGTTGAAGTAGGCCGGCACGGTGATGACGGCGTTCTTGATGGTGGTGCTGAGGTAGGCCTCGGCGATCTCCTTCATCTTGGTGAGCACCATGGAGGAGATCTCCTCGGCCGAGAACTTCTTCTCCTCGCCCTTGTAGGTCACCACGATCATTGGCTTGTCACCGGGGCCCGGGACGACCTTGAACGGCCACATCTTCATGTCCGCCTGCACGGAAGGATCCGAGAAGCGCCGGCCGATGAGTCGCTTGGCATCTGCATGGCAGAAACAGAGCGGTTAGGGAATGCTCTTGACGGATCATCGCGGATGGGATTTCTGTGCAGAAAATTTATGGAGTATAGGAGTAGCTATATCCCAGTTTTCTGAAAATTCAGACAATAAATCTTACACAAGTATAATTAAAGAGAAAATTAAAACGAAAATTCTATTTTTCTATAATTAAAGAGAAAATTAAAACGAAAGTTCTATTTTTCTATGGCTAAACGATGACAAAATCAACCTTTAAATGAGCAATAACAAAAAAAAACTAGACATTTGACATATAAGAAAAGTGTAGTAGTATTTTACAACTCAAAATTACTATGAATATAGCCAAACGATGACAAATTATCTCTTAAACGAGCAACATAAGAACGAGAGATGCTATACTTCAAAACAATTTTACACAATAAATAAACTAGTACAATATTAAGGATAATTTACAAGACACAATTCACACATTTTTCTAGAGCTAAATAATGACAAAATTCATATGAACTGAACAACAACAAAAATCGAACACCTAGTATTTTATAACTTAAAATTATTGTGAATTTTTTTTTCTATAGGCCAAACGATGACAAATATCTGTCCAGTGAACAACAAAGAAAGAATAGATTTTACAACTCAAAATTAGTGACTTTGTGGTCTAGATATATCTACAAGATGCGACGAGTGATTCATGCTCTGCCGCGAAAACAGAGTGGAAGCAGAACATGACTCGATGACTGTGCTGAGAGGCAAGAGCCAGCGCATGTCGTGTTGATTGTTTTTAATCTTTTATTAATATTTTTTCAAAGACTAACTGTAACATAATACTAATGGTACGACCGTACGAGGACACTGAAACCACGGGGGGTAAAATTAAAACAAGAAGGAAATAGAATTGTTCAGGGAAGAACAAGGAAGAGGGACTTACCAAAGACGGTGTTGGTGGGGTTCATGGCGACCTGGTTCTTGGCAGCGTCGCCGATGAGCCTCTCGGTGTCGGTGAACGCCACGTACGACGGCGTGGTGCGGTTGCCCTGGTCGTTGGCGATGATCTCCACCCGGTCATGCTGCCAGACCCCGACGCAGGAGTAGGTGGTTCCGAGGTCGATGCCGATCGCCGGGCCCTCTCCCTTGTTGCTCGCCATCTCTCCCCTCTTCCCCGATCAGATCAAGCTAGAAATCGAGCTGATGCGCGTACGCCCTGTGAGCGCGATTTGAAAATTGAGATTGCTTTGCGCTTTCTGGTTCGCTTTGCGATGGATGGATGGATTGATGCTTCGCTTCTGTTACCTGAGTGGATCGGAGTGAGGCGGATAGGGGCGTCCGCTTATATACAGGCGTAGGGCGGGGAGCGGTGGCGGTTCGGGAAGGTTCGCGCTGTGGGGTGATGTGGCGGTGCGAGCGCGGGCGGGCGACGTCCGTTCGAGGCCGGGGTCGGCGTGAGCGTGAGCGTGAGCACTAGCTGGTGGAGAGGGTTCGGGCGCGCGCGGGACCTCTCCAGAACGGCGCAGGGTTCGCTCGGTCGGTCGCAGGTTTCGTGCGGCTTCTATTCCCTATCGTTGCGCCGGGTTGGGCACGGTTGCGTTTGGGTCGGGCTGCCAACTTTGGCGGGGCCTGTGTTTTGGGTGCGGGGGGACACGGATGAGCCGATCAGGGGCCTGGAGATTTTTCGGGGAGGGGCTCGGGTGACTTCTGGCGCCAAGTGGAAAACGCTCGAAGGGTGCTGTTTTATTCTCTCGTGAATGGTTATATCATCACTTTCTTTTTTATTTGCTCTTTATTTAGAAGGATTGCGTTCAATAATACTACGTGCTTTCTCTAGCTGGTCTGTTTGGAAACGTTGAGAAGGAATGTGTGCACATCTTTTCCTTGTGTGTGGAACATAGATAAACAAGCTTACTTGGTTAGTTTAGTTGTACAAATGGCTAGGTTACCCAACATTTCTACCTAGCAGACTCAAGTAATCAATAGTATTATTGGTGTAGAGCCGTAAAAGCTGGGTAAACACCAGAAAAACCAGATCATGTGGATCGCGAGATAGTACTACACCGTGTTGTCTGCGAAAATCGATTAAACCGGTCCAGAAACTTGTTTAGTCGCGTCTCATCCGAACATGTAGATGAGAAGGATAAGTCAACATTTTGTGTCGGTGGATGCCCAGGTTTATGTGCAGACCAGCAAATGGTAAATACCGCTTACTATGTGATGACAAATAACTACTCCCTCTACTCGCAACTTATAATTTGTACTAGTGTCCGTGCTAACACTTCGACAACATTCAAACATGCAAATTAAAACAACCAAAAGATAGTTTGCTTTTTGCTTCATAAGACTTAGCATTAACAACTTGGTTGGTTACAATTTAGCACTCAACATACACGATGCAAATAAACATATGATCAGAAATTCCTTTTTAGTGAAATTGACTTAAGTCCCTTCAAAGACACCCCAAAAAAATCATGCCTTGCTGCAGAGAAAAAATGTTGTTGCACCTGACACTTTCTAACTTTCTCCATGTCAAATGATTTCTCATCCTCCCCATAGCCTAATTTCATTAAGCAAACGTTTCCATTCACAAATCATTTTCTCGGTAGCCTAGTAGTATACTGTCTGTGCTAACGCTACGGGATATATTGTAATGTTAATCAAACCATAAAGAATGATGGTATGTGGCGGGTATCAATATTAAGGATACCTACTAAAGGAAGTGAACGACACATCTGTGTCAACCACCCAAGGCTCAGCGAACAATTTCCGCCTCATCCGATCCAGCCGCTAGGCCTCGGGCGCACCTAGCCCGTCGGGAACAATCTTCGCCTCGCCCGAGTGCCCGACCCCTGCGACGTAAGCATGGAAGCGCCCAACCCCCCCCCCGGCATACTTCTGCCTCGCCCGAGGGACGCGTAAGGCCCTCAGGCGCAACTAGGAGCCGCGTGGACCCCCACCACAACGTCCACCTCCGCGAATGGGACATGCACGACCGCGCGCAGTGTACGGGGGCATGGGAGCCGTGGTACGAAACAATATGACTCCGGTCTTTTCAACCACGACCGGCGTCCACACCTCTACAACAACGGGTGGAATCACTGTGCCACCTAATCTCTCTCTACGTGAATCCGGGAGCACACCCCGCCCATCCTCTATGGTATAAAGGAACATGCACCCGCATGGCCACAACATGTATCAGCAGTTGATGGAGAAGCCTGGACTCGACGGCCATGGTGTCCTTGTGCTATAGGGTCGGCCACCCGCACCGGATAAGGAGAAAGACAACGTACGCCCCAAGCTTTTTTTTTGTTTTTCTCTTTCCTCTTCTCATCTTTTTACCTTTACCACAAGCTGTAACCCGAGCCCTCCCCTTTAAAGCTATAAAAGGGGAGGCATGGACCCCATCTAGTGGCATCGACACAGAGGAACTGATCAACTCATCAAAGCACACAGCACCAAACTTGTTCGTTATCTTACAGAAGTTCTTTTACAAGGGCACTATGCCCAAAACTATTTCTACAGGTCACGCGGAGGAGGGACGATCTCGTCTTCAAAGTTCGACGCCAGAGTCGTCGCCGAGGCAAGTACCTCCTCGTCAATTGCGTCGAGCACGGCCTCAGGGGCGTCAGTGTAACCTTCACTGAGGGCCACCAGATCGATCCCCACGTAGTGGGACCTAAAGACGGCAAACGCCCGCCGTACCCCGAGGTTGAGCGACTCCCTCACAAGAGTCCGAGCCCGCTCGAAGTCGATGGCGAGGCGACTCCTCAGCAAGCTCAGCTCGGGACCCGTTTGACCCAACTTGAAGGCGTCGCACACCAACCCAATGGACGTCTGCACCTCCGAGTGCTCGCGCCACTCCATCTCCAAGGTTTCCCGCGCCGATAATAGGTCCGCCTCCACCCCGGCGAGCCTACCTTTCAGCCTTGCCCATCACAGAGAATAAGGAAAAGGCCTCAGGACAAAACATCACGGGGGAAACAGGAATCTTACCTTTCATCTCCTCACCCACGACTCGCTCACACTGGAGTCCTTGGCCCACTGTAGCACGAAGGCCCTCCACCTCCTTGACAAGCTAAGCGGTCACCCTCTCGGCATCCGCCTTCTGGTCCACCGCCATGTCTTGTTCCGTTCGAGCTATGATACACTCTTGGCGAGCCTCGTCTTGCTCCCCAAGAGCGTGCTCTGGCTCGCCACGGATAGTCCCGAGGCTGGACCGAAGCTCCTCGACAACCAGCGTCAGCCGGTCGCGCTCTTCCCTTACCTTTCGGGCCTCTTCCTCGTCCTTGTAGGTACGGTCGAGGACTTCCACCAACTTCTATCCCGCCTCCTGGGCGTCGGGCACGGCTTCCTAGTGGCGGATGCGGAGGTCCGCTAACTCACTGCCGAGGCCAACCGCCCTCTACCGAGCAACGACAAGTTGCGCCTCGGCCGCGGTGGCCCTCTGCACCTCCGCCACGAGGCGTTCCCACACCTCTTGCTCACAGCAGAGGAACTCTGACTTCGCCCGGCTGCAGTCATAAAGCGCCTACACAAAAGATCGTGTTATGATCACAAAAGAGGAAGGAACACGAATAAAATGCAACACGACGTACCTGCCCTGCCAGAGCGACATCTTCACGCAGCGTCGACAACGCCGCAGTCAGGGTACTGGAAAAGTTCTGGAGCCCCGCTTGCACCCGGTCCCAGTGGCCCTACTCTGCGACGTCATCAAGCACGAAGACAAGGCGTTCCGAATTCTGTCGGTCCACCCAGGTGAGGCGCGGGCCGTCCCACTGATTGGGTTGCCCCCATCTACATGAGGGTCCCGGCCTCGACGAAGGCTGGTCGAATCGGCTCGGCCACACCGGACGATTCGCCGACCTGCGCCAACCCCTCAGCTGCCTCGGCATCACGCAACGTCTCCTCCTTCGTCTGGGCTCCGCCATCAACGGTGGCTCCCGCCTAGACCAAGGGGGGCTGCGGCGAAGGATCCACCACCACCTCAGTCGCTACCGGCCTGCTTGCCCCCACGACCGGGTTAGACGCCCCTACCATCGGAGTTGAGGATGCCTCGACAGCGCCAGCCCCGGGAAGCGCCGGCTCGAGGACGGGGTCCGACCCGAACCGCGGAGCTGACCGCAACAGCTCTATCCCTATCTCCACGGGCTCCTCCTCCGCCACCTCCAAGATCTCCACCGTAGCCCTTCCCCCGGCGGAGGGCACGGCGTCGGACAGGGGCGGAATGGGGGCAGCCGGCTCCTTTGGCCCCTCTGCGACAGAGGGTCCCTGCGGGATGACGGTGGACCGACCCAAGGTGGAGGAATCCGTGCTCGGTGCATCGCCGCCTCGCCGGCCCGTTCCTAGCCTTGCCACCTTAGGATTTTCCAGGGTGCGGTGAGGGGGCGACAGACTGGCTTCCCCTATGAAAAAACAAAGGTTTCAATAACCTCGACAAAAGAAAGAGTTCTTCACTCCGGACGAGGGACTCTGCTTACCTCTATGACGTGGGACGACAGTGTTTTGCCGCCGGTGCGGTGGAACTTGACCCCACCGTATCAAGGCAGGGCCTCTTCTCGACCGTTGTCTCGGCTGCCCCAGGCTGAGAGGAGGGCACTGCACCCCCAGGCTCGGAGGCTCGGCCCTCCCTGACACCTCCACGGGGCGCGCCGACCCTGCGGATCTCGGGGGCTCGACTCTTCCTGATGCCTCCTCAGGGCGCGCCGACCCCAAGGACCCCGGGGCCCGCTCCCTGCGGTCCTTCCCGCCACGGCCCCTCTGTGCCCTGGATCCCTCGGTTCCCGGATCTAGGACAGGGGCCACGGTGTGAGCTCCACCACTAGCTCATCATCTTCCTCAGCGAAGGCATCAAGCCAGTCATGCGACCCCCCTCGTCGTCATCCTCATTGTCGTTGGACTCCTCTTCGTCCTCCCTCGCGACGCGCAGTCTCCTCCGGCGCTTCTCTCACTCCTCCGGAGCAAAGGGGCCAGCGATGTGGGGGCGGTCGGGGAGTAGCACGAGGCCCTTTTCCTGGTGGAGGTCGCCGGGTGGCACGTCGTCATCGGGGCGGCGGAGGCCGGGCAGTGGGCGGCGTGTTCGGGGCAGCACGACATCGGGTGTCGGCTCCAAGCTAGAGTGGAGAAGGCGAGGGGAAGGGTAAGGACGGGGAGCGGCAGTGGCTGAGGCGACGGAGCGCTCGAGGTCGGGGCTGAAGATGCCGAGGAGGAGGAAAGGGCGATGAAGCAGAGGCCATCGATTCGATGACGGCAGACCGGAGGGGCCTGCCCTGAACCGGGCAACCGGCCCAGGCCATTTTCTTTTCCCCGTCGTAGATCTCTGCGTTATAATAAAGAGCGGCCGAACAGTAGCAGATGGCATGGCTGAGCTCCAAATAACTTGTGGTTGAGGGATATCTTATTCATGGTAGGGTATCTCAGAGGTTAAAGAAAACCTACAGTTTGGTGCACGGGCTCAAACACATCTATAATATACAAGTAATACAAAAATCAGATTGTAATAGAACTATAGGCATATCTCTGGAATCCTGAATACAAACTTGATATATTTGATCTGTTGAAAATGGCATCAAGGAGAACAACTTGATACAAAGTACATAATGCAAGTGATGCAGAAGAAGAAATGCAAGAAAGCAAACAACCCTGTCCTGTGGAAAAGAAGAAACCTATAGGAAGAAGAATAGTAGTTTGGTTGGTTGTATTGTACCTTTAACAGCATGATCCCAGGAAGCAGCACGTCTCTCTCCCGTATCCACGTCTGAACCCCCGGCGTGCACCCTGCCCTGCCGCTGTCAATCCATTTTTGCTGTCAGAAGTAGGCAGCAGCGCCAACAGTGATTTGCCGATGAAAGGCCTGAAAAAGCCAAATCACAACGGCCCCTTTGAATGGACAATAGATATAGCATAAACAAAATATTCGCAATGATTCAAAATTGAGACTTTTACTTGTATGTCATTATGGAAGTTTGTAATTGTCTATGAGCTATTAAAAAGTTCGAGCAGTTATAGATGCCACTGCTCCAAACTTTTTTTTTGTCCTTCATATCATTCCATCTCCATTCCGTTGGCTTTTCACAGTTTTGCAGCCCTAACATACGGGTCTGGCAAGTTGAAATGTCCAAAATGCCCCAGTGAAAGGCAACAAGACCTAGGAGGCACTTTGTTGACCGATTGACCGGCATCCTCCGTGGCTTTTCTCTCTCCAAGTCCGCTTGGGGTGCTCGCCTGCCGCGCGCGGCGCCCCTTCTGCCTGCAGCGCGTGCGTGCCCCTCAGCCTGCGTGGCCGCACCCCTCCGCCCGCCTCGCTTCCCTCACCTCACTACCGGCCACCGCATGAGCAGATTAGACATGGCCATGAGCAGTGAGCTGTGCGCATGGTCGACCGAGGGGTGGGGTGGTGGCTCCGATCGACCAGCCGGGGTGTGACGGAGGCGTCGTGGTGACGCGGTGGGCCCGCACGTGCGGCCAGCTCTGCAAGGACGGCGCTGAGTGGCTTGCAAGGACGGGCCGTAGCGACACTATGGCAAGCAGACGGCGGCGGCGCGAGCAAGGCTGGGGCGGCAGCGGCGCGTAGGCGAGCGAGGCAGGGTGCGACGCTGGGCTGCAGGCCTGCAGCGCGCAGCGCGCGTAGGCCCTGCTTGCCGTCAAGAGCTGTGCCAGCGTGTGCCTTGAGTTGTGGTAGTACGAGACTACACCGGCTGCGGCGTTCTCCGAGGTGCTCGCCGGAGTTGTTGCGCCCGGCGGCCACCTTGTTGTGAGCGAAGACGACGACGGTGGGACAGACACGTGGCCGCCCTACTCGTTGACAACGACGGCCAGTGAATCACGGTAACTAGCAGGTAGCAAGGTATTGAGCCGTCGTTGATTGACCGTGAACTCTTAGCCTAGCTGCCTGCTCTTCGCTGCCGCCACTAACAGCCTCTCCTCCGCCATCGTTGGCTCGTTGCCACGCCTGCCGCTGGCCCGCTGCCTCGACGCCCATCACCAGCATGTGCCGCGGCGACGGCGCTGTACGCCTGTACAGAATGTTCTATTATTACACTATTCTTCTTCTTCCTCACGTGTCTTCCTTGTCCCTGTAGGGCGGTCCTCATCGGCGAGCCGGACGGCCTCCTAGATGAGCACGTTGGACTACGGGCCCAAGGACGGAGGCGGCGAGCCTTGGCGGACGGCGTCCGCGACGGACACGAAGGCGGCAAGGTCGGCGATGAGATGCGGGTTGGGGAGCGCGGTGAGGTACTCGGCGTTGGCGCGGAGGCGTCCGGGATCAGGACGAGGAGCTCCAGGAGTCACGCGGAGAAGCGGACCCACGACGGTGAAGGAAGAACGGCCGAACTCGGACCCATTTGCATGCCTACTTCTAGCTAACAGATAGCTAATCACTTATTTGCCAGCTAATATTAGACTATCCGCAGTCGGTAGTCTAAAATGATACTCTAGAGTACAAATATAGAGTAAAAACTGTTGCACTGGGTACTCTAAAACGATACTATATCCTTTCTCTCACTCTATATTTAGAGTAGTACAGTGCTTACTCTATACTCTATAGTGACAGACCCCACTAGCTAAACAAAGAGAAAAAAATGTTATAACTTACAAACAAAAATCCAAATTAAATTTCGATTGCACCATTAAATTCGTCTCAATAAATCCTTTAAAACTAGATCACACATGGATATATTTAGATAAAGTGACAAGTGGGTCCCACAATGGATAAAATGGATAGAGGATGGATGAGTGCGGAAGAATTGAGTATAGAGGAGAGAATCTTGCTGAGTAGGACGTATAGAGGATGAATATAGAGGTCCATGAGTGCGGGTAGTCTTAGCTATATGCCATTAGCGCTAACTACTGTCAGCTGACCATAAATTCTTTGCAATCGTGATGTTTTGCTTTCATGATACGTGTTAAAAATCAGTTAGTAAATTAGTTTGGCAGCCCTGACTTGCGCTGTCCACGGATGTACTTTCTAAAAAATATGAGTTTGGAAAAATAATGGCAAATGAGTTTGAGATGTCTATGATTGGAGAGCTTAGTTACTTTCTTGGACTTCAAATCAAGCAAATGAAGAATGGCACTTTTGTAAGTCAAGGGAAGTACATCAAGGACATGATCAAGAAGTTTGGATTGCAAGATGCTAAGCCAATGAGTACACCAATGGGCACTAATGATCAATTGGGTGTTGATGCTAGTGACAACATGGTAGATCAAAAGCAATATCGGTCTATGATTGGAAGTTTGCTCTATGTCACCGCTTCTAGGCCGGATGTGATGTTTAGTGTGTGCAAATGTGCAAGATATCAAGCTTCACCTAGAGAGAGTCACTTGAAAGCAACCAAGAGAATATTGAGATATCTTAAGGGCACTCATGATGTTGGATTATGGTATCCCAAGGGGTCTAATTTTGAGTTGATTGGATATTCGGACTCCGACTATGGTGGATGCAAGATTGATAGAATGAGCACAAGTGGCACTTGTCAATTGCTTGGAAGGTCTCTTGTTTCATGGTCATCAAAGAAATAAAATAGTGTTGCACTATCTACCGCCGAGGCCGAATATATTAGTGCCGGTAGTTGTTGTGCACAATTGCTTTGGATGAAGGCCACTTTGAATGACTTTGGAATCAAGTTCAAGAATGTACCATTGTTTTGTGATAATGAGAGTGCTATCAAGATGACATAAAATCCGGTAAAACATTCTAGAACAAAGCACATTGACATAAGACATCACTTCATAAGAGACCATCAACAAAAGGGTGATATTAGCATTGAAAGCATTGGCACCGAAGATCAACTAGCTGATATCTTTACAAAGCCACTTGATGAGAAGAGATTTTACAAGTTGAAGAATGAATTAAACATACTTGACTTCTCCAACTTGAAATGAGTGCACCCCCACATTCTTATATGACATGCCTCTCCTCGACATAGCAAGGTAAAGTTGTTTGGCATATCATCCATACTTTGCTAAGGACATGTTTAGAACATATAGACATATTTGTATGACAAATAGGCTCATTCATGAAAATCAAATGAGTTTAATGTATATATGGTACCACTATTGCTTCTATGTTTTGATTGATCTAGTGGTAGCATATGACATGTTTGTGGGCTTGCAAACCTAGTGTTGAATCTAGAAAATGAGCTCATGATGTGTAATTCAACATGGTCAAGATAACCCTTATACTTCATGAGGTGTGAAGAAGCTTGTCCTTGGATCAAACCGAATTACATATTCTAGGCAAGTGATCTAGATTGAACCATAATTTGAACTCTCTCATATTAATTGACTTAACTCTCACTAAAATTGACACCTTTTTTGTGATTATTGACAAAGGGGGAGAGAAAAGTCACAAAGATAGAAAAGTCACAAAGATAAAAAGTTAAGTTGCAAAAGTTAAGTTACAAAGGGGGAGAGAATGACATTGGAAAGGGATCAATTAAAATTGAGAACACAAGTAGGGGGAGCAAGCTCATGAATTTTTTGTTGCATTTGTATGTGCATTAACATGATGGATTGTTGCATTGCAAAGCTTAAATTCATATTCATGTTTGTATGGTGATTTCTAGAATTAAAGCTTGAATGATGTTTTGTTAAGAGTAGCTTTACAAGTAGTATCTAGACACCTTTGCTTATAATGTTGATCTCACGGGGTACTTTAGTGTTTGTGATCTTTACAAGTGATGAATTACAAGTGGTGTCTAGCTACATCGATGCTAAGGATGGTATATAAAGGCAACTCCGATTGGTATCACGCTTCAAAGGTCCATTTTATATACCTTAGCATCAATTTGATAGTAGTAACTCTCCCAAAATTCAAATCCATACATATGTGCACAATTGAACCAAACTAATGATAGCACATATGTAGGGGGAGCTAATACTATCGAAATTAAAAATTGATTTCATTTCATATCTTTGTGATGGTTGTCATCAATTACCAAAAAGGGGGAGATTAAAAGTCCAAGTTTGGTTTTGGTAATTAATGACACCAAGTTGCTAATGCCATATGTTAAGTGTTTTGAGTTAGGCATAAGCAACACATGTGATGAAGGTGTACGTGGCAAGGAGTGGTGGCCACAAGATTACAAAGAAATAGTGCATGGACATGAAATGACGATCATGGTGAAGATGCACATAATATGATGGACATGATGATCAAGTGGAAGAGAATGATCTAAGAGCACAAGGCAAAGGTATAACTATAGGGTTTTCCTTTTGCCGATCTAAGTTGAGTAGAGAAGTGATTGACCGGGTTTAGGATACATAGCCGACTATCAAGAGGGGAAATCACGGTTAGCTCGGGAATCAAGTGCCACTAGATCAATGTCTTGAGCATATGCATTAGGATCTAGTAGAGAGCTAACATAACGCCTTGAAAAAATTGTTTGTGAAATGCTAACACACATGCACAAGGTGGTGTACACTTGGTGGTGTTAGCACATTTACGAAGGCGGTGGTGTTTGAACGGTAGTATGGGGTTTGGGGTTCGCTCTCCCTCCCGCCGAGCGTGCGAGCGCGGGATTCAAACGTTTTTGAGGAAATGAAATGCCTATTTTCCACTGCGCCGGAAGTCGGAAAAGTAACGGAGGCGAACGGCGGTCACTGTGGTGACCGGACGCTGCACCGGACGCGGTCTCGGTTTGACCGGACGCGTCCGGTCAGTTCAACGCGGCCCGGGCACTGGGGTTTGTGACCGGACGCTGGTCTGGCCTGACCAGCACGTCCGGTCAGTTCACCTGTGTGTAGAAGTAGAGCGCGCGACCGGCGCGTCCAGTCCCTCATGGAACCGGAGCGTCCGGTCAGGCGTCCAGAGGAGCGGAGTGCTGATCGGACGCGCGGGGCGTCCGGTCACGTGTGATCAGACGCGTCCGGTCTCGACGGGAGCTTACTGGAACGCGACCGGACGTTGGCACTGTCGCGTCCGGTCAAACGGTCGAGTGCGTCCGGTCACGGCAACGGCTAGTTCTGACGCGCACTAGTCACGCTTGTCCTGTAGTGACCGGACGCGTCCGGTCACCCTGACCGGAGCGTCCGGTCAACACGTTTTGAACTGCGTCGTCCGGTAACGGCTAGCTGCGTACCCCTTCGTTATAAATAGAGGATGTCCGGGGTTTGAGGGTAACTCTTGCACATTTTGAGACCTAGAGACATCCTTTGAGCTAGAGAACAACCCCTCCACTCATCTCTTTGCATAGTTGCACATCTTGAGTGAGATTCAAGTGCATTGCTTGAGAGTTGCATTCTAGAGGCACTTGATTTTCGAGTTGCTGCGGATTTCTTGTTACTCTTCCGTGTTTCCCGACACGGTAGACGGCTTGGAGCAGCGGAGGTGATTGAGCTCGCAATTGAAGATTGTTGGAGCCCTCACCAAGTGTTGTAAGGGGATCTTGATCCTTCCCCGCGGGAGTTCGCAAATTGGATATTCTAGTGGAGCTCGTGGCTTGGAGGATCCCCATCTTGTGTGCAGTTGTGCGGCGCCCGCCGAGGGCTCGTCTCTTGATAGTCGATTAGCTCGTGAACCGACAAGTGGGTGCATCGCCACAACGAGGAGTAGCTTGCCGGGAAGCAAGTGAACCTCGGTAAAAAATCTTGTGTCATCTCTTTGCCGAGGATTTCTCTTATGATTGATCATTGTGATTGATTCTTCGATTATATTACTTCTCTACATCGTTGGTATAAGAATCAAGTCACTTACTCTTTACTTTCTAGTTTTATTTTCTTGTACTAGTTTTATTGTAGTTTGCTTAGCGTAGCTTTTATCATATAGGAGTAAGTAGCTTAGTGACTTAGTCTTGTTGGTGTGTTTTAGAGATCATAGCCTTGCTTCACTAGAATTGTATAGGTGGCTTGCATAGTATAGTTGAGCTAGTGCTAGAATTAGCTTAGCCATCTTTTATTCTAACGTGTTTGTTTAGTGAAGCTTGTAGAATTTTAAATAGGCTATTCACCCCCCTCTAGCCATTTGGACCTTACAAGTGGTATCGGAGCCGAGGCACCGTTTATTTGAGGCTTAACATCCTACGGTGAAGAAGAAATGGCTCAATTAAGTTTGCACATCAACAACACCAAGAAGGCACCTCACTTTGATGGCACAAATTATGCATATTGGAAGGTTAAGATGACCGCACACCTCAAGTCAATCAATAGAGAAGTGTGGAAGGTCACCGAAACAAAATTTGAGGTTGCTAATCCGGAAGCACCTACACCGGTGGAAGAGAAGAAGCTCCAATGCAATGACATTGCAATTAGTGCTCTTCATGAGGCATTAGATGACAAGACATTTGAGCAAGTGAAGAACATAGAAGTTGCACATGATGCTTGAGCCAAACTAGAAGAAACATTTGAGGGCACCTAAGGCACAAAGACCGCTAAAGCATATATCTTGCAAGAAAAATTTTTAAGCTTCAAGATGCAAGATGATGAGAGTGTACCGGAGATGTTTCATAGATTGCAAGTCATTGTCAATGAGCTCAAGGCACTTGGTGAGGAAGTCAAGGACAACCAATTCTCTATGAAGTTCTTGAGAAGCTTGCCCAAGAGGTTTGATACATTGATCACCGTGTTAGTGAGGACTACATTGAAGGATTCAACTCCTCAACAAATTTTTCAAGAAGTGATGACCGATGATTCATATAGAGAAGATGATGAGAAGGATGAGTTGGTCAAGAAGAAGAAGAAGGAAAATGAGAAGAAGGATGATGAGAAGAAGAAAAGTGTGGCATTCAAAGCCACCACATCCAAGGGCAAATCCAAGATTGAATCATCAAGTGATGAAGACTCAAGCTCTTGTGATAGTGATGACATTGATGAGAAGATGGCTCTCTTTATCAAGCAATTTGGCAAATTCATGAAGAAGAAAGGCTTTCGTGCAAGAAGGAGGAAGAACTCATCCAAGAAGAATGAGCATACCATGAGATGCTTTAGATGCCATAGCAAGGACCATCTCATTGCAAAGTGTCCTTATGATAGTGATGATGAAGATGCTATCAAGAAGGAGAGGAAGAAGCAAAAGAAGAAGCAAGAAAAGAAGGAGAGCTCTCACAAAAAGAAGAATGATTCTCATGTTGCTACATGGGATAGTGATGATTCCTCAAGTGATGATAAGGATGACAACAAGAGCAAGAAGAAGGCACACGCTAGCATTGCCATCCAAGAGAAGGTCTCCCTCTTCGACACTCCATCGTGCTTCATGGCTAAGGCCGCTAAGGTCAATTACAAAGCCGGAGGAAGGCATTGGGTGCTTGATAGTGGATGCACTCAACACATGACCAGGGATTCTTGTATGTTCAAATCAATTGATACAAGTCAAAATGGTGGTTTTGATGCTATCACTTTCGGCAACAACAAGAAAGACAAGGTCAAGGGGCTTGGTAAAATTGCTATCTCAAATGACATGAGCATATCTAATGTGTTGCTAGTTGAGAGCTTGGATTTCAATCTTTTGTCGGTGGCACAACTTTGTGATCTTGGCTTCAAGTGCATATTTGGTAGTGATGATGTTGAAGTCATTAGTGTTGATGGATCAAATTTGATATTCAAAGGATTTAGACATGGTAGCTTGTACTTGGTTGACTTCAATGATAGTGAGACACAATTGACATCATGCTTGCTTAGCAAATCTAGTTTGGGGTTCGCTCTCCCTCCCGCCGAGCGTGCGAGCGCGGGATTCAAGCGTTTTTGAGGAAATGAAATGCCTATTTTCCACTGCGCCGGAAGTCGGAAAAGTAACGGAGGCGAACGGCGGTCACTGTGGTGACCGGACGCTGCACCGGACGCGGTCTCGGTTTGACCGGACGCGTCCGGTCAGTTCAACGCGGCCCGGGCACTAGGGTTTGTGACCGGACGCTGGTCTGGCCTGACCAGCGCGTCCGGTCAGTTCACCTGTGCGTAGAAGTAGAGCGCGCGACCGGCGCGTCCAGTCCCTCATGGAACCGAAGCGTCCGATCAGGCGTCCAGAGGAGCGGAGTGCTGATCGGACGCGCGGGGCGTCCGGTCACGTGTGATCGGACGCGTCCGGTCTCGACGGGAGCTTACTGGAACGCGACCGGACGCTGGCACTGTCGCGTCCGGTCAAACGGTCGAGTGCGTCCGGTCACGGCAACGGCTAGTTCTGACGCGCACTAGTCACGCTTGTCCTGTAGTGACCGGACGCGTCCGGTCACCCTGACCGGAGCGTCCGGTCAACACGTTTTGAACTGCGTCGTCCGGTAACGGCTAGCTGCGTACCCCTTCGTTATAAATAGAGGATGTCCGGGGTTTGAGGGTAACTCTTGTACATTTTGAGACCTAGAGACATCCTTTGAGCTAGAGAACAACCCCTCCACTCATCTCTTTGCATAGTTGCACATCTTGAGTGAGCTTGAGTGAGATTCAAGTGCATTGCTTGAGAGTTGCATTCTAGAGGCACTTGATTTTCGAGTTGCTGCGGATTTCTTGTTACTCTTCCGTGTTTCCCGACACGGTAGACGGCTTGGAGCAGCGGAGGTGATTGAGCTCGCAATTGAAGATTGTTGGAGCCCTCACCAAGTGTTGTAAGGGGTTCTTGATCCTTCCCTGCGGGAGTTCGCAAATTGGATACTCTAGTGGAGCTCGTGGCTTGGAGGATCTCCATCTTGTGTGCGGTTGTGCGGCGCCCGCCGAGGGCTCGTCTCTTGATAGTCGATTAGCTCGTGAACCGAGTGCATCGCCACAACGAGGAGTAGCTTGCCGGAAAGCAAGTGAACCTCGGTAAAAAATCTTGTGTCATCTCTTAGTTATCTCTTTGCCGAGGATTTCTCTTGTGATTGATCATTGTGATTGATTCTTCGATTATATTACTTCTCTACATCGTTGGTATAAGAATCAAGTCACTTACTCTTTACTTTCTAGTTTTATTTTCTTGTACTAGTTTTATTGTAGTTTGCTTAGCGTAGCTTTTATCATATAGGAGTAAGTAGCTTAGTGACTTAGCCTTGTTGGTGTGTATTAAAGATCATAGCCTTGCTTCACTAGAATTGTATAGGTGGCTTGCATAGTGTAGTTGAGCTAGTGCTAGAATTAGCTTAGCCATCTTTTATTCTAACGTGTTTGTTTAGTGAAGCTTGTAGAATTTTAAATAGGCTATTCACCCCCTCTAGCAATTTGCACCTTACATCCTGTCTCGTGTGTGTGTCGAGTCGGTACGGCAAAATTCAAGAGAGAAATTGATACTTGCAGGTAATTCGAGACCTTCTGCTCAAAAAAAAGGTAATTCGAGACCTGCTGAATGAGCACTAAGCCACCACTGACAGAGACAAACGGTTATGTTTATTCTGTTACTAATCGAGCACACTAGTCTACTCATCGTTAGGTCACATATACACAGGCACACAGCCGCCTACACCGTGTAAATTCCCACGACTACTTGACCTGCAACACGATTTATTTTTGGTACACGTGTAGTATACGGCCATACGGGGCACGGCAGCAGATGGGAAAGGCTGATCGATCGATGTAGCCGAATGCGATTACGACTCTCGCACGTAGCTCGCGATGCGCACGACGTTGCCGTCCATGTCCCGGACGAACCCGGACTTCTGCCCCCAGGGCTTGTCCTCCGGCGCGCTCAGGGGCACCGCCCCGTTTTCGACGGCGCGCTTGTACGCCGCGTCGACGTCCGCGTAGGCGAAGCAGACCTCCAGGGAGCCCCGCTCGGCGGCCGACGAGTCCGGCAGCTGCACCTCCCCCGAGCGCGCGTCCGTCTCCCGCTGGTGCAGCGGCGTGAACGCGATGGTCGTCGCCCCGCTCTCCAGCTCCGCCCACCTGCAGAAATTAACACAAGGCAAAGCGCGCGCATGCGGCGGCAGATCATTACACGAACGTCCGTGCATGCGCGTGCACCAGGGGATCAGGCTCAGGCACGCGTGTGTTTTACTTGCGGGACTGGTCGAGGCGGCGGACGGTGTAGCCGAAGGCGGCGTCGTAGAAGGTTGCGGCCTTCTCCACGTCCCTCACGTACAGGATGATGTAGGCCAACTTGGGCTTCAGGCCACCGGAGGCCATGGCTCGTTGCTTCTTCCTATAGTGCCCCTTTGCTACTTGAAAATTTGTGGGTGTACTGCGCACGTGCAGCTTATCAGCTTGGTGCCCTCCGGAGTCCGGACGACTTCGACCTTGCCCCGTCCTTTTATGCACGCGGCCGGCCGGTTCCGATCTACGGCGTGCAGTGGGAGGTGGCACGCATGCAAGCGGCGAGATGCCCGCTAGCTTCCACGTTGTCACCGTCACCGCCAGTCGGTGCCTCGGTGGCACAGCACAACATTAATGGAAGTTCGACGGACCCAGGTCACACAGGAATACGATGGCCTTGTCCAGTTTAAGACCCATTCGAGGGTTCTGGTCAAACCAGTTACCGTATTGGGCTTGGGCCAAAGAGA
Organism: Saccharum hybrid cultivar R570; assembly: GCA_038087645.1. NCBI lineage: Eukaryota > Viridiplantae > Streptophyta > Magnoliopsida > Poales > Poaceae > Saccharum > Saccharum hybrid cultivar. The sequence continues at coordinate 8,828,576 of JAQSUU010000056.1, read as the reverse complement.
CGAAAGGGCCTTGCAACTGTGCTGACCTGGGTCCTCCATTCTTCCCAACAAACATGGCCTGCTCCTCCGCAGGAAGCGCTATCAGTGGCGGATCTAGGATTTTAGATCAGAGTATGCTATAAAAAATTTAATATACAAATCAGTAAAATCATTTGACAATTTCGGTAACAATTATAAAATTTGCAATGTAATTCGGCATATAAATAACACGATAAGTTTTAAATTTGAAGATTAAGTTGAAAAACATCCACAAATTACAATATGAATAGTTCAAGCATCTTACTGATATGTAATTCGGCATATAAATAACACGATAAGTTTTAAATTTGAAGATTAAGTTGAAAAACATCCACAAATTACAATATGAATAGTTCAAGCATCTTACTGATAGTTCCAAATATATACAAACTGACGCTTATGTATTGATTATATCATGTTCATCCAACCAATTATTAAAAAACGATGCAATATCACCATCTCTCTTTTTTGAGAATTATACAGTACGACGCAGATACTCACAACGCACGTACACTCATCCCAACAATTATTAACAACACAATACCAAACAATTAAACAAATTGCAAGTGCACGGATTGAATCCACAATCCTCATATGTGATGACACAAACACCCACATGATACTAAATTGTTGATCAATCTTGCTAATCTGTGGACGATGAACACCAGGTAAGGATTTTTGAGAAAGAATCAAATATTATTGATGCGGGTGCAGTATGCAAACGACAAATCTATGCATAGTATCTGACCTGGACCCCATGGCCACATGCATCCGCCTCCAGGCTCAGCGGTGCGCCGCAGCCACAACCGCTAATCGACCTGCTACGCTTGGCCTTGGGGGCCGAGGCTGAGGCTTGGCGTATGGATTTTGCCCCTTGCTTTGTTCCATCTATAGAGGCGAGGGTGACCATGTGTGAGGCAGGTAGGTGAATTTCACTCATGCGAGTGGCGGCGCCGTAGCGGTTCCATGCCTGCGTACACTTCCTATTACGACACACGACAGGATCACAGGGTATGCCATGGCATATACGGCATACCCTGTAGATCCGCCACTGAGCGCCATCTGCGTCACCCCAAAATTTCTTGACCGTCGGATCTGCGATCATGTGCGCATGGATGCTTAGAGCAGATTCGACCGCAACCAACTTCTGCTGCTCTTATTATCTTCCATGGCCTTTCCCTCTGCTTCTGACGATGCCGACCGGCTTCTGCTCCGGAACCGGCCCACCAAATATATACGCAAGCTTCAGATTCTCATTCCAGATTCTTCTCCTCATCCCTTCGGTCTCTTCCTCTCCCGACACGGAGAGGACGCGGGTGGCTTCGCCCTCCTCCTCCTCCTCCCCTGTGCGTCGCTGTGCTCAAGAACGGCCACCGTCGAGGCACGGCGGCTGCGGCCACAGCCGGCCTCCTCGTCCTCCTCTCCCCCTCGCGTCGCAGTGTGCCCTCACGACGCGAGGCGTTGGCGGGGCACGACGCCCTCAGGCTGCGGTGTGGCACCGCCGTGGGCCCTGACCGTGCTCGTCTGAAAGGTCTCGATGGCTAGAGGGGGTGAATGGCCTAATAAAACTTTCTACAAAGATCACTCAAACAATTTAATTAGTAATACAAATGGCGAGATGCGAGTTTTTCCTAGCCTAATGAGGTGATGCAAGCCACCTATCCAATTGACAATTCTAGTTTGGCTCACACAACCGCCATAAGACAAACCGTAAGCTAGAAAAACTACAAAGCTACTACAACTAGAACTACACAAGCTAGCAACAAAAAGGAACAACAACAACAAACTAAACAAGAAGATACCAAAGTAAGTGCAAGAGGGGATTTGGAATGTTATACCGAGTGACGATGATTGAGCCAACCAAAGTGAATACCAAGATAGTCAATGAAGTAACCAATCACCAAGATAAAATCCAATTGATCAAACACAATTGAGACACAAGATTTATCCCGAGGTTCACGTGCTTGCCGGCACGCTAGTCCCCGTTGTGTCCCCTTACACCACGTGGTTCGGTGGCTAATCGGTCTAACACACCGAGCCTCTTAAAAGGCACCACAAGAACCTACCAATGGCTAAGAGTTGCAATGACACGAGCAATCCACTAGAGTTGAAATTCGGCGCTCCGCCGGGGAACCACAAGAACCCCTCACAAACCAATCACCGGAGCCGGCCACGAACAATCACCAACACGTGTCGAACCTCCACCGCTGCTCCAAGCCGTCTAGGTGGCGGCAACCACCAAGAGTAACAAGAAATCCCACAGCAAAACAATCCCTCAAGTGCCTCTAGATACAAAGCAATGAACAATGCACTTGAATCACTCGATCTCACTCAAGAATCACAATCGAATGCAAGGAGATGAGTGGGGAGAAGTGTGAGGGCGTTGGCTCAGCTCAAGATGCTCACAAGTATGTCAAAGTGCCAAGAGTATAGCCCTAGAGCCGGCCAACACATATATATAGACGTACCCCTTCGAATAGAGCCGTTATTCCAAAACACGGGGTCACTAGACGCGTCTGTCACGCTTGCAACAGACGCGGCACACCGTGTCCGTCGCTCAGATGCACCATGTGTCCTGCTGAGTCAAATTTCCAACGGTCGATTTCCAACCAACAGACGCATCTGTCACTTGAAGGTTCGCGCGTCCGACGCTCGACAGACGCGGTCCAGTAAGGTCCAAACGTCGGTTTTTCGCCACCTGACGCGTCCATCATGAAAGCAATAGACGCGCACCACGTCTGTCATCGCTTCATGCCCGTGCGTCTGTTGCCCCAACAGACGCTATTCAGAGAGCTCCGAAAACGTCTTCGGCCAATAGACGCGTCCGTCGCGAGGCCATCAGACGTGTTCAGCGTCTGACGCAGCTGAGTCCTCCGAGGGTGCTGACGTCGAAGCCAACGGACGCTAACACCCGGTGTCTGTCGCTTCAACACCACTGCGTCCGACGCCTCCTTCTCAGCAGCGCGCGAACGAGGGTAAGCCACCAGACGCTGACGTCAGCGTCCGACGCTCCTGAGACCAGCGTCCGTCGCACGATCAAGAGCTAATCTTCAAGTTTTGTTTTTTATTCTTATTTGCCCTATTCTCATATGAGTTAGTCCAAGTATATGAAACATCTTAGCACATATTTTAGCTCATTTTCAAGTTAAAAACGTAGGGTGAAGATGGTGCACTCTATCCAAATGCATATGCTCAATGAAATGTCACCTAGAGGCACATGTAGGACTAGAATTGATACGACATTTTCCCTCTTCATAGTACGGCTACGTATCCTAAGCTATCCACACCCTCTATGGTGTCTTGAATGCAAAATGAAAATCCCTATCCTGTACCTTTGCCTTGAGCTCCATGATTTGGCTTCGCACCTTCATCCAACTCCATCATGGCAAGCACTTGATCACATCACCATTGCTTGATCCTTGCTTCACCATGTCATTGCACCAACCACATCATAGCTACACATATGTCTTTGCTATGTGGTTAGTACTAGATATTGTCACTAATTCCCAACACCAAACATAGGACTTTCACCGTCCCTAGCCACGGCACCGCGCGAGCGCCTCGGCGGTGGCCGCGGCCGACCTCATCGTCCTCCTCTCCCCCTCGCGTCGCAGCTTGCCCTCACAGCGCGAGGCACTGGTAGGGCACGACGCCCTGAGGCTACGGTCTGGCACCGCCCGTGGTCCCCGATCGTGCCCGTCCCCAGCCACGGCACCACGCGAGCGAGCGCAGCCGGTGGCCGCCGGCGTGGCTACCCTCTGTCGTTGCTTTCTTCCTCTGCTCCATGTGTGCTCATGTGCTACAGGAAACCCTAGCTGCCTGTGCTGCACGTCACAAACGCCCAGCGCCGACCCTGCCCCAACGGCGGTGCACTGCTCCCACCTCTCCTCTCTCTTGCCCTCACTCTCTATCTTGATGAAGCTCGTATCTCAGTAATATATGATTCCATTTATTCAACCTGATTTATGTGACTGTTTTTAATGTGTGGACAGGTTGTGCTAAGTCTCCTTCCTTTGGAAAGCAACCAAGGTCTGAAGGTATATATATCTTTAGCCTTGCTAGAATGTGTCCACTTATTGCTGAATGTTAATTATCTATTGCATTTTATTTGGGGATTTTTATACTCTTGCCATGTGATGAAAACTATTAAATATTTGTTCTGCTTATCGCTTGTTTCTAGAATTTTATGCCATGTGACGAAAGTGTGCTTCTCTAGCTTCATGTAAGTATCTATAATCAAAAAAGGTCACCCTCTATGTCTGCAACCACATTATAACTGTTATCTTATACCTTTCTCCTTCCATATCAAGTTCATGCTGCTGGCATTTCTATTCTAAAATATTTCTCGATTGCTGTGCATTTAACCCTCCCAATTTTACCAACCTTTCATATGTCAACCTATGATTATGTTGCAAGGTTAAATTTGTTTCTTTCACATTTGTTTTGATATATGATATTATGAAATTGATTTATTTTTAAATTTAAGGCCGTGCCGGCTGTCTATTCAAACTTGGGTTCGTATCTATTCATATGTGATCACTTTCCTTCTCAGCCTCATGCCTCTTTTCCCAGTGAGTTTGATACCTGATTCGGTTTAAATTTTAGTTTGTCCTGAGTACAGAGGTACATATTTTAACTTCAATTTCATAGTCCTCTAACGAAGAAAAGGCGACCAGAGCAAGATATATTTTTCTTGGCCGCTACCTTCTTAGCAAGTCAAAATAGTGATTAGTACCTCCCTGTGGATGTTAGGTCCTTACCTCTGAGTTTTCAAAGAAGATAGGTGCTTGTATGTTAGACCAATATAAATGGATGTATTGCCATGTAATGTTCAGAGGATACATTTTCAAACAACACTGAATTGTTTTCTTGTTGCAAGGTCGCTTTTTTTAGAAAAGTGTTGGTTCAAAAGATGGACAGAGCAAGATATATGAAGATGAATGTAACTTCCTTTTTACTGATGGGTATAGGTACTTCATTGTGTACAGACCACTTTTCCAATTGTTATTTAACCTCATTTAGGATGACCATGTGGCACGCAGGAAAGAAGAAGAACCCATACGCCTCAACGCATTTCAGCTGCTTTCAAGGTCAGGAGGCCTAGGTCCTAGAAACTTATTGTGCTTAGACCAGGTACAATCTTCATATTGCAATGTGTGATAAGCCTAAGTTGCCATGATTTTCTAAGGGCATAGCCTCACGTCTGTTATATGCACTTGAATTTCCTTACACATGTCAATGTCGAGAATTGTACTGAATGCTACAACCTATTAGTCCTTTTTTTATGCAGAAGCTCTTAGTTCTATATGCTTCTAAAATCCTCATATTTTTGGGTCAGTTTAGGTTTCCTATATGTCTAATTGTCATGCTTCCCTAACTTTACCGTTGTTTTCTAAGGACATAGCCTCACAACTGTTATATGGCTTGAATTTCCTTTGTTACAGTTCTGACTGTCAGGAATTATAATGAATGGTATAGGATCTTCGTCGCATATGCCTGTCTGATTATAAATTCTTTCTACGTTTCCTTTTTTATCTAATCACCATGATTCTCTAACTTACTTTTAACTTATATTTGTAATCGTTGTCTCTTCAGGAATTCAAAAGAGAAATAAGGTTCACAACAAAATTTCCAGCCGTAAGAAATTGTCGACAAGATTGAAGAAGTTGCAAAACCTCTATGATTTGGTGTGCACCAAAAAAAATCACAAGGTACCCCGCTGCAACTATGTAGCAGCTGATTGTTTTGTTATTTTCTTGAAATCTTCAAAAAGATTTTTCTGCGCTATTCTCAGGTTCTCTTTTATTGTATCACCAGAACAGGGTAGGCAAAGTAAAAGCAGAGAGCAAGAGAATTCTCAATGTTGCTGCCGAGTAATAAAACAGCCTGCACTGCTATGTTTTACCCACACCGCTTGAGCCTTTCTTCACCTCATAGCAGATGTTGACTGCTAGCCTGCTGTCCAAAGGTTAATTTTCTTTGGTGTCCTTTATTTACTTCAATACATGTGTCTTTGGTTCTCTGAATTGGATGTATTTTAGTTTCTTGCATACCTCATGATTTCTGATTTCTATCCAAAAAAGAGGTACAGTTTTTTTGGTTCACCCCATTCAGATTCTGCAGATCCCTTTAGTTGTCTCACCAATGCGCTGCTTCTGATGAGTTGCGAAAGGTACAATACATGCGTCGGTGGCGTACAAGTCCTCAAGTATTGTGTGCTTATTTTTATAGAGATAAAATCATAATAAGATGATAATATAGACCGATATTTTTTCTTCGCTAATTCCGCTGTCCAGTACGTCGTGCTAAAATTACATTGTTGTTTATGGCCTCATATTAAGATTAAGTTTCCATGGTTCCATATTTTAGGTACCTCAAACGTATGCCTTATTCTACTCATAGAGCTAGACGCATCAGTTCTTCAGTGAAGCTGATGCAAATTTGCTGCTCCTAATAAAGATTTCTTTGTTTATCTTTCCTACCATTCGGTGGTTCATTTCATTTGGGAATTAGGCATTGTCCTCTACTAACTTGGCCTTGTGGATTTACGGTACCTACCATTTAGACTACCTCAATGTAGTCTAGGTAGAGTTAGACCCATACCCTCCCCAATTAATGCGGGTGTGAATTTGAATATGGGGATTCAATATTCGGTGCCAGGTATACTCCCATTGATTTAAGACCGTTAACCGATGCTCCTGGGGATTTTTGGCAATGTGCGTTTTGTTTGGGTGAGCAGTCCACAGTCGTTCGCTTTCTATTTTCCCCTTCTGGTCAGAGTCTTCCAGCCTAAGATTTTGTAAACCAACAGTTCCAGGCATGTTAGATTTGCCAGTTACGTTCTAGCATATTTTTCAGATGTTGCACAAATACTGAGCTGCCATAATGAACTGATCTATTAATTGGTGAATTGAAGTAGACCGATTCAACATGGCCACTAAACATACCATCATATATGAATTAAACTTTTTCCTATAGTGAGCTGTCCATAGTTCAGCTGCCCTTTTTCCGTACTCCTATTTTCTATTGAGCTGTGAATTGAAACAAACTGATTGAACAAATACCGAGCTGTTCATAGTTCAACTGCCTTTTTCTGTATTCTTATTTTTTATAGCCAAACTGCTATCTATCTTACAAATGGGTTCTCTGTGTAGAGATAGTGCCATTGCAGTTCTAGACAGATCTCAGGAAGATTTCAGAGCAGCACAAAGGTGGTTGGACTGGCTAGCAAGCTATTGTTTGCTTCCTTCTTTCATTCCTACTCTATAGCTACCAGTGAGTATAACTTTTCTGTCTGCACTTTATATAGAAGCTCTATGTAAATAAATAGCTGAGAAAACTAAACTTTTACCTAACCAAGTTCATAATCGTTGTATTTTAGAGGACACATCTAATTTTTAATAGTTCAATAAAAAATTGCCTGAACGTTACTCCCATTATATTTGTATGCACCAGGTAATATTTCCACCTTGGAAATAGGTTCCCTCCATAGGCTAAATTGGGGCTTAGTTAATGAGAAACCAACAAATCTTCAACTTTGCTTCCACCTTGAAAATAGGTTCCCTCCATAGGCTAAATTGGGGCTTAGTTAATGAGAAACCAACGAATCTTCAACTTTGCTTTACATTGCTACATTCAACATTCTTCTCTCTGCATTGGCCATTATCTGCATGTGCTTGGCCAATATCTTCATAAGATCCTTCTTTCCTTTCTTATTTGCAGTTTTATGTGGTTCCATGCATTTCAAAGAATATTGATCCGAGTTCGCTATATCGACATTCCGTACCACTTCAATTATGTCAGTTTATTAGATTTTTGCTTCACATATTGTCCTAGCCAAGTTCCCGTATAGTATAGAGTCTGGATTCAGAGCTTCCTCTATTTTCATTCCCTATTTAATTTCCTAGCTCTTTTCACATATACATATATATACCTACTTCCATTCTGTGTCATGTAACTAACTATGTGCCTCTGTACTTGAACACTTCTTAAATCAATTCTGCGTCAAATGATATATCTATGTATATATATGGGTATCACTTTTACCTAATCTCCAGAACATAAACCAAACCTTCGTCCATATATACTTGGCTACAACTTATACCTAACTTCCAGTCTGCAAACTAAACATATATTTTCTTTGTACAACAGTCATATTCGCTCTTTTTATTGTAGCCTGGTGATTACCGTAAACTAATCTGATGGACACCAGATCTATGAACAAGATATCTTAAGCTCTGATGATCTTTTTCCTTATTTTTTAACTCACATGTTTCCTTATTTATTGTATCGTTTGTACACACAAAGCTACCAGTAACAGAAAATTCCTAGATTTATAAGAAAAGGAAAGCTTGGTCACCTACGCAGAAGACAGGTATATCAGTAACAAAAATGACACCATGTTTCTTCTTCTCTCTTTCTATTTCTCTTTGCACCTTATATTGTTTTATGATCTTTTACCGAATATTGGATTATCTGAGCCACCCCTACATTTAAACCAGCACGGGCCGCTACTGGTTGCCAACATTTCACAAAGCTTTTTGGATGTGCAAAGGCGGTCAGAGATCAACTTCTAGCAGTGGATATTTCGGCCCTTCGCCTGCGATCACTTGAACATGCAAAAGCCAAAAGGGGTTAATAAGGCTGAGCAATCGGTTAAACCATTCAATTTAGGAGAACTTTGTTTTGAAAAAGGTTGCAACTATTCCACACACTAAAAAAAGAGAGACCGACGATTTCGGTCTCATTGGTTCAGTGTTCGGTTTCAATCAAGATTTGCATGTTCTATCTCTTATCCGCGTGGAATCTCGTCCCCGATGTGGTACTAGGACTGGGAACGTCTTGGGGCTGCCAGTCTACACCTTCTCGTCCACCGCTTGCATTTTGGCCTTTGCGCCTACGCCATACCCCGGTTGCCACGTCGGCGCCGCCCCGCTTGGCTCTTGCTCGCGCTACCATGGCTCCCCGCTCATCGCTTGCCCGCACGACCACACCACTCGCAATCACATACAGTCCTAGGCGCCACTGCCGCTGCATCCCATAGGGCACACGACTTAGGGTTTGGAGTGGACAACAGTAGAGGTTAGGATGGACACAGGTGGTGGGCTTTATCGCCTACCGGACTCTAGTGGATTGTTGGGCCACGGTGGGAAGGGGCACAAGCATAAGGATCATGTACTGGATAGACAAGCGGTGCTCTTGCTGTCGGTTTGAACGGTTTTTTTTGGCTCGGTTTGGGGACAAAACCGATCATCAAGTCGACAACCAAAGCTTTTGGATGCAAAAACCAAAGCCGAACTGAGAAACAAAAAAACTGACACTTTGGTTCCATTCGGTTTTGGTTTTGGGGTTAAATGTGCCCACCCTAAGGGTCTAAATAGTTTGTTGGCAAAAAAGAGTTGTATTGTTTTCCTTATTCTAAATCTTTATGTTAGGTCGCCATAGATCATAGACCACGTTCCAAATTTGATAATAGGTTGCTGAAGACGTAAATGATCATGCATTTGCTTCCAAAAGGCACACTAGGCTGATTCCACATCGATGTGTTTCCATTTATGAATTGGATGTTCCAAATACTTTTTATATGCTAAACGTAACTAACTGTGACTTGGCTTGCCAGACATCATGGATATGGAGCTGGTGAGCGGCTGCAAGTTTAGCTTCTACAACGGTTGAACTTTGCCCATTCAAAGTGTTCGATCAGATGTTCTCTAACTTCTAATGTTTGCCGGCTACATATCATGAACTGCATTGCATGAGAGTATTCTGTTTGATGAAAAAGATACTTGTTTTTTTTAAAAAAAAAGAAAAAAAATGAGCCTATTAGATGAGTCATCTGCTTTGAGTTGAATCAATTCATCATTTACATGACTAATTCCTTTTTACATGTTCCCCACACGTATCTATGAGCACGGAGTTGATACACAAATGAAACATGGAAAAAAACATAAACTCTGAAATCAAGCTGATATACATATGCTTTGATGAAATTAAAACAGGTGTCGGCAACATAAGCACAATAATAAGCTTCAGTCAAGGTTTACGTTGTGATTGCCAAGAAAAAAGAGGAAGTTTAGCCAGAATAACCTTGTGGCAGTTTATAATGTGCCATGAAGTTAGACGACTAAAATTAGGCAGAATCAATAAGCCATGGCCACATGTTCTTGTCATTGCTTTGAGATTCCAATACTCGAAGTTCCAAAAACTTTATTTCCTCAAAGTGGAACTTAAGGAAGACTAAAGGCAGTATAGAGATCAATCCCAAAAATAGGCTAGGAATCTTGCCGAGTTCGATCTTCTGGCAGCTGCCGCTTGATGTACTTTTAGTGTAGATGAGTTCCTTTCTTTTCGACAAAGCAAATGAGTTGAGAAGATTGGTTCATCATGACAAAATTACTGCGATGCTAGAAAATTGTGCGAAACAGCGGGAGTTATAACCGAAGCAACTTAGGGCGTCCCCAACGGCCGTCCAAGCGCTAACTCGGAACAATGCTCATTACTCACCCAATTAAAAGGAGAGAGAACAAGAAAAATTTTCTCGCTAGCGCGTCGACAAGAGATTACCTCGCCCGTCTTTCAAAATTTTCTGAGTCATTGACATATTTACTGTTGTGCTATGATATCTAAACTTTTTTTTTCCTTTTTAACTGTTTCTAGCATCCACCTAGCTAGCGATTTATACGAGCTGTTGTGGACGCCCTCTTTGACTAACACTCAAGGGGCACATAAGTGTACATAATGTTGCAAATAATTAGACTGAAAACATAAATCATCGGCGTTGATTTTTTCTTATATAACACTTTCGTAAGCTATATCTGGGATGACTGTGACAGGTAAACAAAGATTCGTGGTGTGGTGTGACAAAATAGCGCTGCCTGCCCGTGTCAGTTCAGGACCAGGTTGGCAAATGTTCCAAGACAGAAAGAAGAAGAGAGCAATTCGAACTCCCGGACGGGTCCCGCGGCACCACCAATGCTGACGGCTGGACCGTGGACGCCATTGGTCCATAGAAGCTGTCATGTTGGCTTAGCTTATTAGCCGTATATTTTCAGTAATAAATTAGTGAATATTATTTTTTAGTCTGGCTTTTTAGCCAAACGGATAGGACCTCGTCTCCTGTTGTGCCAGTGGACCCTAGAGGGTGGTCTTCTGTGTCACTGTGTGCACATCGCTATCATGTTCACAACAATCTATTTTACTGTAGTTGTCTTGTTCTATTTTTTAAGTCAACACCGAGAAGCGGAGAGGCTTTACATGAATATATTTTCCACATATTTTTGTTGCAGTGTAGCTGTGAGCAAGTAATATAATTTTTATAGAGCTTGTTTGTAGGTGCAGCCTTCCTCTTGGAAAATCCATCGGTTTAATTCGTTGCGCAGATTGCACCAGCCACCAGGCACTGCAGTTGTCCCTTTTGTTGGATCTGCCATCCTATATAGTTGATCCTTTTGACAGTTCAACTGGCCACTAGGCCACTAACATGATATTATGAACATGTTTTGTTATGCGAGTATCATTCTTGTGAAAACATGTTGACGTGTTAGATATAGCACTGTCAGGGTCTTTAATCCCACTTACTCTTCTGCTTTCGATATAGGCCATGTTCGCTTACTTTATAATCCATATTATTTCAGCGAACAAACAGTGTTTTTCTCTCACAATAAATCAGCCAACGGTATTTTCAGTTCACAGCTACATGGCCTAGCAATTTCCGAGGGTAGCAATCCATTCTTTCCGGGCAAGCTCAGGACGAGTCCTGTCAGGTTGCGATGACCTAGCCTCCTGTACCACGTCAACGACACGGTTTGTGTCCGCTGGGGAGTGAAGTTTCGTGGCAAGCCAGAGACGACAGACGAGGCACCGCCACTTCCAGGGTCCACGCAGCTTGAGCTCTGCTACACGTAAGCACGCGAGGTGAAGTCGTCGCTGAAAAGTCACATAAAACTCCCAATCTGCACGCTCGTCTCCATCCACATCCCAGGCATCCAGCCGCTCACACCCCAGGCGAGCTGAGCGGCTGGGCTGGCCGGCAATGGCGAGGCCAGGCGGCAGCGATGAATCGTGGGAGTACAGCCTGCGCAAGTATCTCCTGCTGCTGGCTACGCTGGTAACCACGGTGACGTACGGTGCGGGGTTCAACCCCCCCGGCGGCGTGTGGCAGACTACCGACCCCGCCGCGGCCAACCGCATCGCCGGCGACCCCATCATCCGCGACACGAACTACGCCCGCTACCTGGCCTTCTTCTACAGCAACGCCACCGCCTTCGCCTCGTCGCTCGTGGTCATCGTCCTCGTCCTCATCCTGTCCGTGCTGCACGACAGCGGGGCCCGGATCACGCTCGCGCCGCTGCTCGGCGTCCTCCGGGCCGTCATGGTGCTGGACCTGCTCAGCCTCATGGGCGCCTACGCGGCGGGGGCGTTCCGGGACACGCTCACGGCCGTCTACTCCCTGGTCCTCTCGGCCGGCGTCGTCGGCTACCTCGTGGCCCACTTGGTCCTCGCCTCGAGGTTGCCGGCGGAGGAGGACAAGTACAAGAGAGGGAAGAGCGCGCCGGAGCGGCTCCGCAAGGTGCTCATGCTGCTGGCCACGTTCGCCGCGAGCGTCACGTACGTCGCCGGCCTCAGCGCGCCGGGCGGCTTCTGGGACCACCCCGAGGACGGCCACCGCCCGGGCGACGCCATACTCAAGGGAGGGCCCCACGACGCGCGCCTCAAGGCGTTCTTCGTCTGCAACACCACGGCGTTCGTCGCGTCCCTGCTCATCCTCGTCATGCTCCTGGAGAAGAAGCTCTGCTTCAGCCAGAAGGTGCGGTCCTATGAGATCTACGGCTTCGTCGCCGTCACGCTCATCAGCCTCCTGGCGGCGTATGCTGCCGGCAGCAGCCGGAAGATTGACACGACCATCTATGTCAGCGCTCTGGTTGGTGTCGTTGCCGTGTGCATTCTCATCCAAGTGGTTTTTGTTTTGCTCTTTCAACAAGCAAATTCGAGTCAGGGGCAACAAACTAATGGCAATGGCAGGTACTGGCAGATGATATATATCCTTCTTCTTCTTCCTCCTCCCCAGCAATTTTGTGCGATTGCTTCGCTCTATCGCCATTTTAAGCTCAGTATGCGAACTAATCACCGTTTTCTCTGTAATCTATCAGTGATGAGCGTCAACAGACTCAAGGTCCGGAAACCAGCAATGACAACAATGGCAGGTACGGACGGAAGAACATACTGTCCTTTATCTTTGGCTGTGTTCAGTTCCCTGAAAAAGGGTAAAAAAAATACTGTAGCATGTTTTGACTTTATTTGGTAAATAGTGTCCAACCGTTGACTAATTAGGTTTAAAACGTTCGTCTCGCAAAGTACAACCAAGATGTACAATTAGTTTTTGATTTTATCTACATTTAGTACTCCATACATGTATCGCAAGTTTGATGTGATGAAGAATCGTTTTTTTGCATAGTACTTTTTTGAGGAACTAAACACAGGCTTTGTATAAGCCTTTGTATATACTCTGCAAATTATTGGAATTGCAGTATGCAAATCAACGACATTTTACTTGCAATTTTTTAATGGTATTTCTTTCACTGTCATTTATCAGCAATGAGCAGCAGCAACAAACTCAAGGCCTGCAAACTAGTAATGACAATGTCAGGTACGATACGGACTGGAAGAGCATGTCCCTCCTGTTCCAACTCTCCAAGTTAATTAAAACTATAGTAATGTTGCTGTTCAATGTTCAAAACTATTTTCCTTGCAGGCTGTGTTTAGATCTAAATTTTGGAGTACCAAAATATACTGTAGTATTTCGTTTGTATTTGGTAATAATTGTCCAACCATTAACTAATTAGGCTCAAAACGTTCGTCTCGCAAAGTACAACCAAACTGTGCAATTAGTTTTTGAATTTATCCACATTTAGTACTCCATACATGTATCGCAAATTTGATGTGATGAGAAATCTTTTTTTTTTTTTGCATAGTACACTTTTTAATGGATCTAAACACGGCCGCAATTTTGACGGGTTGGTTTTCACTGTCATTTATCAGTGATGAGCAGCAGCAGCAGCAAACTCAGAGTCCCCAACCCAGGCCTCGTTTAGTTTCCTTAATTCTTCCCTAAATTCCACTATGTAAAAAAAATTCCCCGTCACATCAAAATGTCGGCAAATATATGGAGTACTAAATGTTGATGAAATAAAAAAACCAATTGCACAGTTTTGTTGTACTTCACGAGACGAACATTTTAAGCCTAGTTAGTCAAAATTTGAATAATTTTTACCAAATATAAACGAAATACTACAGGAATTCTGATACAGTATTTTTCTCCCCTATTCTCTCAACTAAACGAGGCCCCAGCAGATTTTCTCTTTCCTTGTCAGCATATTATTGGCATTGAACTATGCAATTCGATTCTCTTTTTTTTTCTGAAAATTGCTGGCAGGACTTCTGCCAGTCAAATATATTAATAGTGGAGAGAAAATTATCGAAGTACAAACGAAAAAAAACGTAATTTGATTCTGGTTTCTCTATACTTTTTGATGGATCTATTTCTTTTTGTAATTAACCAGCGATGAGCATGAGAAGCAACAGAATCAAGCGCTGGAGAAGGCTCGCTCTCTTGTCCTGCTGCTCGCTACTCTCGCAACGGCCATCACCTACCAAGCAGGCCTGAGCCCGCCGGGTGGCCTGTGGCAGAGCGACGGCGGCGGCGGCAGCATCTACAAGACCGGCGATCCGATCCTCTTGACCACGAATCCCAGGCGGTACAAGGCGTTCTACTACTGCAACTCCGTCGCCTTCGTTGCCTCCTTGGTTGCCATTGTGCTGGTCAGGAAGAAGACCCTGCACCATCACAACGCGCTGGAGGCCGCCATGGTACTGGACCTGTTCGGCCTCATCGGTGCCTACGCCGCCGGCAGCTGCCGGGACGTGAGCACGTCCATCTACGCCATGGCCCTGGCAGGTGTCGTGCTGGTCTACGTGGTGATCCATGTCGTCTTGTTGACGCTGGACCACAAGGACGGCAGCGCGAGCGTGAGGGGGAATGATGAGACTTCCGGTGAGGAGAAAAAGGATACGGGCCTGGTGGAGAAGAGGCGCAAGCGGCTGCTCCTCTTCGCGATCTTGGCCGCGACCATCACCTACCAAGCCGGGCTGACACCGCCGGGCGGCTTTCTGGTCGAGGACGATAAACACACCGGGCGCCGTGCCGGCGATCCGGTCCTGCTCAACAACTACCCGCGGCGTTACACGGCTTTCTTCTACTGCAACTCGGTGAGCTTCATGCTGTCCATCGCGCTCATCATCCTCCTCGTGAACCCCAATCTGTACCGTCCTGCCATTCGGAGCAATGCGCTGTCTGTCTGCACGGCGGCCGGGTTGATTGGAATCATGGGCGGCTATGCCGCCGGCTGCACGCAGCATCTGAAGACATCCATATATATCTTCGCGTTGGCGGCAGCGGTCCTGTCCACTGTGGTCTTGCTGGTTGCGGTGTTCCTTGTGAACCATCTGAGAAAACCAGAGGGCACTGCTAACAGCACCAGAGCAGCAGTAAGAGAGGCACCCGGGGAAGAAGAAGAAGCCAGTGCTGGTGCTGCTGGGGTGGAAAATGCCATAGGAGCCAAAGTTCGCCGTAAAGAAAAGAGGATACATGCCAAGCGCAAGTATCTGATGCTGCTTGGAATCCTTGTGGCGAGCGTGACCTACCAGGCCGGGCTGGCACCGCCGGGCGGGGCGTGGCAGTCCAACGACGGCACTCACACCGCGGGCGATCCGGTGATGCACGACTACCGGAGGGCCCGGTACCTTGCCTTCTTCTACAGCAACTCCACTTCCTTCGTGGCGTCCGTCGTCGTCATCGTCCTGCTGCTGCCACTGCCAGAGTCGCTGCACGAGCACAAATGGTGGTGGCTCTGGCTTGGGGTCATGAACGCGACGATCGTGTTGGACCTGCTGGGCCTCCTGATCGCCTATGCCGCCGGGTCCAGCAGGACGTGGAAGACCTCTGTGTATGTTTCCGCCCTCGTTGTCGCTGTGCTTGCCTATTTCGCCATACATGTGCTGCTGTCAAGCTGCGTCAGGAGAGGGAAGAAGACAGCCCCCGAATCTCCGTCCCAGGAGAACGGAGAGGGAAACGAAGCGGCAACAAGAGAGGTCCAGCTTGCTCAAACTGAGTGTACAGTGCGGAGCTGAATGTACGTGCCGTGTGCAGTCTAGTATGGTACCTGACTACTTGTAGAGTTTTTTTCCCCCCACGATCGCGTCGTTGCACGGTTTTTCTTTTTTTCTTTTTGTTAAGAAGTGTAGTGTTTTTCGTTGATCCGTGTATGTGTATTGTCATTACTAAGTACTAACACTGACTTGCACAATTTTCTGAATATTCCCTCCGTTGCTGAATAAATAGATTTATAGAATTGTCTTAAGTCAAAATTTTTAAACTTTGACCAAATTTCTAGAAAAAAAACACTAAGATTTATGGTATCAAATTAGTATTATTAGATTTACCATAGAATAGATTTTTATAAGATACTCATTTTATGTCATAGGTGTTGTTATTCTTTTCTATAAAGCGGATTATAGAAATTGATTGATTTATTTAGTGACGGAGGGAGTACGTTATTCAGAATTAACACTGACAAGTATTCTTTTTTTTTAGAGAGAGATTCTTAGTCCCGGTAGCTTTCGTAATGCCAGTACAAGCTCCGATTTTACCGATTTTATCCAGGGAGTTACGGACCATAAAACATCGACCTCTTCAATTCCCAGAGCCCATGTGAATAACAGAATAAGCATTAAGTGCTGCACTAGACTACTAGAGATTCAGAATAACCTAGTAGTACATATAGATACCGGACAAATTAGCCATCTAGCTGGTTTAAAGCTGGAGAATGAGATTTAACAGCAGATGCTCACACTACAGGAACTCAACCATTCTCAAAATCGTTTTTTTCCAGGCCCATCCAGTCAGGTTCGGTTGGAACCAAACACTGGAGTTACCCTTATATAGCGAGAGGTCAGGGTTAGAAAGGAAAGGGAGAAAGAGATGGGTCCTACGTATCAACTAGTCTTCAGGAGAACCCTTTGGGCATGCGTTGTGAATTGTGATAGACAGTCTTTGTTAATGTCACCATCCCACCATGGTCGTGGTGGAGATCATGGGAACAGTCGGCTACGGACAGTCGTGCCCACACCTGGATTAGTGGAACATGCCCTCTATAGCAGCTAGAGAGGCTCGTCTCATCTTCCTATTCTGCACAGGATCTCTATAGGACGGGTGTCGTGCCCTATGTAGTCGCACACGAGTTATGCATGTAGTACAAGGGTGTATGTGGCTATGTCTCGAGGATTACGCCACATTAATCCTAACTTGTGGGAGAAGGAAAACCACTATCCACTTGGCCTCACAGCAGTATAGGTGTAACAGAACTGACCAATTATACAAAATTAAGTAAGAAAATCACACGTCGAAGCAGATAATTTAGCAAACTTAAACACGTATTACCCGGTAGTCCGTGAAACCACGAAGGATTTCAAACCAACCAACATACAAACCAAGATCGTACAAGTTTAGCAGCCACAGTCACATATTACATAAAGTTCGCAACGACGGTTGAATACATCGGAGTTTAGAACATAAAGTTATTACAACCAAGTTCATAATAAAGTAGCGAAAACAAATAGTTTCATAAACCACACACAGTTAATTCAAATACAGTGCCAGGAGATAGTCATTCCCAACAAAAGCATTAGGTAAGACATAAGGAGTGACCCTGCCCTTAGTCCTAGTTGTCGCCCATCGCCAGGTACAGGCAGTTGATTCAATATCCGTAATACATTTGACCATCTACAACAACAATGGGAACAACGCCCTAAGTACGAGAAAGTACTCAGCTAGACTTATCCGTCGTAAATCAAAATAATGTGACACCAAAGACTATACAAGGCTTTCTTTAGTGGACTAGTTGACTCATTTGCGAAAAGCATACATTATCATGAATAAACTATTTTAATTACTTTGCATCATCTTTATTATAACCTATCAAGCTACGTAAGCACCTATGCTGTAGCAATCACTCGATTAACCAATAACATCCAGTTATCATTTGGATTTAGCATTTCCAACATCATCCATATAACCATCAATGTTCCATCATCATTACTACGATGTCGTAACTCGAGTCAAGTGCTCACTATCCAGGAGCGATGGCGATTCGAATCGATTCCTAACCAGCTGGTGATTTATTCCTCACACAAACCACACTCACCCGCTAAAGTGAGTTACAGATCACCAATGACACTATCCAGGTAAACGTCGTGGGACAAACTGGAGCCGCAGTACTTAGGGACCGCCCGACAGCCAGAACGCACATTGGGCTTACTCTTCGCGTCCCTGTCATACCCCCTGCAGCACCAATACGCGCACCCGTGTAGATCCCGGCCCGAATAATGCCACTAACTTCGCGGTCGAAAGGTACTTTATTCGGCCAGCTAAATGTGAGGCATGCGTTCAACATGACACGAGGGACGAGCAACGATCGGTCCTTAACCGATATAGACGAAAAACTAATAGCACCCCATAACCCTATCTGGTTGCCTCTAACTTTTTTGTCTGGCCTCCAATTATCCATCGACACATGGTTATTTCCAGGATATCATCCATTCCATAGCCAAAGCATTTCAGTAACCACCTATAATTGCAGGTGACCTGAAATCACCGATCGCTACCGGTCTAAGCAGGGCTAAGCAGTTATTCGATCCTAAACCTATCAGGGTAAGAATATTATAATATAGGCAAGGATATTAATAAATGCATCGACGGTTTCACTCAACTCGTACAACTTAATGCAACAATATATAAACTCATATATATAAAGAATTATTTTTATAAAGTAGGAGACTTAGAATGCTCCAGGGTTTGCCTTGTTCGAAGGAACTGGGTTGGTGGTCCACACACTTAGGTAGATCCTCTTCTTGCTCGTCTACCTCTGGCACCTCCTGTGCCTTGATATTTTATGGATCGGACCCGGTCTGCTCCCCTTGCACTGCTAGTCGCGCTTCCTCCTGCGATCCTGTATGATGCACATGTATAAGTAAATATGCAAATGGTGCATCGGATGCGATGGCATGCGACGATCATGATGACATGATGTGCAGATGAACATATTGGGACCTTATTGGATAGCATAAAGATAAAACATTTCTACAAGGTAGTTAACATCATCCAAGATCAGTCATACGAATACATGTCTTCTACTGCATTCTCTTCGACTACAAATTTCAGTTACTTTTACGCTAACTAACATATAGCCCTAACATAAGTGCTACTACACTTTATCCACAACCACATTAACTTGTCAAGTAACATTAACAAGTGATTTGACGCTTCAAAGATACACCAAAGCTTCATTATTAAACTAATTATACGTAAAGAATATTACTTTATATTCAATTTAAACTAGCGTTACAACAGAAACCTATATTTCTAATGCATAGAAAAAACTATGAAAATTACAGTAGCATAGTCCTACTCTAAGTAGCCTACCATAAAATTTTCATGGTATTTGGATAAGTAAAACAGCCTACACAAAAATGACAAGCTATGGCATAAAAATGATCATGAAAATAATTTGTACTATGAAAAGTATCAAACAATAGATTAAATATTTTTCCCATGATCTACATAGTAAACAAACACTGTACAAAAATTATCATATGCATGTTTTATACAAATTTCTCTCTCTAGCAAAAATAACAAAAATCAGCCAATAAAGACACTTGAACTACACATCATAATTTTTCTAAAGAACAGGCATGAAATATATTTTTCATACAAAGTGCATCACATAGGAACCTGGAATCATATTTTTCTGAGTTTTCTATGATTTATTATGCATTTTCTAAGAAAACAGGAATTACAAGAATTAAATAGAACCCTATACAAAAGTATCACAAATTTGACATGCAATATTTTTATACTGTAGATCTACTCCTAATAAGTCTACCAAAATTTGTTTCATAAATTTTGGAGCCATATTTCTCAAGATATGATTTTTGGAAGTATTTTCACAATTTCTGGAAAAGGTTTTCTTTTAAATCCGAAAATCCACACTGCCTTAATTGCTACGCGCACCCCACGCGTTTTCCCCTGCTTTGCACCAGAGCGACTGACAGTGGGGTCCTTGGGCCCGCCTATCACACACACAGGGAGGACACAGTGGCGTTCTCGCCGGCAGTGAGCTCCCCGGTGACGGAGGTCACCACCACTCGACTCCCTGCGATGAGGTGAAACCGGTGGCACCTAACACGCGGCCAGACGAGCTCGGCATTGAGCTTACAACGTTCAATGAGTGCGTATCCAAGGGCGAGCTTACAACGTTCATGACTGAACAACACAATCTTATGACCGAGCTGACGCGTAATGTGAACAATCTGGTCACCCGCATTGAACAACTCGAGCAACGTCCTCCACCTCATCGTGCTGCTGATGAAGATGCTGATGATTTTGGTGATGACGATGCGGATGCGAATGCTGACGGTTATGCCCGTCGCCGCCTCAATTTCAACCGTCGCGGTATAGGAGGTAATAATCATGGTAATAATGATCCTTTCACTAAAATTAAATTTAGTCTTCTTCCTTTTACTGGTAATATTAATCCAGAGGATTATTTAGATTGGGAGCTTGCTGTTCAACAAAAATTTGATTCTCATAATATTCCTGCTAAGCATAGAGTTAGACTTGCTACTAGTGAGTTTAGTAATTTTGATTTGTTCTGGTGGAGTGATCTTTGCAATGCTAATAATGCTGCTGCTGTGCCTCAAACTTGGAATGCTTCAAAGCAATGTATGAAATCTCATTTTGTTCCTCCTTATTACCAACGTGATTTACGTTTGAAAGTACAAACTTTAAAACAAGGTGATAAAGGAGTAAAAGCTTACTATCAAGAATTGCTTATTGGTTTAGCCCGTTGTGGTATAAATGAAGATGATAATGATGCTAGTGCTAGATTTTTTGGTGGTTTAAACCATGATATACATAACATACTTGATTACAAAGAATGACGTAATTTTTCCCAATTGTATCATCTTACTATTAAGGCAGAACGTTAAGTACAGGGACGCAAACAACACCAGCCTTTCAGGTATAACAATGGGAGGAATTTTCAGCAGCGTTCAGCGCCAGATACGCCCAAGATTCCTATTGCATCACACCCATCTACACCTCCATTGTCTTCCGGGGTAAGTCAATTGTCTAATGTGCAAAAGAAAGGTGCCACTCCGGGTGCTTCTACTAGCTCCTTCTCGTCCAGCGCTAAAATCATTTGCCACCGATACAAAGGCATGGGACATGTCATGAAGGATTGTCCCAGTCGTCGTGCTTTTATTGCTACCGAGGATGGATATGTAAGTGCTAGTGATGTTAAAGATGATTTAGCCCTTGCTGCTAACATTGATGCAGATTCCACCGAGGGCGATCAAGACAAGGAGGCCATCATCATTGACTCTGTGGCTGCTGCCGCGGACTACCCTAGCCTTGTTGTGCAGCGTGTGTTGAGTACACGTGTGGGACATGAAGAAGAGATGAAGATCCAACGAAACAATTTGTTCCACATGTATTTCATTGTGCAGGGTTGTCGTGTTCTTACTATCATTGATAGCGGAAGTTGCAATAACTTGTTGAGTTCAGATTTGGTTGAGAAGCTTGGCTTGACCACACGACAATATTCGTATCCATATAAACTTCAATGGTTCAATAATAGTAGTAAGACTAAGGTAACTAAATCAGCACGTATTAGTTTTTTCACAGGTTCTTATTATGATACTGCTGATTTTGATGTTGTCCCTATGCAAGCTTGTTCTATTTTGTTAGGTCGTCCATGGGAATTTGATAATGATGCTTTACACCATGGTAGAACTGATACATACACTATCATACATAAGGATAAGAAAATTACATTGCTGCCTTTGTCTCCTACGGATATTATTAAACATGCTAATAAGATTAAAAATAAACCTCCAACTGACATTGCTAAAAGTAATGGGATTCAGTTAAAAGGATGTACTTTTCTTGCTACAACTTCTGCTACTGCTGAGTTATGTGATAATCCTGATGCACCATGTTATACTATGTTTTGTCAACCTATTATGTCTGGTGCATTGCCTGCTGTCACTAACCTTTTGCAGGAGTTCGCTGATGATGGGATGAAGTCGAGGACGACTCCAATTCTAGAAGGAGGGGATGATGAGGACATCGCCAAGATGGAGTCGAGGACGACTCCAATTCAAGAAGGGGAGGATGATGAGGACATCGCCAAGATGGACACACCGACGCTATGGTCTTTCCCAAGTTGCAATTCGTCCCCAACTCAGCTGCCACGTCACCCTCGGATTCAGCAGACACGTCGTCACTGTTTCGGTCATAACTCTCTCATACGACATCGAAACGGGGCGTTCTTGGATGCGTTGGAAAGGGGACGACGACGCCATCATTTTGGATCTGGTCTCAGCTCCAGAAGGTTCATGGATCATTCTGTATGATCATGGCAAGGTGTTGCGTCACCTATTTGGGCCAACTTGCCCATGTATCGTGTCGGGCCTTAAGTCTAAGTTGTGGGCGCCCAACCCCTGGTTGTCCTCAACCCTAGGTCGAGTCTTAGACTATAAACACAGCCACCGCCACTGCTAGACAATTGAGTTTTTGTTTAGAGTTTAGTTTTCCATCGAGAAACTGAATCGTTCATTGTAACTGTGGTGATAAATCCTTTTACAGTGATCCAGAGCCCCTGTTCTTGATCTCCTCCACTGTGTCGATTAATCCTTTGGAACCGAGTTCTTGAACCCTCTATTGATATTCGCATCATTCATATTTGTAATTTCAGATTGTGTGTTTTTACCTTCTTACTTGTGCTCTTCGATTCCCTTGCAGGAAAAACCTTCTTGGCGAGGTCAATCAAGTCATGCTTGGTTGATAACCAACGGAGCAGTGGTGTAACGGTTGCAGGGATTCGAATCGTGTTTGATTTGAAGCCGGATCGCCAACGTCGAGATCTCCACAAATCGAAATTACCGATTATCTCTCGGAAGATCAGGCCTGTATCTCATCAGGCATGGCGGCACGGTGGCGCTGGCGCACGACGGCCAGCCGGAGCAAGCTGTGGCGGCGGCCAACGAGGCGCGCGCGAGCTCCGCGAGGTGAGGGGCGATGCTGGTGCTCGAGACAGAAGAGAGAGAGGGAGAGAGAGAACGGAGGGGACTCCGTCCATGCGCGGCCGTGAGCGGCGGCCATGGCGCCGTGGCGGAGGAAACGCTCGATTGAGCCTTACCCCGAGCGCAAATCGTGGCGAGGGCGCGAGCATGAGGAGGAAGGCGAGGCGGAGCTGAGCGCAAGACGAATCGGGCAATAGCGGTGCGGTGGAGGAGCACAACGCCGGCGGGTGCTGCAGCGGCTCGCGGTGGCGGAGAAAGCCGCTCGGCTTGCGGCTGCTGCTGTGGGGCGAAGAGAGGCAATGGGAGGCAGCAGCAGAGGCGGACGCTTGCGCGGAGGGAGTAGGCGGGCGCGGAGGGACGCGGGGGCCACCGGACGGCCAGGTGCCGCCGTCGCCCATGCGGCGGCGCGCGGGAGAGGGAGGCGGGGCAGGTGCGAAGCTGGGCCGGGCCGGCTTCGGCCGTGGGCCGAGAAGTGAAGCGCGCGGCCCAGATAGGTATGAACTGATTTTTCTTTTTATTTTTTTTTGAATAACAGCAACATTTTTGTATTTTTGAGCAACAAAAATCCATTTTCACAATTTGGTCTAAAAATAAAAGTTGTTTAGAATTTTAAACTCTACAACTTTGCTTTAGGGCACATTTTGAAATTTCAAAAAGATTTTGAATTAGAAATTCAAAGTTCATTTTAATCAAAACTCTATTTTTAAAAGCAAAATTTGAGAAACTTTTGAATACAAAACTTGCTCCAAATTTTATGCTAAACATTTCTAAATGATTTGCACTATTAATCAAACATGTTTTAATGGCCTAACAAGCATGATCATGGCAAAATTTTATTTAAACAAGCACATGCAATATTTATGTTTCGAAGTCATGTTTCGCATAGTTCAATTTCATGTTACACTTATATTACATATGATTATGAATGCAAGATGATTCTCATGTGCATGATTTAAAATGCTTAATACTTGCTTAACACCTAGGCTGTTACAACGAGTAGGCCCCTTGTGCGAACCCATATGGTACTACGGTTGGGTCGAGCGAACCTACCTCAGGCCCCTTGTGCGAACCCATATGGTACTACGGTTGGGTCGAGCGAACCTACCTCACCCCACTACAAGGTCGGAGGTTAGAACGTCTCTTGTTTCCGTAATGAGATATGAAGGGCCTAGATTCTGAGTTGTCAGTCTCGGTATGAGTACAAGATGTGATAGAATGGTATCATCTGAGTTTTCTAGATGTGATGACCCCACTTCTTTATTTACTAGGATCATGTTCGTATATTACGACAAAAAAAACAATACCAAGATAATTCGAGTTTGAATGTGTTGTCTAAATTGAATTTTGCGCATAGCCAGTGGCGGACCCAGGATCTAGTCAAGACTAGGGCCAAATTGAAAAGCTGAAAACTACTCCATAATCTATATGTGTTGCACGGTGGAGTTTTGTTTTTGTTAAGAACAGATGTAGTAGAGGAATTGCAGGATTCAATTACTTCGTAAATTGGATCAGGACCTTCTTGAGGATGAGGGAGCACTCAATAAAATGTTGGTTGATCTTCTTGTCAGTGATGATGTGGTCCTGCGGTCTGCACATAGATGAATCCCACGCTTTGTATAAGATGCCTCCTCGTCGACGGTGATTGGTACACCAGATCAGTCAGCATCTTGTGGCCAAGCGTAGGGACGGGTTCACCAGCTGACAAGCGCCCGCGGTCACCTACTCACCCAATTACGACACAGTGAGGCATTGATGGGCGACGGGCACCAGCTACGAGCGGCGGCACGAGTGAGCGAGGCAGCGAGCATCCGAGCGAGAGCGGCGAGACAACACGACGAGTTGTCACGGTTCCTAATCTGCCTGGGCTGGTTGGCTTGGAAGCTGTTGACTGAACAATAAACTAATAACTAGACAAAAATTACTGAGTTATACCTAGACTACATGGACCATGACTAGGCCCTAGTGGCCCTAGGCCTGGGTCTGCCAATGCGCATAGCTAACAATAAGAGGGGCACGACAAGCATTAGTGGCCAAGTAGTCACCAGCAGTTATCCTAACTACGTTAGAAGTATCATCGTGCATGTAAGCTACTTGTTAATATTTAAAGGTAATATGTGGGGATCTCCCCCACAGTTTTTGCCGTCAAAAAATATTTAAAGGTAATATAATGTGGTATAAGGCTAATGTAATGTCGACTAATATTTGAAGCTAATGTTTTGTACTAACTCGATTCTAAATCAAGTCGTTCTAACTTTGTCTATAGTTTTTACCCATTTAAATATATATGATGTCTATATACATATAAAAACTATTATCTAGAAATAGAAAAGTCAGAACGATTTGAATTTGCTAAGAAGAACGGAGGAGGGCAGGATGACCGTTTGGTTTCCGTTAGCAACATTAGTGTGGTGGGGCCTGCACGTCAGCCTATGTTCCACTCTCTCCTTCCTGCCCGCAACCACTCCCGCTGCTGCACGCCTGCAATGCTCCCCGCGCGGCTTGGCCCGTCGCTGGCCGCTGCACGCCCGCCCCGCGTGGCTTGGCCCGCCGGCGGACGCTGTCCCGCACGGCTCGGACAGCTACGCCGCCAATTTTTTTCCGAGACCGCAGCTCATCTGCGTAATTTTGGGATGGGCTGTCTTGAGAGGATATTCTCTGGGGATGGCTTGGTTCCAATTATCCTCGAATCAAATATCCAGACGAGGTGAGATTCTCCTTTTATGCCCCACTCCAACTCCAACCAGACGCTAAGTAGCGCGCAATGCACCATCTGTGTTAAGCTTAAGCAGTGGAGTAATCTTTTACATACACATACCGTGCATGCTGATGGGAACATAAAAGTTGGTGGTGACTGATCGTAGTTAACGTATCAATATTATTGCTTCGACGCAGATGTACTTACACTGCTTAAGCTTAACACAGTAGCACATCTTTATTCCAAGGAGTACTTTGCTAACGCAAGGCTACTTTACTCAACGTTAACGTACACAAGTAACTTAGCGACTTACTGAAGTGTGCACATGCTTGCACGCACGTTACACACACACGTATCACATCAAACTATCAAGGATGCACGACGATCTTGGTGTTCTTCGTCATGTCGGTGGTGGCGCGTCCGCCGGCGCCGTTGCCGGCGAGCGGGAAGTAGAAGGGGTAGATCTCGTAGCGCACCCTGCAGCTGCTGTAGTTGATCTGGCACCCCTGCTGCGCGCCGCAGTAGTCGCCGAACCTGGACACCGCCGTGGACAGGCACTGCGCGCACGTCAGCGGCGCCAGGTCCCGCGTGCACTGCGCCAGCCCGTAGATGGACACGAACGGCGTGTACTGCTCCTTGTCCCGCCCGAGCCCCGCGCTGCCCGCCGCCGACGCCTGCGCCGTGGCCTTGCTCATCACCTTCCCCACCGCCTTCTCGAACGCCTTCGGGTTGTCCATGGCCTGCACGTTCACCAGGATCACGCCCGCATCCGTGTCCGCCTGCCCGAAGAAGTTGGCGTTCTCGTACCGCATGAAGCAGTAGTCGTACCTGCATGCGTGTTGCTTAGCAGTTTTGCATGCATGTGTACATATACATAAATAGTAACAGAAGCACAGGCATGCAGTAGCATACCATATTCTCGCGTCGGAACTGTAGCTGCAAGTGCTGGGGAGCTGCTTGGCGGCGTCGGCAAGGCAGGCCGCGCAATCGCTGGCGGAGACGTCGCCGCGGCATTGCGCGAGGCCGTAGATGATGTTGTTGCCCTTCCCGGCGGTGGACGTGGCGTAGCCGCCTCCGGTGGAAGCTGTGGCGACGAGGTCGGCGAGGACGGAGTTGATGCTGGTCACGGCCTTGTTGCTGCCAGCGTAGCTGCTTCCGGAACAGTAGCTGCCGATGGAGTCCGCGGCCATGCCAAGCGGGAGCAGAGCCAAGGAGACAAGCAGAATGCAGCAGCGCATTGTGCTAAACTCCATAGTAGTTTGTGGTATGGATCAAGCTCTCAAGTTTTTTGCAACCTATCTTAGCTAGACTGCGTGCTAGCTAGTGATTTGTGTGGCTCCCCATTGAGAAGAACGGTTGGAGCTTATATAGAGGGGCTGGAGAGCGGATAGGATAGGAGAGGTGCTTGATGGTTGCTGCCGTTCTTTGACTGTTTTCTTGGTTGCATGAAATTTTGATGTGGACATTAGCATGAGACTGTAAGCACATACATGCAGAGTTGCAGTCCAAGTGCTGACCGCTGAGTCAACTGCTGGTCCACGGGTGGGCATGGACAGACGGGCAATTCCCGACTAGCAGACATTGAGCTAGCTGGATTGGCGGCTCGATCAGCGACATGCATGTTATGACTCATTGACTTGGGCTTTTGCATGGCTTAGACAAACCCTTTGTCCTTTGGAGCAGCAGTTGCACATTATTACAGTTCACAGATGAAAGTTCCCTGTATTTGGATTTCCTGGGAGTTAAAAAAAGAGAGACGTACAGCAGGTTTGGAGCATCAGGTTTCTTTTGTTATATTTTGCATACGAGTTCAATTGTTTCTGCGAAATTCGTAGTCCCTAGATGTACTACTGTAATGTCCGATAGACCGACACACAGGTTGCAAGCTGCTCGAGTGAACCAACATGTCGTCCATATGGTGACGTGGATGGTAGCTAGTAGTGACAAGTTACCTAAACCAATCGCACGTTTAATTGTGCAGAGGAATGGAAATCTGCCAGAGTGAAGGCCGAAAAGGAAGAAGAGGAGCAGACGCATCCATCTTGCATGCATGGTCCACCAATCCCCTAGGCCCAAGGTGGAGCGCTGGTCTTAAGTTGTGTGGAGTTCCACTCATCCACCCAAAAGGCACGACGGGGAGCTCATGTAGAAGAGCTGAAGACGTCAGGATATTTTAAGCGATAATGAGATAATTAGGGCGATTCGCCTCACCCGTGCCGCTCGCTCCCACTTGCCCACGCCTCGCTTCCACCCTGCACAGATTCGCCTGGCCCGTCACGCGCCCCGCCTGCTGCGTCTGTTTCCATCTGCCTGCCTTGGCCGCGATTGCCTCCTCTGCGTCACCTGCCTGCCTGGACTTGTTCCCCAGGGCCGCCTCCACCACGACGCGGATTCGCCCGGACTCGGCCTGCCTGCCGTGGGCGCCTCCATCCGCTACCGCTGCTATCTCCACTGCGCCAGTTCGCCGCACCGCCGGTCCATGTTGCACTGAAAGCTTATGTTGCAAACGTATTTTTTAAGTGTTTCAGAGTTACGTTGTAAGTATTTCATATGGATGTTACAAAAGTAGATCCTGATGTTGCATATGTTGTAATAGCTATACACGTATGTTGCAATGTCTATTCAAAATGTTTCATGTATTTCAGATGTATGTTGCAAATATTTTATCTGAATGTTGTAATAGCTATACACATATTGCAAGTGTATGCTCTAAAGATTTGATATGTTTACGTACGATGTAGCAAATATTTTATGTTACAAATATTTCATGTTTCAAGCGTATATTTGATGGGACGGCCGGAATGGATTCCCGTGTGCGAGCACGATACGGAACAGGCGTGAGAAGCGGACGCAGGCACACACGGTCCCCGCATGCACGATACAGAGTGGGCGCGGGCTGTCCTTGCGTGTGCGAGCGAAACGACACAGGTGCGGCGTTTCCTTCGTACGTCCGGGCGCGTGTGAAACAGAGCAAGCGCGGGTGCATGTGAAACGGAGCAAGCACGGGCGAGATCGGGGCGCTAATATCTTCGTATTTCTCCCACAACTAAAAAGACCAAAGCGTGGACATATTTTTGATGCGACATTCGTCCTTAGTCCTGCCTCCTGCGATCCGGCGCCCCTTGCTCCTGCACCCGTTCCTTGCGACATAAAAGGAAGGAAACAAACCTCCCGTGATTTCAGAGGAAGGAAACAACCTTGCTGGTTCACATCAATCCCGCGATCCATCCCTCCAACTTGCTGGTTCGCACCAATCCCGCGATCCATCCCTCCAATCCTGCTCCATCCTCTCCCGCGATCCCCTCCAATCCCGACGCCTCCCTCCCTGCCCAACCGCAACTCCTTCGTCATCTGCGGCGACGGCTGCGTGCGTCCCCTTCCCCGACCCGCTGTTGCCTGTTGTTCGTGCCTTACCGTGCGCAGCTCTTCACTTGGGGGCGGAACCAGCGCGGCATGCTCGGGCACCCGCCGGAGACCAAGATGGAGAGCTCCGCGGGCCCCGTCGATGCCCTCGCGGGTGTCAAGATCGTCCAGGTGCGCCTCAGTTCCGCTTTACCTGCGAGGTTCGTGTTTGTGACTGTACTGCTGACGGAACAAGCTCTGCCTATGGTTTTCTTGATTCATTCAGGCGGCGATTGGCGGGTGGCATTGCCTCGCAGTTGACAACAAGGGGCGCGCCTATGCCTAGGGTAGGGGAACCCGCTTCACCGCGATTTCCCGTGACTGGTTTCTGGTTGCTTTGATGCAATGTGCGTGGATTGTGTGCAGGGGGGAACGAGTATGGGCAGTGCGGTGAGGAGCCCCAGAGGATGGAGGACGGGACGTGGGCGCTCTGGAGGGACATCCCGACCCCGCAGCGGTGTGCGCCCAAGGTCAAAGTTCGGCAAGTGAGTTGGAATTGGATTCCTGTGTTGTGCAAGTAGCACCAATGGGAATGTTCTTGGAACTTTAGCAATTTTGGCTCGGTGCGTCGGTTGCAGGGAATCCAACAATTTTTGGACAGTGTTGTCACTTTGGCATATGCTTTGTTGCCAAAGTAGTCTGATCACAAACCACATATATAGGATAATTTATATGATTGAACTGGAGCAGTTATAGTGTCTATTGCTTGTTGGTGTCGTGAAAGGATGCTGCAACTTTTGTGTGCTGCACTCATGAATTCGGTTTGTTAGCTTTTGGCTTGCTTATCCGTTTGCTAATTCTATAGGTAGCTGCTGGAGGGACGCATTCAGTGGTCTTGACTCAAGAAGGTCACGTCTGGTGATGGGGACAGCCATGGCCTCCTGGAGATATGTATGGTGCCTTATGATGATTTTTTTTTGTTTGGTCTTCTATTATCTCGTTGATTCTAATGTTGAGCATTGGTCTTTTTTTCAGCAAGCAAATATCTAAACCAGTACGTGTGCAAGGCCTTGAGAAAGTGAGGGTCATTGCTGTAGGTGCATTTCATAATTTGGCACTAACAGAGGATGGAATTTTGTGGGCATGGGGTAGTAATGAGTATGGTCAGCTGGGGACTGGAGATACCCATCCAAGATCACATGCGATACGTGTCGAATGCTATCTGATCTCTCACTGGTGAGTCAGATTGATTTCTTTTCTTTGATTTTCTGATACATTTTCAAATTGTTTTGTCATGAATGAGTTTCTCAAGCCATTGCCAAATGAGCTTATGTAAGGATGACAGACCAAGATAAAAAAATCAAACTTAGTTGTTTCCCCCCGAGCTCGATCTCTCGTTGGTTTAGCTTTCATTCATCTAACAAGCTTCACCATTTTCGGGACTTCCAGTTATAATCATTGCTAGGAATACTATATTTGAATGTTTCATGTTGCTTTTGCGAAGAATGGCACCCTGATTCTTTATTTGAGGACACTACTGCATGGGCATAAATCGATAATTTATCTACACATTGCTTTCCTGATTTCTCACTTGCTGCATATACTCCAATATCTTACATTTGCAGGTTGTCATTGCTGCTGGAGGCTGGCATCCAACTGCACTAACTATAGAGGGAGAGGTATTTCTATTTCCATTATCTTGATTCTTGAATTCAAATCCATCTGTGCCGGTCGTGGAGCTGGCGGCGGGCCGAGGACACGGGGACGCCGGATCTCACCCTACGACAGAGGACGCGGCACGACAACTGTGGAATCGCACTCACCGTCGTCGCACTCGTCATCGCCCTCCGCCATCATCACACTCGTCGTGTCAGTTTTGCCCATGCCATGCCCTCACTCTCTCGGCGGTGCGCTCGGGCCTAGGCTTCTCATGGCCTCCGTGCATTGTCTCCTTGTGTGTCCAACCACGCCCTGTTGACAAGAGAAACCAGCGGCCTTGAATGTGCTTACCCCAACCTGCTACTGTTTGATGAATTTCCATGCACAGGGAATTGACATCGGTGACTCTATGCATCACGTACGCCCACTCTAGGTCATCACTCATTAGAATGTGGCCTTTATCTCAGTTTAATTTTTTGATAGTACATGGAAGGTGATTACTGGACTTGAGGGTGTGCCTGCACGTACAACTGAACGCAATTTCTTATAATTTTCATTAGAATGTGGTTCTTATTTCAGTATAATATAAAATTTCACTATCCATATTCCATACATGAATGCATCTGTTTTATTTTGCCTGAATTTTCCCAGGGCAACATGTTGTTGATTGATGATACCTCTTATCTGACGGGACGTCAAGACCTAGGCATCGTCGACATGGGCCCAGCTTCGCATGGATTGATTCACATTCAGGGCTCCCTCAGCTCATCTAACAGGTTTTGACATTGCCATACCTTGTTTGCATTTGCCTTCGCCAAGTTCTGATGTGGCAACTCACGTAGGAGCGGCGGACTGTGTGTCCATCAACTTCAATCCCAGTTAATAGATAGAATTTCATAAGTGTTTCATAAAGGATTTTACAGTGCCTGAGGGGATATTTGTATGTATGGCAATATAATTTATGCAACTAACTCCAAGGACCCATATATGGAAAAAGATTCTGGATTTAGATTTAATATAAAACTGCATGACTGACCTAATTTTTAAATGCTTGTTTCTTATTTGAGATCACACAATTTTATTTATGGATTATGAATATCACATGCCTATAAGTAGATTGTTTATAGTGGTAAATGTAGCAGCAGGAGTAGGAATTCTTACCACTTGTTTGCTTGACGATGCATATTCAGAAGATGCTTGTGATATTCGTCTTGGTACTTGAGCCGCCTGTAGTCATGGTGGGTGGAATGGTTTAATTTTTGACCGGATCGATCTATGTGCTAATGTTCTGGTTGTTTGGTACTCGGAGTAATTTTGTTTTGGTCACCAAAGGCGGTATTATCCTATTGTTACAAAGCTTGAACAGTTATGGTCTTGTTTTGTTTTAAAAATGCTTACACATGACTTTGCATTCCAACTCAAGGACACCATCTGAGGAAGATTTATTGTTAAATATTTTTATTTCAATTTCAGTTTATAACATTGATCTCCTTTTGCATAGGTTGGGCTATATTTCACTTATATGTCTACAGGTTTTTGTGATGGAATATGATAAGCTGATTTGTATATCTCACAGGAAAAAAAATGAAAGTTGAGATGCATGTCGAGAATCAAATCTGATGGCCCAGAGCGCTAGGAACTAGGATCTTCCCAACTCTCTTGATCAAAATGGATCATCATGTGAGTATCTGAGGGCCTCCCAAGCTCTCTTGACCAAACAAGCAGTCCATTGCATTTGGGTTATGTTTGTTGGCAAATTTCCATTAAATTCAGTACCCTCGGACAATGTTCTTTTTGTTATTGTGGTAACTACTAAACATGTTACTCTTTATACCTTTTCAGTTGTGTTTCATCTAAGGGAACAATTGCAACTTTGGAATAGATTTAAGAAGTTGTTCTGCTGTGCAGTTGATGCAAATGGACCGCTTCAGATAATCCTGTTATTAGGGCATGTTTAGAAGATGGACTTCATTTATCTTGCTGAGATAAATATAATGTTTTAGCTAATCAGTCAGTGATCTTGTAGGTCTGGTATGAATGAGTCCTCCCAGACTCATGTTGCTCCCACATTTGTCAGCTCCTTGTGATGTTTGATTTGGTTGTTACATGACCAATGTTTAGGCCTCTTTTTTGGTAACACTAAACACATGTTCGTATATATTTGTTTTAAGGTTTTGTGAGACATTCGTATATACTCGAACCTG
This sequence comes from Saccharum hybrid cultivar R570, assembly GCA_038087645.1. NCBI lineage: Eukaryota > Viridiplantae > Streptophyta > Magnoliopsida > Poales > Poaceae > Saccharum > Saccharum hybrid cultivar. The sequence goes on along the minus strand of JAQSUU010000056.1, from coordinate 8,795,462 downwards.
TGTACAGGATGGTACATAGATGCGGCTGGAACTTATTTGTGGATTTATTGGCGCACGAAAGAAATGGATATCGAAGATCTATTTATGCTAATATAAAACATTATCTTAGCCACATCACGGAAAGGTCTATACAGTAGAGCTTGTGAGCCTGCAACGCTGCACTTTATTGTTACTTTCACAAACTTCGTTTTTTAGATTAAATGTCTATTTAACATTGGTATTTACTTTTACAATATTGTTGGTATTTACTTTTATAGTATTGTTATCTTATTGTGCGATCCGTATGTATATAGTATAAAATATTAGCTATCCCGTAGCAACGCACGGGCATGCTACCTAGTTAAGATATAAGCATAGAACCCACCACAGTCTTGGACTTGGGCCTCGTTTCCTTTTTCTGTGGTCCGTTTACCGGCTGGCCATATACGAGGCCCTAGAGAAGCCCATCCAGAAGTCGACAGGCTTTACAGGGCAGGCTTCACCATCCACAATTCACCGTCGAAAAGAAGTCCCTCCGTTCAAAAAAATAATAATTTAGTTCAGTGTCGTAACTCATAAGTCAAACATAGACCACGGAACTCTGTTCAACAGCTGCTTCGTCGTATACGTACCCGTAGCCCGGTTCTGTAGCGTAGCTCCCCAGCTGTTCCTTCAATTTGGCAGAACCGCACGACCGGACACACGCCGCCCCTAGTGCCAAGCTAACCAACCGATCAAGCGACGAACGGAATACAGTATATACTTTCTTTTTCCCGCGAAGAATATCCTACTCCTAGTTAAGAAGCTTGGTTCGGCAGTAATTTGCAAGTTGACATACTCCATCCATCCTATTATATAATGTATTTTAAAGATTTTAGAATAAATTCATTGAAAATACAAAATACATATATAACTTTACCTTATTTTCTAATTAGACACTATTATTTTTAGAGAGAATTATACACTATCATCAACGTGATCGATGGAGATTGGTGGACAAATGGCAAGTAAATATATAATACCTACTAAATTTTTGCTACTATTAATACAAAACTATACCATCCCTTAAAATTATTTATATTTAGGTATAATTTTTGAATGCTTGAACACATTATATATATTACAAGACGGAGAGAGTACATAACTATAGCGTTTGATATAGCTCCAAGATCTACATGTTGGGTTTAGATTTTATACACTAAATTAAAATGTTTAAATATTTTCCTCAAAAAGGTTATATTTATATTTACTTCAAACTCATGCAAATGTAGTCGACGTGGCTCTAGCTTCAGATTGAAGATTTTGTAGATTTACAAATACTCAGTTCTAAAAATTTCACAAATTTTTATTGGCCGAAGTTTTACTAAAATGGTCTATATGTACGAAGAAATATAAAAGCATTTGACGACGACCATGAGGGAGCGACAACATGATAGGAGGCAGAGGGTAGTAGGACTCCCTCATATCAACCGCTGTTCTCGTTAATTAGAGCAGGCTAACAGTAGAGCCAATGACTGATTGTATGTCATTGCTATATCATCTTCCAGACTTAGGTATATTGTGAGAAGGTCTTCTTCTTATTGGAATGCCCTTGTGAGAAGGTCTTCTTCTTATTGAAATGCTCTAGGGGCAGTCATACCTCCTCAGGTCAAGTTTTTTTACTTAAAGTCTACTCATGTAATAGTTGTTTGGTAGGGATGTGCTATACTTCAAGCGCCTAAAAATTAGCTTCCTTTCATGCGACGAATTTCCATCGTTCGATGAACATTCGACGGATCTTAGGCATTCACTATTCATCTTCATCCTCTAGCAGTTCACTTCTTCCAGCACTCGAGGCTACAGCACTCGCCCCCACAGCCGCACAAAGCCCTGCGGCGGTGCAGTAGGGTCTCGCTGGAGCTCTGCCGCCACGGCCACGGAGCTCCGGCGAGACCCTATCGCGCATGTGGCGGCCTCCCTCTTCCCCTCCCCCGCCCTCCCGCCGCCGCTTTCTTCTCCAACTCTGGCAAACGATCGCGACTCCCTCGCCCCGACTGCCTCCACCGTCGCCAAGGTCCCGAATCGCTCGGGCATTGTCCCCACCTCCTGGCCTGCCTACCTCCCTATGGGCTCTCCTTTTTCTAAGGTCGCCGGAGTTGGGAGAAAGAGAGAGAGAGAGGAGAGGAGAAGCTCGCCGGAATCCTAACTCAAATTCAAGAGGAGGAGGAGGGGGCCTACCTTGTCAGCGCCGTCGCTGCCGCCACTGGAGAGAGAGGGAGACATATGCGCGGGCGTGTGGGAGCAGGTCTCCTGAAAATCTCGAGAGATTTTCAGGCACCTGGAGTGTAGGAAATGTGCATTATTAATATTTGGTCTCACCTCATTCTCTCTTAAATAGCTTGCCGTAAGTTTACCAACCCATTTCTCTTTTCTCTCCATGTCAACAACACAAATTTGGTGTAGCATCTTCTGTCGCCCCGTTCACATCTGCTATGCTATATTTCAGGCGCATGAAATTTCATTAATTATTAGGCAATGGCTGTAACATTAGAAATCAACATATGCAACATTAGAGAACAACTTTTGCAACATGTTCATAGTAGGTCTAGTTTTCGGAGGAGAAAATTTTTGTCGCAACACCAGTGCTATGTTGCATGTTTCATTGTTTGCAACATTGGATATCAACATTTGCAACATCGATCAACAACTGCTGCAACATTAAATATGTTGCCCGCAACAATCAAATTTTTCAGGCACCTGGAGCGTAGGAAGACTGATCTCTTACTAGGAGCTGTTTGCTTTGCCATCTGCGAAAGCTAAACCTGGCAGTGGCGTCGTCGCCGCCCTAGGCGTCCGATTGGATTGCCTGCCAGGCCCTTTGCCTCGGAGGCCGCAAGCCGGCCCTTGCAGCTGCATGCCGTATGGTATAGTCGCCGGCACGTTCGAACAGCGACGCCACATATTGAACATTCGAACTGCTGTATCGGCGTATTGCAGGTGTGCCGAAGGAACCAAGAGCTGCGGACGCTGAACTGGTGCGTGGTACATACCATCGACCGTTAGACTACCTGCACTCATACACCTCTATATTCATCCTCTATACTCCCTCTGTCCCCATTTAAGAGACGTTCTGGCACTCCTGCAACATGTCCAGGTTCACTCACCTTTCTATGCACCTGGTCATCACGTTTGTCCTGATACAGATAGTAAATGCTGTATTTGGTAGGCTTCTAAAACGTCACATAAAAGGGGACAGAGGGAGTACGTCCTAGTCAGCAAGATTCTCTCCTCTATACTCAATTCTCCCGCACCCATCTATCCTCTATATCATCCTCTATCCACTCTATCCATTGTGGGACCCACTTATCACTTTATCTAAATATATTCATGTGTGATCTAGTTTTGAAGGATTTATTGAGACGAATTTAATGGTGTAATTGAAATTTAATTTGAATTTTTGGTTTGTGAGTTATAACATTTTTTTCCCTTTGTTTAGCTAGTGGGGCCCGCCATTATAGAGTATAGAGTAAGCACTGTACCACTCTAAATATAAAGTGAGAGAAATGATAGAATATCGTTTTAAGTACCCAGTGCAACAATTTTTACTCTATATTCATACTCTAAAGCTTTAGAGTATCGTTTTAAGTACCCGCGGGTAGTCTTGCCTAACAGCTGAATACTTTTAGTCCTTGTCCACGTGGGTTGCCAGCTACGCGCGACCGGCTGTCCGGTTCCACCGACGGCGGCCGAGCAGAGAGGAAGCAGGACACGGCCGACAATCAATCGGACCACAGGCGCAACCAAGCAGCTGCTTCGCACGTCGATGCGTTCGTGGGAAACGTCAAACCTGCACAAGCAGAACTGGCTTCGCGATTGGCGATCGCATGCGTTGATACTTGCGGGCACTGCGGTGGACCAGGTACAATCGCAGCAGCGCTGAGCTCGCCTCTGGCTCTGGGTATTTTATCACCACCAGTGATAGCAGTGTGACATCGGGACCTCCCCAGGTCAAGCTCTGCGGGTCAGTGAAACACATGGGAGATCTCGTGTCTGAAGCAAAGAATATCTCGATGCACTTTCAAGGAGCCCATAAATCCTTGACTGTTTTCTTTCTCTTATACTTCGTACGGAGTATGACGTTTCACTTTAAGAATCCGCTGAGGTGAGTTGACTATAACCACTGGTGTTCAACACCCTGCGCAACGAGAGGCTCTGATGATGGAGGAACGAGCGAGAATTCTCCGGCCTTTGCATCAGAACCTACATAAGATCGATTGACATTTAGCTAAACCATGTCAAGTAGTATGGGCGATATAGCAGTAATGCATCGCCAAACACAGGGGACGCATCACAATTCACAAGTCAAGGACGAAACGCTACTCAGCTACTCCTAAGTCCTACGGAGTAACAGAGAAATTGGAATCGCGACGGCCAGCACAAGTTGCAACTGACGCCGCAAAAAGGTGGTCGAGGCAGAGCCCGGCTATAGACTGCAAATCTGCAATTCACCCAAATCAATGGCAATGCAATCACGCGATCCTATTTTCTTCATCACACGCCCCTATGCTATCAAGTTATATTCATCACTCTCCGTAACCACCCACTACTAATGCTAGCTTGGAAAAAGCTATATGGCCTGTTATAGGTGGTTTAGGTTGGACTGTCCGATTGTGATGTGAATTCGGTGCAATAATTTGAGACTTCCCTTTAATCTCATGTGGTTCGCAAATCTAATCTATCCGGGCCCACACACACAGCCAATCGCGGCCGCCCAGGTCTCCTATCTACGGGCTGGGCTACGGCTCATGATGCTCTCGTGCGCCGGAGTGTGTCGCAAGCAACGAGTCGCCATCACGTCTGCACGGAGCCACCGCACCCTCCTCGCTCCGTTCCCGACAGCACGTACCGGGTCCGCCCCGCCCAACAGCGCATCGGCTCGGAACAATCCGGCGGGCCGGCGACCGCGCGCCAGAAGCCCGATCGCCCCGCCGTCCCACGGAAGTCAATGCCCCGAGGCCCCACCTGCCAGCCACCCGATCGCCCCTCTCAGCTATCGCCAAGCCCCAAGCACTCCAAATCGTCCTCACTGTGCACCTAACGCCTGCCTAATCGCGGCAGTAAACAAAGATCGCGCGGTGACGGTGGGGTGTGCCGTGTGCGGGACGGGCGTCCAGGTCCGGGCGCGCTGCGCTGTCGCCATCTGTCGCACGCGGCACCCGTTGGAATCTCGCGCGCGGGGGCACCGGCACCAGCACCGGCACCTTTGCTTCCATTGGAAGCGCAAATGTCTGCTCCTTCTTCCTCCGCCTCGTCGCCCCGCTGCACGGATTACTGGTTTCTTATTGGCACCAGATCGAAAAAGGGGAGGAATTAAATGGTGGAGTCGGGTGGTGAGATCTGATTTAGACTGGTTGATTAGGCCGGTTGGTAGCAGCAGTCGGTGGTGGTGTGGTGTGGACGTGTGGTGGTGCAAGAGAGCAAGGCCCTGACCGACTGCCTCTCAAGTCTTGCCTGCCTCTGCCTGCATCTGCATCTCTGTTCGGGTGTGTGAAGCGCGGGCCCTATAAATACGACTCAGATCTGGAGGCACCTCCTCCTCGTCCGCCCCAGTCTAATCCGATTCAAACCGCCCGTTCCCCGTGTCCGAGCCAAGCAAGCCTAGCCCAATTCCCAGAGCCAGCTGCTCGGTGAGCGCCGCGCCCCTTCGCCTTCCTCACGCTTCGTTGCTTGCAATCGCGCGATCGTCTGGCCTCGTCTCGTTCCGGTGTGTGATTTCTCTGACGTGTGATTTGGTTTGGATCTGGTCGGACCAGGTGCTCCACGCGATGGCGCAGAAGGAGACCAATGGCAGCAACGGCGAACACATCTCCACCCGCCCGCCGCCCACCCCCTCGCCCCTCCGCTTCTCCAAGTTCTTCCAGGTGAGAGCGCGATCTCGACGCTTGGATCTCTATCTCACTCGCCGCGAGGTTTGGGCCTGTTCGCGTGGTCCGGATCATGATTATTGGTGCCAAATTGCTGTTTGATCCAGGCTAACCTGCGGATCCTGGTCACTGGTGGGGCGGGCTTCATCGGCTCCCACCTCGTAGACAAGCTCATGGAGAACGAGAAGCACGAGGTACGTGTCCCCCGGACGAGATCCCGTATCATTTCGTTGCTTGTTTTGCGGGATCGGGCTGTTGGGCCAAATCCATTTTGATGGTGGCCGTCTAGATCTCATCTGAGTGATAACACCAGGAACTGAGTGAGTCCAGATCCACGTGAAAGGGACGTGAGTTGGAGATAATTGTGCCAGATCTCTGGGGAGTTACATTTTGCATCATGTGGGGCAGTTGCTGTTTAGAACTTTAGTTGGAAGCTTTGCTTGAATATTGGGTACTTCTGTGGATCTGGTTGCTAATGTGAGAGATCACTGAACTGAGTGAGATCCAGCAGGACTGCTTGCATTACTTTGTAGAGCTTAAGCTATAGCATTGCTATAGTCCTGAATGTTTGTTTCGTGGATCTGATTGGGAATTTGAGAAATCACAGAGATCCAGTGTCAATGCTTTAGAGATCTTGTTTACTGGTACTTCATTTTCAGCTTCCTGACATAGTTTCTGGAAATCATGAGGAGTGCCATTGGGCTAATTACTGTAGAGTTGTTTCATTCTACACTTACCGTTGGATTCTAGGTTCCTTGCTATGGGTCTTGTCTTGCAGACATTTTGGATGTTGACTTTGTTCCCTTACGTTCAGGTCATTGTTGCTGATAACTTTTTCACTGGTTCAAAAGACAACCTGAAGAAGTGGATCGGCCACCCAAGATTTGAGCTCATCCGCCATGGTAAATAACTAGTTAGCTATGCATGCTTAAGATATTTTAAGTCTTCTCTTTCAGAGTATCCTGAAAGAAGGGGAGCCTTGGCGCAGTGGTAAAGCTGCTTCCTTGTGACCATGAGGTCACGGGTTCAAGTCCTGGAAACAGCCTCTTGCAGAAATGCAGGGAAAGGCTGCGTACAAAAGACCCAAGTGGTCGGACCCTTCCCCTGACCCTGCGCAAGCGGGAGCTACGTGCACTGGGGCTGCCCTTTTTCAGAGTATCCTGAAAGTTATGAATCATGGATAGTCAATGATAAATGAACTGCTATTTGTTTATGTTGTCTCTGTGTTTGTTCTAACATGTCCTATGTTGTTTGTTCAATGCCGTTAATAGTTTATGAATTATTATTGAAGCCCTAGTTGTTGACTACTATACTCATTCACTTGGTATCTGTATTTATTTTCGTCTTTTTGAAAGGGATTGAATCATGATTAGTCAATGCAATTGAAGTACCACATTTATTGTATCATACAGTCAATGCATGTCCTGAGTTGTCTGTTTGAATGAATTTTCTCTCTTCTGCTCTTAATTGGCCACTTACTATTTATTTGTAACTTACTGTTGGCAACTCATATTTGGAGTACAAGCATGCCATTCAAGTTCATTTCTGACACTGGTGGTCTAACTTCATTGCTGATCATTATTAAAATGTAATGATGGAACAGATCATGTACTCAGATTAATAGTTTTGTGTCCTCATGGGAAAACACAAATCACTCTTCTCAGTTGTTCCTTTTTTAATTAGTACGTGCTTCCTCATGAGTTAGACACTTATACTGTATAAATTCTTTGTCTGTTTTAGATGTCACCCAGCCGCTTCTTGTGGAGGTTGACCAAATCTATCACCTTGCTTGCCCTGCTTCACCAATCTTCTACAAGCACAATCCTGTTAAGGTATGGTAGTTCTCTGCTCTGTGAGAGGCGGTATATTGTTTCATAGTTTTTCCTGATATTGATGTTTGCAATTTTCTGAAACAGACCATCAAGACAAATGTTATCGGTACCCTGAACATGCTGGGACTTGCAAAGAGAGTTGGAGCTAGGTCAGTGTTCATCATGCCATTGATTCTTCCAGTGCCTCACGTGAAAGACTCAATGACAGAATTTATTTTGAATTGCAGGATTTTGTTGACATCAACCTCTGAAGTTTATGGTGATCCGCTTGAGCATCCTCAAACCGAGGCCTACTGGGGCAATGTTAACCCAATTGGTAAATTTGTTCATCTGACAATTGAAATATATTTTCTTTGTTTTTCATAAATTATCTTTCAAGTTCTCTTGCAGTTTTTATTTAACTTTTTTTTCTATCAGGCGTCAGGAGCTGTTATGATGAGGGTAAGCGTGTAGCAGAGACGCTGATGTTCGACTATCACAGGCAGCATGGCATTGGTAACACTTCATCTTGCACTTAAACTTCAATATTAGCTCATAGCCCTCTTTGTCATGTGATAACTCTGGGCTTATGAATTATGATTTGTCCTTAACAATATTTATCATCTATGTCTGTAGAAATCCGAATTGCCAGGATTTTCAACACCTATGGGCCTAGGATGAACATTGATGATGGCCGTGTTGTTAGCAACTTCATTGCTCAGGCTGTGCGGTAATGCTTCTTGTATTTCTTTTATTTTCTTCCCAGCTACTGCCAGATATTTTTGGCGGCTAATCTTTTCACAATCTTGTAGTGGTGAACCCCTGACTGTCCAGAGGCCCGGAACACAGACTAGGAGCTTCTGCTATGTTGCCGATATGGTTTGTCTTCCACTGCATTCTCATTTGGTTTGTTGTTGGTCAGAACACTGTCAGTGCATTATATCAACTATACCATTCATTGCAGGTTGATGGTCTTATTAAGCTGATGAATGGAAACAACACTGGACCAATCAACTTGGGGAACCCAGGTAAAATCCATCTGTATTTTCACTTTTGTTGCTACACAGTGAGCTACTCAATCTGTGTTTTTGTATATACATTCCCGTGGACCGTGGTAACCAAGTTGGGTCTCATCTTTCTGCTAAATTGTTGTAACTTGTGCCGCAGGTGAATTCACCATGCTGGAACTTGCTGAGAATGTGAAGGAGGTAAGTTGGATTCTATATAATCGCAATGCTTTCTGAAGCTTGGTAAATCTTGACAGATTACTGATGTGCCTACTTAACTTTGCAGTTGATCAACCCAGATGTGACAGTGACGATGACCGAGAACACTCCTGATGATCCCCGCCAGAGGAAGCCAGACATCACAAAAGCGAAGGAAGTTCTGGGGTGGGAGCCCAAGATCGTCCTGAGGGACGGCTTGGTGCTCATGGAGGATGATTTCCGGGAGCGCCTGGCCGTGCCCAAGAAAACCAAGGCCTAAACTGCCTTCCGGTTGACGAAGAATATCCACGGGGGAGCATACTCATAGTTGGGTTCGTCATTATTCGTGGCCACATTTCATTATGGAATTTGAGTTCCAATAAACGAAATATACCTTTGTCGTTCACCTTGAAGGATTGTATTATTAGAATTTTCATACAGGGCTGGCCGTTTGTGTCTCTGCCTGCGCAGATCTTGTGGTACTTGTGTTTGTAGCCTATATGTACTCCCTGAGTCGATTATAGCAATGTTGATGCCATTTTGAGCTTTTTGTTGCATCCTTTTTGCTGCGTGAGACTGACCGCCAGCTTACATGACTGCGCTCCACATTTGTGATTGTAATGGACTGCCTTGGCAAGGTGTCGTTGTCTGTCTGAAATTCTGTAAACTAAGTGCTACCAGACTCCCAGTCTAGTCTGGTTTCGGCGCTTTTCCATCAAGAAGAGCCGTGGTTCGGCACTCTTCCAACGAGAAGCCACAGGGTCCCAATCTACTTTGGTTCGGCGCTTTTCCAACAAGAGCCGTGGTTCGGAGCTTTCCCAACGAGAAGCAGCTCGTGCCGTGGAACGACAGAACCTTCTTTTACCCGTTCGCGACAGGACGTTCCTTTTTCCTATATAAGAGCAACTCGATTGACAAAAACAACCAACTTTCCCTAAAAACTCTGGTGTATAAAGAGAAATAGGTTAAAAAAAAACATGCTCCAAGGACGGAACAGAGGGAACATTTTCTTATCCATTCAGACCTAGAGTCCACATATAGGCTTAGTTCCAACAGAAAAATGGCTCATCCCATCTATCCAACCGAACAGAATTTCACAAATCAAATATGAGATGTTATCAAATTTTGATAGCTAACCAAATGGTAGTCAAAAACTTAACCCGTCTAAGTTTTGTGACAACTAAATTTTGACCATTAACCAATCATGTTCTCAATCTGATGAATTGCTCCTAGCCGCGCTGAGACGGCAGATTTGACTGGCCGTTACGAACGGTAAACGAAACAGGAGTGTCACGCTCCCGCATCGGTCGCGTGATCCAACTGATGGAGACGAGAGCAACTGAGTCTCTTCCACGCGGGGTGGATCCGTGGAGCACTGGAGCAGATCTGGCTCCAGGCTTTTACCAGTGTTAAGCCACCCGATACGCAGGTGACGCGACGAGCCGACGACTAGGCTCTTGGTTTAGTTCTCAAAATATTTTGCAAAATATTTTAAATTCTCGTCACATCGAATCTTTGACACATGCATGAAATATTAAATATAAATAAAAAATAAAACTAATTATATAGTTTAGTTGTAAATCACGAGACGAATCTTTTAAGTCTAATTAGGCCATAATCAGACAATAATTATCAAATAACAACGAAAGTGCTACAGTAGCACTAGAGTTACATTTTGTAAAATATTTTGGAAACTAAACGAGCGCTAGGCGAGACCAGCGAAGTGAAACACGAGCAAGGAATGATCCAACGCTTCCGTTCCAAGCAACCACGGCATGTGCGCTGCCCGCTACGGTGCCCGACGACGCCCGGCAAGGGGTCGTATTGGTGTCGGTGGCACTATCCGCCTGCTATCTTTTTTACTCCCTCCGCGCAGTATTTGAGATACGAAACCAGCGTCTAGGCGTTTAGCGCACAGAAAACACATGATCACGTCCCAATCTAGGAATGACTGATGCCTGCATCCCATCCGCTTCGTGCGAGAAGACCGCGCCTACCGACTTCCCGTCACGCCCCGTCCACGTTGCCGGGGTGTGTTTGCTTCGCTGAAAAGTCAGATCGAAAAGTATTGCTGATTGTTTTGTTGTGAGAGAAAAATATCGTGAGGCTGATAAGTTAAACGTCTACCACGACTGAAAAACATCCGTGTGGCCTGTGGTGGCGTATGAGCTGCGAGAAGACGCCTGCCAACTTCCCGTCACGCCCCGTCGTGCCGTCCAAATAACTGAGCTGTACATCCGTGTGGCCTGTGGTGGCGTATGAGCTGCGAGAAGACGCCTACCAACTTCCCGTCACGCCCCGTCGTGCCGTCCAAATAACTGAGCTGCGGCCTCTAGCTCTGTAGGGGCGTACTCCTATGTATGAGCTGCGAGAAGACGCCTAGGCCTACGTACTTCCTCCCGTCACGGCCCGCTCTCGTTGCCTGTCTGTGTCTGAGCTGTGAGGCGTGTGAGCTCCGCACGGCCGCACCGGGGCCGCGACTCCGGCAGCGAGACTGCGAGAGCACGCAACACGGCAAGAGCAGCCGCGTGTGCTGGACGGACGGAACAGACGGGCGCGTCCAGGCGGCGAAGGGGTCAGGGTCTGGGTCAGGGTCAGGGTCAGGGTGGCTCCCACTGCGCGGCCCGCATTTAAGTCGCCAGACCCTCCCTCCCTCCCGATCTCGGACTCTCTTCCCGGCTCTCGCTTCCCATCCCGCCCCCATCCCGACTCTTCGTCGCGGCGGGCATCACCGTTGCCCAGTCCCCTGCCGTTGCCCAACCGTGATTTCCGTCCTTCACCGCCGCGGCCCGCACGTGACGCGCATCGCCGCGAGCGCGGAAGCGTCCACCGGCTCGGCGACAGGCTTGCGCACCGGCTCGGCTCGTGTCGGTTCTGCCGCCACCGCGGGACGCGGCGCTCCCGGATCTCGGTGACCGCTTCTCGTAAGTCCCTGCTCTCGAATTTGAATCACGCGAATTCTCATATTGTTCCTGGGGGGCGGTTCCTCTGTTGGCTCCTTGTGGTGGCGAGCGCGGTAGATCTGATCCTCTTGGCTCTCCGTCCATGTGCGGTCGCGTGGGTGGGTTACGTGGGTACGCAGCGTGATCTGGCATTTCCTGCTTCAAAGGGATGGCCATGGGTTTGGTTGCCGCGTGAGTTGGTCCTCTAGATTCGTGGATCATGATGATGGGCGGGCACCTCTTGGTGATTGCTTGGCCTAGGACATTCGCTGTCTTACCATTTAATGATGCTTATATTATTATTATTACTGGTAGACTTAATGATCCTTAGTACTCCTAGAGATGATCCGCACTGGTATAGTTAATTACGCTCCTGACACACAAAACTCAAGTTGGTAAACCAACGTTATGGAGAGTTTGCCTGTTCTAAGCATAAATGTAAAATGTTACATTTGAGCAATTTCAATTTCAGGTTACATTCGTGTACTGCAATTTCTCTTACTAAATTGTTTCCATATTTTCTACTCATATTGTTTGCTATTGAAGTGTTTGGATTCACGCCACACTTTGCCTCGCCACAGCTGTGGCCTGCCACCATGTAAAATCCAGCGTTTGGTTCATGCACAGCTTTTTGGCATGCACACTTGTTTTTTGCCACAGACTGTGGCGCTGGATTTTTACGCCACACGCCACAACTCGCCGCAGCTGGGCGTGGCCCAGAACCAAACGCCACAATGGATTCACACTAAGCTGTGCCTGGCCACAGCTGTGGCCCGCCACCATTTATTACCCCTTGTTTAGTTCCTCCAATTCTCTCCCAAATTTCACCATGCAAAAAGAAGATTCCCCGTCACATCAAAATATCAGCAAATGTATGGAGTACTAAATGTTGATGAAATCAAAAACTAATTGCACAGTTTTATTGTACTTTGCGAGACGAACATTTTAAGCCTAGTTAGTCAAAATTTGGATAATTTTTACCAAATACAAACGAAATGCTACAGAAATTCTGATACAGTGTTTTTCTCCCCAGGCCTTGTTTAGATTCTCAAATTCCCCCTCAAATTCCACTATGCAAAAAGAAGATTCCCCATCACATCAAAATGTTGGCACATGCATGGAGTACTAAATGTAGATAAAATCAAAAACTAATTGCACAGTTTTATTGTACTTTATAAGACGAACATTTTGAGCCTAATTAATCAAAGTTTGGACAATTATTACCAAATAAAAACAAAAAGCAACAGTAATTCAGCACAGTGCCGCCGGCGCCCATTCGGCGTATCTAAACAAGGCGCCAATTCTCTGAACTAAACGAGCCCTTAGGCTAGTGTTTGGCTCATTCACAGCTTTTGGCAGCCACAGCGCATGCACACTTGTTTTTCTAGATTTTTACGCCACACGCCACAACTAGCCGCAGCTGGGCGTGGCTGGACGTGGCCCAGAACCAAACGCCACAACTTTCCTGTCATTTCACTTCCTCTGTTGATGGCTCTGTGTCTTACTTTGGTAGTGGCTTGTGGTAGAAGCCGGGGTAGTCTGTGTTTCTACATGCTTTTGTTCTAGCTACTTCTAGCGTTTCCTTTGCTGCTGAACTTTCTATAATTCTGTATTTCTGTTATTTCGGTAATGGAAACGGGGATGGCCTCGGTTCAATTTTTTTTTCACTTCCTCAACTTTAGAGGATAGGCAATCAATCTAAGAGTACTCCTGATCTCATTGTGTTTTGTAACACACTAACAGGTCAGAGAATTAGCAGACAAAGATGGCGACTTATGAGCCCAAGAACATTCTCATAACCGGCGCTGCTGGTTTCATTGCATCACATGTCGCCAACCGCCTGGTTAGGAACTATCCCCAATACAAGATTGTTGTCCTTGACAAGATTGACTACTGCTCCAACCTAAAGAACCTCAATCCTTCACGGTCTTCACCAAATTTCAAGTTTGTCAAGGGTGACATTGCAAGTGCTGACCTGGTGAATTACCTTCTGATCACCGAGTCAATTGACACCATCATGCACTTTGCTGCTCAGACACATGTTGATAATTCTTTTGGCAATTCATTTGAGTTCACAAAGAACAATATATATGGCACCCATGTTCTTCTTGAGGCTTGCAAGGTTACTGGTCAGATCAGGAGGTTTATTCATGTCAGTACCGACGAGGTGTATGGTGAAACTGACGAAGATGCTGTGGTTGGTAACCATGAGGCTTCACAGTTGCTTCCAACAAATCCGTATTCAGCTACAAAAGCTGGGGCTGAAATGCTTGTGATGGCATACGGAAGGTCTTATGGTCTTCCTGTGATTACCACTCGGGGCAACAATGTGTATGGGCCAAATCAGTTCCCTGAGAAACTCATCCCCAAATTCATTCTTTTGGCCATGAGAGGTCTGCCTCTTCCAATTCATGGAGATGGTTCCAATGTCAGGAGCTACCTGTACTGTGAGGATGTGGCTGAAGCTTTTGAGGTTGTTCTTCACAAAGGGGAGGTTGGACATGTGTATAATATTGGTACTGTGAAGGAAAGGAGGGTGATTGATGTGGCCAAAGACATGTGCAGGCTCTTTGGCTTGGATACTGAGAAAGTAATCAGGTTTGTTGAGAACAGACCCTTCAATGACCAGAGGTACTTCCTGGATGATCAGAAGCTGAAGAGACTGGGATGGGCAGAGCGTACACCATGGGAAGAGGGCTTGAAGAAGACAATTGAGTGGTACACCACCAATCCTGATTACTGGGGAGATGTTACTGGTGCTTTGCTCCCTCACCCAAGGATGTTGATGACTCCTGGAGTTGAAAGGCATAACTGGACTGAGGAAATCAAATCTCTGACTTCTTCACCAGCTGAAGCTAGCACAACAGCTCCTGCAACCAGTACCAAAAGGACCACTGATGCCCCTCAAAAGCCTTTGTACAAATTCTTAATCTATGGCAGGACTGGATGGATTGGTGGCCTCCTTGGGAAGATTTGTGACAAGCAAGGGATTCCATATGAGTATGGGAAAGGACGCTTGGAGGAGCGCTCTCAGCTGTTGGAGGACATTAGAAATGTGAAGCCAACTCATGTCTTCAATGCTGCCGGGGTCACTGGGAGACCGAATGTTGACTGGTGCGAGACCCATAAACAGGACACTATCCGCACCAATGTTGTAGGCACATTGAATCTTGCTGATGTCTGTCGCGAGCAGGGTTTGCTCGTGATTAATTATGCTACAGGCTGTATATTTGAGTATGATGCTAAGCACCCTGAAGGGTCTGGTATTGGCTTTAAAGAGGAAGACACGCCCAACTTTACGGGTTCCTTTTATTCTAAAACGAAAGCAATGGTAAGTTCAGCTTTGTTGTTCCTTTTTATCAATGAGTTTACTTCTTCGTAATGCCTGAAACTAGTTTCTGTGATATTGACATGGTGCAGGTGGAAGAGCTGTTGAAGGAGTATGATAATGTCTGTACTCTTAGGGTCAGGATGCCTATATCGTCAGATCTAAGCAACCCTCGTAACTTTATCACAAAGATAGCTCGTTACGACAAGGTGGTGAACATTCCCAACAGCATGACAATTTTGGATGAGCTTCTGCCTATCTCCATTGAGATGGCGAAACGGGACTGCAGGGGCATATGGAACTTCACCAACCCTGGCGTTGTCAGCCACAATGAGATTCTAGAGATGTACAAGAAATACATCAATCCTGATTTCAAGTGGACCAACTTCACACTCGAAGAGCAGGCCAAGGTCATAGTCGCACCTAGAAGCAACAACGAGATGGACGCGTCGAAATTGAAGGCTGAGTTCCCTCAGCTGCTGTCCATCAAGGACTCTTTGATCAAGTATGTCTTTGAGCCAAACAGGAAGGTTCCTGTTAATTGAGGGTTTAGGTCACGGGGATGTGGAGGTTATTTGTATTGGTTGTTATTGGACACTAAATTAGCTAATGTTGCATGGTGGTCCGTACTAGTTGTGTTCGATTCTTTTGGGACAATAGCAAGCATACCTTTTTCTCGTCATTGTTATATACGCAACCTGTTTGTACAAACAGGTACATATTTAGATGTTCTATATAGTGGCTGATATGCCGAGACACTGTTGTCGATGAACACTACGAATGTACTTAATACATTATATATTAACTACCAAGAGCAGTTGTACATGGTCTTGTAAATTATATTCCTTTGTTGCAGTTTGCTCCGTTTTTTTTTTGTTCTTGGTGTTTCTATGCCAAACTAGTTCCATATTTTCAATTGGTTTTGTGTTCCCTGTCAATCCTCAGTGCCACGATTTCTATTAGACGAAGAAAGAAAAAAAGACAAATGCCCGGCCAGTTTTTTGAATGGAAACTGGACCCAAAAACCATACAACTGAGGAGAGTGCATCACTCATCCTTTACAACTTTGATACAAGAACTGGACAACCAACTACTCACGCCACTGCGTGCTCTAAAATGGTCGAATCGATCCAACTAACAACTCAACTAATCAACTAAAAAGGACTGAAAAAACACGACGACCACAGCTTGAGATGCCACCATTGGCCAGACGCCGCAGAACTGGAATGCCTAACAATGCCTCCAAGGAGGAAACTGATGAGGACATCGCCAAGATGGAGTCGAGGACGACTCCAATTCAAGAGGGGAGGATGATGAGGACATCGCCACGCTGGACACACCGATGCTATGGTCTTCTCCAAGTTGCAATTCGTCCCCAACTCAGCTGCCACGTCACCCTCGGATTCAGCAGACACGTCGTCACTGTTTCGGTCATAACTCTCTCATACAACATCGAAAAGGGACGTTCTTGGATGCGTTGGAAAGGGGACGACGACGCCGTCGTTTTGGATCTGGTCCCAGTTCTAGAAGGTCCGTGGATCATTCTGTGTGACCACGGCAAGGTGCTGCATCACCTATTTGGGCCAACTTGGCCATGTATCGTGTCGGGCCTTAAGCCCAAGTTGTGGGCGCCCAACCCCTGGCCGTCCTCAACCCTAGGTCGAGTCTTAGACTATAAAAACAGCCGCCGCCGCTGCTAGACAATTGGGTTTTGTTTAGAGTTTAGTTTTCCATCGAGAAACTGAATCGTTCATTGTAACTGTGGTGACAAATCCTTTTACAGTGATCCAGGGCCCCTGTTCTTGATCTCCTCCAATGTGTCGATTAGTCCTTTGGAACCGAGTTCTTGAACCCTCTATTGATATTTGCATCATTCATATTTGCAATTTCAGATTGCGTGTTTTTACCTTCTTGCTTGTGTTCTTCGATTCGCTTGCAGGAAAAGCCTTCTTGGCGAGGTCAATCAAGTTGTGCTTGGTTGATAACCAACGGAGCTGTGGTGTAACGGTTGCAGGGTTCGAATCGTGTCTGATTTGAAGCCGGATCGCCAACGTCGAGATCTCCACAAGTCGAACTTACCGGTTACCTCTCGGAAGATCGGGCCTGTGCTCATCAATTGGTATCAGAGCTTTTAGGTTTATCGCGAGGTATATTCTCGTTTGCCTTAGATTCATATTTGTTCATTACCTAGAGTCCACAAAAAGCCCAAAAAAATATTTCAATTTCCGTTGTCCTATCACCTTTTGTGCCTTTGCAATTTCGTTTCAGATTCGCGTTGTTGAGTTTGTGTCCGTGGTCGAGTCTTGTTGCTGGTTTAGGATTGTGTTCGTGGTCGTAGTTCAATCGCCCGTTGCTGTGATTTTTGTTTTTCGCCGCTATCCCACCCACCGTTCCCAAACAACAAGTCGAAGCCACCACATTACTCGACTTGCCCCCGCTAGCCGCCTTGTGTAACTTCTCGCCGCCGCGCAAACCCTAGATAGGTTGCAAGCCGCTCTTATTCTGCTTGCATCGCAGCCCTCCTTACATCATCAGGCGAATACCTACTGTCGCTGTTAGAGTCACAGGAACGATCTTGTGATCGGTGTTGGAGTTTAGGGACGCTTTGCCCTAACTGCCGCTGCCGTGTTGTGCCTACCAGAAAACATAACTTGAGATACCTTCGGTAAAACAGGCATAACTTTTCGCTCGTTTATCAGAAAAATCTGAAATTTTTACAGCAGCTTCTTGACACCGTTTGGAGCCGACCCAAACTGGGCTTTGCCCTGTTTGGTTTCGTCAAAATTGGCAAAAAAATCAGGAAAATAAAGAAAAAAATTGTTAAAGCTTTTGCACGCTTTTCAGAGATTGTGCTGTTTTTCTGTAGATCACATCCCACCTCAGTTGTAGGTGCCAATTTTTGTGGTTGCATCTTTTATGATCCTTGTTCAGAGAAAAATATAAAAAAAAATAGTGAAAAAATAAAAAAGTTTGATTCCTACTAGTGCCTTTTGGGAAAATCAGGGAAAAATTCAGGAAAAAGGAAAAATCCGGTTATTTGCTTGTTCTGTGCGTTCTTTCCATCATCCTTTGTTTTCACCTTGTTGCGCTACGTCTCGACACGTCTTAGCCAGCAGCTGTGATTTGTACTTTGGATCTGAATTGAACAATCGCTAATCTGCTTTCGATAATTGCTAATCCTTGCTGTCATATTGTGTGCCTACCCATAGCTCCACATATTCTTCTGTCAGCACAGGTTCATCTTGCAACTGTTACCCACGCTTAACAACAGATTGCTTCGCCACGTTGGTTTTGCTCTTGTTTGGCGTTGGTAAGAATACAGGCAAGACGGTGGTAAGCCGCTTGTGATTTTGCATTCCACTTTCACCACCACCACCACTTGGTTCCTTTTAGTTGATAGGGATAATACTTTGGTGTTGTCTTTTTCTATCTTCTAACCATGGCAGGATCTCCGACGGACTTCAATGATTGCGTGTCCAAGGACGAGCTTACAACGTTCATGACTGAACAACGCAATCTTATGACCGAGCTGACGCGCAATGTGAACAATCTAGTCACCCGCATTGAACAACTCGAGCAACGTCCTCCACCTCATCGTGCTGTTGATGACGATGCGGATGATTTTGGTGATGACGATGCGGATGTGAATGCTGACGGTTATGCCTGTCGCCGCCTCAACTTCAACCGTCGCGGTATGTGAGGTAATAATCATGGTAATAATGATCCTTTTGCTAAAATTAAATTTAGCCTTCCTCCTTTTGCTGGTAATATTGATCCAGAGGCTTATTTAGATTGAGAGCTTGCTGTTCAACAAAAATTTGATTCTCATAATGTTCCTGCTGAGCATAGAGTTAGACTTGCTACTAGTGAGTTTACTAATTTTGCTTTATTCTGGTGGAGTGATCTTTGCAATGCTAATAATGCTACTGCTGTGCCTCAAACTTGGAATGCTTTAAAGCAACGTATGAAATCTCGTTTTGTTCCTCCTTATTACCAACGTGATTTACGTTTGAAACTGCAAATTTTAAAACAAGGTGATAAAGGAGTTGAAGCTTACTATCAATAATTGCTTATTGGTTTAGCCCGTTGTGGTATAAATGAAGATGATAATGATGCTAGTGCTAGATTTTTTGGTGGTCTAAACCATGATATCCAGAACATACTTGATTACAAAGAATGGCACAATTTTTTCCAATTGTATCATCTTGCTATTAAGGCAGAACGTGAAGTACAGGGCCGCAAACAACACCAGCCTTTCAGGTCTAACAATGGAAGGAATTTTCAGCAGCGCTCTGAGCCGGAGACGCCCAAGCTTTCTGTTGCACCACATGGGGTAAGTAAATTGTCTGATGTGCAGAAGAAAGGTGCCACTCCAGGTGTTTCTACTAGCTCCTCCTCGTCCAACGCTAAAATCATTTGCCACCGATGCAAAGGCATGGGACATGTCATGAAGGATTGCCCCAGTCGTCGTGCTTTCATTGCTACTGAGGATGGATATGTAAGTACTAGTGATGTTGAAGATGATTTAGCCCTTGCTGCTAACATTGATGCAGATTCCACCGAGGGTGATCAAGACAAGGAGGCTATCATCATTGACTCTGTGGCTGCTGCCGCGGATTACCCTAGCCTTCTTGTGCAGCGTGTGTTAAGTACACGTGTGGGACATGAAGACGAGATGAAGATCCAACGAAACAATTTGTTCCACATGTATTTCATTATGCAGGGTTGTCGTGTTCTCACTATCACTGATAGCGGAAGTTGCAATAACTTGGTGAGTTCAGATTTGGTTGAGAAGCTTGGCTTGACCACACGACAACATTCGTATCCATATAAACTTCAATGGTTCAATAATAGTGGTAAGACTAAGGTAACTAAATCAGCACGTATTAGCTTTTTCACAGGTTCTTATCATGATACTGCTGATTTTGATGTTGTCCCTATGCAAGCTTGTTCTATTTTGTTAGGTCGTCCATGTGAATTTGATAATGATGCTATACACCATGGTAGAACTAATACATACACTATCGTACATAAGGATAAGAAAATTACATTGCTGCCTTTACCTCCTACGGAACTTATTAAACATGCTAAAGAGATTAAAAATAAACCTCCAACTGACATTGCTAAAAATAATGGGATTAAGTTAAAAGGAGGTACTTTTCTTGCTACAACTTCTGCTACTGCTGAGTTATGTGATAATCCTGATGCACCATGTTATACTATGTTTTGTCAACCTATTATGTCTGGTGCATTGCCTACTGTCACTAACCTTTTGCAGGAGTTCGCTGATGATGGGATGAAGTCGAGGGCGACTCCAATTCTAGAAGGAGGGGATGATGAGGACATCGCCAAGATGGAGTCGAGGACGACTCCAATTCAAGAAGGGGAGGATGATGAGGACATCGCCACGCTGGACACACCGATGCTATGGTCTTCTCCAAGTTGCAATTCGTCCCCAACTCAGCTGCCACGTCACCCTCGGATTCAGCAGACACGTCGTCACTGTTTCGGTCATAACTCTCTCATACGACATCGAAACGGGACGTTCTTGGATACGTTGGAAAGGGGACGACGACGCCGTCGTTTTGGATCTGGTCCCAGCTCCAGAAGGTCCGTGGATCATTCTGTGTGACCACGGTAAGGTGCTGCGTCACCTATTTGGGCCAACTTGGCCACGTATCGTGTCGGGCCTTAAGCCCAAGTTGTGGGCGCCCAACCCCTAGCCGTCCTCAACCCTAGGTCGAGTCTTAGACTATAAAAACAGCCGCCGCCGCTGCTAGACAATTGGGTTTTGTTTAGAGTTTAGTTTTCCATCGAGAAACTGAATCGTTCATTGTAACTGTGGTGACAAATCCTTTTACAGTGATCCAGGGCCCATGTTCTTGATCTCCTCCACTGTGTCGATTAGTCCTTTGGAACCGAGTTCTTGAACCCTCTATTGATATTTGCATCTGTCGGTACCAATAAGTATAGGGGTACCCACATTTATCGATAATAAAAACTAAAACGACTAAGCCATGACAAAACACAGCCCACTTCAAAACGCGCGTCAGGTCCGCCTCGTATGAGGCCGGCTCGACGGGATGCCTCTACTGCATCCCGTCTCCGACTCGTACGAGACCCCCTCGACGGGAGGCCTCGACTGCGCCCCGTCCCGCACGACAAAACGCCTCGACCGAACTCCGACTCGCGTGAGCCCGGATCGAGGCGCTCGACCCCCTCTCTTCACCTACCCCAGGACAAAAGCCTTAGCATTTAATGCAATTACCTGCTACCACCTACCGGCATGGCTGCGAGCATGGTCGACGTGGGAACAAGGTCAGTATCAGTCGTCACTGTTTACCGCCCATTCCGTGATGGGAGGTGAAACTGTCACTGTACCCACCTTACCGCACACTGTACATCACTAGTTACCCTCGAGGGAGGATACGACAAAGTCCGTACACCGCGATTCCAGGGATTCGGACTTATCCGATCGGCCTCAACCCGGCCTCGACCCGGCCTCGACGCCTAACACGGCTCAACAGGGAAGGGAGGACGGCATGGCACGGCGCTCCGGGTCATTTCAGTGTCTCATCCTCTACGTCACCATGGTGTCCAGGGATGGCCCTCCATTTCTAGGGCACGTCGCTACAGTCACCTCAACAGAGATCGACAAAACGTCATCTCAAGGCTCCCCGTCGTCTTGGCCTCCTCTCGTCCTATAAAAGGGCAGGCCGGGGCTCTACAACGGGGATGGAGGACAACAGACAACGAGCCGCGTACAAGATCAAGATCAACATCTCAAGCAACCATCTTGTACTTTCTTTTTCTCCTCTTTGAGACCTGGGCTCACCGCCCTCTCTCGCAAGCTTGTAACCCCTACGCAAGCACCTCGGTGCAAGGAAATACAAAATCTCCCCTCCCCCGCTGGACGTAGGGCCTTCTCTTGCCCGAACCAGGATAAACCCCTGTGTGTTCTCCTTGCATCACCATCCAGGAAAGGGACACGCAGCATTTACTCGTTGGTTTAGGACCCCCTCGGGTCCGAACACCGACAGTTGGCGCGCCAGGTAGGGGATCGCTGCGTGCCAACGTCGCTTTCCCGCCTTTTTCCTGAATGGCTGACCCCGAACGCCCTATCCCGTTGGCCACGGCGATCTGGTTCGGGAGTTTGGAGTTCATGTCGCTTGGCTATGGCTACGATATGGTCCTACTCCCACCGAGGCACCCAACCGACGAAGATTGCGAGCTCTCCCAGCCTGGGGGAGCAATCCGCCGGTATCGTCGTTCCAGGCAGGCGCGAGCCGCCCGACGACGACGAGCCCGGCACAACCACCGTCTTCATCTCGCGGAGGGTGACAGGATTCCCCGGTCTGGCACCCACCAGCCGGACGCCAACCCAGACTTCCTCGTTGAAGGTCTGGGCAGGATAAGCTTGGCCGAGGATAACATGTCGGCGGAGAATCCCGCCGCTCCCCCGTCCGGTGAGACACCGCTACCCGGAGCATCCGCTCCGGCGTGGACAGCCACATCTCCTTCGCCGTTCCCGTTTGGGCTAGATTCGGCTGCCCAGGTGTACGCTTCTTCCGTGAGCACTTGCATGAGTGCTTATGAGGAACTCCCCGGGCACCATCTGCGCTCCACTCTGGACCTCGTTGCGTCCACACCGACTTCTGATTATCTGGACTCTACGGAGGCACCAGAAACAGAACCCCGTGTGACCACTTCCTGACGTTGCAACCCCAGTGACGATTTGCAACGGCCACACATTCCCCCGTCATACTACTACTTCGGCGCTCCTGACTCCGATTCGGCTGATGACACCTACGATCCGACCCGCGAGTGCTTCAACGTCGATGATTGAAAGCACGTCGGAATCGCAGGAAGAAGAGCCGGTCGAAGGAAGGCACACGCCCCCTCACGACGAGCTCCCTGTCGAGTGGGACAAGGCTCAACTCCTTGCGGATCAAGGAATGCAGCTCGAGCAAATCCGCGAGTTGCAGGAAAAGCTCGACGAGGAACGGCAAAACCTGTATCTACTTCAACAAACCCTCGAGCGTGAGCGCGCGGAACGCGCACTTGGCGGGAGAGCTCGCGAGAGAGCTCGCGACGTCAACCGTCGCATCGGCGAGGACCGGGCTGCCGACCCCTCGGTTTTCGCTCGAGCCAGCCAGAACGTCGTCGCCGCCGCCATGCTCCTCCGCAACATGCCCGAGCCGTCAAACCCCGATGCCCGCCTGAAAGCCCAAGTTTAGTTTTGGTAATTAATGACACCAAGTTGCTAATGCCATGTGTTAAGTGTTTTGAGTTAGGCATAAGCAACACATGTGATGAAGGTGTACATGGCAAGGAGTGGTGGCCACAAAATCACAAAGAAATGGTGCATGGACATGAAATGACGATCATGGTGAAGATGCACATAATATGATGGACATGATGATCAAGTGGAAGAGAATGATCTAAGAGCACAAGGCAAAGGTATAACTATAGGGTTTTCCTTTTGCCGGTCTAAGTTGAGTAGAGAAGTGATTGACCGGGTTTAGGATACATAGCCAACTATCAAGAGGGGAAATCACGGTTAGCTCGGGAATCAAGTGCCACTAGATCAATGTCTTGAGCATATGCATTTAGGATCTAGTAAAGAGCTAACATAACGCCTTGGAAAATGTTTGTGAAATGCTAACACGCATGCACATGGTGATGTACACTTGGTGGTGTTAGCACATTTACGAAGGCGGTGGAGTTTAAGCGGTAGAGAGGGGTTTGGGTTCCTCTCTCCCTCCCGCCGAGCTTGCGAGGCGGGATTCGGCGCTTTTTGGAGAAGTGAAACGCCTTTTTTCTACTGCGCCAAAAGTCAGAAAAGAAACAGAGGCGAACGGAGGTTACTGCGTTGACCGGACGCTGCACCGGACGCGGTCACGGTTTGACCGGACGCGTCCGGTCAGTTCAACGCGGCGTGAGCGCTAGGGTTTGTGACCGGACGCTGGTCTGGCCTGACCGGCGCGTCCGGTCAGTTCAACTGGGTGTAAAAGAAAAGCGCGCGACTGGCGCGTCCGGTCCCTCACGGAATCGGAGCGTCCGGTCAAGCGTCCAGAGAGGCCGAGCGCAGCGTAGTGCCGATCGGACGCGGGGCGCGTCCGGTCACGTGCGATTGGACGCGTCCGGTCGCAGCTGGAGCTTACTGGAACGCGACCGGACGCTGGCACTGTCGCGTCCGGTCACTCAGTTGAGCGCGTCCGGTCAGGGCAACGGCTAGTTCTGACGCGCACTGTTTCCGTTTGTCGCGTAGTGACCGGACGCGTCCGGTCTCCCTGACCGGAGCGTCCGGTCAGCGCGATTTCTGCTGCGTCATCCGTAACGGCTAGCTGCGTACCCCTTCGTTATAAATAGAGGGTGTCCGGGGTTTGAGGGCAACTCTTGCACTTTTTGAGACCTAGAAACATCCTTTGAGCTAGAGAACAACCCCTCCACTCATCTCTTTGCATAGTTGCACATCTTGAGTGAGATTGAGTGAGATTCAAGTGCATTGCTTGAGAGTTGCATTCTAGAGGCACTTGATCTTCGAGTTGCTGCGGATTTCTTGTTACTCTTCCGTATTTCCTGACACGGTAGACGGCTTGGAGCAGCGTAGGTGATTGAGCTCGCAATTGAAGATTGTTGGAGCCCTCACCAAGTGTTGTAAGGGGTTCTTGATCCTTCCCCGCGGGAGTTCGCAAATTAGATACTCTAGTGGAGCTCGTGGCTTGGAGGATCCCCATCTTGTGTGCGGTTGTGCGGCGCCCGCCGAGGGCTCGACTCTTGATAGTCGATTAGCTCGCGAACCGACAAGTGGGTGCATCGCCACAACGAGGAGTAGCTTGCCGGGAAGCAAGTGAACCTCGGTAAAAATTCTTGTGTCATCCCTTTGCCAAGGATTTCTCTTGTGGTTGATCATTGTGATTGATTCTTCAAGTGCATTACTTCTCTACATCGTTGGTATAAGAATCAAGTCACTTGCTCTTTACTTTCTTGTTCTATTCCTAGTGTAGTTTGCTTAGTGTAGCTTTTATCACATAGGAGTAAGTAGCTTAGTGACTTAGTCTTGTTGGTGTGTATTAGAGATCATAGCCTTGCTTCACTAGAATTGTATAGGTGGCTTGCATAGTATAGTTGAGCTAGTGCTAGAATTAGCTTAGCCATCTTTTATACTAACGTGGTTGTTTAGTGAAGCTTGTAGAATTTTAAATAGGCTATTCACCCCCCCTCTAGCCATTCGGACCTTACACCGCCGGGCTCGAGATGATCCGAGAACTCCTCGAGACCGCTGCCCTGCAGCAGGCCGAGAGCTCTGCCTTGAGGCGACGCGAGCCCGCCTCGGAGCGGCTCGCAGAGCCCTCCCGACAGGAGAGAGAGGCCTCGGTTCATCCCAAACCTGCCCGACGGGTCCGGATGGCTCCCGCCCCTGAGCCCGTCACTCACAACCGGGGACCTCGAGACACCCGTGGTAACATCGTCGAGCGCCGCACGCGCAAACACGGTGACGGCGTGGCTCGAGGTTACCACGTGCACAGGGGCGGACGTTACGATAGCTCGAAGGACCGCAGCCCTTCACCCGAGCCTCCGGGTCCTCGGGTGTTCAGTAAGGCTATCCGCGAAACGATACTCCCAGCGCGGTTCCGCCCTCCCACGACTCTTGCCAAGTACAACGGCGAGACCAAACCCAAACTTTGGCCCGCCGATTTCCGCTTGGCATGTCAGCTGGGCGGGGCCACCGACGACCGGGTCATCATCCGACAGCTCCCCCTGTTTCTCTCCGACACCGCTCGAGCCTGGCTCGAGGATCTCCCGCCCCAACAGATCCACGACTGGGATGATCTCGTGAGGGTGTTCGAGGGAAACTTCAAGGGAACTTACATGCGCCCCGGCAACTCATGGGACCTCCGGAGTTGTACGCAGAAGCCGGGTGAATCCCTCCGGGATTACATCCGGCGCTTCTCCAGGCAACGTACCGAACTCCCCAACGTCACCGACTCCGACGTCATTATGGCTTTCCTCTCTGGCACCACTTGCAAAGAGCTGGTCCGAGAGTTGGGCCGCCACACCCCACTCACTGCCAACGGATTGATGGACATCGTCACCAACTTTGCCGCCGGCGAGGAGGCGGTTGGTGCCATCTTCGGCGGTGAGCAGGACAAAGGGAAGCAGAAGGCCGACGACCCCGCGAGCTCCACCCGGGGCTCCAAGAGGAACAACCGTAAGAAGAAGAAAGGCCAGCAGGGCAAGCCCGAGGCTCCGACCGATGAGCTTGTCGCCGCTACCGAGCGCAAGAAGCCTCGAGGCCCCCCCGGCGGGGGCATCTTTGAAAAAATGCTCAAAGAGCCGTGCCCTTACCACAAGGGACCCACTAATCATAACCTCGAAGATTGTCATATGCTCCGCAGGTACTTCGAGGGTGCAGGCAGTAAGAACACCGACAAGAAGGAAGACCCGAAGGGTGACGACAAGGATGAAGGGTTTCCCGAGATCCACGATTGCTTCATGATCTACGGAGGACCCTCGACCCGCCTCTCAGCGCGCCAGCGCAAGCGAGAGCGGCGCGAGGTTTTCTCCGTACAAACGGCGGTTCCCCGTTTCCTCGACTGGTCTACGGTGGCCATCACTTTCGACCATGATGATCATCCTGACTACGTCCCCAATCCAGGGGTCTACCCTCTTGTTGTTGATACCGTCATCGCCAACACACGCCTCACCAAAGTACTCATGGACGGCGGAAGCAGCCTCAACATCATCTACTCCTAGACCCTCGACCTTCTGGGGGTCAAGAGAGCGCGCCTCCAACCTAGCGTCGGGGGCTTCCACGGAGTCGTGCCGGGGAAACGGGCGGAGCCCCTCGGACCGGTCGATCTGCCCGTTTGTTTTGGCACACCGGCCAACTTCAGAAAGGAGACCCTCACCTTCGAGGTGGTCAGGTTCCGTGGGACATACCACGCTATCCTCGGGTGCCCGTGCTACGCCAAGTTCATGGCTGTGCCGAACTACACCTATCTCAAGCTCAAGATGCCAGGTCCAAACGGTGTCATCACCGTGGGGCCCTCGTACGAACACGCCTACGAATGCGATGTCGAGTGCGTCGAGCACGGCGAGGCTGTTTTGGAGTCGGTGACTTTGGCTGTAGACCTCGACGGTCTCGCGAATGAGGTTCCCGACCCAAAGCGCCACGCCGGCAGCTTCGAGCCCGCGGAAGATGTCAAGCTCGTACCCCTCGACCTCGCTGATCCCAACGGGAAGGCGCTGAGCATCAGCGCCACCCTCGATCTGAAATAGGAAACCGTGCTCGTCGACTTTCTCCGCGCAAACGTTGACATCTTTGCATGGAGTCCCTCGGATATGCCGGGCATACCCAGGGAAGTCGCCGAGCACGCCTTGGAGATCCAGGCCGGATCCAAACCGGTGAAGCAACGCCTGCGCCGCTTCGACGAGGAGAAGCACAGGGTCATCGGCGAGGAGATCCACAAGCTGTTGGAGGCTGGATTCATCAAGGAAGTTCATCATCCTGAGTGGCTAGCTAATCCTGTATTAGTTAAGAAAAAGAGTGGGAAATGGAGGATGTGTGTAGACTATACTAGTTTGAATAAAGCATGTCCAAAAGTTCCCTTCCCTTTGCCACGCATTGATCAAATCGTTGATTCCACTGCGGGATGTGAAACTCTCTCATTCTTAGACGCCTACTCCGGTTACCATCAGATCAAAATGAAGGAGTCCGACCAGCTCGCGACTTCATTCATTACCCCATTCGGCATGTATTGCTATGTTACGATGCCCTTCGGTCTCCGGAACACAGGGGCCACGTACCAGCGGTGCATGCAGCACGTTTTTGGGGAACACATCGGGTCGACGGTCGAGGCTTATGTCGACGACATCGTTGTCAAGACAAAACAAGCCGACGGTCTGGTCAGCGACCTTGACGTTGCGTTTAAATGCCTTCGGGCAAAGAAAATCAAGCTCAACCCCGAGAAATGCGTCTTTGGCGTCCCTCGAGGCATGCTTTTAGGATTCATCGTATCCAAACGAGGCATCGAGGCCAACCCCAAAAAAATCTCTGCCATAACTAAGATGGGCCCCATCCAAGATCTGAAGGGCGTACAGAGGGTCACTGGTTGCCTTGCAACACTCAGCCGTTTCATTTCACGCCTCGGTGAAAAGGCACTCCCTCTGTACCGTCTCCTAAAGAAATCGCATCATTTTTCATGGACCCTCGAGGCTGAGGAAGCTCTCACAAAACTCAAGGCCACGCTCTCTAACTCACCCATCCTCGTCCCTCCGACCCCAGGGGAACCGCTCCTACTATATGTCGCTGTGACGTCACAAGTAGTCAGTTCGGTCCTGGTTGTCGAACGGGCCGAGGAGGCGCATACCTTGCTTGTCCAGAGGCCGGTCTATTTCATCAGCGAGGTGCTCTCAGAAACTAAGGTTCGATACCCACAAATTCAGAAATTGCTATACGTCGTTGTCCTGACGCGGCGCAAGCTCCGACACTACTTCGAGGGCCACCCGGTTACTGTGGTTTCTTCTTTCCCCTTGGGAGAGATAGCCCAGAACCGGGAAGCCTCGGGTAGGATTGCTAAATGGGCGGTCGAACTCATGGGCGAGACCCTGTCCTATACGCCGCGCAAGGCTATCAAGTCACAGGTATTAGCAGATTTTATGGCTGAATGGACCGACACCCAACTCCCTCCCGCACAGCTCCAGGCCGAGCTCTGGACCATGTACTTCGATGGGTCGTTGATGAAAACAGGAGCAGGCGCGGGCTTGCTCTTCATCTCACCCCTCGGGGTTCACATGCGCTACGTCATCCGGCTTCATTTTCCTGCGTCAAACAACGTCGCTGAGTACGAGGCACTCGTCATGGGCTGAGGATTGCCATCGAGCTCGGGGTCCGGCACCTTGATGTTCGAGGCGACTCCCAGCTCGTGATCAACCAGGTCATGAAGAGCTCGAGTTGCCATGACCCCAAAATGGAAGCCTACTGCCAAGAGGTGCGGCGCCTCGAGGACAAGTTTCATGGCCTCGAGCTCAACCACATCGCACGCAGGTATAATGAGGCCGCTGACGAACTGGCAAAAATCGCGTCCAGTCGAACTACGGTTCCACCAGACGTTTTCGCAAAAGATCTTCAGCAGCCATCCGTCGACCTCGGAACAAACGAGGGGCTCGACGGGACGTCACTCGACCCCCCACCTGAGGCCGAGGCCCCCTCGACCGGGGCTGAAGCCATGCAGGTGGAAGGCTCGACCCCACCATCTGGCCCCGAGCCTGACCGACGCGCTCCGTACCTCGACTACCTTATCTAAGGGGAACTCCCCTCGAATAAGACCGAGGCTCGACGGATCGCTCGCCGGGCCAAAACTTTTGTGATCGTTGACGACAGTAGGGAGCTGTACCGCCGCAGCCCTACTGGCATTCTCCAACGCTGTATCACGAATGAGCAAGGCAGGGACCTGCTCAGCGATCTGCACTCGGGGGCTTGCGGTCACCACGCAGCACCTCGAACCCTCGTCGGAAATGCTTTTCGACAAGGATTCTACTGGCCGACCACAGTCTCTGACGCCGTCAAGCTAGTACGCTCCTGTAAAGGCTGTCAGTACTATGCGAGACAGACCCATCTTCCGGCACATGCTCTACAAACGATCCCCATCACATGGCCGTTTGCCGTTTGGGGGCTCGACCTTGTCGGACCTCTAAAGAGGACAACTGGCGGCTTCACCCACTTGCTAGTTGCCATCGACAAATTCTCCAAGTGGATCGAGGCCCGCCCTATCACCAGCATCAGGTCCGAGCAAGCTGTGCTCTTCTTCACCGACATCATTCATCGCTTTGGGATCCCTAACTGTATCATCACGGACAACAGCACTCAGTTCACTGGTAAAAAATTTTTGGACTTCTGCGACTACCATCACATTCGCGTGCTCTGGTCAGCCGTGGCTCATCCGAAAACAAACGGCCAAGTGGAACGTGCCAATGGCATGCTCCTATAAGGCCTGAAACCCAGAATCTTTGACAAGCTAAACAAACATGGCAAAAGATGGGCTGCCGAGCTGCCCTCGGTCCTGTGGAGCTTAAGAACAACGCCGAGTCGAGCCACGGGGTTCACTCCGTTCTTCTTAGTCTACGGTTCTGAGGCAGTGCTCCCAACTGATATTGAATACGGGTCCCCAAGGTTGAAGGCCTACAATGAAAGAAACAACGACGCCGCAAGAGAGGATGCCCTCGACCAGCTCGAGGAGGCCCGAGATGTGGCTCTGTTGCATTCTGCCAGGTACCAACAAGGTCTCCGACGCTACCACGATAGACACGTCCGCAAGCGTGACCTCAACGTCGGCGACCTGGTGCTACGGCGGAACCAGAACACCAAGGGACGGCACAAGCTCACGCCACCGTGGGAAGGACCGTACATCATCGCAGAAGTACTAAAGCCGGGCACCTACAAGCTATCCAACGAGAAGGGCGAAATCTTCACCAAGGCTTGAAACATTGAACAGCTACGTCGCTTTTTTCCTTAGAAAGCCTCGAGGCTCTGTAATTTCTTTTTCATCAATAAAGAATACAGTGATGTTTCAAACTTTCGTTTCACAATGAGGAAGGATCGACTCTGCACTTCCAGAATCGACCCTCCCTCGGGGGCTACAAGGGGGGAACCCCCAGTCCCCGAAAAAACTTGCATTCTTTTTTAATTCAAGAACCGCTTCTTAGATCGACGGCGCCGCAAAAGCACCCTAAGGGCTCTTGAGCCAGGAGCATTGCCTACGCCTCCAAGGCTACGGTACCTCCGCTCACCCCTCACGCCTTTTAGAGGCGCGACTTCACGCTAGAAAGATCTAAATAACGGTTCCTAACTTTGAAAAAGAACACACCCCCTGTCGCTCAGATCAGGCTCTCATACGATATACAAGGCCGCAACATCACCCTGAAGCTCGAGGGCAGTTGAGCCGTGAGATTACTTACGCCTCCGAGGCTACGGTACCTCCACTCGCTCCCTTACGCCAAAGGACACAACTGCGTGCTAAGTAAATCACACGAGAACACAATCCAAGCGATAAAGGGAAGAAAAGCTCGAATAAAACTAAATTAACCACAAACTGGTTTATGTTTCGAGTTCTTAGGGCCTCCAAGGCCACCACGACCAAAATTTAAAATAACTAACTTATTACATGGGCCTCTGCGCCCAGATCTGGCTCACAGGCCTTCATCGTCAGCAGGCGGGACCACCTCAGGTTCAAAGAGCGAGGCCAGACGACTCCCAGGCCCCTCCGCGGCGTCAATCAGCTCCAGGCAGGCATTCTCATTAACTTCGTCCGTCCGCTTCGGGTCTGTGATGAAGCCGTCGGCAACGAGCTCCATGTCGAACACAAACCCTGGGCGGACGACGGCCAGCGCCCTCTTCACGCCGTGGTGGAGGCTGTCCCGTATCTTCTCCCGGGCAAGGTGACCCAGCGCCGCCATCCGACGGATGAAGGAGTTCCCTGGAGCATCTTCTCCGGTGTCGGCGTCGGGCTCGACCCCCAGACCATCACACACGGTGGTGATCGCGCCCTCGAGCAGTTGGGTCCTCCGGGTCTCGGCTTCGAGGAGGCTCAGCAGGGAGTTGGCTGACGAGTGGGCCTCCCGGTTCTCACTCTCCAGCTCTGGAACACGACAAGACAAAATTAGTACCTAACACGATGCCTCGACGTCATGACTACAACAATCACACTTACCCTCGATGTGAGTCTTCAAACCCACGACCTCGTCACGGAGCCCCCCGCACGTCTGCTCGAGCCTCAGGAGGGCGCCGTCCTTATCACAAATGGTCGCCTTCAGCGCCTCGATCTCCTGGCGAGCGGTCTGGAGTGCCGTGTCCCTTTCTTGGACAGCCCCGTTCAGCACCGTGACCTCGTCCTTCAGCGCACTAAAACGGGCCGTAACCTGCCCGATTTGGACGTTGAGGAGGTCACGTTGACGGCCGACCTGGGAGACGTCCTCCTCGAGCTCCTTCACCCGTGCCGACAGGGGCTCGAGGTCCCTGCGAGCCTGGGCAGCCTCTTCCCGGGCCTTGTCCACCTCGGTGCGCATCACAGCTTCGGCCGCCCAAGCTTGTATCGCCTCCTCCTTCACCGTCGAGTAGGCGGTACGCAGCTCCGCCATCTCAGTGGTCCGATCGGAAAGCCTTTTCTGGGCCTCCTCGACCAAGGCCCGTTGCTGGGACAGCGCCGCCCACATGCCGCTCTCATTCCGGATGAAGAGCGACTTGCGGCGGGAGTACTCCTTCAGCTCCTGGTCACGATTCAAAGAGACCAAAAAGATAAAGAATCCGAGGGAAAAGACACTAAGAGCCACGAAAAAAGCTAACAGATCGATCGTACCTCGGTGGCATCCCGTATACCCCGCGAGACGGCGTCGGACGCCACGTTGAGTATCCGATCGAGGTGCCGGCGGACGCCCTCGAGGTACTGCCAGCGGTGCACTTCATCCCTGTCGTTCAGGGTGAAGATGGGCTCAGCATCGGGGTTCGCGGCATCCCTGAACTAAAGGGACGGCCCCCCACCTCGGAATCTCCTCCTCGGCCCGTGCTATCGCCAGCGCGGCAATGTCAGGCCACGACGACGACGACCCGGCCGGGGCGTCTGAAAGTCCTATGTTTGGTGTTGGTAATTAGTGACAATGCCTAAGTACTAATCCTATGCCTAAGTTGTTTATAGCATATGAGGATTAGTACATTCCAAGGTTGGTGGCAAGATGGACATGGTGATCATGGTGGCCACACTTGGATTTGGAAGCAACCCTACGTGATCAAGGCAAAGGTATATGCTTAAGGGTTGTGTTTTAGTAACCAAGACACCTAGTGGGTGTGGTTACATTATAGGATAGATAGCCGTACTATAAAGAGGGGAATGACGCGGCTATTGAACTCCTAAGTGCCTCTAGATGTGCATTTCATGATCATATGCATTTGGATAGAACTAATAACGCCTCGAAAAATGATTGTGAAAATGCTAACACACATGCACATGGTGATGATCACTTGGTGGTGTTAGCACGTTTGCGACGGCGTTGGAGTTTAAGCGGTAGAGAGGGTTTGGGGTTCTCTCTCCCTCCCGCCGAGCGTGCGAGCGTGGGATTCAGGCGATTTCGGGGAAATGAAATGCCTATTTTCCACTACGCCGGAAGTCGAAAATCAAACGAAATTCAAACGGAGGCGAACGGAGGTCACAGTGGTGACCGGACGCAGCACCGGACGCTGCACCGGACGCGGTCACTGTTCGACCGGCGCGTCCGGTCAGTGTCCAGTATCTGCGCTTGTTTCGGTTGTTTCATCGGACGCGAGGCGCGTTCGGTCACAGGCCACCGGACGCGTCCGGTCGTCCAGGGAGCTTACTGGACTCCCACCGGACGCGGGCACTGTGGCGTCCGGTCGGTTCACCAGCGCGTCCGGTGGTTGGTTCGTTTTGCGCGACTCGGTGTTGACCGGCGCGTCCGGTGAGTCACGGGACCGGCGCGTCCGGTGGTGACCAGCGCGTCCGGTCGTTACGACCGGCGCGTCCGGTCAGTGTTTCGAAAATTAGCCGTTGCGGCACCGGCGCGTCCGGTCCACGCGACCAGCGCGTCCGGTCCACGCGATTTCAGCAGGATCTCGTTCCTAACGGCTATATTCGAAGGGGTACGTCTATATATACTCGTTGGCCGGCTCAAGGCTCTCTCTCTTGACTTTTTGACATACTTGTGAGCACTTTGAGCTAAGCAACTCCCCTCCCACTCATCTCTCTTGCTTCTTTGCATATTCGAAGTGAGATTGAGTGATCCAAGTGCATTTGCATTGTGAGATTGCATCTAGTTGGCACTTGGTGGTTGATTTGCTGCGGGATTCTTGTTTCTCTTGGTGGTTGCCGCCACCTAGACGGCTTGGAGCAGCTTGGAGGCGTTGGCAAGAGTTGGTGATTGTTCTTGGCCACCTCCGGTGATTGTGAGGGGTTTGTGCCTACCTCGGCGGAGCGCCAAAGGCAACATTAGTGGATTGCTCGTGTCATTGCAACCTTTTGCCATTTGGTAGGTTCTTGTGGTGCCTTTTGAGAGGCTCGGTGTGAGACCGATTAGCCACCGAACCACGTGGTGAAGAGGGACACAACGGGGACTAGCGTGCCGGCAAGCACGTGAACCTCGGGATAAATCTTCGTGTCATCACTTTCATATTGTGATTGATTGATCCCGGTGTTCGGTTATCTTGGTATTCATTGTTGATCATATTGGTTGGCTCAATACTTCGCCCCTCGGTGATACCCTCCTAACCCTCACTTGCATTACTTTCTTAGTTATCTTTGCTAGCTAGTTAGCTTTGCTAGAGTAGCTCTTTTGTGTAGCTTGCTAGTTGTAGTTGTAGTTTCCCTCTCGGTTTGACTTGTGCGGTTGAGTGCAAATATACTAGAATTGTGATTTGGATAGGTGGCTTGCAAACACCCCGTAGGCTAAGCAAAACTCGCATCTCGCTATTTGTTATATTGATAAACTTGTTTAGCTTGTCTTTGTAGAAAGTTTTAAAAGGCTATTCACCCCCCCTCTAGCCATCTAGACCTTTCAAGTGGTATCGGAGCCGTGGTCACCGTTTGCAAGGCTTAACAACCTCGGTGCAAGATGGCTCAAGTTATGTTCAATCATGTTAATGGCAAGCCTCCATTCTTTGATGGCGTCTCTTCCTTTGATCATTGGAAAAGGAAGATGAAGCAATATCTAGGCAATATACATGAGAAGGTTTGGGATGTGACCAATGAAGGATACATCATTCTTGATGAAGAAAATCTCACTCCAAATGACCGCATCAACAAACAATGCAACACGGCGGCACTTGACACAATCTACCGTGCCATTGATGACAAAGTATTTGAGCAAATCAAAGATCTTGAAAAGGCAAATGAGCTTTGGATAAGGCTTGAAGAAACATATGAAGGCACTTCAACGGTAAAAAGTGCCAAGCTATATATGCTCAAGGACAAGTTCTCCACGTTCAAGATGAAGGATGATGAATCCATCCCGGAGATGTTCTATAGGCTCCAAGTCATTGTCAATGATCTCAAGGGGCTTGGAGAGAAGGTTGAGGACAAGGACTTCTCACACAAGTTCTTGATGTGCTTACCCAAGAAGTTTGCCACCTTGAGAAGAATGATCTTTAGAGAGGGATTGGACAAGGTCAAACCAACCAATGTAATTGGAGATATAATGACCGATGCCCAATACAATGATGATGAAGATGAGGTAGAAGAGAAGAAGGAGACCAAGGTCAAGCAAGAGAAGCCCATTGCATTCAAGGCTTCATCTTCTAAGGGCAAGAGCAAGGTGGAGAGTGATGATGATGATCCATTCGATGATGAGACCATGGCCCTCCTAGTGCACAAGATGGGGAGGTTCATGAAGAAGAAAGGATATGGTGCAAGGAAGAGAAGGGACTTCATGAAGGCAAAGGAGGTGCTTTGCTATAATTGCAATAGCCCCGATCATGTAGTGGCAAAGTGCCCCTATGAAGACAAAAGATATCATGATGGGGAGTTGAAGTTGAAGAAGAACAAGAAGGACAAGAAGGAGAAGAAAGAGAAGAAGAGCTTCACTATCAACAAGAAGAAGAAGGGTGGTGGCTATGTGGTCACTTGGGATAGTGAGAACTCCGATAGTGATGATGATAGCTCTAGTGATGATGAGAGGACCACTCGGCGAGCCATTGCAAGCATCGCCCTCTCCAACAAGCCATCCATCTTCGACACTACATCGACATGCCTTATGGCCAAGCCTACCAAGGTAAAATATGATGATAGTGATGATGATTCTTGTGCTAGTGATGGTTGTAGGAGTGATGATGAGGAGGATGAGGACTACTCCAAGGATGATCTATTGGGCATAATAGATCAAATGAGCAAGGGCTACAAGAGGACAACCAAGAAGTGCAAAATCTTGGAGCAAGAGCTCATTGCCAAGAGCAATGAAAATGATGCCTTGATGGAGGAGCTTGTTGCTCTCAAAAAGAGTAAGGAGTGCAAAGGAATTGAACAAGAGCTTAAAGCTCTTAGGAAATCCTTTGATGAGCTAGAGGCCTCTCGTGAGTGTCTAAAGGAAGACCATGAGGACCTTGAAGTTGCTCACACTAGGCTTAAGGAAGCCCACTCCTCTCTACTTGAGCTCATCAAGGAGAAGGACCTCAAGTTGGAGAAGCTCATGAAGGAAGCTAAGGAGGAGCAAGTGATTGTCACTTGTGATATTGGACTAACATGTGATATTATTGATGATTCTTTATTTGTTGGTCCTACTAATGCTTCATGTAGCTCATCATCATCCACCACAACCAACTCTACCTCTACTACTAGTGATTCATCACTTGTGGTTGAGAATGAGACTCTCAAGAGAGAGGTGGATGATCTCACCCGCGCATTAGGCAATGCCTATGGTGGGGATGCCCGCTTGCTAAAATGCTTGGGTAGCCAAAGGTTCTCTCTTAACAAAGAGGGTTTGGGCTATACTCCCAAGAAGGGCAAGGCGGCCTTTGCTACTCCAAAGTCTCGCTTTGTAAAGAGCAATGGTCGTTATTGCAATAGATGCAAGCAAGTTGGGCATCTAGAGATTAATTGTAATAAAACAAACAAGAACAACAACAAGTTTCATGCTAAAATAGATTACATTCCTTTTGATTCTTGTTATGTGCTTACCAAGGGTGAGAAAGGTGTGCATGCTAGGTTTGTTGGTACACCAATTGTGGGTCCAAAGAAGAAGGCCATTTGGGTACCAAAGAGCTTAGTTACTAACCTCCAAGGACCCAAACAAGTATGGGTACCTAAGAAACATTAATTTATTTTATAGGTAAATTACAAGGCCGGAGGAAGGCATTGGGTGCTTGATAGTGGGTGCTCTCAACATATGACCGGTGATTCAAGAATGTTCAACTCTCTCAAATCAAATGATAGTGGCATTGATAGTATCACATTTGGTGACAATAGCAAGGGTGATGTGAAGGCTCTTGGAAAGATTGCAATCTCAAATGATCATAGCATTTCCAATGTGCTCCTAGTTGAAAAGTTGAACTTCAATCTTCTCTCGGTTGCTCAATTGTGTGATCTCGGTTTCAAGTGCATATTTGGTGTTGATGATGTGGAGATAATTAGTGTTGATGGCTCTAATTTGATCTTCAAGGGTTTTAGATATGAGAATCTATACTTGGTTGATTTCAATGCTAGTGACACTCAACTCTCAACATGCTTGCTTACCAAATCAAGTATGGGTTGGTTATGGCATAGAAGACTTGGTCATGTTGGCATGAAGCAATTGAACAAGTTAGTGAAGCATGACTTAGTTAGAGGTTTGAAGGATGTCACATTTGAGAAGGATAAGCTATGTAGTGCATGTCAAGCCGGAAAGCAAGTGGGCAACACTCATCCATTAAAGAGCATTATGAGTACTTCCAAGGCTTTTGAGTTGTTGCACATGGATCTATTTGGGCCAACTACATACACAAGCATTGGTGGCAACAAGTATGGCTTTGTGATTGTGGATGATTTCACTAGATATACATGGGTATTCTTTCTTGTGGACAAGAGTGATGTATTTGACATATTCAAGAAGTTCATCAAGAGAGTGCAAAATGAGTTTGAGACCACAATCAAGAAAGTGAGAAGTGATAATGGAAGTGAGTTTAGAAACACAAGAGTTGATGAGCTATGTGAGGAGCTTGGAATCAAACATCAATTTTCGGCCAAGTATACACCTCAATCAAATGGCCTAGTTGAGAGGAAGAATAGAACCTTAATTGATATGGCAAGATCAATGTTGAATGAGTATAATGTGAGTCATTCATTTTGGGCCGAAGCAATCAACACGGCTTGTTTCTATAGCAACCGCCTCTATTGCCACAAGTTTCTAGAGAAGACACCATATGAGATCTTAAATGGAAGAAAGCCCAACATTGCATACTTTCGGGTATTTAGTTGCAAATGCTACACCTTGAAGAAGGGCACTAGATTGAGCAAGTTTGAAAAGAAATGTGATGAAGGATTCTTACTTGGTTACTCCACTACTAGCAAAGCTTATAGAGTTTGGAATTTGGCTAGTGGTTTACTTGAGGAAGTTCATGATGTTGAGTTTGATGAAACAAATGGCTCTCAAGATGAGGAAAATAACTTGGATGATGTGAGAGGAACTCAATTGACTAATGCTATGAAAGAAATGGATATTGGTGATATTAGGCCAAAGCAAGTGATTGATGTGGATGACAACAAAGATCAAGTGCTCCAAAGTCCAATTACACAAGCTAGTGGGTCTCTAATGCAAAATCAAGCTAGTACATCATCTCAAGTGCAACAAGATCAACAAGTGGCTAGTTCATCATCTCCAACTCATGATCAACATCAACATCCAAGCAATCAAGTCCAAGTGCTTCAACCAACTAACATTGCAAGAGACCATCCATTAGATTCTATCATCGGTGACATACAAAGGGGAGTTCAAACTAGATCAAGATTGGCATCTTTTTGTGCTCACTCTTCTTTTGTGTCAATGGAAGAACCAAAGGACATTGATAAAGCATTGAGAGATTCGGATTGGGTAAATGCAATGCATGAAGAGCTCAACAACTTCAAGAGAAATGAAGTATGGGAACTAGTTGAGAGGCCTAAGGATCATAATGTCATTGGAACAAGATGGGTCTTTCGCAACAAGCAAGATCAAGATGGGATAGTAGTAAGGAACAAAGCAAGACTAGTGGCTCAAGGTTACACACAAATAGAGGGTCTTGACTTTGGTGAAACTTATGCCCCGGTTGCAAGATTGGAAGCAATTAGGATCTTACTTGCCTATGCTTGTGCTCACAATATCAAGTTATATCAAATGGATGTGAAGAGTGCATTTCTAAATGGGTATATTCAAGAGGAGGTGTATGTGGAGCAACCTCCCAGTTTTGAAGATGATAAGAAACCCAATCATGTCTACAAATTGAGAAAAGCTTTGTATGGATTGAAGCAAGCACCTAGAGCATGGTATGAAAGATTGAGGGACTTCTTGCTATCCAAAGGATTTGTCATGGGCAAAGTGGATACTACTCTATTCATCAAGAAGATTGGGAAAGACTTGTTTGTGTTGCAAATATATGTTGATGATATCATCTTCGGTTCAACCAATCAAGATTATTGTGATGAGTTTGGGAAAATGATGGCAAAAGAATTTGAAATGTCAATGATCGGTGAACTTAGTTTCTTTCTTGGACTTCAAATCAAACAAATGAAGGAAGGAACATTTGTGAGTCAAACTAAGTACATCAAAGATATGCTCAAGAAGTTTGGCATGGAAGATGCAAAGGGCATTACAACTCCAATGGGCACTAGTGGAAGCTTGGATAGTGACAAGAGTGGCAACATGGTGGATCAAAAGCTATATAGATCAATGATTGGTAGCCTACTCTATGTGACGGCATCAAGGCCCGATGTGATGTTTAGTGTATGCATGTGTGCAAGATTTCAAGCCTCACCAAGAGAAAGTCATTTGAAGGCAACAAAGAGGATATTGAGGTATTTGAAGCATACACAAGATGTTGGATTATGGTATCCCAAAGGTGCAAGCTTTGAGCTAGTTGGATATTCGGATTCCGACTATGCCGGTGACAAAGTGGAGAGAAAGAGCACTTCCGGGACTTGTCAATTGTTGGGAAGATCACTTGTCTCATGGTCATCCAAGAAGCAAAATAGTATTGCACTATCTACCGCCGAAGCCGAATACATCGCTGCGGGTAGTTGTTGTGCACAAATCTTGTGGATGAAGGCAACATTGAAGGATTTTGGAATCAATTTCAAGAATGTGCCATTGCTATGTGACAATGAAAGTGCCGTGAAGCTAACCAACAATCCGGTTCAACATCAAAGAACAAAGCATATTGATGTTCGTCATCATTTCATTAGAGATCATCAACAAAAGGGTGACATTGCTATTGAGAGTGTGGGCACCGAAGATCAACTAGCCGATCTATTCACCAAGCCACTTGATGAGAAGAGATTTCACAAGCTAAAGAATGAGTTGAACATACTTGACTTCTCCAATATGAGTTGATGCACCCCATATATGACATGCCTCTCCTTCGAGCCCCAAGGTAAAATTGGTTGACATGTCATACATTCTATACTAAGGACATGTTTAGTGCATCTAGTCATGATTTCTTATGTTCTAGGCTCATTCATGAAAATCAAATGACTTTGAAGTTTATATGGTGCCACTATTGTTTCCATGACTTGTATGATCTAGTGGTAGCATATAACTTGTTTTAAGTAGCTTGTGATCCTAAGTGTTTAATCTAGATCCTTGTCTAAATATTTGCTTCAACATGGTGCATGATAACCCTTCTAGTAAGGTGTGAAGAAGCTTGCCCTTGGATCAAACCGAAGCATTTTATTTATGCAAGCAATCTAGGTTGAATCATAAACTTGATCCTCACCCCATAGTTCAACATGATAATCTATCTAAAATTGGTCCCTTGTGGTCATTGGTGCCAAAGGGGGAGAAAATGTTGTTCACAAAGATAGAGAAGCACAAAGGGGGAGAAAAATGTTGTTCACAAAGATAGATCCTAAAATGGGAGAATTGATAAAAGAAGGGGATCAACTAAAATTTTGAGCACACAAGTAGGGGGAGAAAGCTCTTAAACATGAATGTTGCATTTCTTTGTGCACTCATATGTATGATGCATAGTTATGCATTTCTTTTTCTCCAATACTTTGCTTGTGTGGTGACTTGCTAGTATACAATTGAATGGTGTATTGAAGTACTAGCATGAATAGGAAGTAGTTAGATTGTTCTTGCTTCATGTTTTTCAAGTGGTACTAGAACCTTGTTTTTAACGTTGATCTCACGAGGTTTCTAGTTTTGTTTGTGCTTTTCAAGTGCTATCTAACTACACAAGGTGCTAAGATGGTGTTTATCGCTACTCCGATGGTATCACGCTTCAAAGGTCTATAATCTAAAACACTTAGCACCCATTGGTAGTCAATGCTCCTAATCTTTCCTATCTAACATGTATGCTTCCAAAATCCAAACATATAGCATACATGTAGGGGGAGCCATTGCTATCAATTTGAATTCATGATCACTTGTCCATACTTCTTACACATGGTAATATACTTGGACAATGTGACATGGGTTCAATCAAAATTTTATCATAATATCTTTGTGAAAGGGTTGTCACCAATTACCAACAAGGGGGAGATTGAAAGTCCTATGTTTGGTGTTGGTAATTAGTGACAATGCCTAAGTACTAATCCTATGCCTAAGTTGTTTATAGCATATGAGGATTAGTACATTCCAAGGTTGGTGGCAAGATGGACATGGTGATCATGGTGGCCACACTTGGATTTGGAAGCAACCCTACGTGATCAAGGCAAAGGTATATGCTTAAGGGTTGTGTTTTAGTAACCAAGACACCTAGTGGGTGTGGTTACATTATAGGATAGATAGCCGTACTATAAAGAGGGGAATGACGCGGCTATTGAACTCCTAAGTGCCTCTAGATGTGCATTTCATGATCATATGCATTTGGATAGAACTAATAACGCCTCGAAAAATGATTGTGAAAATGCTAACACACATGCACATGGTGATGATCACTTGGTGGTGTTAGCACGTTTGCGACGGCGTTGGAGTTTAAGCGGTAGAGAGGGTTTGGGGTTCTCTCTCCCTCCCGCCGAGCGTGCGAGCGCGGGATTCAGGCGATTTCGGGGAAATGAAATGCCTATTTTCCACTACGCCGGAAGTCGAAAATCAAACGAAATTCAAACGGAGGCGAACGGAGGTCACAGTGGTGACCGGACGCAGCACCGGACGCAGCACCGGACGCTGCACCGGACGCGGTCACTGTTCGACCGGCGCGTCCGGTCAGTGTCCAGTATCTGCGCTTGTTTCGGTTGTTTCATCGGACGCGAGGCGCGTTCGGTCACAGGCCACCGGACGCGTCCGGTCGTCCAGGGAGCTTACTGGACTCCCACCGGACGCGGGCACTGTGGCGTCCGGTCGGTTCACCAGCGCGTCCGGTGGTTGGTTCGTTTTGCGCGACTCGGTGTTGACCGGCGCGTCCGGTGAGTCACGGGACCGGCGCGTCCGGTGGTGACCAGCGCGTCCGGTCGTTACGACCGGCGCGTCCGGTCAGTGTTTCGAAAATTAGCCGTTGCGGCACCGGCGCGTCCGGTCCACGCGACCAGCGCGTCCGGTCCACGCGATTTCAGCAGGATCTCGTTCCTAACGGCTATATTCGAAGGGGTACGTCTATATATACTCGTTGGCCGGCTCAAGGCTCTCTCTCTTGACTTTTTGACATACTTGTGAGCACTTTGAGCTAAGCAACTCCCCTCCCACTCATCTCTCTTGCTTCTTTGCATATTCGAAGTGAGATTGAGTGATCCAAGTGCATTTGCATTGTGAGATTGCATCTAGTTGGCACTTGGTGGTTGATTTGCTGCGGGATTCTTGTTTCTCTTGGTGGTTGCCGCCACCTAGACGGCTTGGAGCAGCTTGGAGGCGTTGGCAAGAGTTGGTGATTGTTCTTGGCCACCTCCGGTGATTGTGAGGGGTTTGTGCCTACCTCGGCGGAGCGCCAAAGGCAACATTAGTGGATTGCTCGTGTCATTGCAACCTTTTGCCATTTGGTAGGTTCTTGTGGTGCCTTTTGAGAGGCTCGGTGTGAGACCGATTAGCCACCGAACCACGTGGTGAAGAGGGACACAACGGGGACTAGCGTGCCGGCAAGCACGTGAACCTCGGGATAAATCTTCGTGTCATCACTTTCATATTGTGATTGATTGATCCCGGTGTTCGGTTATCTTGGTATTCATTGTTGATCATATTGGTTGGCTCAATACTTCGCCCCTCGGTGATACCCTCCTAACCCTCACTTGCATTACTTTCTTAGTTATCTTTGCTAGCTAGTTAGCTTTGCTAGAGTAGCTCTTTTGTGTAGCTTGCTAGTTGTAGTTGTAGTTTCCCTCTCGGTTTGACTTGTGCGGTTGAGTGCAAATATACTAGAATTGTGATTTGGATAGGTGGCTTGCAAACACCCCGTAGGCTAAGCAAAACTCGCATCTCGCTATTTGTTATATTGATAAACTTGTTTAGCTTGTCTTTGTAGAAAGTTTTAAAAGGCTATTCACCCCCCCTCTAGCCATCTAGACCTTTCAGCGTCTCCCGGTCCCGCCGAAGGGCCGGCCTCGTCCGTGGCTCCCGCGGCTCCAGCGGCCGTCGAGGCACCGGCCTGATCTGTGGCCTCACCCCCCTCGACCCCCATCGCTTGTTTCCCTTTGTCCAGGGGGGCGTCATCAAGGGTGAGGACCACGGG
Source organism: Saccharum hybrid cultivar R570 (assembly GCA_038087645.1). Taxonomy (NCBI): domain Eukaryota; kingdom Viridiplantae; phylum Streptophyta; class Magnoliopsida; order Poales; family Poaceae; genus Saccharum; species Saccharum hybrid cultivar. Next base: position 8,751,964 of record JAQSUU010000056.1, on the reverse strand, counting down.
CGCCTGCCCTTCTGCGGAGGCCGGCCCCTCGGTCACCGGCACCTCCGAAGCCGGCACCTCGGCTGTCAACGCCTCCGGAGCCGCCGCCTCGGCCGTCGGCGGCTCAGGAGCCGGCGCCTCGACCGACGGCGCTCCCGGAGCCGGCGCCTCGACCTCTGACGCCCTTTCTTCTGGAGCCCCGGTAGGGAGCTCGACGGCCCCGCTCTCCACCGTGCCCACCGGCCGCACTGACAGGTCTTGCTGTGGCAGGGGTCCCCTCGCCGGTGCCACCTCCGGTCCCGGTGCCGACGCGACCTCCTCCATGGTCACATCGGCGCCCGCCCGCTCCACGCCGCCGGCGGGTGCTTCACCCGTCACGGCCTCGACGGTGGCCTCGGCCGTCGGCAACGGCCTAGGCTCTGCCCCAACCAAATCGGGCGCCACCGCCCTCGCAGGGTCGGACTTCTTCGCGGCGGCATCAGGGCCCGTGACCCCCGTAGCAGCTGCCGCCTCCTGCTGCTGTCGAAGACGCCCCTTCGCGGCCTCGACCTGGCGAACCCAGGCCGCATCTTGCTCCGCTGTCCGGTTGAGAACGGAGGCGCTCGCCCGCAGCGACTTCACTGGGGTAGGCCCCATGAGCTCCGCCTTCCGCTTCAACCTGTGAAATAAAGAGCAAGATTAGCCGACGGATCCGGAGATAGGCGAAGCCACCAAGCGCGAATACTCACCCAGAAATTGGCACCAGGGGCCTCGACCCCGCGCGGTCCGAGCCTCCCGAGGCGGCGGGCGGCGGCCTCGCGGCGGCCCCGCCAGCAGGCCTGGCACTCCGTGGGGCCCTCGCCGGTGCAGCGCCCTGCGCCTTTTGCGCCTCCGAGGCCAGCTGGCCTCGGGTTCTCACGCCTGCCGACGGCGCCGCCGATGACGACGCCGGCACCACCGTCCCGGCCCCCGCCCGGGTTTGCGGGGCCTGAGCTGGAACGGGCATCCCCGTCGACCCCTCTTGCCGGGTCCGGGGCAAAGCGGCCCCTCCCATCGAAGGGCCCGCTTCTTTCTTCTTCTTCTTCTTCTTCTTCTTCTTCTTCTTCTTCTTCTTCTCCTTCTCCTCTTCCTCTTCCTCCTCCTCGGTCTCCTCGACCACGATGACCGAGGAGGACGACTCCACGATGGGCTCCAGCAGGGGGCGGATATCGGGGAGGTCCCCCAGCCCGGTCGCGGCTTCATACCGCGACAGGGCGTCGTCGTCCTCGCCGCTGCTGTCGTCGTCCTCCCCCGAGATTGTCTCGGAGGGCGACGGCGCCAGAGGAACTCCATCGAGGGCTTGCTGGCGCCGGAGCTTCTTCCGCGCCTCCGCCTCCCTGGCCTTGCGAGCCGCCCGCTTCTTGGTCGACTCCTTGATCTTTTTCTGCTTCGAGGCATGCAGCCGTCGAGCCTCCCGGGCAGGTCGGTCCTCTAGGACCAGCGGCCGCGTCTCCCGCAGCGCCGACAAGTCCTGCGCGCCGGCCTTGACCAGATTAGGGGAATCCAAAAAACAAACAAAACCAAACAAGCGTATCAACTCAAAGATACTTACCACGGGCTCAAACCCCTCGGTGGGCCTCATGGGGACCCGGTCGACCTCCTCCGTCTTGAAAGTCCTGACCATCCGACGAGCTCGACGGAGCACCTCCTCGAGGGAGAGGGACTCGTGGGACATCCGGCTCCCCTCCAGAGATGCCTTCGGAGTCATTTGGTCGAGACGCAGGCGACGCCGGCACAGCGGCATTACTCTGCGGCGGTGGAACGCTGTTGCCACCGCCTCTGCCGTCAAGCCTCGAAGGCGAAGCTGCTGCAGCACCGCCAGCAGCGGGTCCAGGCGCGGCTTCTTGACCTCTGGCACTCCATATGTCCAGCGGTCCTCCCGGGCGGTCAGCACGCGACCAGTGTACTTTGGCAGCTGGTTGTCGTCGTTGCGGAGGTAGAACCAGCCCTCGTGCCACCCGCTGTTC